>JAZKLR010000528.1:0-1200000 GCA_037103525.1 Ganaspis brasiliensis
GCGGAAAAGGCTCTCAAACGAAGGAGCCGTGCAGGGGTTCTCCCTGACTCCGCAAGGTTATGAGTATTTGACACATAACATATTGTGAGGAACCGACCTAGACATCGTTTAGGCACGTGGGTACTGTCTAGAAGTTGATTTGTGAAATTAAGGTTAAATGCCCCCATATGTTGTGAGCATCTGACCTAGACATCGTTATGGCACTTGGGTACCGTCTAGAAGTTGGATTGTGAAATTTAAGGTTAACTTCTCCGAGGATGTTGTAAGGAATCGACCTGCACATCGTTGGGGCACTGCGGTAACATCTAGAAGTCGCTTTGTGAAATTTGAGGTTACCTTTCCCGAGGATGTTGTGAGGAACCGACATAGACATCGTTGGGGCACTTGGGTACCGTCTAGAAGTTGATATTTAAAGTTTGAGGTTAACTTTCTCTAAGATGTTTTAAGGAACCGACCTAGCCATCGTTGGGGCACTTAGGTTCCGTATAGAAGTTGATATATTAAATTTGAGGTTAACTTCTCCGAGGATGTTGTAAGAAACCGACTTAGACATCGTTAGGCAGTTGTGTACCATCTAGAAGTTGATTTGTGAAATTAAAGGTTAAATGCCCCCAATATGTTGTGAGCATCTGACCTAGACATCGTTATGGCACTTGGGTACCGTCTAGAAATTGGTTTGTGAAATTTGAGGTTAACTTCTCCGAGGGTGTTGTGAGGAACCGACCTAGACATCGTTAGTCAGTTGTGTACCTTAAAGAATTTGATTTGTAAAATTTGAGGTTAACTCTCTGGAGGATGTTTTATGGAACCGACTGGGACATCTATTAGGAACTTGGGTACCGTCTAGAAGTCGATTTGTGAAATTTGACGTTAACTTCCACGAGGATGTTGTGAGGAACCGACCTAGACATTGTTGGGGCACTTGGGTACCGTCTAGAAGTTGATATGTGAAATTTAAGTTTAACTTCTCCGAGGATGTTGTGAGGAACCGACCTAGACATCGTTGGGCAGTTGTGTACCTTCTAGAAGTCGATTTGTTAAATTTGAGTTTAACTTCTCTGAAAATGTTGTAAGAAACCGACTTAGACATCGTTGGGGCACTTAAGTACTGTTTAGATGTCGATGTGTGAAATTTGAGGTTAACTTCCCCGATGGTGTTGTGAGGAACCGACCTAGATATCGTTGGGGCACTTGAGTACCGTCTAGAAGACGATTTGTGAAATTTGAGTTTAACTTCTCTGAAAATGTTGTAAGAAACCGACTTAGACATCGTTGGGGCACTTAAGTACTGTTTAGATGTCGATTTGTGAAATTTGAGGTTAACTTCCCCGATGGTGTTGTGAGGAATTTACCTACACATAGTTAGAGCACTTGAGTACCGTCTAGAAGTCGATTTGTGAAATTTAAGGTTAACTTCCCAGAGTATGTTGTGAGGAACCAACCTAGATATCGTTGGGGCACTTGAGTACCGTCTAAAAGTCGATTTGTGAAACTTGAGGTTAACTTTCTCTAAGATGTTTTAAGGAAGCGACCTAGACATCGTTGGGGCACTTGAGTACCGTCTAAAAGTCGATTTGTGAAACTTGAGGTTAACTTTCTCTAAGATGTTTTAAGGAACTGACCTAGACATCGTTGGGGCACTCGGGTACCGTCTAGAAATTGATTTGTGAAATTTGAGGTTAACTTCTCCGAGGATGTTGTGAGGAACCGACCTAGACATCGTTGGGCAGTTGTGTACCGTCTAGAAGTCGATTTGTAAAATTTAAGGCTAAATTCCCCGATCATGTTGTGCGGAATCGACCTGCACATCGTTGGGGCACTGCGGTAACATCTAGAAGTCGCTTTGTAAAATTTGAGGTTAAATTCCCGAGGATGTTGTGAGGAACCGACCTACACATCGTTGGGGCACTTGGGTACCGTCTAGAAGTTGATGTTTAAAGTTTGAGGTTAACTTTCTCTAAGATGTTTTAAGAAACCGACCTAGACATCGTTGGGGCACTTAGGTACCGTCTAGAAGTCTATTTGTAAAATTTGAGGTTAACTTCCCCGAAGATGTTGTAAGGAATCTACGTGAACATGGTTGAGGCACTTCGGTAACATCTTAAAGTCGCTTTGTGAAATTTAAGGTTAATTTCGCCGAGGATATTGTGAGGAACCGACCTAGACATCCTTGAGGCACTTGGGTACCGTCTAGAAGTTGATATGTGAAATTTAAGTTTAACTTCTCCGAGGATGTTGTGAGGAACCGACCTAGACATCGTTGGGCAGTTGTGTACCGTCTAGAAGTCGATTTGTAAAATTTGAGGTTAACTTCCCCGATGATGTTGTGAGGAATCGACCTGCACATCGTTGGGGCACTGCGGTAACATCTAGAAGTCGCTTTGTGAAATTTCAGGTTACCTTTCCTGAGGATGTTGTGAGGAACTGACCTAGACATCGTTATGGCACTTGGGTACCGTCTAGAAGTTGATATTTAAAATTTGAGGTTAACTTCTCCGAGGAGGTTGTGAAGAACCGGCCTAGACATCGTTGGGGCACTTAAGTACCATCTAGAAGATGATTTGTGAAATTTCAATTTAACTTCCCTGAAAATGTTGTAAGAAACCGACTTAGTCATCGTTGGGGCACTTAAGTACTGTTTAGATGTCGATTTGTGAAATTTAAGGTTAACTTCCCCGATGGTGTTGTGAGGAACCGACCTAGACATCGTTAGTCAGTTGTGTACCTTAAAGAATTTGTTTTGTAAAATTTGAGGTTAATTCTCTGGAGAATGTTTTATGGAACCGACTAAGACACCTATTAGGAACTTAGGTACCGTCTCGAAGTCGATTTGTGAAATTTGACGTTAACTTCCACGAGGATGTTGTGAGGAACCGACCTAGACATTGTTGGGCCACTTGGGTACTGTCTAGAAGTTGATATTTAAAATTTGAGGTTAACTTCTCCGAGGATGTTGTGAAGAACCTGCCTAGACATCGTTGGGGCACTTGAGTACCATCTAGAAGATGATTTGTGAAATTTGAATTTAACTTCCCTGAAAATGTTGTAAGAAACCGACTTAGTCATCGTTGGGGCACTTAAGTACTGTTTAGATGTCGATTTGTGAAATTTAAGGTTAACTTCCCCGATGGTGTTGTGAGGAATGTACCTACACATAGTTGGAGCACTTGAGTACCGTCTAGAAGTCGATTTGTGAAATTTGAGGTTAAATTCACAGAGGATTTTGTGAGGAACCAACCTAGACATCGTTGGGCAGTTGTGTACCGTCTAGAAGTTGGTTTGTGAAATTTGAGGTTAACTTCTCCGAGGATGTTGTGAGGAACCGACCTAGACATCGTTAGTCAGTTGTGTACCTTAAAGAATTTGTTTTGTAAAATTTGAGGTTAATTCTCTGGAGGATGTTTTATGGAACCGACTAAGACACCTATTAGGAACTTAGGTACCGTCTCGAAGTCGATTTGTGAAATTTGACGTTAACTTCCACGAGGATGTTGTGAGGAACCGACCTAGACATTGTTGGGCCACTTGGGTACTGTCTAGAAGTTGATATTTAAAATTTGAGGTTAACTTTCTCTAAGAAGTTTTAAGGAACCGACCTAGACATCGTTGGGGCACTTAGATACCGTCTAGAAGTCTATTTGTGAAATTTGAGGTTAACTTCCCCAAAGATGTTGTGAGGAATCTACCTGGACATGGTTGAGACACTTCGGTAACATCTTGAAGTCGCTTTGTAAAATTTGAGGTTAACTTCCCCCAGGATGTTGTGAGGAACCGACCTAGACATCCTTGGGGCACTTGGGTACCGTCTATAGGTTGATATGTGAAATTTTAATTTAACTTCTCCGAGGATGTTGTGAGAAACCAACCTAGACATCGTTGGGCAGTTGTGTACCGTCTAGAAGTCGATTTGTAAAATTTAAGGCTAAATTCCCCGATCATGTTGTGAGGAATCGACCTGCACATCGTTGGGGCACTTCGGTAACATCTAGAAGTTGCTTTGTGAAATTTGAGGTTACCTTTCCTGAGGATGTTGTGAGGAACCGACATAGACATCGTTGGGGCACGTGGGTACTGTCTAGAAGTTGATTTGTGAAATTAAAGGTTAAATGCCCCCAATATGTTGTGAGCATCTGACCTGGACATTGTTATGGCACTTGGGTACCGTCTAGAAGTTGGTTTGTGAAATTTGAGGTTAACTTCTCCGAGGATGTTTTGAGGAACCGACCTAGACATCGTTAGTCAGTTGTGTACCTTAAAGAATTTGTTTTGTAAAATTTGAGGTTAATTCTCTGGAGGATGTTTTATGGAACCGACTGAGACACCTATTAGGAACTTAGGTACCGTCTCGAAGTCGATTTGTGAAATTTGACGTTAACTTCCACGAGGATGTTGTGAGTAACCGACCTAGACATTGTTGGGCCACTTGGGTACTGTCTAGAAGTTGATATTTAAAATTTGAGGTTAACTTTCTCTAAGAAGTTTTAAGGAACCGACCTAGACATCGTTGGGGCACTTAGATACCGTCTAGAAGTCTATTTGTGAAATTTGAGGTTAACTTCCCCAAAGATGTTGTGAGGAATCTACCTGGACATGGTTGAGGCACTTCGGTAACATCTTGAAATCGCTTTGTAAAATTTGAGGTTAACTTCCCCGAGGATGTTGTGAGGAACCGACCTAGACATCCTTGGGGCACTTGGGTACCGTCTATAGGTTGATATGTGAAATTTAAGTTTAACTTCTCCGAGGATGTTGTGAGAAACCGACCTAGACATCGTTGGGCAGTTGTGTACCGTCTAGAAGTCGATTTGTAAAATTTAAGGCTAAATTCCCCGATCATGTTGTGAGGAATCGACCTGCACATCGTTGGGGCACTTGGGTACCGTCTAGAAGTCGATTTGTAAAATTTGAGGTTAACTTCCCCGATGATGTTGTGAGGAACCGACCTAGACATCGTTGGGACATTTGGGTACCGTCTAGAAGTGTATTTGTAAAATTTGAGGTTAACTATCCCGAAGATGTTGTGAGGAATCTACTTGGACATAGTTGAGGCACTTCGGTAGTATCTTGAAGTCGCTTTGTGAAATTTGAGTTTAACTTCCCCGAGGATGTTGTGAGGAACCGACCTAGACATCGTTGGGGCACTTGAGTACCGTCTAGAAGTTGATATTTAAAGTTTGAGGTTAACTTTCTCTAAGATGTTTTAAGGAACCGACCTAGACATCGTTGGGGCACTTAGGTACCGTCTAGAAGTCTATTTGTAGAATTTGAGGTTAACTTCCCCGAAGATGTTGTGAGGAATCTACCTGGACATGGTTGAGGCACTTCGGTAACATCTTGAAGTCGCTTTGTGAAATTTGAGGTTAACTTCCCCGAGGATGTTGTGAGGAACCGACCTAGACATCGTTGGGGCATTTGGGTACCGTCTAGATGTTGATATTTAAAATTTGAGGTTAACTTCTCCGAGGATGTTGTGAGGAACCGACCTAGACATCGTTGAGGCACTTAGGTACTGTCTAGAAGTCTATTTGTAAAATTTGAGGTGAACTTCCCCGAAGATGTTGTGAGGAATCTACCTGGACATGGTTGAGGCACTTCGGTAACATCTTGAAGTCGCTTTGTGAAATTTAAGGTTAACTTCGCCGAGGATATTGTGAGGAACCGACCTAGACATCGTTTGGGCACGTGGGTACTGTCTAGAAGTTGATTTGTGAAATTGAAGGTTAAATGCCCCCAATATGTTGTGAGCATCTGACTTAGACATCGTTATGGCACTTGGGTACCGTCTAGAAGTTGGTTTGTGAAATTTAAGGTTAACTTCTCCGAGGATGTTGTGAGGAACCGACCTTGACATCGTTAGTCAGTTGTGTACCTTAAAGAATTTGATTTGTAAAATTTGAGGTTAATTCTTTGGAGGATGTTTTATGGAACCGACTGAGACACCTATTAGGAACTTGGGTACGGTCTAGAAGTCGATTTGTGAAATTTGACGTTAACTTCCACGAGGATGTTGTTAGGAACCGACCTAGACATTGTTGGGCCACTTGGGTACTGTCTAGAAGTTGATATTTAAAATTCGAGGTTGCCTTTCTCTAATATGTTTTAAGGAACTGACCTAGACATCGTTGGGGCACTCGGGTACCGTCTTGAAATTGATATTTAAAATTTGAGGTTAACTTTCTCTAAGAAGTTTTAAGGAACCGACCTAGACATCGTTGGGGCACTTAGGTACCGTCTAGAAGACTATTTGTGAAATTTGAGGTTAACTTCTCCAAAGATGTTCTGAGGAATCTACCTGGACATGGTTGAGGCACTTCGGTAACATCTTGAAGTCGCTTTGTAAAATTTAAAGTTAACTTCCCCGAGGATGTTGTGAGGAACCGACCTAGACATCCTTGGGCAGTTGTGTACCGTCTAGAAGTCGATTTGTAAAATTTGAGGTTAACTTCCCCGATGATGTTGTGAGGAATCGACCTGCACATCGTTGGGGCACTGCGGTAACATCTAGAAGTCGCTTTGTGAAATTTGAGGTTACCTTTCATGAGGATGTTGTGAGGAACCGACCTAGACATCGTTGGGGCACTTAGGTACCGTCTAGAAGTTGATATTTAAAGTTTGAGGTTAACTTTCTCTAAGATGTTTTAAGGAACCGACCTAGACATCGTTGGGGCACTTGAGTACCGTCTAAAAGTTGATATTTAAAGTTTGAGGTTAACTTTCTCTAAGATGTTTTAAGGAACCGACCTAGACATCGTTGGGGCACTTAGGTACCGTCTAGAAGTCTATTTGTAAAATTTGAGGTTAACTTCCCCGAAGATGTTGTGAGGAATCTACCTGGACATGGTTGAGGCACTTCGGTAACATCTTGAAGTCGCTTTGTGAAATTTAAGGTTAACTTCGCCGAGGATATTGTGAGGAACCGACCTAGACATCGTTTGGGCACGTGGGTACTGTCTAGAAGTTGATTTGTGAAATTGAAGGTTAAATGCCCCCAATATGTTGTGAGCATCTGACTTAGACATCGTTATGGCACTTGGGTACCGTCTAGAAGTTGGTTTGTGAAATTTAAGGTTTACTTCTCCGAGGATGTTGTGAGGAACCGACCTTGACATCGTTAGTCAGTTGTGTACCTTAAAGAATTTGATTTGTAAAATTTGAGGTTAATTCTTTGGAGGATGTTTTATGGAACCGACTGAGACACCTATTAGGAACTTGGGTACGGTCTAGAAGTCGATTTGTGAAATTTGACGTTAACTTCCACGAGGATGTTGTTAGGAACCGACCTAGACATTGTTGGGCCACTTGGGTACTGTCTAGAAGTTGATATTTAAAATTCGAGGTTGCCTTTCTCTAATATGTTTTAAGGAACTGACCTAGACATCGTTGGGGCACTCGGGTACCGTCTTGAAATTGATATTTAAAATTTGAGTTTAACTTTCTCTAAGAAGTTTTAAGGAACCGACCTAGACATCGTTGGGGCACTTAGGTACCGTCTAGAAGACTATTTGTGAAATTTGAGGTTAACTTCTCCAAAGATGTTCTGAGGAATCTACCTGGACATGGTTGAGGCACTTCGGTAACATCTTGAAGTCGCTTTGTAAAATTTAAAGTTAACTTCCCCGAGGATGTTGTGAGGAACCGACCTAGACATCGTTGGGCAGTTGTGTACCGTCTAGAAGTCGATTTGTAAAATTTGAGGTTAACTTCCCCGATGATGTTGTGAGGAATCGACCTGCACATCGTTGGGGCACTGCGGTAACATCTAGAAGTCGCTTTGTGAAATTTGAGGTTACCTTTCATGAGGATGTTGTGAGGAACCGACCTAGACATCGTTGGGGCACTTAGGTACCGTCTAGAAGTTGATATTTAAAGTTTGAGGTTAACTTTCTCTAAGATGTTTTAAGGAACCGACCTAGACATCGTTCTGGCACTTAGGTACAGTCTAGAAGTCTATTTCTAAAATTTGAGGTTAACTTCCCCGAAGATGTTGTGAGGAACCGACCTAGACATCGTTGGGGCACTTGAGTACCGTCTAAAAGTTGATATTTAAAGTTTGAGGTTAACTTTCTCTAAGATGTTTTAAGGAACCGACCTAGACATCGTTGGGGCACTTAGGTACCGTCTAGAAGTCTATTTGTAAAATTTGAGGTTAACTTCCCCGAAGATGTTGTGAGGAATCTACCTAGACATGGTTGAGGCACTTCGGTAACATCTTGAAGTCGCTTTCTGAAATTTGAGGTTAACTTCCCCGAGGATGTTGTGAGGAACCGACCTAGACATCGTTGGGGCATTTGGGTACCGTCTAGAAGTTGATATTTAAAATTTGAGGTTAACTTCTCCGAGGATGTTGTGAGGAACCGACCTAGACATCGTTGGGGCACTTCAGTACCGTCTAGAAGATGATATTTAAAGTTTGAGGTTAACTTTCTATAAGATGTTTTAAGGAACTGACCTAGACATCGTTAAGGCACTTAGGTACCGTCTAGAAGTCTATTTGTAAAATTTGAGGTGAACTTCCCCGAAGATGTTGTGAGGAATCTACCTGGACATGGTTGAGGCACTTCGGTAACATCTTGAAGTCGCTTTGTGAAATTTGAGGTTAACTTCGCCGAGAATATTGTGAGGAACCGACCTAGACATCGTTGGGGCACGTGGGTACTGTCTAGAAGTTGATTTGTGAAATTAAAGGTTAAATGCCCCCAATATGTTGTGAGCATCTGACCTGGACATCGTTATGGCACTTGGGTACCCTCTAGAAGTTGGTTTGTAAAATTGGAGGTTAACTTCTCCGAGGATGTTGTGAGGAACCGACCTAGACATCGTTAGTCAGTTGTGTACCTGAAAGAATTTGTTTTGTAAAATTTGAGGTTAATTCTCTGGAGGATGTTTTATGGAACCGACTGAGACACCTATTAGGAACTTAGGTACCGTCTCGAAGTCAATTTGTGAAATTTGACGTTAACTTCCACGAGGATGTTGTGAGGAACCGACCTAGACATTGTTGGGCCACTTGGGTACTGTCTAGAAGTTGATATTTAAAATTTGAGGTTAACTTTCTCTAAGAAGTTTTAAGGAACCGACCTAGACATCGTTGGGGCACTTAGATACCGTCTAGAAGTCTATTTGTGAAATTTGAGGTTAACTTCCCCAAAGATGTTGTGAGGAATCTACCTGGACATGGTTGAGGCACTTCGGTAACATCTTGAAGTCGCTTTGTAAAATTTGAGGTTAACTTCCCCGAGGATGTTGTGAGGAACCGACCTAGACATCCTTGGGGCACTTGGGTACCGTCTATAGGTTGATATGTGAAATTTAAGTTTAACTTCTCCGAGGATGTTGTGAGAAGCCGACCTAGACATCGTTGGGCAGTTGTGTACCGTCTAGAAGTCGATTTGTAAAATTTAAGGCTAAATTCCCCGATCATGTTGTGAGGAATCGACCTGCACATCGTTGGGGCACTTGGGTACCGTCTAGAAGTCGATTTGTAAAATTTGAGGTTAACTTCCCCGATGATGTTGTGAGGAACCGACCTAGACATCGTTGGGACATTTGGGTACCGTCTAGAAGTGTATTTGTAAAATTTGAGGTTAACTATCCCGAAGATGTTGTGAGGAATCTACTTGGACATAGTTGAGGCACTTCGGTAGTATCTTGAAGTCGCTTTGTGAAATTTGAGGTTAACTTCCCCGAGGATGTTGTGAGGAACCGACCTAGACATCGTTGGGGCACTTGAGTACCGTCTAGAAGTTGATATTTAAAGTTTGAGGTTAACTTTCTCTAAGATGTTTTAAGGAACCGACCTAGACATCGTTGGGGCACTTAGGTACCGTCTAGAAGTCTATTTGTAGAATTTGAGGTTAACTTCTTCGAAGATGTTGTGAGGAATCTACCTGGACATGGTTGAGGCACTTCGGTAACATCTTGAAGTCGCTTTGTGAAATTTGAGGTTAACTTCCCCGAGGATGTTGTGAGGAACCGACCTAGACATCGTTGGGGCATTTGGGTACCGTCTAGATGTTGATATTTAAAATTTGAGGTTAACTTCTCCGAGGATGTTGTGAGGAACCGACCTAGACATCGTTGAGGCACTTAAGTACTGTCTAGAAGTCTATTTGTAAAATTTGAGGTGAACTTCCCCGAAGATGTTGTGAGGAATCTACCTGGACATGGTTGAGGCACTTCGGTAACATCTTGAAGTCGCTTTGTGAAATTTAAGGTTAACTTCGCCGAGGATATTGTGAGGAACCGACCTAGACATCGTTTGGGCACGTGGGTACTGTCTAGAAGTTGATTTGTGAAATTGAAGGTTAAATGCCCCCAATATGTTGTGAGCTTCTGACCTAGACATCGTTATGGCACTTGGGTACCGTCTAGAAGTTGGTTTGTGAAATTTATGGTTAACTTCTCCGAGGATGTTGTGAGGAACCGACCTTGACATCGTTAGTCAGTTGTGTACCTTAAAGAATTTGATTTGTAAAATTTGAGGTTAATTCTTTGGAGGATGTTTTATGGAACCGACTGAGACACCTATTAGGAACTTGGGTACGGTCTAGAAGTCGATTTGTGAAATTTGACGTTAACTTCCACGAGGATGTTGTTAGGAACCGACCTAGACATTGTTGGGCCACTTGGGTACTGTCTAGAAGTTGATATTTAAAATTCGAGGTTGCCTTTCTCTAATATGTTTTAAGGAACTGACCTAGACATCGTTGGGGCACTCGGGTACCGTCTTGAAATTGATATTTAAAATTTGAGGTTAACTTTCTCTAAGAAGTTTTAAGGAACCGACCTAGACATCGTTGGGGCACTTAGGTACCGTCTAGAAGACTATTTGTGAAATTTGAGGTTAACTTCTCCAAAGATGTTCTGAGGAATCTACCTGGACATGGTTGAGGCACTTCGGTAACATCTTGAAGTCGCTTTGTAAAATTTAAAGTTAACTTCCCCGAGGATGTTGTGAGGAACCGACCTAGACATCGTTGGGCAGTTGTGTACCGTCTAGAAGTCGATTTGTAAAATTTGAGGTTAACTTCCCCGATGATGTTGTGAGGAATCGACCTGCACATCGTTGGGGCACTGCGGTAACATCTAGAAGTCGCTTTGTGAAATTTGAGGTTACCTTTCATGAGGATGTTGTGAGGAACCGACCTAGACATCGTTGGGGCACTTAGGTACCGTCTAGAAGTTGATATTTAAAGTTTGAGGTTAACTTTCTCTAAGATGTTTTAAGGAACCGACCTAGACATCGTTCTGGCACTTAGGTACAGTCTAGAAGTCTATTTCTAAAATTTGAGGTTAACTTCCCCGAAGATGTTGTGAGGAACCGACCTAGACATCGTTGGGGCACTTGAGTACCGTCTAAAAGTTGATATTTAAAGTTTGAGGTTAACTTTCTCTAAGATGTTTTAAGGAACCGACCTAGACATCGTTGGGGCACTTAGGTACCGTCTAGAAGTCTATTTGTAAAATTTGAGGTTAACTTCCCCGAAGATGTTGTGAGGAATCTACCTGGACATGGTTGAGGCACTTCGGTAACATCTTGAAGTCGCTTTCTGAAATTTGAGGTTAACTTCCCCGAGGATGTTGTGAGGAACCGACCTAGACATCGTTGGGGCATTTGGGTACCGTCTAGAAGTTGATATTTAAAATTTGAGGTTAACTTCTCCGAGGATGTTGTGAGGAACCGACCTAGACATCGTTGGGGCACTTCAGTACCGTCTAGAAGATGATATTTAAAGTTTGAGGTTAACTTTCTATAAGATGTTTTAAGGAACTGACCTAGACATCGTTAAGGCACTTAGGTACCGTCTAGAATTCTATTTGTAAAATTTGAGGTGAACTTCCCCGAAGATGTTGTGAGGAATCTACCTGGACATGGTTGAGGCACTTCGGTAACATCTTGAAGTCGCTTTGTGAAATTTGAGGTTAACTTCGCCGAGAATATTGTGAGGAACCGACCTAGACATCGTTGGGGCACGTGGGTACTGTCTAGAAGTTGATTTGTGAAATTAAAGGTTAAAAGCCCCCAATATGTTGTGAGCATCTGACCTGGACATCGTTATGGCACTTGGGTACTCTCTAGAAGTTGGTTTGTGAAATTGGAGGTTAACTTCTCCGAGGATGTTGTGAGGAACCGACCTAGACATCGTTAGTCAGTTGTGTACCTGAAAGAATTTGTTTTGTAAAATTTGAGGTTAATTCTCTGGAGGATGTTTTATGGAACCGACTGAGACACCTATTAGGAACTTAGGTACCGTCTCGAAGTCAATTTGTGAAATTTGACGTTAACTTCCACGAGGATGTTGTGAGGAACCGACCTAGACATTGTTGGGCCACTTGGGTACTGTCTAGAAGTTGATATTTAAAATTTGAAATTAACTTTCTCTAAGAAGTTTTAAGGAACCGACCTAGACATCGTTGGGGCACTTAGATACCGTCTAGAAGTCTATTTGTGAAATTTGAGGTTAACTTCCCCAAAGATGTTGTGAGGAATCTACCTGGACATGGTTGAGGCACTTCGGTAACATCTTGAAATCGCTTTGTAAAATTTGAGGTTAACTTCCCCGAGGATGTTGTGAGGAACCGACCTAGACATCCTTGGGGCACTTAGGTACCGTCTATAGGTTGATATGTGAAATTTAAGTTTAACTTCTCCGAGGATGTTGTGAGAAACCGACCTAGACATCGTTGGGCAGTTGTGTACCGTCTAGAAGTCGATTTGTAAAATTTAAGGCTAAATTCCCCGATCATGTTGTGAGGAATCGACCTGCACATCGTTGGGGCACTTGGGTACCGTCTAGAAGTCGATTTGTAAAATTTGAGGTTAACTTCCCCGATGATGTTGTGAGGAACCGACCTAGACATCGTTGGGACATTTGGGTACCGTCTAGAAGTGTATTTGTAAAATTTGAGGTTAACTATCCCGAAGATGTTGTGAGGAATCTACTTGGACATAGTTGAGGCACTTCGGTAGTATCTTGAAGTCGCTTTGTGAAATTTGAGGTTAACTTCCCCGAGGATGTTGTGAGGAACCGACCTAGACATCGTTGGGGCACTTGAGTACCGTCTAGAAGTTGATATTTAAAGTTTGAGGTTAACTTTCTCTAAGATGTTTTAAGGAACCGACCTAGACATCGTTGGGGCACTTAGGTACCGTCTAGAAGTCTATTTGTAGAATTTGAGGTTAACTTCCCCGAAGATGTTGTGAGGAATCTACCTGGACATGGTTGAGGCACTTCGGTAACATCTTGAAGTCGCTTTGTGAAATTTGAGGTTAACTTCCCCGAGGATGTTGTGAGGAACCGACCTAGACATCGTTGGGGCATTTGGGTACCGTCTAGATGTTGATATTTAAAATTTGAGGTTAACTTCTCCGAGGATGTTGTGAGGAACCGACCTAGACATCGTTGAGGCACTTAGGTACTGTCTAGAAGTCTATTTGTAAAATTTGAGGTGAACTTCCCCGAAGATGTTGTGAGGAATCTACCTGGACATGGTTGAGGCACTTCGGTAACATCTTGAAGTCGCTTTGTGAAATTTAAGGTTAACTTCGCCGAGGATATTGTGAGGAACCGACCTAGACATCGTTTGGGCACGTGGGTACTGTCTAGAAGTTGATTTGTGAAATTGAAGGTTAAATGCCCCCAATATGTTGTGAGCATCTGACCTAGACATCGTTATGGCACTTGAGTACCGTCTAGAAGTTGGTTTGTGAAATTTAAGGTTAACTTCTCCGAGGATGTTGTGAGGAACCGACCTTGACATCGTTAGTCAGTTGTGTACCTTAAAGAATTTGATTTGTAAAATTTGAGGTTAATTCTTTGGAGGATGTTTTATGGAACCGACTGAGACACCTATTAGGAACTTGGGTACGGTCTAGAAGTCGATTTGTGAAATTTGACGTTAACTTCCACGAGGATGTTGTTAGGAACCGACCTAGACATTGTTGGGCCACTTGGGTACTGTCTAGAAGTTGATATTTAAAATTCGAGGTTGCCTTTCTCTAATATGTTTTAAGGAACTGACCTAGACATCGTTGGGGCACTCGGGTACCGTCTTGAAATTGATATTTAAAATTTGAGGTTAACTTTCTCTAAGAAGTTTTAAGGAACCGACCTAGACATCGTTGGGGCACTTAGGTACCGTCTAGAAGACTATTTGTGAAATTTGAGGTTAACTTCTCCAAAGATGTTCTGAGGAATCTACCTGGACATGGTTGAGGCACTTCGGTAACATCTTGAAGTCGCTTTGTAAAATTTAAAGTTAACTTCCATGAGGATGTTGTGAGGAACCGACCTAGACATCGTTGGGCAGTTGTGTACCGTCTAGAAGTCGATTTGTAAAATTTGAGGTTAACTTCCCCGATGATGTTGTGAGGAATCGACCTGCACATCGTTGGGGCACTGCGGTAAAATCTAGAAGTCGCTTTGTGAAATTTGAGGTTACCTTTCATGAGGATGTTGTGAGGAACCGACCTAGACATCGTTGGGGCACTTAGGTACCGTCTAGAAGTTGATATTTAAAGTTTGAGGTTAACTTTCTCTAAGATGTTTTAAGGAACCGACCTAGACATCGTTCTGGCACTTAGGTACAGTCTAGAAGTCTATTTCTAAAATTTGAGGTTAACTTCCCCGAAGATGTTGTGAGGAACCGACCTAGACATCGTTGGGGCACTTGAGTACCGTCTAAAAGTTGATATTTAAAGTTTGAGGTTAACTTTCTCTAAGATGTTTTAAGGAACCGACCTAGACATCGTTGGGGCACTTAGGTACCGTCTAGAAGTCTATTTGTAAAATTTGAGGTTAACTTCCCCGAAGATGTTGTGAGGAATCTACCTGGACATGGTTGAGGCACTTCGGTAACATCTTGAAGTCGCTTTCTGAAATTTGAGGTTAACTTCCCCGAGGATGTTGTGAGGAACCGACCTAGACATCGTTGGGGCATTTGGGTACCGTCTAGAAGTTGATATTTTAAATTTGAGGTTAACTTCTCCGAGGATGTTGTGAGGAACCGACCTAGACATCGTTGGGGCACTTCAGTACAGTCTAGAAGATGATATTTAAAGTTTGAGGTTAACTTTCTATAAGATGTTTTAAGGAACTGACCTAGACATCGTTAAGGCACTTAGGTACCGTCTAGAAGTCTATTTGTAAAATTTGAGGTGAACTTCCCCGAAGATGTTGTGAGGAATCTACCTGGACATGGTTGAGGCACTTCGGTAACATCTTGAAGTCGCTTTGTGAAATTTGAGGTTAACTTCGCCGAGAATATTGTGAGGAACCGACCTAGACATCGTTGGGGCACGTGGGTACTGTCTAGAAGTTGATTTGTGAAAGTAAAGGTTAAATGCCCCCAATATGTTGTGAGCATCTGACCTGGACATCGTTATGGCACTTGGGTACCCTCTAGAAGTTGGTTTGTGAAATTGGAGGTTAACTTCTCCGAGGATGTTGTGAGGAACCGACCTAGACATCGTTAGTCAGTTGTGTACCTGAATGAATTTGTTTTGTAAAATTTGAGGTTAATTCTCTGGAGGATGTTTTATGGAACCGACTGAGACACCTATTAGGAACTTAGGTACCGTCTCGAAGTCAATTTGTGAAATTTGACGTTAACTTCCACGAGGATGTTGTGAGGAACCGACCTAGACATTGTTGGGCCACTTGGGAACTGTCTAGAAGTTGATATTTAAAATTTGAGGTTAACTTTCTCTAAGAAGTTTTAAGGAACCGACCTAGACATCGTTGGGGCACTTAGATACCGTCTAGAAGTCTATTTGTGAAATTTGAGGTTAACTTCCCCAAAGATGTTGTGAGGAATCTACCTGGACATGGTTGAGGCACTTCGGTAACATCTTGAAGTCGCTTTGTAAAATTTGAGGTTAACTTCCCCGAGGATGTTGTGAGGAACCGACCTAGACATCCTTGGGGCACTTGGGTACCGTCTATAGGTTGATATGTGAAATTTAAGTTTAACTTCTCCGAGGATGTTGTGAGAAACCGACCTAGACATCGTTGGGCAGTTGTGTACCGTCTAGAAGTCGATTTGTAAAATTTAAGGCTAAATTCCCCGATCATGTTGTGAGGAATCAACCTCCACATCGTTGGGGCACTGCGGTAACATCTAGAAGTTGCTTTGTGAAATTTGAGGTTACCTTTCCTGAGGATGTTGTGAGGAACGGACATAGACATCGTTGGGGCACGTGGGTACTGTCTAGAAGTTGATTTGTGAAATTAAAGGTTAAATGCCCCCAATATGTTGTGAGCATCTGACCTGGACATCGTTATGGCACTTAGGTACCGTCTAGAAGTTGGTTTGTGAAATTTGAGGTTAACTTCTCCGACGATGTTGTAAGGAACCGACCTAGACATCGTTAGTCAGTTGTGTACCTTAAAGAATTTGTTTTGTAAAATTTGAGGTTAATTCTCTGGAGGATGTTCTATGGAACCGACTGAGACACCTATTAGGAACTTAGTTACCGTCTCGAAGTCGATTTGTGAAATTTGACGTTAACTTCCACGAGGATGTTGTGAGGAACCGACCTTGTTGGGCCACTTGGGTACTGTCTAGAAGTTGATATTTAAAATTTAAGGTTAACTTTCTCTAAGAAGTTTTAACGAACCGACCTAGACATCGTTGGGGCACTTAGATACCGTCTAGAAGTCTATTTATGAAATTTGAGGTTAACTTCCCCAAAGATGTTGTGAGGAATCTACCTGGACATGGTTGAGGCACTTCGGTAACATCTTGAAATCGCTTTGTAAAATTTGAGGTTAACTTCCCCGAGGATGTTGTGAGGAACCGACCTAGACATCCTTGGGGCACTTAGGTACCGTCTATAGGTTGATATGTGAAATTTAAGTTTAACTTCTCCGAGGATGTTGTGAGAAACCGACCTAGACATCGTTGGGCAGTTGTGTACCGTCTAGAAGTCGATTTGTAAAATTTAAGGCTAAATTCCCCGATCATGTTGTGAGGAATCGACCTGCACATCGTTGGGGCACTTGGGTACCGTCTAGAAGTCGATTTGTAAAATTTGAGGTTAACTTCCCCGATGATGTTGTGAGGAACCGACCTAGACATCGTTGGGACATTTGGGTACCGTCTAGAAGTGTATTTGTAAAATTTGAGGTTAACTATCCCGAAGATGTTGTGAGGAATCTACTTGGACATAGTTGAGGCACTTCGGTAGTATCTTGAAGTCGCTTTGTGAAATTTGAGGTTAACTTCCCCGAGGATGTTGTGAGGAACCGACCTAGACATCGTTGGGGCACTTGAGTACCGTCTAGAAGTTGATATTTAAAGTTTGAGGTTAACTTTCTCTAAGATGTTTTAAGGAACCGACCTAGACATCGTTGGGGCACTTAGGTACCGTCTAGAAGTCTATTTGTAGAATTTGAGGTTAACTTCCCCGAAGATGTTGTGAGGAATCTACCTGGACATGGTTGAGGCACTTCGGTAACATCTTGAAGTCGCTTTGTGAAATTTGAGGTTAACTTCCCCGAGGATGTTGTGAGGAACCGACCTAGACATCGTTGGGGCATTTGGGTACCGTCTAGATGTTGATATTTAAAATTTGAGGTTAACTTTTCCGAGGATGTTGTGAGGAACCGACCTAGACATCGTTGAGGCACTTAGGTACTGTCTAGAAGTCTATTTGTAAAATTTGAGGTGAACTTCCCCGAAGATGTTGTGAGGAATCTACCTGGACATGGTTGAGGCACTTCGGTAACATCTTGAAGTCGCTTTGTGAAATTTAAGGTTAACTTCGCCGAGGATATTGTGAGGAACCGACCTAGACATCGTTTGGGCACGTGGGTACTGTCTAGAAGTTGATTTGTGAAATTGAAGGTTAAATGCCCCCAATATGTTGTGAGCATCTGACCTAGACATCGTTATGGCACTTGAGTACCGTCTAGAAGTTGGTTTGTGAAATTTAAGGTTAACTTCTCCGAGGATGTTGTGAGGAACCGACCTTGACATCGTTAGTCAGTTGTGTACCTTAAAGAATTTGATTTGTAAAATTTGAGGTTAATTCTTTGGAGGATGTTTTATGGAACCGACTGAGACACCTATTAGGAACTTGGGTACGGTCTAGAAGTCGATTTGTGAAATTTGACGTTAACTTCCACGAGGATGTTGTTAGGAACCGACCTAGACATTGTTGGGCCACTTGGGTACTGTCTAGAAGTTGATATTTAAAATTCGAGGTTGCCTTTCTCTAATATGTTTTAAGGAACTGACCTAGACATCGTTGGGGCACTCGGGTACCGTCTTGAAATTGATATTTAAAATTTGAGGTTAACTTTCTCTAAGAAGTTTTAAGGAACCGACCTAGACATCGTTGGGGCACTTAGGTACCGTCTAGAAGACTATTTGTGAAATTTGAGGTTAACTTCTCCAAAGATGTTCTGAGGAATCTACCTGGACATGGTTGAGGCACTTCGGTAACATCTTGAAGTCGCTTTGTAAAATTTAAAGTTAACTTCCATGAGGATGTTGTGAGGAACCGACCTAGACATCGTTGGGCAGTTGTGTACCGTCTAGAAGTCGATTTGTAAAATTTGAGGTTAACTTCCCCGATGATGTTGTGAGGAATCGACCTGCACATCGTTGGGGCACTGCGGTAAAATCTAGAAGTCGCTTTGTGAAATTTGAGGTTACCTTTCATGAGGATGTTGTGAGGAACCGACCTAGACATCGTTGGGGCACTTAGGTACCGTCTAGAAGTTGATATTTAAAGTTTGAGGTTAACTTTCTCTAAGATGTTTTAAGGAACCGACCTAGACATCGTTCTGGCACTTAGGTACAGTCTAGAAGTCTATTTCTAAAATTTGAGGTTAACTTCCCCGAAGATGTTGTGAGGAACCGACCTAGACATCGTTGGGGCACTTGAGTACCGTCTAAAAGTTGATATTTAAAGTTTGAGGTTAACTTTCTCTAAGATGTTTTAAGGAACCGACCTAGACATCGTTGGGGCACTTAGGTACCGTCTAGAAGTCTATTTGTAAAATTTGAGGTTAACTTCCCCGAAGATGTTGTGAGGAATCTACCTGGACATGGTTGAGGCACTTCGGTAACATCTTGAAGTCGCTTTCTGAAATTTGAGGTTAACTTCCCCGAGGATGTTGTGAGGAACCGACCTAGACATCGTTGGGGCATTTGGGTACCGTCTAGAAGTTGATATTTTAAATTTGAGGTTAACTTCTCCGAGGATGTTGTGAGGAACCGACCTAGACATCGTTGGGGCACTTCAGTACAGTCTAGAAGATGATATTTAAAGTTTGAGGTTAACTTTCTATAAGATGTTTTAAGGAACTGACCTAGACATCGTTAAGGCACTTAGGTACCGTCTAGAAGTCTATTTGTAAAATTTGAGGTGAACTTCCCCGAAGATGTTGTGAGGAATCTACCTGGACATGGTTGAGGCACTTCGGTAACATCTTGAAGTCGCTTTGCGAAATTTGAGGTTAACTTCGCCGAGAATATTGTGAGGAACCGACCTAGACATCGTTGGGGCACGTGGGTACTGTCTAGAAGTTGATTTGTGAAAGTAAAGGTTAAATGCCCCCAATATGTTGTGAGCATCTGACCTGGACATCGTTATGGCACTTGGGTACCCTCTAGAAGTTGGTTTGTGAAATTGGAGGTTAACTTCTCCGAGGATGTTGTGAGGAACCGACCTAGACATCGTTAGTCAGTTGTGTACCTGAAAGAATTTGTTTTGTAAAATTTGAGGTTAATTCTCTGGAGGATGTTTTATGGAACCGACTGAGACACCTATTAGGAACTTAGGTACCGTCTCGAAGTCAATTTGTGAAATTTGACGTTAACTTCCACGAGGATGTTGTGAGGAACCGACCTAGACATTGTTGGGCCACTTGGGAACTGTCTAGAAGTTGATATTTAAAATTTGAGGTTAACTTTCTCTAAGAAGTTTTAAGGAACCGACCTAGACATCGTTGGGGCACTTAGATACCGTCTAGAAGTCTATTTGTGAAATTTGAGGTTAACTTCCCCAAAGATGTTGTGAGGAATCTACCTGGACATGGTTGAGGCACTTCGGTAACATCTTGAAGTCGCTTTGTAAAATTTGAGGTTAACTTCCCCGAGGATGTTGTGAGGAACCGACCTAGACATCCTTGGGGCACTTGGGTACCGTCTATAGGTTGATATGTGAAATTTAAGTTTAACTTCTCCGAGGATGTTGTGAGAAACCGACCTAGACATCGTTGGGCAGTTGTGTACCGTCTAGAAGTCGATTTGTAAAATTTAAGGCTAAATTCCCCGATCATGTTGTGAGGAATCAACCTCCACATCGTTGGGGCACTGCGGTAACATCTAGAAGTTGCTTTGTGAAATTTGAGGTTACCTTTCCTGAGGATGTTGTGAGGAACGGACATAGACATCGTTGGGGCACGTGGGTACTGTCTAGAAGTTGATTTGTGAAATTAAAGGTTAAATGCCCCCAATATGTTGTGAGCATCTGACCTGGACATCGTTATGGCACTTAGGTACCGTCTAGAAGTTGGTTTGTGAAATTTGAGGTTAACTTCTCCGACGATGTTGTAAGGAACCGACCTAGACATCGTTAGTCAGTTGTGTACCTTAAAGAATTTGTTTTGTAAAATTTGAGGTTAATTCTCTGGAGGATGTTCTATGGAACCGACTGAGACACCTATTAGGAACTTAGTTACCGTCTCGAAGTCGATTTGTGAAATTTGACGTTAACTTCCACGAGGATGTTGTGAGGAACCGACCTTGTTGGGCCACTTGGGTACTGTCTAGAAGTTGATATTTAAAATTTAAGGTTAACTTTCTCTAAGAAGTTTTAACGAACCGACCTAGACATCGTTGGGGCACTTAGATACCGTCTAGAAGTCTATTTATGAAATTTGAGGTTAACTTCCCCAAAGATGTTGTGAGGAATCTACCTGGACATGGTTGAGGCACTTCGGTAACATCTTGAAGTCGCTTTGTAAAATTTGAGGTTAACTTCCCCGACGATGTTGTGAGGAACCGACCTAGACATCCTTGGGGCACTTGGGTACCGTCTATAGGTTGATATGTGAAATTTAAGTTTAACTTATCCGAGGATGTTGTGAGAAACCGACCTAGACATCGTTGGGCAGTTGTGTACCGTCTAGAAATCGATTTGTAAAATTTAAGGCTAAATTCCCCGATCATGTTGTGAGGAATCGACCTGCACATCGTTGGGGCACTGCGGTAACATCTAGAAGTTGCTTTGTGAAATTTGAGGTTACCTTTCCTGAGGATGTTGTGAGGAACCGACATAGACATCGTTGGGGCACTTAGGTACCGTCTAGAAGTTGATATTTAAAGTTTGAGGTTAACTTTCTCTAAGATGTTTTAAGGAACCAACCTAGACATCGTTGGGGCACTTAGGTACCGTCTAGAAGTCTATTTGTGAAATTTGAGGTTAACTTCCCCGAATATGTTGTGAGGAATCGACCTGGACATGGCTGGGGCACTTCAATAATATCTTGAAGTCGCTTTGTGAAATTGGAGGTTAACTTCTCCGAGGATGTTGTGAGGAACCGACCTAGACATCGTTGGGGCACTTGGGTACCGTCTAGAAGTCGATTTGTAAAATTTGAGGTTAACTTCCCCGATGATGTTGTGAGGAATCGACCTGCACATCGTTGGGGCACTGCGGTACCATCTAGAAGTCGCTTTGTGAAATTTGAGGTTACCTTTCCTAAGGATGTTGTGAGGAATCTACCTGGACATGGTTGAGGCACTTCGGTAACATCTTGAAGTCGCTTCGTGAAATTTGAGGTTAACTTCCCCGAGGATGTTGTGAGGAACCGACCTAGACATCGTTGGGACATTTGGGTACCGTCTAGAAGTCTATTTGTAAAATTTGAGGTTAACTTCCCCGAAGATGTTGTGAGGAATCTACTTGGACATGGTTGAGGCACTTCGGTAGCATCTTGAAGTCGCTTTGTGAAATTTGAGGTTAACTTCCCCGAGGATGTTGTGAGGAACCGACCTAGACATCGTTGGGGCACTTGAGTACCGTCTAGAAGTTGATATTTAAAGTTTGAGGTTAACTTTCTCTAAGATGTTTTAAGGAACCGACCTAGACATCGTTGGGGCACTTAGGTACCGTCTAGAAGTCTATTTGTAAAATTTAAGGTTAACTTCCCCGAAGATGTTGTGAGGAACCGACCTAGACATCGTTGGGGCATTTGGGTACCGTCTAGAAGTTGATATTTAAAATTTGAGGTTAACTTCTCCGAGGATGTTGTGAGGAACCGACCTAGACATCGTTGAGGCACTTAGGTACCGTCTAGAAGTCTATTTGTAAAATTTGAGGTGAACTTCCCCGAAGATGTTGTGAGGAATCTACCTGGACATGGTTGTGGCACTTCGGTAACATCTTGAAGTCGCTTTGTGAAATTTAAGGTTAACTTCGCCGAGGATATTGTGAGGAACCGACCTAGACATCGTTTAGGCACGTGGGTACTGTTTAGAAGTTGATTTGTGAAATTAAAGGTTAAATGCCCCCAATATGTTGTGAGCATCTGACCTAGACATCGTTATGGCACTTGGGTACCGTCTAGAAGTTGGATTGTGAAATTTAAGGTTAACTTCTCCGAGGATGTTGTAAGGAATCGACCTGCACATCGTTGGGGCACTGCGGTAACATCTAGAAGTCGCTTTGTGAAATTTGAGGTTACCTTTCCCGAGGATGTTGTGAGGAACCGACATAGACATCGTTGGGGCACTTGGGTACCGTCTAGAAGTTGATATTTAAAGTTTGAGGTTAACTTTCTCAAGATGTTTTAAGGAACCGACCTAGCCATCGTTGGGGCACTTAGGTTCCGTATAGAAGTTGATATATTAAATTTGAGGTTAACTTCTCCGAGGATGTTGTAAGAAACCGACTTAGACATCGTTAGGCAGTTGTGTACCATCTAGAAGTTTATTTGTGAAATTAAAGGTTAAATGCCCCCAATATGTTGTGAGCATCTGACCTAGACATCGTTATGGCACTTGGGTACCGTCTAGAAATTGGTTTGTGAAATTTGAGGTTAACTTCTTCGAGGGTGTTGTGAGGAACCGACCTAGACATCGTTAGTCAGTTGTGTACCTTAAAGAATTTGATTTGTAAAATTTGAGGTTAACTCTCTGGAGGATGTTTTATGGAACCGACTGGGACATCTATTAGGAACTTGGGTACCGTCTAGAAGTCGATTTGTGAAATTTGACGTTAACTTCCACGAGGATGTTGTGAGGAACCGACCTAGACATTGTTGGGCCACTTGGGTACTGTCTAGAAGTTGATATTTAAAATTTGAGGTTAGCTTTCTCTAAGATGTTTTAAGGAAGCGACCTAGACATCGTTGGGCAGTTGTGTACCGTCTAGAAGTTGATTTGTGAAATATGAGGTTAACTTCCCCGAGGATGTAGTGAGTAACCGACCTAGATATCGTTGGGGCACTTGAGTACCGTCTAAAAGTCGATTTGTGAAACTTGAGGTTAACTTTCTCTAAGATGTTTTAAGGAACCGACCCAGAGATCGTTGGGGCACTTAGGTACCATCTAGAAGTCGCTTTGTGAAATTTGAGGTTAACTTCCCCGAGGATGTTGTGAGGAACCGACCTAGACATCGTTGGGGCACTTGGGTACCGTCTAGAAATTGATTTGTAAGATTTGAGGTTAACTTCTCCGAGGATGTTGTGAGGAACCGACCTAGACATCGTTGGGGCACTTGGGTACCGTCTAGAAGTTGATATGTGAAATTTAAGTTTAACTTCTCCGAGGATGTTGTGAGGAACCGACCTAGACATCGTTGGGCAGTTGTGTACCGTCTAGAAGTCGATTTGTTAAATTTGAGTTTAACTTCTCTGAAAATGTTTTAAGAAACCGACTTAGACATCGTTGGGGCACTTAAGTATTGTTTAGATGTCGATGTGTGAAATTTGAGGTTAACTTCCCCGATGGTGTTGTGAGGAACCGACCTAGATATCGTTGGGGCACTTGAGTACCGTCTAGAAGACGATTTGTGAAATTTGAGTTTAACTTCTCTGAAAATGTTGTAAGAAACCAACTTAGACATCGTTAGGGCACTTAAGTACTGTTTAGATGTCGATTTGTGAAATTTGAGGTTAACTTCCCCGATGGTGTTGTGAGGAATTTACCTACACATAGTTAGAGCACTTGAGTACCGTCTAAAAGTCGATTTGTGAAACTTGAGGTTAACTTTCTCTAAGATGTTTTAAGGAAGCGACCTAGACATCGTTGGGCAGTTGTGTACCGTCTAGAAGTTGATTTGTGAAATATGAGGTTAACTTCCCCAAGGATGTAGTGAGGAACCGACCTAGATATCGTTGGGGCACTTGAGTACCGTCTAAAAGTCGATTTGTGAAACTTGAGGTTAACTTTCTCTAAGATGTTTTAAGGAACTGACCTAGACATCGTTGGGGCACTCGGGTACCGTCTAGAAATTGATTTGTGAAATTTGAGGTTAACTTCTCCGAGGATGTTGTGAGGAACCGACCTAGACATCGTTGGGCAGTTGTGTACCGTCTAGAAGTCGATTTGTAAAATTTAAATCTAAATTCCCCGATCATGTTGTGCGGAATCGACCTGCACATCGTTGGGGCACTGCGGTAACATTTAGAAGTCGCTTTGTAAAATTTGAGGTTACCTTTCCCGAGGATGTTGTGAGGAACCGACCTACACATCGTTGGGGCACTTGGGTACCGTCTAGAAGCTGATGTTTAAAGTTTGAGGTTAACTTTCTCTAAGATGTTTTAGGAAACCGACCTAGACATCGTTGGGGCACTTAGGTACCGTCTAGAAGTCTATTTGTAAAATTTGAGGTTAACTTCCCCGAAGGTGTTGTGAGGAATCTACGTGAACATGGTTGAGGCACTTCGGTAACATCTTAAAGTCGCTTTGTGAAATTTAAGGTTAACTTCGCCGAGGATATTGTGAGGAACCGACCTAGACATCCTTGAGGCACTTGGGTACCGTCTAGAAGTTGATATGTGAAATTTAATTTTAACTTCTCCGAGGATGTTGTGAGGAACCGACCTAGACATCGTTGGGCAGTTGTGTACCGTCTAGAAGTCGATTTGTAAAATTTGAGGTTAACTTCCCCGATGATGTTGTGAGGAATCGACCTGCACATCGTTGGGGCACTGCGGTAACATCTAGAAGTCGCTTTGTGAAATTTCAGGTTACCTTTCCTGAGGATGTTGTGAGGAACTGACCTAGACATCGTTATGGCACTTGGGTACCGTCTAGAAGTTGATATTTAAAATTTGAGGTTAACTTCTCCGAGGATGTTGTGAAGAACCGGCCTAGACATCGTTGGGGCACTTGAGTACCATCTAGAAGATGATTTGTGAAATTTGAATTTAACTTACCTGAAAATGTTGTAAGAAACCGACTTAGTCATCGTTGGGGCACTTAAGTACTGTTTAGATGTCGATTTGTGAAATTTAAGGTTAACTTCCCCGATGGTATTGTGAGAAATGTACCTGCACATAGTTGGAGCACTTGAGTACCGTCTAGAAGTCGATTTGTGAAATTTGAGGTTAACTTCACAGAGGATTTTGTGAGGAATCGACCTGCACACCGTTGGGCCAATTGAAAACTGTCTAGAATTCGATTTGTAAAATTTGAGGTTTTCTTTCTCTAAGATGTTTTAAGGAAGCGACCTAGACATCGTTGGGCACTTGGGTACTGTTTAGAAGTTGATATTTAAAATTTGAGGTTAACTTTCTCTAAGATGTTTTACGGAAGCGACCTAGAGATCGTTGGGGCACTCAGGTACCGTCTAGAAGTCGCTTTGTGAAATTTGAGTTTAACTTCTCTGAAAATGTTGTAAGAAACCGACTTAGACATCGTTGGGGCACTTAAGTACTGTTTAGATGTCGATTTGTGAAATTTGAGGTTAACTTCCCCGAGGATGTAGTGAGGAACCGACCTAGATATCGTTGGGGCACTTAGGTACCGTATAGAAGTTGATATATTAAATTTAAGGTTAACTTCTCCGAGGATGTTGTGAGGAACCGACTTAGACATCGTTGGGCAGTTGTGTACCATCTAGAAATTGATTTGTGAAATTAAAGGTTAATTGCCCCCAATATGTTGTGAGCATCTGACCTGGACATCGTTATGGCACTTGGGTACCGTCTAGAAGTTGGTTTGTGAAATTTGAGGTTAACTTCTCCGAGGATGTTGTGAGGAACCGACCTAGACATCGTTAGTCAGTTGTGGACCTTAAAGAATTTGATTTGTAAACTTTGAGGTTATTTCTCTCGAGGATGTTTTATGGAACCGACTTAGACACCTTTTGGGAACTTGGGTACCGTCTAGAAGTCGATTTGTGAAATTTGACGTTAACTTCCACGAGGATGTTGTGAGGAACCGACCTAGACATTGTTGGGCCACTTGGGTACTGTCTAGAAGTTTATTTTTAAAATTTGAGGTTGCCTTTCTCTAATATGTTTTAAGGAACTGACCTAGACATCGTTGGGGCACTCGGGTACCGTCTAGAAAATGATTTGTGAAATTTGAGGTTAACTTCTCCGAGGATGTTGTGAGGAACCGACCTAGACATCGTTGGGCAGTTGTGTACCGTCTAGAAGTCGATTTGTAAAATTTAAGGCTAAATTCCCCGATCATGTTGTGCGGAATCGACCTGCACATCGTTGGGGCACTGCGGTAACATCTAGAAGTCGCTTTGTAAAATTTGAGGTTACCTTTCCCGAGGATGTTGTGAGGAACCGACCTACACATCGTTGGGGCACTTGGGTACCGTCTAGAAGTTGATATTTAAAGTTTGAGGTTAACTTTCTCTAAGATGTTTTAAGAAACCTACCTAGACATCGTTGGGGCACTTAGGTACCGTCTAGAAGTCTATTTGTAAAAATTGAGGTTAACTTCCCCGAAGATGTTGTGAGGAATCTACGTTAACATGGTTGAGGCACTTCAGTAACGTCTTAAAGTCGCTTTGTGAAATTTAAGGTTAACTTCGCCGAGGATATTGTGAGGAACCGACCTAGACATCCTTGGGGCACTTGGGTACCGTCTAGAAGTTGATATGTGAAATTTAAGTTTAACTTCTCCGAGGATGTTGTGAGGAACCGACCTAGACATCGTTGGGCAGTTGTGTACCGTCTAGAAGTCGATTTGTAAAATTTGAGGTTAACTTCCCCGATGATGTTGTGAGGAATCGACCTGCACATCGTTGGGGCACTGCGGTAACATCTAGAAGTCGCTTTGTGAAATTTCAGGTTACCTTTCCTGAGGATGTTGTGAGGAACTGACCTAGACATCGTTATGGCACTTGGGTACCGTCTAGAAGTTGATATTTAAAATTTGAGGTTAACTTCTCCGAGGATGTTGTGAAGAACCTGCCTAGACATCGTTGGGGCACTTGAGTACCATCTAGAAGATGATTTGTGAAATTTGAATTTAGCTTCCCTGAAAATGTTGTAAGAAACCGACTTAGTCATCGTTGGGGCACTTAAGTACTGTTTAGATGTCGATTTGTGAAATTTAAGGTTAACTTCCCCGATGGTGTTGTGAGGAATGTACCTACACATAGTTGGAGCACTTGAGTACCGTCTAGAAGTCGATTTGTGAAATTTGAGGTTAACTTCACAGAGGATTTTGTGAGGAATCGACCTGCACACCGTTGGGCCAATTGGAAACTGTCTAGAATTCGATTTGTAAAATTTGAGGTTATCTTTCTCTAAGATGTTTTAAGGAAGCTACCTAGACATCGTTGGGCAGTTGTGTACCGTCTAGAAGTTGATTTGTGAAATATGAGGTTAACTTCCCCGAGGATGTAGTGAGGAACCGACCTAGATATCGTTGGGGCACTTGAGTACCGTCTAAAAGTCGATTTGTGAAACTTGAGGTTAACTTTCTCTAAGATGTTTTAAGGAACCGACCTAGAGATCGTTGGGGCACTTAGGTACCATCTAGAAGTCGCTTTGTGAAATTTGAGGTTAACTTCCCCGAGGATGTTGTGAGGAACCGACCTAGACATCGTTGGGGCACTTGGGTACCGTCTAGAAATTGATTTGTAAGATTTGAGGTTAACTTCTCCGAGGATGTTGTGAGGAACCGACCTAGACATCGTTGGGGCACTTGGGTACCGTCTAGAAGTTGATATGTGAAATTTAAGTTTAACTTCTCCAAGGATGTTGTGAGGAACCGACCTAGACATCGTTGGGCAGTTGTGTACCGTCTAGAAGTCGATTTGTTAAATTTGAGGTTAACTTCCCCGAGGATGTTGTAAGGAACCGACCTAGACATCGTTGGGCAGTTGTGTACCATCTAGAAGTTGATTTGTAAAATTAAAGGTTAATTGCCCCCAATATGTTGTGAGCATCTGACCTGGACATCGTTATTGCACTTGGGTACCGTCTAGAAGTTGATATTTAAAATTTGAGGTTAACTTCTCCGGGGATGTTGTAAAGAACCGACCTAGACATCGTTGGGGAACTTGAGTATCGTCTAGAAGTTGATATTTAATGTTTGATGTTAACTTTCTCTAAGATGTTTTAAGGAACCGACCTAGACATCGTTGGGGTACTTAGGTACCGTCTAGAAGTCTATTTGTAAAATTTGAGGTTAACTTCCTCGAAGATGTTATGAGGACTACCTGGACATGGTTGAGGCAATTCGGTAACATCTTAAAGTCGCTTTGTGAAATTTGAGGTTAACTTCGCCGAGGATATTGTGAGGAACCGACCTAGACATCCTTGGGGCACTTTGGTACCGTCTAGAAGTCTATTTGTGAAATTTGAGGTTAACTTCCCCGAATATGTTGTGAGGAATCGACCTGGACATGGTTGGGGCACTTCGGTAACATCTTGAAGTCGCTTTGTGAAATTTGAGGTTACCTTTCCTGAGGATGTTGTGAGAATCCGACCTAGACATCGTTGGGGCACTTAGGAACCGTATAGAAGTTGATATATTAAATTTAAGGTTAAATTCTCCGAGGATGTTGTGAGGAACCGACTTAGACATTGTTGGGCAGTTGTGTACCATCTAGAAGTTGATTTGTGAAATTAAAGGTTAATTGCCCCCAATATGTTGTGAGCATCTGACCTGGACATCGTTATGGCACTTGGGTACCGTCTAGAAGTTGGTTTGTGAAATTTCAGGTTAACTTCTCCGAGGATGTTGTTAGGAACCGACCTAGACATCGTTAGTCAGTTGTGGACCTTTAAGAATTTGATTTGTAAACTTTGAGGTTATTTCTCTCGAGGATGTTTTATGGAACCGACTTAGACACCTTCTGGGAACTTGGGTACCGTCTAGAAGTCGATTTGTGAAATTTGACGTTAACTTCCACGAGGATGTTGTGAGGAACCGACCTAGACATTGTTGGGCCACTTGGGTACTGTCTAGAAGTTTATATTTAAAATTTGAGGTTGCCTTTCTCTAATATGTTTTAAGGAACTGACCTAGACATCGTTGGGGCTTTCGGGTACCGTCTAGAAATTGATTTGTGAAATTTGAGGTTAACTTCTCCGAGGATGTTGTGAGGAACCGACCTAGACATCGTTGGGCAGTTGTGTACCGTCTAGAAGTCGATTTGTAAAATTTAAGGCTAACTTCTCTAAAAATGTTGTAAGAAACCGACTTAGACATCGTTGGGGCACTTAAGTACTGTTTAGATGTCGATTTGTGAAATTTGAGGTTAACTTCCCCGATGGTGTTGTGAGGAACCGACCTAGATATCGTTGGGGCACTTGAGTACCGTCTAGAAGACGATTTGTGAAATTTGAGTTTAACTTCTCTGAAAATGTTGTAAGAAACCGACTTAGACATCGTTGGGGCACTTAAGTACTGTTTAGATGTCGATTTGTGAAATTTGAGGTTAACTTCCCCGATGGTGTTGTGAGGAATTTACCTACACATAGTTAGAGCACTTGAGTACCGTCTAGAAGTTGATTTGTGAAATTTAAGGTTAACTTCCCAGAGTATGTTGTGAGGAACCAACCTAGATATCGTTGGGGCATTTGAGTACCGTCTAAAAGTCGATTTGTGAAACTTGAGGTTAACTTTCTCTAAGATGTTTTAAGGAACTGACCTAGAGATCGTTGGGCAGATGTGACCGCCTAGAAGTTGATTTGAGAAATTAAAGGTTAAATGCCCCAAATATGTTGTGAGCATCTGACCTGGACATCGTTGGGGCACTTGGGTACCGTTTAGAAGTCGATTTGTTAAATTTGAAGTTAACTTCCCCGAAGATCTTGTATGAAACTGACCTAGACATCCTTGGGCAGTTGTGTACCTTAAAGACTTGGATTTGTAAATTTTAAGTTTAACTCTCTGGAGTATGTTTTATGATACCGACTTAGACATCTTTTGGGAACTTGGGTACCATCTAGAAGTCGATTTGTAAAATCTGAGAGTAACTTTTTCGATGATGTGGTGAGGAATCGACCTGAACATGGTTGGGGCACTTCGGTAACATCTAAAAGTCGTTTTGTAAAATCTGAGGTTTACTTCGCGCAGGATGTTGTGAGGAATCGACGTAGACATCGTTGGGTCACTTGGGTACCGTCTAGAAGACGATTTGTGAAATTTAAATTTAACTTCCCTGAAAATTTTGTAAGAAACCGACTTAGACATCGTTGGGCCACTTAAGTACTGTTTAGATGTCGATTTGTGAAATTTGAGGTTAACTTCCCCGATGGTGTTGTGAGGAATTTACCTACACATAGTTAGAGCACTTGAGTACCGTCTAGAAGTCGATTTGTGAAATTTGAGGTTAACTTCCCAGAGGATGTTGTGAGGAACCGACCTAGATATCGTTTGGGCACTTAATTACCGTCCAGAAGTTAAAATGTAAAATTTAAGGTTAACTTTCCCGAAAATAGTGTGTGCAACTGACCTGAACATCGCTGGGGCACTTAAGTACCGTTTAGAAGTCGATTTGTGAAATTTAAGGTTAACTTTCCCGAAGGTGTTGTGAGAAATTTACCTACACATGGTTAGAGCACTTGAGTACCCTCTAGAAGTCGATTTGTGAAATTTGAGGATAACTTCTCCAAAGATGTTGTGAGGAATTTACATAGACATCGTTGAGGCACTTGAGTACCGTCTAGTAGTCGATTTGTGAAATTTGAGGTTAACTTCCCTAAGGATTTTGTGAGGAACCGACCTAGTCATCGTTTGGACACCTAAGTACCGACTAGACTACGATTTGTGAAATTTAAGGTTAACTATCCCGAAGATGTTGTCAGAAATCAACCATGACATCGTTAGGGCACTTCGGTAAAATCTAGAAGTCGCTTTGTGCAATTTGAGGTTAATTTTACCGAGGATGTTGTGAGGAACCGACCTAGACATCGTTGGGCAATTGTGTTCCGTCTAGAAGTTGATTTGTGAAATTTGAATTTAACTTCCCTAAAAATGTTGTAAGAAACAGACTTAGTCATCTTTGGGGCACTTAAGTACTGTTTAGATGTCGATTTGTGAAATTTGAGGTTATCTTTCTCTAAGATGTTTTAAGGAAGCGACCTAGACATCGTTGGGCAGTTGTGTACCGTCTAGAAGTTGATTTGTGAAATTTGAGCTTAACTTCCCCGAGGATGTTGTGAGGAACCGACCTAGATATCGTTGGGGCACTTGAGTACCGTCTAAAAGTCGATTTGTGAAACTTAAGTTTAACTTTCTCTAAGATGTTTAAAGGAACCGACCTAGAGATCGTTGGGGCACTTAGTTACCGTCTAGAAGTCGCTTTGTGAAATTTGAGGTTAACTTCCCCGATGGTGTTGTGAGGAATTTACCTACACATAGTTAGAGCACTTGAGTACCGTCTAGAAGTCGATTTGTAAAATCAGAGGGTAACTTCCCCGATGATGTGGTGAGGAATCGACCTGAACATGGTTGGGGCACTTCGGTAACATCTAAAAGTCGTTTTGTAAAATCTGAGGTTTACTTCGCGGAGGATGTTGTGAGGAACCGACGTAGACTTCGGTGGGGCACTTGGGTACCGTCTAAAACTTGATTTGTGAAATTTGAGGTTAACTTCTCCGAGGATGTTGTGAGGAACCGACCTAGACATCGTTGGGCAGTTGTGTACCGTCTAGAAGTCGATTTGTAAAATTTAAGGCTAACTTCTCTAAAAATGTTGTATGAAACCGACTTAGACATCGTTGGGGCACTTAAGTACTGTTTAGATGTCGATTTGTGAAATTTGAGGTTAACTTCCCCGATGGTGTTGTGAGGAACCGACCTAGATATCGTTGGGGCACTTGAGTACCGTCTAGAAGACGATTTGTGAAATTTGAGTTTAACTTCTCTGAAAATGTTGTAAGAAACCGACTTAGACATCGCTGGGGCACTTAAGTACTGTTTAGATGTCGATTTGTAAAATTTGAGGTTAACTTCCCCGATGGTGTTGTGAGGAATTTACCTACACATAGTTAGAGCACTTGAGTACCGTCTAGAAGTTGATTTGTGAAATTTAAGGTTAACTTCCCAGAGTATGTTGTGAGGAACCAACCTAGATATCGTTGGGGCATTTGAGTACCGTCTAAAAGTCGATTTGTGAAACTTGAGGTTAACTTTCTCTAAGATGTTTTAAGGAACTGACCTAGAGATCGTTGGGCAGATGTGACCGCCTAGAAGTTGATTTGTGAAATTAAAGGTTAAATGCCCCAAATTTGTTGTGAGCATCTGACTTAGACATCTTTTGGGAACTTGGGTACCGTCTAGAAGTCGATTTGTAAAATCTGAGGGTAACTTTTTCGATGATGTGGTGAGGAATCGACCTGAACATGGTTGGGGCACTTCGGTAACATCTAAAAGTCGTTTTGTAAAATCTGAGGTTTACTTCGCGCAGGATGTTGTGAGGAATCGACGTAGACATCGTTGGGTCACTTGGGTACCGTCTAGAAGACGATTTGTGAAATTTAAATTTAACTTCCCTGAAAATTTTGTAAGAAACCGACTTAGGCATCGTTGGGCCACTTAAGTACTGTTTAGATGTCGATTTGTGAAATTTGAGGTTAACTTCCCCGATGGTGTTGTGAGGAATTTACCTACACATAGTTAGAGCACTTGAGTACCGTCTAGAAGTCGATTTGTGAAATTTGAGGTTAACTTCCCAGAGGATGTTGTGAGGAACCGACCTAGATATCGTTTGGGCACTTAATTACCGTCCAGAAGTTAAAATGTGAAATTTAAGGTTAACTTCCCCGAAAATGGTGTGTGCAACTGACCTGAACATCGCTGGGGCACTTAAGTACCGTTTAGAAGTCGATTTGTGAAATTTAAGGTTAACTTTCCCGAAGGTGTTGTGAGAAATTTATCTACACATGGTTAGAGCACTTGAGTACCCTCTAGAAGTCGATTTGTGAAATTTGAGGATAACTTCTCCAAAGATGTTGTGAGGAATTTACATAGACATCGTTGAGGCACTTGAGTACCGTCTAGTAGTCGATTTGTGAAATTTGAGGTTAACTTCCCTAAGGATTTTGTGAGGAACCGACCTAGTCATCGTTTGGACACCTAAGTACCGACTAGACTACGATTTGTGAAATTTAAGGTTAACTATCCCGAAGATGTTGTCAGAAATCAACCTTGACATCGTTAGGGCACTTCGGTAAAATCTAGAAGTCGCTTTGTGCAATTTGAGGTTAACTTTACCGAGGATGTTGTGAGGAACCGACCTAGACATCGTTGGGCAATTGTGTTCCGTCTGGAAGTTGATTTGTGAAATTTGAATTTAACTTCCCTAAAAATGTTGTAAGAAACAGACTTAGTCATTTTTGGGGCACTTAAGTACTGTTTAGATGTCGATTTGTGAAATTTGAGGTTAACTTTCCCGATGGTGTTGTGAGGAATATACCTACACATAGTTGGAGCACTTGAGTACCGTCTAGAAGTCGATTTGTGAAATTTGAGGTTAACTTCCCAGAGGATTTTGTGAGGAATCGAACTGCACACCGTTGGGCCAATTGGAAACTGTCTAGAATTCGATTTGTAAAATTTGAGGTTATCTTTCTCTAAGATGTTTTAAGGAAGCGACCTAGACATCGTTGGGCAGTTGTGTACCGTCTAGAAGTTGATTTGTGAAATTTGAGGTTAACTTCCCTAAGGATGTTGTGAGGAACCGACCTAGATATCGTTGGGGCACTTGAGTACCGTCTGAAAGTCGATTTGTGAAACTTAAGGTTAACTTTCTCTAAGATGTTTAAAGGAACCGACCTAGAGATCGTTGGGGCACTTAGTTACCGTCTAGAAGTCGCTTTGTGAAATTTGAGGTTAACTTCCCCGATGGTGTTGTGAGGAATTTACCTACACATAGTTAGAGCACTTGAGTACCGTCTAGAAGTCGATTTGTAAAATCAGAGGGTAACTTCCCCGATGATGTGGTGAGGAATCGACCTGAACATGGTTGGGGCACTTCGGTAACATCTAAAAGTCGTTTTGTAAAATCTGAGGTTTACTTCGCGGAGGATGTTGTGAGGAACCGACGTAGACATCGTTGGGGCACTTGGGTACCGTCTAAAAGTTGATTTGTGAAATTTGAGGTTAACTTCCCCGAGGATGTTGTGAGGATCCGACCTAGATATCGTTGGGGCACTTGAGTACCGTCTAAAAGTCGATTTGTGAAATTTAATGTTAACTTTCCCGAATGTGTTGTGAGAAATTTACCTACACATAGTTAGAGCACTTGAGTACCCTCTAGAAGTCGATTTATGAAATTTGAGGATAACTTCTCCGAGGATTTTGTGAGGAACCGACCTAGACATCGTTGGGGCACTTGAGTAAAGTCTGGAAGTCGATTTGTGAAATTTGAGGTTAACTTCCCTTAGGATTTTGTGATGAACCGACCTGGACATCGTTGGGGCACTTAGGTACCGTCTAGAAATTAATTTGTGAAATTTAAGGTTAACTTCCCTGAGGATTTTGTGAGGAACCGAGCTAGACATCGTTGGTGCACTTGGGTACCGTCTAGAATTTGATTTGTGAAATTTAAGGTTAACTTCTTTGAGGATGTTGTTAAGAACCGACTTAGACATCGTTGGGGCACTTGAGTACCGTCTGGAAGTAGATTTGTGAAATGTAGAGTTATCTTCAATCAAGATGTTTTGAGGAATCGACCTGAACATGGTTGGGGCACTTGAGTACCGTCTAGTAGTCGATTTGTGAAATTTGAGGTAAACTTCCCTGAGGATTTTGTGAGGAACTGACTTGGACATCGTTGGGGCACTTGGGTTCCGTCTAGAATTCGATTTGTAAAATTTGAGGTTAACTTTCTCTAAGATGTTTTAAGGAACCGACCTAGACATCGTTGGGCAATTGTGTTCCGTCTAGAAGTTGATTTGTGAAATTTGAGGGTAACTTCCCCCAGGATGTTGTGAGGAAACGACCTAGATATCGTTGGGGCACTTAAGTACCGTCTAGAAGTCGATTTGTAAAATCAGAGGGTAACTTCCCCGATGATGTGGTGAGGAATCGATCTGAACATGGTTGGGGCACTTCGGTAACATCTAAAAGTCGTTTTGTAAAATCTGAGGTTTACTTCGCGGAGGATGTTGTGAGGAACCGACGTAGACATCGTTGGGGCACTTGGGTACCGTCTAAAAGTTGATTTGTGAAATTTGAGGTTAACTTCCCCGAGGATGTTGTGAGGATCCGACCTAGATATCGTTGGGGCACTTGAGTACCGTCTAAAAGTCGATTTGTGAAATTTAATGTTAACTTTCCCGAATGTGTTGTGAGAAATTTACCTACACATAGTTAGAGCACTTGAGTACCCTCTAGAAGTCGATTTGTGAAATTTGAGGATAACTTCTCCGAGGATTTTGTGAGGAACCGACCTAGACATCGTTGGGGCACTTGAGTAAAGTCTGGAAGTCGATTTGTGAAATTTGAGGTTAACTTCCCTTAGGATTTTGTGATGAACCGACCTGGACATCGTTGGGGCACTTAGGTACCGTCTAGAAATTAATTTGTGAAATTTAAGGTTAACTTCCCTGAGGATTTTGTGAGGAACCGAGCTAGACATCGTTGGTGCACTTGGGTACCGTCTAGAATTTGATTTGTGAAATTTAAGGTTAACTTCTCTGAGGATGTTGTTAAGAACCGACTTAGACATCGTTGGGGCACTTGAGTACCGTCTGGAAGTAGATTTGTGAAATGTAGAGTTATCTTCAATCAAGATGTTGTGAGGAATCGACCTGAACATGGTTGGGGCACTTGAGTACCGTCTAGTAGTAGATTTGTGAAATTTGAGGTAAACTTCCCTGAGGATTTTGTGAGGAACTGACTTGGACATCGTTGGGGCACTTGGGTTCCGTCTAGAATTCGATTTGTAAAATTTGAGGTTAACTTTCTCTAAGATGTTTTAAGGAACCGACCTAGACATCGTTGGGCAATTGTGTTCCGTCTAGAAGTTGATTTGTGAAATTTGAGGTTAACTTCTCCCAGGATGTTGTAAGGAACCGACCTAGACATCGTTGGGGCACTTGAGTACCGTCTAGAAGATGATTTGTGAAATTTGAATTTAACTTCCCTAAAAATGTTGTAAGAAACAGACTTAGTCTTCTTTGGGGCACTTAAGTACTGTTTAGATGTCGATTTGTGAAATTTGAGGTTAACTTCCCCGATGGTGTTGTGAGGAATATACCTACACATAGTTGGAGCACTTGAGTACCGTCTAGAAGTCGATTTGTGAAATTTGAGGTTAACTTCCCAGAGGATTTTGTGAGGAATCGAACTGCACACCGTTGGGCCAATTGGAAACTGTCTAGAATTCGATTTGTAAAATTAAAGGTTATCTTTCTCTAAGATGTTTTAAGGAAGCGACCTAGACATCGTTGGGCAGTTGTGTACCGTCTAGAAGTTGATTTGTGAAATTTGAGGTTAACTTCCCCGAGGATGTTGTGAGGAACCGACCTAGATATCGTTGGGGCACTTGAGTACCGTCTAAAAGTCGATTTGTGAAACTTAAGGTTAACTTTCTCTAAGATGTTTAAAGGAACCGACCTAGAGATCGTTGGGGCACTTAGTTACCGTCTAGAAGTCGCTTTGTGAAATTTGAGGTTAACTTCCCCGATGGTGTTGTGAGGAATTTACCTACACATAGTTAGAGCACTTGAGTACCGTCTAGAAGTCGATTTGTAAAATCAGAGGGTAACTTCCCCGATGATGTGGTGAGGAATCGACCTGAACATGGTTGGGGCACTTCGGTAACATCTAAAAGTCGTTTTGTAAAATCTGAGGTTTACTTCGCGGAGGATGTTGTGAGGAACCGACGTAGACTTCGTTGGGGCACTTGGGTACCGTCTAAAAGTTGATTTGTGAAATTTGAGGTTAACTTCCCCGAGGATGTTGTGAGGATCCGACCTAGATATCGTTGGGGCACTTGAGTACCGTCTAAAAGTCGATTTGTGAAATTTAAGGTTAACTTTCCTGAATGTGTTGTGAGAAATTTACCTACACATAGTTAGAGCACTTGAGTACCCTCTAGAAGTCGATTTGTGAAATTTGAGGATAACTTCTCCGAGGATTTTGTGAGGAACCGACCTAGACATCGTTGGGGCACTTGAGTAAAGTCTGGAAGTCAATTTGTGAAATTTGAGGTTAACTTCCCTTAGGATTTTGTGATGAACCGACCTGGACATCGTTGGGGCACTTAGGTACCGTCTAGAAATTAATTTGTGAAATTTAAGGTTAACTTCCCTGAGGATTTTGTGAGGAACCGAGCTAGACATCGTTGGTGCACTTGGGTACCGTCTAGAATTTGATTTGTGAAATTTAAGGTTATCTTCTCTGAGGATGTTGTTAAGAACCGACTTAGACATCGTTGGGGCACTTGAGTACCGTCTGGAAGTAGATTTGTGAAATGTAGAGTTATCTTCAATCAAGATGTTGTGAGGAATCGACCTGAACATGGTTGGGGCACTTGAGTACCGTCTAGTAGTCGATTTGTGAAATTTGAGGTAAACTTCCCTGAGGATTTTGTGAGGAACTGACTTAGACATCGTTGGGGCACTTGGGTTCCGTCTAGAATTCGATTTGTAAAATTTGAGGTTAACTTTCTCTAAGATGTTTTAAGGAACCGACCTAGTCATCGTTTGGACACCTGAGTACCGACTAGACGTCGATTTGTGAAATTTAAGGTTAACTATCCCGAAGATGTTGTCAGAAATCGACCTTGACATCGTTGGGGCACTTCGGTAAAATCTAGAAGTCGCTTTGTGAAATTTGAGGTTAACTTTACCGAGGATGTTGTGAGGAACCGACCTAGACATCGTTGGGCAGTTGTGTACCGTCTAGAAGTTGATTTGTGAAATTTGAGGTTAACTTCCCCGAGGATGTTGTGAGGAAACGACCTAGATATCGTTGGGGCACTTGAGTACCGTTTAGAAGTCGACTTGTTAAATTTGAGGGTAACTTCCCCGATGATGTGGTGAGGAATCGACCTAACTATGGTTGGGGCACTTCGGTAACATCTAGAAGTCGTTTTGTAAAATTTGAGGTTTACTTCGCGGAGGATGTTGTGAGGAACCGACCTAGACATCGTTGGGGCACTTGGGTACCGTCTAGAAGTCGATTTGTAAAACTTGAGGTTAACTTCCCTGAGGATTTTGTGAGGAACCTAGCTAGACATCGTTGGTGCACTTAGGTACCGTCTAGAAGTCGATTTGTGAAATTTGAGGTTAACTTCTCTGAGGATGTTGTTAGGAACTGACCTAGTCATCGTTTGGACACCTGAGTACCGACTAGATGTCGATTTGTGAAATTTAAGGTTATCTATCCCGAAGATGTCAGAAATCGACCTGGACATCGTTGGGGCACTTCGGTAAAATCTAGAATTCGGTTTGTGAAATTTGAGGTTAACTTTACCGAGGATGTTGTGAGGAACCGACCTAGACATCGTTGGGGCACTTTTATTCTGTTAAGAGGATTGAAAAAACTAACAAATGTATACCTATTTAATACTAATTTGCATAAACTGTTATGTAAGAACTAATTTGCATATCATTAGTATGCAATACCACCCATGCGTCTAATTTGCATAAATTGCATATTGTTGTTAACTTTTACCGAAGAACTAATTTGCATATCCTTAATACTACCAATCTAATTTGCATAAACTGGGTATTGTTGTTAACTTTTACCGAAGAACTAATTTGCATATCATTAATACCACCAATCTAATTTGCATAAACTGTGTATTGTTGTTAACTTTTACCTAAGAACTTATTTGCATATCCTTAATATTACCAATCTAATTTGCATAAACTGTGTATTGTTTTAACTTTTACCTAAGAACTAATTTGCATATCATTACTATGCAACCACCAAATTTGTCTAATTTGCATATCACCTACCCCCACCCACCTAATTTGCATACGCTATGTATTGTTTTTAACCCTTTTCTACAACTTTCCTACCACCCACCACCCATAACTCTGCGTGGGTTAGGGGGGGTGGTTGGGATGTGGGTGGCGAGAGGCGAAGGGCCCTACCACCCACCACTATATGTTTCCATTGTATCTACCCTATCCCCCCCTCTTACCCCACCCACTCCACCTACCACCTATCTAGTAGATGTTTTAAATATCTCTATTCAATTCTCAACACCACCCACAGCTCACCTATGAAACTAATGTATTGGGAATAACATTTTCAAAACACCACCCACTTTTGCATATGGTCGATTCTTCCGTAACTGCCCGATTTCAAGATAAGTTTTGGTAAAAAAAAAAAATTTTTTTATTCAATGTTTCTCTGCACTTATTTTTCTTATTAGGGTGTAATATAAGTATATTTTAAACGATTTTAATTAATTAAAAATTTTTCTTTTTTAAAACTTTTTTCACATGTGATTTAGTGCTAATGGATCAAGATTGAGATTTTACTTATTAGAAGGCGTAATAACTAAACACATGACACCTTAATTATAAGTCTACAGATTGCGTTCAAAAATTGAAAAAATTGAGGGACAAAATATTTTTACAGATTTTTAAGTATGAAAAAGGTATTATGAAGTGCAATATAAACCTAAATTGTTTAAAAATATAGACACTTTATGCTTGAAAAAGGCTGAGTTATAATAATGATATTTTCACCGAAAATTATTTAATTAAAGTTAACATTTTGCAAAAGGGACACGCCACGGAGCTGAAATTTTAGCAGTTATAGTGCAATATAATAGAAGTTATAATATATATATTTATGTATATTTGGTTTTCAGTTACTCTTATATATACCTTTAAAATTCACTAATACACTTCAGAATATATTTTTAATTTAGGTGTATTTGTTTAACGCCGCCAAGTAGGGCAGTTACGTAAGAATCGCCCATATATGTTATAAAATTTCAAAAATCATAATAAAAATCGTGAAGAATCAAGAAAAAGTGATATTAACGCTCGGGCTTGAGTGGGCGACTCAAGTGGGTGGTTGGGAGTGGGTGGCGCTAGGACCCAGCCCACGCAACTCTGCGCGGTATGCTGCTGCAGGCTGCGCGCATGCATCCCAGAGCCATCGAGTGTGGAGGGGACTTGTGAGAGTGGGAGAGCCTCTAATGTATAGGCGTTCGCAAGAGATGAAATCTTATTTCGCTTCAGAGTTTTGTAGCAGCAGGTTCTCTCCCAAGAGCAGCTCCGTAAGTATTTCTAGCTTTACAGATTTTGTATATTTTACCAGTAAAATAACAATTCGTTGTTTATAATAATGTTTTTTAATGTTACAGATACACAGACATAGTTTCTGCCTACTTCTCTAGGAGGTTCACAGTTGTCAATAATAAACTCTGTAAGTAATTCAAAACTTTGTTTATTTACAAATAAAATAACAATTTTTTGTTTATTTAAGAATAAAATAACAATTTTTTGTTTATTTACAAATAAAATAATAATTTTTTGTTTATTTACAAATGAAATAACAATTTTTTGTTTATTTACAAATAAAATAACAATTTTTTGTTTATTTACAAATAAAAAACAATTTTTTGTTAATAACACCCCCCCCCCCTCCTCTTTTTCTGTTATAGGTACACTTGGTACACTGCCTACTTGGATAGGACGTACAAATACACTAGGCATTAGCACTAAGTTCCGTAAGTATTACTATTTTTAATAATTTTGAAAAGTTACTAGTAAATAACAATTCATTGTTTACAACATTTTTCTCTTCTTCTGTTTTAGGTACACAGTTCTAGTCTGAGCCTAATTTCCTCTGGTGTGAAAATTTAGCAATCTTCAACCCGACTTCAGTGTGAACAACGCAGCTCGTTCCACTTCTGTTTTTTCAGCTTCTCTTTCAGCCTTCTTTTTCAGCATTTTTTCAGCATTTTTTCAGGCTTTTTTCAGTTTTCTTTTTCAGTTTTCTTTTTCAGATTTTAGAAAAAATTTATCAAAATGCCCCGGTGTAGAAACAGTGAACAAAAACGTTTTGCCTCTGCTGACAGTGTAGATGAAATTTGTGAATGTTTCACCAATTTCATTGACACTGCTGAATTATAGTTATGCTCTGTAAAGTCCAAACCGGCTGACGCTCGTCTTATTAGTGCATTCGAATGGAAGCATAAATGTAAACAGGAATACGCTATTTTAAAAAAATTCTTTAATAGATATAGCTTTACGGTTCCTCAGAAACAAAAAATCTTAAATTTATTAAACAGAGTGCATGACTTGAAATGTCATTTTAATTTATTAGAGAAGAGTGGCGCCGGTCTCAATAACTCAAATGGAAAAATTAAGTGGGTTGACACGGATACAGCATTTAATAATCAATTACAGTCGGGAACAATAGTAAATTTAACGCATATAGATGTTAACCAATTCTTAGACGACGCCTTTGTTCTCTTCAAAAATCATGTCGATACTTGTTTGAACACGCTTGGTCCGGTAAAAACGTACACGGTATTGTACGCCAAATTTAAAAAAACCCTACCTGACGGTTCAGAAGAATTTGATTTAAAACACTTTGCAGTTAAAGCGAGTGACATTTTACCTTCAACTCAGTGAGGTGAAATTTATAATGTTAATGTTAAACAACTGACACGTAGAAAATAAGCATGCCTGCGTCAATGTTGTTAATGAGCATGATAATCAATGCTTCAAGTGGTCGATTCTATCAGCATTGCATCCTGTTATTTATAATCCAAATCGTTTATCTAATTACGATACCATTAAGTGTGACTTAGATTTTACCGGGATTAAATTTCCTGTAGCTCTAAATAATGTTGCAAATTTTGAAAAACTAAATAAAATTTCAGTCAATGTATATGGTCTTCGAAAGTGTGAAAATAATTTTAGTGTAACACCGTTACATCTTACATCAGAGAAAAGAGATTCTTATGTGAATCTTTTACGCATTGAAAACCATTACATAGATGAAAGTTTGAATGTTGAGGAAGATTCTTCTGCTGATAAATAAATTCTTTCATTCAACTATCATTACGTTTGGATAAAGAATTTATCGCGACTTGTAAGCAGTCAATTATCAAAAAAAGAACACAAGAAGCATATTTGCGATCGTTGTTTGCATTACTTTAATAGTGAAGAAAAACTTATTGAACACACCGAAGATTGTAACAAATTGAATGAAACTAAAGTAATTTTACCACAGCCTAATAATAATGTAATTCAATTCAAAAATTATAATAATAAGAAGCGTGTTCCATTTATCATATATGCAGACTGCGAGAGCTTATTGCTTCCTAAAACGGAATCTTCAACTTTAGGTGATTGCACAGAAGTATTTCAGAATCATAAACTTCTAAGCATTAGATACTATTTAAAATGTTATGATGACACTTTAACAGTTGTAATGGTGTTTTACCCTTTTCCCCTTTTTTACAATAACGACGTTGACGGCACCGACTCTGAATTCACGGAATCCAAACTTTGAGCCCGTGAATAACCACCGAAGTCCGTTTATTTATTTGGAGATCCTTTCTCCGGGCGCCAAGTAGATCGAGTATCTACCCGGACTCCGTTTTCACAACAAACGGTACCGTATCCAGACTGGCTAGCTCGACGTCTAAATTGACTTCCCGTCTCAAGATCGTGATTCACGTCGATAAGGGAGAGGGGGGACGACAGGCACGAAACAATGCACTAATGAACAATGAAAATTAATAAAACACTTTAACTGAATTTAATTATTCAATTAAATTTATTAACTAAACATTTCACTGAGAATTCTCGTCGAGAGTCGTAGAGGGAATTCGCTTTCGAGGTAAACGGTCAGCCGGCCGGCGTGGTGAAGATGGCGGCGTCTGTGCTTCACAACGTGGTCGGGAAGCCGACCACTTTTAATCACAGAACTCGTGATCCCACGAGTTCTAAACACTGGCACAGGGTAGAAAAGCTGTTCACCAACCTTTTAGCTGTTCGAGCACCTTCCGGTAATCCATTTTCTGGCGATGACTCGAAATAACTCAGTGATACCTTAGAGCGCGTGTAATAGTTTAACAGGCCAAACCCGACTCCTTTGATCCTTCGCGCCAACTGACCATTTCATGTTCGTTGATTCCAATTCAAATGTATCCAACCTCTGAGACGTGCGGTTCTTAAATTTCTCAGAGAATTACTCAGTGATACAATATTCTTTTAATTCACAACAACTTTTTTGTTGTTGTTAATCTTTTCTTTTTTACAGAAACAGTTTATATGAAAAAATAAACAGAATATAAAAATAACAATCAATAATAATCCAGATACAAAATAATATTCAAATACAAAGTAATATGAATCACTCTTTATACAATATTTTGAGTGTCGGTGAGTCCGGATCTGGCCATTATTCACGATTTAATTAAAGATTAGCTAAAATAATTTACTGTGCGAACTTATTTACATTTTTACTCGGGCAGTTCATCGGTGCCGCCGTTAAGGAATTACTTTTGTGACGAGTTTATAAAAAACCACGTCACAACTCCCCTGGGCTTAGCCGAAACATACCCTTTGTTTCGTAATGCTTTCGCAGTTGGTTTCCAGACTCTCCGCCCTCTGCCAGGTAACTCTAATTTACTTTTAATCATATCTTTCCCGATTGACTGTACTTTTGTACTGGCTCACCTTACCTGTTTTCCATTTTCGATTACTTTGAAACTATTACCGTTTAGTGTGTATGAATTCGGGAATATGGAACCTGGGACTGGAAAAATTATTGTTGTGTTTACTCAATAAAAGGGACTTCAATTTATGCTTAAGGTGAACCCGTTTATTTATTTTCCCTATTGATAACTGACAAAGCGGTGTCTCTCTTATCTCGGTAAACCGTAAACTAAATGTTTCATGTATTTTGATCAAATACGAGAGATACAAAGGAACGAAAAATCTGACTAATGATACAAAATTAAATTGGCCTATCACTAGCAAAACTCCAAAAGAAAAGAAAGTTCTTTACTTTTCGAAGAAATTTAAAAAAAAAAACTCGAACTTGGCGACGTGTTGCAGATGCCGTTCGCAGCTTCTCCTCCTTCTGTAACAAAATTCACATTCTAGTTTCGTTTTCTAGGTGACTGCAGTTACTAAGAAGTTGACATTCGTGCTTCTCTCGCCGATAGTTCTAATACTCTAATAATTTTTCATATGCAAGTAAAATTCTAAATCATGCAAAGAAAAACCAAGCTAAAGCAACAACCTTTTAAAAGCATAAAAAAAATCAAAGCTGTCTATTAGGAGATTGGGGCTCAAGAATTTCTCCTACCTCCCCTTACCCTAGATTCGCGGTACGGGACTAACAACTTAATCGGGAACCTACCTAGAGATCGGCCGCTTTCCGTCGCGATTTCGTATACGGATGGTCCTTTTACGTCAATAAGGCTTGTGGTTCGCAATGTAATTCTTGAAATACTTCTAGCCTATGGTCCTTTGGTACTACCAGTTTCCATGCGTCTAAATCGTCAAGAATCGAGTCTATTAACGGGTTTGGACGATATCGGAATAATTTTCCGTCGGTAACTTTCCATCCGTGAAATTTACTCGGGGTTTCCTCTACTTCTCTCATACGTTGGCTATACCAGTCGTCCGTACTTAGGGTTAAAGCCGCTATTAGTACCGCCATTTCCTCCTCGTACATTCTCGATAGTGCGTCGGGAACTAGGTGTTCTGAATCTTTTCTGTGCACTATGTCAATGCTGTACTCTAGGAGGTCTAGCGCCCACCGTGCTAACCTACCCGTCGGATTTGTAGGTTATGCAGCCAACGTAATGAGCTATGATCGGTTATGACTGTAAAGTGAAACCCCTCGAGGTAATGTCGGAATTTCTTTACTGCCCAAATTACCGCTAGGCACTCTTTCTCGGTTACTGAATATTTCCGTTCTGCTTCTGTTAGAGTTCGGCTTGCGTATACGATCGCTCTGTTTTGATTGTCCTCTTTCTGAATCAAAACTGCGCCGATGCCGAATTCGCTTGCGTCTGTGTGAAGTTCGAACGGTAGCCTCAAGTCTGGGTACGTTAAGGTCGGTGTCATGGAAATATGACTTTAGTAAGGCCAATATATTTCTGTTGCCTTCCCATGGATATTCGCCGCTTCTAGACTCGATTCTATCATTGACTAAGACCGTTCGGCTGGCTTCATCAAGTCGGGTAGCCTTGGCCGTTTTCTTCGTCTTGACAACTAATGGTCCGGGTTCGATCACGGAGGTCGGTTGATCTTTCCTTGCCATCATTCCGTCTTTCGAGGTAGACTGTTTATTAGAGGAAGAAGGACTAACTCTTACTTCTTCATACATACTTGGTTCTAGAAACTTTGCCTCTTTCTCAACCACTGGTGGTATGTGAGCGTTCACGGAGGTCGGTTGATCGCTGTATACCATTTTTCCGTCTGTTGAGTCCGAAGCTCTGTTTGAGAGGAAAGGCTCAACCTTTTCTGCATCCTCTCGGCTTATTTCTAGGGGCTTTACCTTGTTCTCGACCACTGGTGGTATGGGAGCGTTCACGGAGGTCGATTGATCGCTCCATACCATCTTTCCGCTTGTCGAGGTTGAAGGTCTATTAGAGGAAGGAGGACTAACTCTTACTTCTTCATCCATACTTGGTTCTAAAAACTTTGCCTCTTTCTCAACCACTGGTGGTATGTGAGCGTTCACGGAGGTCGGTTGATCGTTGTATACCACTTTTCCGTCTGTTGAGTCCGAAGCTCTGTTTGAGAGGAAAGGCTCAACCTTTTCTGCATCCTCTCGGCTTATTTCTAGGGGCTTTACCTTGTTCTCGACCACTGGTGGTATGGGAGCGTTCACGGAGATCGATTGATCGCTCCATACCATCTTTTCGCTTGTCGAGGATGAAGGTCTGTTCAGGAGGAGAGAATTGACCTTTTCTTCTTTCTCTCGGCTTGGTTCTAAAGACTTCTCAGGTTCGTTGTCCTTTCTTGGTAGATCGACCTTGATCTTTATTTCGGACATTTCCGAGTCCAGTTCTTTGGCCTCGTTCGAACGTCGTAGGTCGGTCGGAGTCTGTAGGTCTTTTTCCAGTAAGGTCGTGGAGTTTGTCAAGGAGGAAGGGTCGACCTTTACCTCTCCTCCTTTCTCTTGTTTCTCAGACACGGGTCGCAGGTTTTTGTCGTTACCCTATCCTTTCCGCATCGCCTACAGTAGTTCGTTCTTCGCGGGTGGGGGCAACCCATTTGGTAATGTTCGTTTCCTCTACAATTGTAACACTGTACTATTACCGGTTTTCCGTCTTTCGACGTACCTGGTTGGGAGGGTTCCGTGGGAGCACTTTGTTCTGTGTTCTGTGCCGTTTTGCTCCCCTGGTTGGTTGGGTTTGGGCCTGGAGCACCTTTTCCTTTCCCGCCTCCCCTAGGCTTAGCGTTGTACGGCGTCTCTGGCACTTTTGGTGCGGCTTGCTGCCTATTACTTGTCAAGACTGCAACTAGGGCATCAATGGACTGTTTCAACGAGTCGTCGGATTTCTCCCGATTTGATGTTTCCGGTGGCACTTTTACCGCAGCCACTCTATTTACTGTTTGTTGTACCACATTTGATCCGCGAAACGCATATTCTGGAATCAGGGACTTTTCTGGTGGTGGCGGGGGTAAATCTTCTTCCGCGTTTTTATTGACTCTTTCGAATTCCGATGCGAATTCGGAAAGACCGTTATAATCGTTAAACTCATAACGTCTTATCGACCGTCGGTAGTCTGTTTTGAGATTCGCATGTATCCTGTCCATTTGAGTTGCCAGGTCTATAGGTCTGGTTGACAACAGGTACAGGCCATACATGCACGTCAGATAATCCGCGGCTGATTCATTTTGACCTTGCCTTCGCGAACGGATCTGTTCCTCTAGTCGGTTTTGGAATCTCGTTTCCCCGAATCTAGCTTGGAAACAGCGCTTGCATTCTTCCCAAGAGAACCATCGCTGGCGATTCTGTCGAAACCAATGCCACGCGATGTCTTTCAACAGAAAGGGTAATGCTACCAGCAACTCTTCGTCTGTCATAAACGAGGCTGCGCGACCTTCTTCCACCCGCCACAAGAAGTTGTCGATGCTAGCGCCTCTTTGGCCGTTAAAACTGATTTTCCAGCCTTCGACAATTCGAGTGACGTCTCTGGGTGGTCTGTTTTACGCGTTTGTTCCTTGTGAGAACCGCTGGTTTTGAACTCCGAACTGATAAGGTTCGGTTTGGTTCACAAAATTTCCCGGATGCTGATTTTAGGGAAACGGATTTCCTGGACATTGAGAAATTGAACTATAAGGAGGCTTCCGTTTTGTGCGTTCGGATAACCGGTCGGAACATATGCTCTATTGAGCGGTACCCTATGTCTAAAAGGTTCTGGTCTACTATCTCTTGAACCTGCAAATTGGTTCCCCCCCTCCGCGGCTAGTGTCGGGTTTGCGTGGGGTAAAAGACTGTTTGCTGGATACTCGGGTTGATTCCGCTCGGGTCTATTGTATCCGGTGTTCGGTAACCCGTAAAATGTCTCTGTGTACCGCTGGGTGGTCGGTTGGTAACATTCATTTTCCTGGGTTTGTTGCCGAAAGTCGTTTGCAGCAGGTCGTTGGCCGTAGGCGTCTGGTGGGGGTTGTCGCGTATTCTGGCTCCAGCTGAGTCCTGTGAACTGTCTGTTATAGTAATCTGTACCGACAGTATGGACCACTGGTGGTACGGATGCGCTCGCTGAGGCACTAGGGTAAAATTCTTTCCCTCCGGTTCCGGCCGCAGTCGTTATCAAACCTTGGAAACAGTTTGGTCTTGTCGAATATGTTGTCGTAAGACAAGTCGGACATGTCAGTGGTATGGGGACCGAAGTATTCGGTTGCGTTCCGTTTACTTGCTCGAAAGCTGTTAACCGCTGCATTAAAAGGTTTACTGTTTCTTTTAACTGGCGCACTTCCGCTTGGTTGTCCAAATTTGGTTCTAGCTCGGGTATTTGGTTACCTCGCGGCCGCGTGTTTACATTTGGGAAAGGAGGTGGTGGTGGGGGCGTACTGTGGAAATTCTGTGACTGGAAAAACTGTTCTATTCCACCTGGGCTTTCACTAAAACTACCACCGTCTTGACTAGACGGCAGCCTAGCTTTTTGTGCTGTCCCTGAAGGGTGTGTAAGGGGGATGCGTGTTTCCCTCTCTTTATCTTCCGGGTACCACGGAACATCCATCTTTCCCATCATTCTTGCCTGCAACCGTTCGAGTCGTGACCTTATTACCTCCTCACTTCCCTTATTATTTACACCTGATTGTGCTAACTTTAAACGGATCGCCTCAACGTCGGACTCTTTATTGACGAAACTAGGTCCGGTAACTTCCGTTTCAACCGGCGCGGTCTAATCTTCCGAAGACCAGGGCGAAGTATCTTCACCATCGATCCTCGCTAGGAGCCTTTCCAAACGGGAACGAACTATTTCTTCGGTTCCGGTACTATTAACCGCGAAGTGATATAACACCCCTCGAACCTGATCGACTGCAATACTTTTTGCCGACGGCACATCCCCACTCCCAGATTATTGATTCCCCTTGTCCCCTGTATCCATTAAAGAGCTGTGTAAAGGGGTACTGAACGCTAGCGGTGGCCCCTGTGGTCCTCTGCTTTCACTTTGAGTTGAGGCTACTACTGTCTCTTGACTATCGTCGTCAAAAGTATTACTTCCCTCTGCGGAATTCTTATTTGATTCCATCTTAATTCAGGGTAATTACCTAATACCCGAAAAGGAGAGTACGTAAAAAAAACGAAAAGAAAAAAAAATTTTCCTTGGATAACAAAATCAAATCTTACTTAGTCCTAATTGACACTAACAATCAAATAATAACTAAATTCCGCTGTAATGAAAAGAAAAACTAAAATTTCTCATTAATTGTTCAAATTTTTCGATTTCCCTTCAAACTTAGCTTAAAATCGAAAAATTTCCATAAATTTCCGTAAATTTCTAGTAAATTACCACGTGACTTGAAATATTACCACATCGATTCTTTAAATTTCCACTTGCTTTGGTAAATTACCATGCGTTTCGATAAATTTCCACGTTCTATAGGTAAATTACCGCGTCATCCGGTAAATTACCGCGTCATTTGTGAAAATTACCGACTAATCATGAAAGTTACCACACGTCCTGTCTAAATTTCCAACTTAATTCTTAAATTTCCGGTAAAATTGGAAAGTTTCCTATGGCCGTGGGTAAATTTCCGTATGATTTCAAAAGTTCTCTGTGTTAAGTAGGAAAGTTCTCACACTTTCCGTACTCCTCTCTCAGTTCAAAAACGAAATATACTGTCAAACTGAAAAATTTGACATAAATTTACTTAAATTTCTTAAATTACCATATCTTACCAGTAAACTTCTATTGTCTAAATTACTTCACCAACGTAACCAGACAATACTCTATCGCTATTTCGAAAATTTCCACTTTCTACACTAACTTTCCGACGAAAATGGAAAATTTCCGAATCTTACCCGGTAACTTACCGGCAAGTTATTTTCGCTTAAACTAATTTACTAACGTGTCCGGGCAATACACCACCACTATTTCGAAAATTTTCCCTTTCAAAACCAAATTTCCAACGAAATTGAAAAATTTCCGAATCTTACTTGGTAATTTACCACGGTCTGGCGTAAATTACTTTAATTCGGAATTAATTTTTAAACTAATATGTACCCTCGGTAATTCTTCCGGTTTATTATTCTAATTACTTTAAAACCGAAAAACATTCTACCCAATTTGGAAAATTTCCCTCGTGTCTTTGAAATTTACCAATATTACCTAAAAATTACCGATAAATACTCAAACTAAAATTAATTATGGTGGAGTACGGGTTTTTCAAACTCTTGGGAAGAACAAACTGTCAATTTCTCCCGAATTCTATTTGACCTGTCAAACACTACTTTTCTCGCATTTATTTATTTGATTTTAACCTTTATACTGTTGCCTACTATTTTAAATTGTTTTTCCAACCCTCGGTTCCAATTTCATCGCTCGCGCACTCAAAACACACTTTGAATTTACTAAAAACTCGAAAAATTCAATGTTTCCGTAAATTACGGAAATTTACCGAAAACTTCATAAATTCTATAAGTTTCGAAAATTTTAACAAAAAATTATACACTTTTCAAAGTTCTTTTTCGCGAAAATAAATAGGCGACACTGTAGGTTATGTTACCTGTCAACATTATTTTCTAACAAATTTACTACTCAGAAAAACAATCTACGTTTTAGAATATTCAAATTTCTACTAAACCAGTTTTAGTAAGCTAAGCCAAAATAAAAAAATTAGTACTCACCAAGAAGATGCAAACTCTCTCTCTTTTCTCAATACTCAGAAAAAGAAAATTTCAAATTTAACTTTTTTCGTTAATTTCACTAAGTTTTTTCTGAAAGTTCTATCAACTCAATGAAATTTTTAAATTCGAAAAATAACAACTTTTAAAAAGTTACACTTGCACTTTTCGCACCTGTCACTCTCTCACGACGGCCCTATAGTTAGGCGCTATTTTGTAATGGTGTTTTACCCTTTTCCCCTTTTTTACAATAACGACGTTGACGGCACCGACTCTGAATTCACGGAATCCACACTTTGAGCCCGTGAATAACCACCGAAGTCCGTTTATTTATTTGGAGATCCTTTCTCCGGGCGCCAAGTAGATAGAGTATCTACCCGGACTCCGTTTTCACAACAAACGGTACCGTATCCAGACTGGCTAGCTCGACGTCTAAATTGACTTCCCGTCTCAAGATCGTGATTCACGTCGATAAGGGAGAGGGGGGACGACAGGCACGAAACAATGCACTAATGAACAATGAAAATTAATAAAACACTTTAACTGAATTTAATTATTCAATTAAATTTATTAACTAAACATTTCACTGAGAATTCTCGTCGAGAGTCGTAGAGGGAATTCGCTTTCGAGGTAAACGGTCAGCCGGCCGGCGTGGTGAAGATGGCGGCGTCTGTGCTTCACAACGTGGTCGGGAAGCCGACCACTTTTAATCACAGAACTCGTGATCCCACGAGTTCTAAACACTGGCACAGGGTAGAAAAGCTGTTCACCAACCTTTTAGCTGTTCTAGCACCTTCCGGTAATCCATTTTCTGGCGATGACTCGAAATAACTCGGTGATACCTTAGAGCGCGTGTAATAGTTTTACAGGCCAAACCCGACTCCTTCGATCCTTCGCGCCAACTGACCATTTCATGTTCGTTGATTCCAATTCAAATGTATCCAACCTCTGAGACGTGCGGTTCTTAAATTTCTCAGAGAATTACCCAGTGATACAATATTCTTTTAATTCACAACAACTTTTTTGTTGTTGTTAATCTTTTCTTTTTTACAGAAACAGTTTATATGAAAAAATAAACAGAATATAAAAATAACAATCAATAATAATCCAGATACAAAATAATATTCAAATACAAAGTAATATGAATCACTCTTTATACAATATATTGAGTGTCGGTGAGTCCGGATCTGGCCATTATTCACAATTTAATTAAAGATTGACTAAAATAATTTACTGTGCGAACTTATTTACATTTTTACTCGGGCAGTTCATCGGTGCCGCCGTTAAGGAATTACTTTTGTAACGAGTTTATAAAAAACCACGTCACACAGTATACAAAGAATCACCTAAGGATGAAGAAGATCCTGAAAAATGGTTTGCTAAAGAGTTAAAACAGATGGCAGAGGATATTGTGACTGTATTTATAGTCACCATTCCGATGAAGAAACTAAATGGAAGTCAACAAGCTGCTTTTCGAAGCACTAACATTTGTCACATTTGTAAAAAATCTATCGCCCATGGGGCTGTAAAAGTTAAAGATCATTGTCATATAACTGGGGAGTACAGGGGGGTAGCGCATTAGGATTGTTACACCAACTACCAGGGTTCAAGAACTATTCCTGTAGTATTCCACAATTTAAGTGGATATGATGCACATTTTATTAAAAAATCCATTGCCACTGAATTTAAGGGTAAAGTTGACCTCCTCCCCGTTAACAAAGAAAGATATATAACCCGAAAAGGAATTTTTCCATATGAGTATTTGGACTGCAGAGCAAAACTTAATGAAGTACAACTACCCCCAATAGAAAAATTTTATAGTACCTTAAACGATTCGCATGTCAGTAATGAAGATTACGCACATACGCGAACAACCTGTATGGTTGGCTATGATACAAGCACTTCCCTACGGTGGTTTTAAGTGGGTGACAAATGTAAATAATAATTTTAATTTCAACATTGAAGATGATGCTCCTGTTGGTTATATTTTAGAAGTTGATTTAGTCTATCCCGATAAATTACACAACAATCACAGTGATTTTCCATTTTGTTCAGAACACTTAAAACCACCAGGATCAAAAGAGATAAAGTTACTAACTACCCTTCTACCGAAACAAAAATACGTTATCCATTACCGTGCACTGAAGCAAACTTTGGCACATGGTATTAATTCTGTATATGGTAAGCATGGTAAGCATTCTGCTTGGTTGAAAAATTATGTGGATTTTAATACTATGATGGTGAGGGGGCTTAGGACCAGCCAGGCGCTTGTTTTTCGGGCGCCATCACTGGACGAGCTGTTCGGCTCTTTCCAGAGCTTATTGACTCCCGATGTGTGGCGAGTTTGGGCACAGGGGAATGAACGGGACCCCGTTAATTCGGGTAGCCGCCGTTTTTCGAACCTGTGCACTAGCTATCCTGTGCGGATAATGTTTATTCGGATTCCAAATGGGGGCTAACCATCCTCGTCGGCTGTGGACGACATGGGTTCTGGGAGGAGCGGGACACTCCTGCCCCCTTGGGTTTTCTAAGTTGGTGTGGAGTAGTCTCGATTCAGGGTTGGCGCACGATGGACCGGTTGTCTGTCCGATCTGACCAACGACACTAGTCGATCGGCACCTTACAGGCAGTACACTGGGAGTGATAAGTCCTGTCACGGCGGTTCCAACAGTGGCAGGTACGAGTCTGCTGTGAGCGTAGCTCTGCCGAGGTGGATCTGCTGTAGGGTGTCAGGAGCCAGCCCCTTCGGGATTGATCGGCAAGTGCGTAATGGATGTAAGGGGTCGGAACCTTCATTGTTACTGGCGAGTCCGTTTCGTCCGTGTATTCCGGGAACGGCTAAGCGTGTTGATTGGGCCTCAGGGAACTGGGGTAGGATCGCAATCAAGGCGGCCCGCCACTTTACGCACCAGGCGCTGCTAAACTAACTAGGCATGGAGAATCAAATGGAAAAACCTAATGAGAAAATGGAGATAAGCGAAGACCAAGTAGAGACTTTGTCAACTACGTCTGGCCAAGATAATCTTCTGCCGAGTGTCCGGATTGGGAAACAAGAACGGTTTAGGGCAAACGTCGTTCAACAGTTGGGCGAAATCCCTGAGTTCTTCGAAACCATTAGGAAGGGCATAGGAAATAAGAAAAATAATAATAAGAAGGAAGTCCAAGAGGCAATCACAGCGCTCGAGGCAGCCTTTGAAGTAATCCGCAAATATTTGCGGTTTATTGAAGCGCAGACCCTGACGTCTGCAAAGGCAACCTCGAGAAATGCGAGCTTGGAAAAGCCAGGCGACGATAAAAAGCGTCGCCGTTCGGAGGGCGATAGCCCACCCTTGTGGCACGCAAGGAAAACTAAGCGAAGAGTACCGCAAACCAGGTGTGGGCTCCCCCCGGCGAAGACGAAAACGCCTGCAAAAACCGTCGGAGCAGCCAAAAATGGCGAGGGCGTTCAGACTGAGAGGACCTGTGCTCAGGTTCTTTTAGGCATAAAATCTGCTCCCGGCCCCTCCGGCATTTAGCCCCCACGACCTCCTGTTGGCAAAGATGAGGAAGGCTTTAAACTCTATAAAGACAAAAAAAAAGAGGCTCGCAAGCGTTATAGAAAAAATAAAAAGAAGCAAGTCGAGAAGGCTCGGAAAGAAAAACCTCCTCTTCCAAGGTTTAGGCAAACCGAGGCCGTCAGGATTTCGGCAAAGGTTCCTAATTCCTATGCTGAAATCCTGAAGGACTTGAAGAAAACTTTAAAGCCAGAGGACACAGAGACAGAAGTTTTGAGGACACGGAGAACACTCAACAATGAGTTTCTCCTTGTCCTCAAAAAGGGAGGAAATACGTCCCAGTTTGCGGGAGCGTTGACTGAGGCACTTCAGGAGAAGGCTACAGTCACGGCTCTCGTAAACAAGCGGACATTGGAGATCGGAGATCTCGACGAAGCAACCTCCAACGAGGAAGTCGCTGAGGCCCTGAATGAAAAACTCGGCGGTGCCAACCCGGAGAGATCTGTCAGCATTGTCTCGCGATTTCGCGGATCAATGTTGGCATTGGTACGCCTACCTGAGGCAGAGTATAATACTCTGCTAAAGATGGAAAAAATCCGGGTTGGGTGGATTAACGCCCCAATCCGTGAACACCTGAAAGCCGTTAGATGCCAAAGGTGTATGGCATACGGCCACCCGACCCGCACCTGCAAAGGCCCCGACAGAATTAAAAACTGTCGGAGATGCGGCGGCGCGGGTCACCAGGCCAAAACCTGCGAGGTTCAGGAGCCCAAGTGAGTCACTTGCGGAGACTTGGGCAAAACTGAACTGAAGCACTAGGCCGGCAGCATATCCTGTCCGGTATATAAAGCAGAACTGCAGAAACTTAAACAGGCAAAAGCCTAAAGTTTCTGCAGATCAATCTGCATAAGTGCAAGGAGGCCCAAGACCTCCTGATGCAGACAGCCAGGGGGAAGAAGATCGATGTCTTGTTTTGCACTGAACAGAACAGAAAGAACGATCTCGCTCCCTGGTTTCAGGACAAATCTGGAAGGGCAGCCATTCAGATCTGCAATTCCGAGTTACGGGCAGATAAGTTCCTGGAGACGAGCAGTGGATTTGTGTGGGTGGAAATGGCAGGAATACGTATGTATAGCTGTTATTTCTTACCCAACGATAAACTCACAGTCTTCGAAGATCAGATTTATGACCTCGAATTGAGCCTTAGAGAATCCAGGTTGTATACCCTCATTACAGGTGACTTTAATGCTAAGTCACCAGAATGGGGTGAGACAAGGCTCGATAAAAGAGGAATCTTGGTCGGAGAAATGATCTCCAGGAACAACCTGATGGTTGCAAACCAGGGGAGGTCTTGCACTTTCAGGAGAAACGGGCAGGGATCGATAATTGATCTAACGATCACATCGACCGTCCTGAATAAATGTATTAAGGGTTAGCGCGTCCTGGAGGATTATACTCACAGTGACCATCAGTATATTGAGCTTTTAGTCTCAAAAAGAGACACACTGAGGGCCAGGAACCACGGAGTTCTCCGTGAGAAAGGCCCAAAGTGGAACATTAAAAAACTCGATATGGAGAAGTTTGGCCGGTCCCTAGAAGAATCCCGCCTCATTAAAGAGCTGGGATGGGTGCAGAGGCCAAACACTCTGGACGGGGTGGTGCGGACGGCGAAAAATATGATTGTCACCGCATGCGATGCGTCTATGCCGCGTCGTAGAAGAGCAACCCAAAGAAGAAGAAACGTATACTGGTGGTCAGAGGAATTGGCCTCTTTGCGAAAGGCATGCCTCAAAACAAGAAGGAGATTTGATCGTTCTAACGGAGATCCTTTGCTTAAAGAGGTATATACAGAGGCCAAGGGAATCCTCAGGAAGGAGATAGGCGCTGCCAAAAGGAACAGCTGGAAAGACCTAATCGGAACAGTCGAAAATGATCCATGGGGTCTGGCTTATAAAATCGGTAACAAGAAATTGTTAACGAGGCAAAAGACCCCCGGTCTAGACAATCCCGATTGGGTCCAGCAAATCATAAAGGCTTTGTTTCCTCCAGCAGAACCATGGCCTAGGATGGACTGGAGTAACTGTCATGTCGGTGAGGAAGAACTCTTCGCTCTTACAGAATTACAAAAAGCAGGCAGTAGGTTAAACCGAGGCAAAGCGCCGGGATTAGATGGGATAAGCAACGAGATCCTTAAAGAAGTGATCGTTGCTTCACCCCAGATTCTCCTAGACTGATATAACAACTGCTTAAAAAGAGGAGATTTCTTCCTCGACTGGAAAAGACAGAGGCTAGTCCTCCTAAGGAAAGGAGACAAACCTCTATATAAAGTCTCATCCTACAGGCCTATTTGCCTGTGAGATACGATGGGCAAACTTCTAGAGGACATTGTTTTGCAGAGAATGCAGTCTCACTTGACCGGAGAGAACAGTCTATCTGATAACCAATTTGGTTTCCGCAAAGGCCTGTCCACAGTAGACGCCATTCAGAAGGCGGTGGACTTAGCCAGAGAAGGAAAAAACAAATTGGGACCAGGGAAGAAAAAGGGTTTCTGCGCGTTGGTAGCTATTGACATACGCAACGCGTTTAATACCGCGCGATGGAAAGATCTCATCGGGTCGATGAGAAACAAACGAATACCACCCTACCTGCTGCGGATAATGAATAATTATCTTAGCGACATGTAGGTAATATACGAGGGTGACACCTGCACTCTGAAGGAAGAGATGCAAAGAGGTGCCCCTAAAGGTTCGAGGATAGGACCATTCGTATGAAACGTCTCTTATGATGACTTCTTGCGAATAAGTCTACCTGAAGGCGCGGTGATCATCGGCTTCGCGGACGACGCGTTAATCGTGTGCACTGCCGAATTAGTAGAAGCCCTGGGCATATTAGTGAACGAATGTCTGAGACGGGCAAAGCGCTGGCTGGTGGACAGAGGCCTTCAAATGGCTCTGGAAAAAACCGAAGCGCTGCTAGTCACAGACAGACGTGGTTATATAGCCCCTGGTATTCAGATAGACGGATTCGAGGTCCCGTGGAGGAGGCATATTAAGTACCTTGGTGTGGAGCTGGACAAGTTGCTGAACTTTAAACACCATATTGCAGTAGTATGTCAGAAGGCCGAACAATGTGCGGCAAAATTAGCTTGTCTAATGCCAAACATTGGAGGGCCTTCTGAGCCAAAGAGAAGACTAGTGGCGAGTGTTGCCCTTTCAAAGCTGCTTTACGCAGCACCAGTGTGGGCTCCTATCTGGAGCGGTTCAAGAAAGCAGACAGCTCGGAGTGTGTGTACTGCAAGTTCCCAGTGGACGACCCAGAGCACAGTTGTACGCGTTGGGACGCGCAGAGGCAGGTCATGTTCGCCGGTGTAAACCATCGAGTTACACCGGAGAACATGATCCTGTTTATGACTCGTTCGGTTGAGGATTGGCGGACCATCGAGACCTTCATACATTACGTTATGAGGGTCAAAGATCTCGATGGTCGCCGAAGAAGGTAGGTCCCGTAGGTTTAGGGATAAAGTCGCTAAGGCGATAGAGTAGGGGATATAAGACCACTCCTGATGGCGATACGTGCGGAAAGTGCTAGCCGGGAGTGGTTTTAAGGTCCCCAAGTAAGAGTGTGTTTTTAGCGGGTCGGCAGAACATCGCCACCCCCGCATAACCCTGTAGTGCGGGCTACAGGGTACCTGATCGCAGGTTTTCACATCCTTCGCAAAAAAAAAAACTTATGAATAATGCTGTATATGGTAAGACAATGGAAAACTTACGGAAACGTGTAGATGTTAAACTTGTAACTAAGTGGGAAGGTAGGTATGGAGCTGAAGCTCTTATATCTACACCTAACTTCCACTCGCGATCTGTCTTTAGCGAAAATTTAGTTGCTGTGGAGCTTAGAAAAACGGAAGTGCTTATGAATAAACCAATCTATATTGGTCTAAGCGTTTTAGACATTTCCAAAACACTTATACATGATTTTCATTACGATTACATGCGAAAAAAGTATAATGATAACTGTAAATTGCTCTACACTGATACCGATAGTCTTGTTTATCATGTGAAATGTGAAAATATCTATTCTGAGATGAAAGCAGATATTTGCAAATTTGACACTTCTGATTATCCTGCTGATAATATACATGAAATACCGCAAGTCAATAAAAAAGTTTTAGGTCTTATGAAAGATGAGTGTAATGGGAGAATTATTACAGAATTTGTTGGCTTGCGGAGTAAAATGTATAGTATTCGAGTAGAGGATCAGGACTTTATAAAAAAAGGCTAAAGGTGTTAAGGAGGTAGTTGTGAAGAAAACAATAACATTCAATGACTATGTACACTGTTTAAACAATGTTAATATTTAAACTAGAAAACAATACACAATCCGATCTAAACTTCACAATGTTCATACTTTAAAACAAACAAAAATAGTATTAAGTCCATATGATGACAAAAGATATTTATTAAAATTAGCACCGACAGCCTCGCTTGGTGTCATTGTAAAATAAACAATTTAGATTCTAATGATATAGAAATGACACTAGTTTAAGTAATTGTAATCTCTTGTAATATATTGTAAATAAGCAGAAGTGCAAATTTTATTTCTATTTGTAATTTGTAAATATTCAAGAAAGTGTGTTTACGTATGTGTGTGTGTGTGTGTGAGAGAGAGAGGTATTAAGAGACAAAAACTATAATTTACTGTAAAAATTTAAAACATGGTTTAAATAAAAACAAAAGTTGACTTATAAATTGTTTCTCTTTCTTTCTACCTTTCTTTTATATAATTTAATTTAATCATAAAAAGAAAAATAAAAGTTAATAATTTCATTAAAAAAATTAAATTTTTTTTAAGTTACTTATTATTATTCTAAGATTATAGGTAAAGCAGTAAAGACACATTAATTTTTGAAATTATGGAATTCATTTATTTCTATAAAATCTTTAAAATTTATTACAGAAAAGATTCACATTGTTTGTAAAAGGATTTCAAAGTGATAGAAGTACAATCAATTTCATCGACGTCTACTAAAACATTTTTCACTTCACTTGGTGCACTGAGAAACCAATTGCGAAGAGTTAATATATTATTGGCAGCACAATTTACAGTTGGTGCCATATGATGTGCACATGTAGTTAACAAGCAGTCAGTTTTAACCCTCCTGAGCACGAGTTTCCACCCCAAAAGTGGTTCCCAAATGCATACGTTTTTCATACAGTTGGAATTTAATAAAACCAAGTATACTAGAGTTTTTGGGGTCGCTGATTCCGAATATATAATCAGAATTTCAAAATTCAAAATGGCGGATCCAATATGGCGGACAATTTTATTTTATTTTTTTATTTTCATGAAAATTGGTTTCTAGGGGTTCTTGGGGTCGCTGATTCCGAATATATAATCAGAATTTCAAAATTCAAAATGGCGGATCCAATATGGCGGACTAATTTTAATTTTTTTTTTTGGATTTTCATGAAAATTGGTTTCTGGGGTTTTTTGGGGTCGCTGATTCCGAATATATAATCAGTATTTCAAAATTCAAAATGGCGGATCCAATATGGCGGACAATTTTCTTTTTTTTTTTGGATTTTCATGAAAATTGGTTTCTAGGGGTTTTTTGGGGTCGCTGATTCCGAATATATAATCAGAATTTCAAAATTCAAAATGGCGGATCAAATATGGCGGACAAATTAAAATTTTTTTTTGGATTTTCATGAAAATTAGTTTCCAGGGGTTTTTGGGGTCGCTGATTCTGAATATATAATCAGTATTTCAAAATTCAAAATGGCGGATCCAATATGGCGGACAAATTTTAATTTTTTTTTTGGATTTTCATGAAAATTGGGGCGACCGCCCCCCCCCCCCCCCTAGAATCTTATATTTACCTAAAGCCGCCCCTGTGGTGTGATAAAAAAGAAATTTCGTTAATTAATTAGTACTTGTCACGATGTTTCCTTCAAAGGAGTTACGCCGAAACATGGACCAAAAAGGTTAAAATAAATATAAAAAAATATAAAATATAAATATAAAAAATTGTTTTAGGACCTAGTAGACTAGTGTCTACAGAATGCATTTGTCTTGCACAAAAAGTACAAGATTAGGCATCAAGAGCATGTAACTTTTATGATCTAGATTATAGAGTAAATCGTGCACAAATATGCAAAAAAGGTTACACATAAACCAAAAACTGGACGACCGCGAATCGAACCTCTAGCTACCACTTTTCATGAAAATCTAAAAAGATGTTTTGAATTAGTCCGCCATATTGGATTCGCCATTTCGAATTTTAAAACTCTCATTTTATTATTCATAATTAGCGACCCCAAAAACCCCTAGAAAACAATTTTTATAAAAATCAAAAAAAAATTCAAAATTAGTCTGCCATATTGGATCTGCCATTTTGAATTTTGAAATTCTGATTATATATTCGGAATCAGCGACCCCAAAAACCCTTAGAAACCAATTTTCATGAAAATCTAAAAAAAAAATTAAAATTTGTCCGCCATATTGGATCTGCCATTTTGAATTTTGAAATTCTGATTATATATTCGGAATCAGCGACCCCAAAAACCCCATAAACCAATTTTCATGAAAATCAAAAAAAAAAAATTAAAATTTGTCCGCCATATTGGATCCGCCATTTTGATTTTTTAAATTCTGATTTCATATTCGAAATCAGCGACCTCAAAAATCCCTAGATACCAATTTTCATGATTATAGGATTATTTGGAAAAAATTTATCTTAGTTTGAATTTTGTAGAATGAGAGGCTATTTCTACTTTTTAAACAATTTTTTAATAACACTAATTATTAATAAAAACTGTAAATATTTCTTAAAATTATGTGTTTGCTAATCTCTTAACCCTAAACTGTGATTACCAATTTGTTTTGGGCCTTCAAGTTAATTTGGAGAAATTGTGTTGACAAAATTGTTTGGACGAATATATTCGTCCAGGTGCATACGGAAACAACTTAGTTTGGACGAATATATTCGGCTCAATGCTCAGGAGGGTTAATATTTTTAATTGATGGACAGTCTATTTCTTCTAAATTTTGCACATTTAATAAGTATTTTTCTAACTAATTTTTTTTTCACTACCTTTTGTGTAAATAGTTTTTGCACCTCGTAGTGTTTCTTGAAGAACGATACGTAGTTCATCATAAGATACATCTCCCTCTATCCATTGGATTCCATGCTAATTGTTAGTCAACCAACGGTTCTCACTTTTGTATCGTCCAGGTAAAGAATTCCAACTATACGGTGTCCTTGAAGACAAATACGTTACAGCTCTATTTAAAACCTTGGATATCTACAATAAAATCCATCTTGGACAATAAATGAAATTTCAAGCCAAGACAACATCTTATATACCAAAGTGTAACCCTCCCCACCTTCACCGCCCCCCTCCACATCCTAATTTCATCGCTGATTGGTTCATACAATACCACATGATTATATACGATGACGTGTTATGCACTAGCAGTAGTATTGGTATGTCAGTATAAACCCAATGAATATTACATTTATATTCAAAACTTCTCAGCATGATGTAAAACCCCTCTCTGCGAGTTACGACAAGTTAGGCCAGGTTCACTCAAGTTAAATTTCTAAGTTAACTAAGCGTTAAAGTTAACTTTTGAAATATTTAAAGGTAACTTTTGGAAAAGTTAAAGTTAACTTTCGGAAAAGTTAAAGTTAACTATTGGAAAAGTTAAAGTTAACTTTCGTAAAAGTTAAAGGTAACTTTTGGAAAAGTTAAAGTTAACTTTTAGAAAAGTTAAATCCAATTAACATGTAAATCCCATAAGAGATAAAGTTAACTCTTGGAAAATTAAGTTAAAGTCAAGTTTTGGAAAAGTTAAAGGTAAGTTTTGGAAAAGTTAAAGTTAACTTTTAGAAAAGTTATATCCGATTAACATGTAAATCCCATAAGGGATAAAGTTAACTTTTGGAAAAGTTAAAGTTCACTAACGAAAAAGTTAAATTTAACTATTGAAAAAGTTAAAGTTAACTTTCGGAAAAGTTAAAGTGAACTTTCGGAAAAGTTAAAGGTAACTTTCGGAAAAGTTAAAGTTAACTTTCGGAAAAGTTAAAGGTAACTTTTAAAAAAGGTAAAGTTAACTTTTAGAAAAATTAAATCCAATTAACATGTAAATCACATAACAGATGAATTAACTTTTGGAAAAGTTAAAGGTAACTTTTGGAAAAGTTAAAGTTAACTTTCGGAAAAGTTAAAGTTAACTTTCGGAAAAGTTAAAGTTAACTTTTAGAAAAGTTAAATCCAATTAACATGTAAATCCCATAAGAGATAAAGTTAACTCTTCGAAAAGCTAAAGTTAACTATCAAAAAAGTTAAAGGTAACTTTCGGAAAAGTTAAAGTTAACTATTTGAAAAGTTAAAGGTAACTTTTGAAAATTTAAAGTTAACTTTTAGAAAAGTTAAATCCAATTAACATGTAAATCCCATAAGAGATAAAGTTAACTTTTGGAAAAGTTAAAGTTAACTATCCAAAAAGTTAAAGGTAACTATTGGAAAAGTTAAAGTTAACTTTCGGAAAAGTTAAAGGTAACTTTTAGAAAAGTTAAAGGTAACTTTCGGAAAAGTTAAAGTTAACTATTGGAAAAGTTAAAGTCAACTTTTGGAAAAGTTAATGGTAACTTTTAGAAAAGTTAAAGTTAACTTTTAGAAAAGTTAAATCCAATTAACATATAAATACCATAAGAGATGAAGTTAACTTTTGGAAAAACTGAAGTTAACTTTTGGAAAAGTTAAAGTTAACTTTCGGAAAAGTTAAAGTTAACTTTCGGAAAAGTTAAAGGTAACTTTTAAAAAAGGTAAAGTTAACTTTTAGAAAAATTAAATCCAATTAACATGTAAATCACATAACAGATGAATTAACTTTTGGAAAAGTTAAAGTTAACTTTCGGAAAAGTTAAAGTCAAGTTTTGGAAAAGTTAAAGGTAAGTTTTGGAAAAGTTAAAGTTAACTTTTAGAAAAGTTAAAGTTCACTAACGAAAAAGTTAAAGGTAACTTTTGGAAAAGTTAAAGTTAACTTTCGGAAAAGTTAAATTTAACTATTGAAAAAGTTAAAGTTAACTTTCGGAAAAGTTAAATTTAACTATTGAAAAAGTTAAAGTTAACTTTCGGAAAAGTTAAATTTAACTATTGAAAAAGTTAAAGTTAACTTTCGGAAAAGTTAAAGTTAACTTTCGGAAAAGTTAAAGGTTACTTTCGGAAAAGTTAAAGTTAACTTTCAGAAAAGTTAAAGGTAACTTTTAAAAAAGGTAAAGTTAACTTATAGAAAAATTAAATCCAATTAACATGTAAATCCCATAACAGATGAAGTTTACTATTGGAAAAGTTAAAGTTAACTTTCGGAAAAGTTAAATGTAACTTTTGGAAAAGTTAAAGTTAACTTTTAGAAAAGTTATATCCGATTAACATGTAAATCCCATAAGGGATGAAGTTAACTTTTGGAAAAGTTAAGGTTCACTAACGAAAAAGTTAAAGGTAACTTTTGGAAAAGTTAAAGGTAACTTTTGGAAAAGTTAAAGTTAACTTTCGGAAAAGTTAAATTTAACTATTAAAAAAGTTTAAGTTAACTTTCGGAAAAGTTAAAGGTAACTTTCGGAAAAGTTAAAGTTATTTTTCGGAAAAGTTAAAGGTAACTTTTAAAAAAGGTAAAGTTAACTTTTAGAAAAATTAAATCCAATTAACATGTAAATCACATAACAGATAAATTAACTTTTGGAAAAGTTAAAGTTAACTTTCGGAAAAGTTAAAGTCAAGTTTTGGAAAAGTTAAATGTAAGTTTTGGAAAAGTTAAAGTTAACTTTTAGAAAAGTTAAATCGAATTAACATGTAAATCCCATAACAGATGAAGTTAACTATTGGAAAAGTTAAAGTTAACTTTCGGAAAAGTTAAAGGTAACTTTTGGAAAAGTTAAAGTTAACTTTTAGAAAAGTTATATCCGATTAACATGTAAATCCCATAAGGGATGAAGTTAACTTTTGGAAAAGTTAAAGGTAACTTTCGGAAAAGTTAAAGTTAACTTTCGGAAAAGTTAAATTTAACTATTGAAAAAGCTTAAGTTAACTTTCGGAAAAGTTAAAGTTAACTTTCGGAAAAGTTAAAGGTAACTTTCGGAAAAGTTAAAGTTAACTTTCGGAAAAGTTAAAGGTAACTTTTAAAAAAGGTAAAGTTAACTTTTAGAAAAATTAAATCCAATTAACATGTAAATCACATAACAGATAAATTAACTTTTGGAAAAGTTAAAGTTAACTTTTGGAAAAGTTAAAGTCAAGTTTTGGAAAAGTTAAAGGTAAGTTTTGGAAAAGTTAAAGTTAACTTTTAGAAAAGTTATATCCGATTAACATGTAAATCCCATAAGGGATGAAGTTAACTTTTAAAAAAGTTAAAGGTAACTTTCGGAAAAGTTAAAGTTAACTTTCGGAAAAGTTAAACTTAACTATTGAAAAAGTTAAAGTAAACTTTCGGAAAAGTTAAAGTTAACTTTCGGAAAAGTTAAAGTCAAGTTTTGGAAAAGTTAAAGGTAAGTTTTGGAAAATTTAAAGTTAACTTTCGGAAAAGTTAAAGTTAACTTTCGGAAAAGTTATAGTTAACTTTCGGAAAAGTTAAAGTTAACTTTCGCAAAAGTTAAAGGTAACTTTCGGAAAAGTTAAAGTTAACTTTCGGAAAAGTTAATGGTAACTTTTAAGAAAGGTAAAGTTAACTTTTAGAAAGGTAAAGTTAACTTTTAGAAAAATTAAATCCAATTAACATGTAAAACACATAAGAGATAAAGTTAACTTTTGGAAAAGTTGAAGTTAACTTTCGGAAAAGTTAAAGTTAACTTTCGGAAAAGTTAAAGGTGACTTTCGGAAAAGTTAAAGTTAACTTTCGGAAAAGTTAAAGGTAACTTTTAAAAAAGGTAAAGTTAACTTTTAGAAAAATTAAATCCAATTAACATGTAAATCACATAACAGATAAATTAACTTTTGGAAAAGTTAAAGTTAACTTTCGGAAAAGTTAAAGTCAAGTTTTGGAAAAGTTAAAGGTAAGTTTTGGAAAAGTTAAAGTTAACTTTTAGAAAAGTTAAATCGAATTAACATGTAAATCCCATAACAGATGAAGTTTACTATTGGAAAAGTTAAAGTTAACTTTCGGAAAAGTTAAATGTAACTTTTGAAAAAGTTAAAGTTAACTTTTAGAAAAGTTATATCCGATTAACATGTAAATCCCATAAGGGATGAAGTTAACTTTTGGAAAAGTTAAGGTTCACTAACGAAAAAGTTAAAGGTAACTTTTGGAAAAGTTAAAGTTAACTTTCGGAAAAGTTAAATTTAACTATTGAAAAAGTTAAAGTTAACTTTCGGAAAAGTTAAATTTAACTATTGAAAAAGTTAAAGTTAACTTTCGGAAAAGTTAAAGTTAACTTTCGGAAAAGTTAAAGGTTACTTTCGGAAAAGTTAAAGTTAACTTTCGGAAAAGTTAAAGGTAACTTTTAAAAAAGGTAAAGTTAACTTTTAGAAAAATTAAATCCAATTAACATGTAAATCCCATAACAGATGAAGTTTACTATTGGAAAAGTTAAAGTTAACTTTCGGAAAAGTTAAATGTAACTTTTGGAAAAGTTAAAGTTAACTTTTAGAAAAGTTATATCCGATTAACATGTAAATCCCATAAGGGATGAAGTTAACTTTTGGAAAAGTTAAAGTTCACTAACGAAAAAGTTAAAGGTAACTTTTGGAAAAGTTAAAGGTAACTTTTGGAAAAGTTAAAGTTAACTTTCGGAAAAGTTAAATTTAACTATTGAAAAAGTTTAAGTTAACTTTCGGAAAAGTTAAAGGTAACTTTTGAAAAAGTTAAAGTTATCTTTTGGAAAAGTTCAATTCAATTAACATGTACATCCCAAAACAGATAAAGTTAACTATTGGAAAAGTTAAAGTTAACTTTCGGAAAAGTTAAAGGTAACTTTTGGAAAAGTTAAAGGTAACTTTTGGAAAAGTTAAAGTTAACTTTTAGAAAAGTTATATCCAATTAACATGTAATTCCCTTAAGAGATGAAGTTAACTTTTGGAAAAGTTAAGGGGACGCCTAAGTGAAAAATGACAAAAAAACGATTTTCTTTTTATGTGATTAGCCAAAATTAGACTCATTTAGGAATAATATAAGACTACTTAAAACCTTTTCTGATGAGTAGAAGTAGCCTAAATGAATTTGTAAAGTTGGATACTTTATCTCGAGAATAATAAATCCTTAAGTTCATCAATAAATTATGTACGAAAGCTTCAATTGTATTAAAATTTCTTATTTTTATACTAAAAATAAATAAATCAAAACTCCATATATATTTCTCGACATGATTTGCAGATTCCCGGTCATTATCCCGAATCACAGATCCCGAATGGACATTCTCCCGAATAGGAAATATCCAAAATGAAAAAAAACCCGAATGGATTATTTCCCGAATGGACGTTTTCCCGAATATATTATTTCCCGAATGGTAAAAAAATCTTTTGGTATTTTGTTGGTATAGAAGACAACCCATTTGAGTGGAACCTCACAGTTTGTCAATCTCGCGATCCTCAAATTAAAAAAATTATTCAGAAACTTGAAAGAGAAAATTATCCATACTATGAAATGCGCGACGGTATTGTTTATAAAAAACAAGGAGGTAAGCTATTGTTTGTCGTTCCGGAATCTATGTCAAAACATGTTCTCTTTCACTATCACAATGAGATAGGACAATAACACCCTTAACAGAACTACTGGTTACCAGATAATATCTAGGAGAAAATATTTGTAAAAAAAAATTAATTCGTATAATGTATAATAAATAATGTACACTCTAAAAAAGAAGTCTTGATTTTAGCCCACTTTGGACTGTTATTGTTTACATGATACTCAAATTCAACTGGATTTCAGCCATAAAATGTACTGAAACTGATTTTAACCGGAAAAATTGGCTCATTTTCAGTTATTTTGGGTTTCAGTTGTAAACGATGTAAGACTTTGTTTTTCTATTGTATGTTTTTAATCGACGGGTCAATGAATTAACATTCTACTATTCAAGTATGTTTTAATATTATCTATAGGCAACTGCTATTGTAATTCATCTCTTCGCCTTAGGACAAGCCTATGTCAAGATTAGCCGAGTAGTAAGCGCACTATGAAGGTATACAGTTCGACGCGCTTTTATAACATTGTATTTAACCATATTCCTAATAATGAATTGATCTTATTCGAAATAGTGATTTGTTCCTTTAGTTGTTTGAGATAAAGGATCGCTATACTATAAACTGATATCAAATAATTTAACAGAAGAATGTTTGTTGTGAACGTATTAACAAAGACATATACTTCGGGAAAATGGTCTTCGGGATATTCGCTATTCGGGAAAATGTTCATTCGGGACAAACCCTTCGGGAAAAAGGTATTCGGGATATCAGCTATTCGGGAGAATGTCCATTCGGGATCTGTGAATCGGGATAATGGGCGGGTACCTTAAGGCTTAAAATATAAAGATACTTTAATGACATGTAGGATAAAGAGGTCATTATGGAGTTAGATCGTGAGTCATAAAAAATTCATTTTATGTTAATTTTTTTTTTAAAGTTGATTTTAAAAAATGAGTTCTCAGTTAGAGAAGAGATATTTCATTTTAAATGATAAAGATTAGGATATTATTCGTAATTGGGAAATGTTAAATGACAATCACATGTATAAGTTTCAGGAATTATTAAAACTTGCTTCAGGTGGTAGTTTCCAAAAACAAATTACAGGATATTTAGAAATGTTAGATAAAATAAAAGCAATTACCCAGTGGGCAAAAAAAACCAAAAGACGTCCTTAAGACGTCTTTTCGACATAAAAGCCGAAATAGGGACGTCTTTTGGACATGTGTGCCCACTGGGTATTAAGAATAAATCACATATTCAAATATTGTTTAGTGGAAATCGACTTTTGGGTCACTGGATTTGCACTTACTATGATGGAAATAAACTTTTTGTTTATAATAGTCTTAATGAAGGTTGTTTAAATGAAGATCGAAGAGAATATTTATGCAGGTCATATCCATTGAAACCTAATGTACTTTTTTTAAGAGTACAAACAATCAAATTTTGTTGTTTGTGATGTATACGCCATTGCGTTTGCTGTTTCTTTATATTTTAATATTAAACCTAAAAATTTTGTATATAATCATGCTTTAATGAAACATAACATATAACATAACATAATATAACATAATCATGCTAAATGAACAACAATAATTTACATGTGAGGAATGTAAAAAATGCGACACAGAAAAGAAAATTAGATTATTAAACTAATGACGGCTTTACAGAAATGAAAGGAGATAGTTGAAGTCCTTCATTACATACAAAAATAGGACAGAAAAAAGTTGTTAATATTCCTGACTAAGAAACTAGAAAAAGCAGTACCAAATATAAAAAAATGTATTGTAAAAGACCCAAGTTAAAAGGAGAGATAGGAAAGAAAGACAAATAACAAATATGGAAAGTGTAAATAGTGACAGAATATAAATGTTTGTAAGAAAAAACATGTAAAAAATGCGTCAAATTCTATTAAAGTAGTAAAAGATAGTAATAATTATAAAATATTAGAAACAATAGTAGTAAAAAGATATTTTTTAGCAATGCAAATGAGAATAGTAGAAAAACTAGAGAAGAATATCAGAAAGAATATAGTGAAATGATGAAATTAAAACGAAAAAGAATTGATAACAAAGAAACAGAAATATCAGTTATGGAAGATTTATGTTTAAGTAGTGAAACAGATTTAAATTTTTCTAAAAAAACACATAGATAGTTCTGTTAAAGAAGAAAAAAAGGTAATAATTCTGACAAATTAATAATTTCTAGCGATAGAAAAAAAATGAATGAAAAAATGAAAAAAGTCACGCAAAATAACAAAAACAATAACGTAAAAGATTAAAATTACAAAGAAACGTAATCGATGATGAAAAATAGATGTTTTGGAACATACAGGTAAAAAAATGGAGTCATTTATGCGAATGAAAACAACATTGATATTCGTGATTTTGCTTATGCAGAAAAAAAAATTAATAGCATACATGTTCCAAGTTATAACGAACATTATCTTGGTAAAATGTCGTTTTTTTTTGCAAAAGATACAAGGCTAAACATTTTTAGAAAGAAAAAGTTAAAAAAAATTAACTTATAATTATTGTAGCAGTCATGGTGGTGTATCCTTGCCTTCAGGAAAATACCCTTATGAATTAAAAAAATTGTTAGATGGATCTCATAAGATATCTGGCCATTTTAGGAATAATATAAGACTTTATAATAATGCATTTGCTTTTTTAATATGCCAATGCAGTTAATTGCAATAATAGAAGGCGGAGACCATTTTGATAAATAATTCAAGGTCGAATTTATTATCAAATCAACAATTTCCCATTGCCTGAAATTGATAATGCTCCATCTTTTGATCAATTATTCCTGTTAGATCCAAAAGAAGCAATTTGCTATAGATTAAACAAACATGGAAACTTAGATGTGAACGTATTATTTAGTATTGACAAATTTTTGAGAGATTGTAACGCATATACAAAGTCTTTTTTAATGATGTCTGAGATCATTAAAATGGAAACTGCGTTAGCAAAAAAAAAAATTAATTTACAATTTTTAAAGGTGTAATGAAGTTACTGCTATTTTTAATATGAATGCTGAAGGTTTAATATCAGAGTCTTATGTAACGATTTATAATACATCGATTCAACAATTGCAATTAGTTAGTCATTTAGATCCACATGTTGAACCTTGGATATATCCTGTACTTTATTCTCTAGGAATCAAGGGTTATAGTCTCGATATGATTCGTACTCATAGTGACAAACCAACCAGAAATCAAACTTAAATAAAATATAAAATAGGAGTAAGAGATCATACCTTCAATAAATTGTTTCAGCAATAGTTAGTTGATTATTATGTCAAAGTTAAAAAAGTTAGGTTACATTTTTGTAAAAATAATCAAACAAAATTAAGAAGTGAAACTTACAAAGGATTAATTGATCAATTAGATAATCAAGAAATTGAAAATAATGTACATGTTGGCAAGATGTTGATACTGCCTTCCACTTTTTTAGATTCACCTCGTAACATGTTAAAACAATATCAATATGCGGTGACCATTATGTAGCTTTTCATGAGTAGTATAGCTAGGTCGGTAATTTACCATCAGTCGGTAATGCAGATTTCTGACATGAATTTTGACTCGATCGATATGTCAGAGTTCTACTTTACCGACTTCAAACTTAACCATCCCTGGTGACTGTTTGACTATTTAAATTTCAAAGGTAAGTCTATTTTATTTAAATCTCCCGCCGGGATGTGTACTGAGAATTTCCGTCGGAGGACGCTGCAAGCGCAACAGGTAGACGCAAGTGATCCCCACCCTTAGGAGGCGGGATGTATAGAGTTGCGTGCGCAGTTATGTATTGGAGGGTGGGTCATGATAGTGGGAACGTCAAGCGTGGTGGGGAACTGGCTATAACTTGAGGAGCGCAAGCCGTGAGTGTCATTCTCCTTGCAGGTTAGCAGCAGTAGCAGATCAAGGATAGAGAGCAGGTTTATTGTCAGCATTTATTTTCAGATATTTTCTTTTGTATTCTTATTTTCAGCTCTTTATTTTCAGCTTTTTTTTTATTTCCAGGTTCTTTTGTTGTATTCTTTCAGGTTTTCTTGTTTTATTTTCAGTTTATTTTCAGCTTTTTTTCTGGTTCTTTTGTTGTATTCTTTAAGGTTTTCTTGTTTTATTTTCAGTTTATTTTCAGCTTATTTTCAGGTTCTTTTCTTGTATTCTTTCAGGGTTTTTGTTATTTTCAGTTTATTTTCAGCTTTTTTTCAGATTCTTTTCTTGTATTCTTTTAGGTTTTATTTTCAGTTTATTTTCAGTTTTTTTTAGTCTTATTTTGATTTAGCTTTTCAAGATGCCAAAGTGTAAGATGGAGAAGAAATGTCAACGTCAAATCAACCTGGAGGAGTACAAGGAAGTCTGTGATAGGACTGACATCTTCTTGCAAATCGCTCACAGTGAGTTAATTAACACTGCATTAATGTCTGGTGATTGTAGAACAATTCAGGTATTCAAATGGCAAAACAAATGTCAGCGATGTATGAATATAATTAGAAAATTTTTGCATAGATCGGAGTTATCATCCTCTCAAAAAGCAAGATGCTTAAATTTAAATCAGAAATTAGAATATTTGCGTTGCCATTTTGAAGCCTTTATGAAAAGCGGTGCGGGTATTCAAATGTCAAATGATAGATTGAAGTGGATTGATTTTGATAAAGCGTTTGATAGTCGTTTACAAACTAGCGCGATTATAAATTTGACTCATTTAGATATTAACGAGTTCTTTGATGATGCATTTTCTCTATTTAAATATCATATAGAAATAGCTTTGAACAAGTATGGTCCGTTAAAAGTGTTTACCGTGTTGGGTGCGAAATTTAAAAAAGATGTTGGTGATGGAAAAGAAGAGTTTGATTTTAAAACGTTTACCGCGAAAACGGATGAGATTTTTGTTACAACCTTGTTAGATGATTGGTATAATAATAACGTTAAACAAATTATTTTACAAAAGATTGAAGACTTTGAGGAAAAAGATTCCAATTGGAAACTTGATTCAATTCAAAGATTAGAGGTAAACATCAACAAGTACAACCCCATGCGCGCAAGTTCTTACATAGATTTGCCACTTGTTATCAAAAATAAACAAGCATGCATTAATGTTCAGAATAAAGATAACCAATGTTTTAAGTGGGCAATTCTATCATTATATTGATGAAAATCTTGATGATGACGATGAATTACAAGTCATGTCATTCAACTATCATTACGTTTGGATCAAGGATTTATCAAAGCTTTTATATTCACAATTATCGAAGAAGAGAAACAAAAAGTACATTTGTGATCGTTGCCTACATTATTTTTCTGAAGAACTTAAACTTACAGAGCATGAAGAAACGTGTCGAATAATGAATGATACAAAAATTCGACTTCCAGAACCAGGTCGACATACTGTTGAATTTAAAAATTTTGAAAATAAAGAACGTGTACCATTCATTATTTATGCAGACTGTGAAAGCCTTTTGATTCCTGCTGAAACAGAAGAAGAAGAAGAAAGCAATACTAACGTTTTTCAAGACCATAAATTGCTCAGCATTGGGTATTATTTCAAGTGTGGTTTTGATGACTCGTTGTCTACATACAAAGCATCCCCTAGAGATGAAGATAATCCAGCCAAGTGGTTCTCAAAAGAATTAAAGAATTTGGTGGAAGAAGTAGAGGTCATCTTTAAAAATATTAAGTCCATGGAAGCACTAAGTCCACAGCAATTGAATGATTTTAGAAATGCAAATACATGTCATATTTGTAAAAAGACTTTCGCACATGGGGATGTAAAAGTAAGAGACCACTGTCATCTAACAGGGAAATACAGGGGTGCCGCGAATCAAGATTGTAATATCAACTATCACGAATCGCGAACCATACCTGTTGTTTTTCATAACCTGAGTGGCTATGATGCACATTTTATTATTGAAGCTATTGCAACTGAGTTTAATGGTAAAGTTGATCTGCTTCCTATAAATAAAGAAAAGTATATCAGCTTTACTAAAAATGTAAAGGATAGTTTTATAAAGTTTCGTTTTATTGATGATTATGAGTATTTTGACTCGAAGGAAAAACTCGATGAAACTCAATTACCGTCTAAAGATCAATTTTACAGTACTTTGAATGATTCTAATATCTCCGAGGAAGACTATTTGCATGCACAGAAAGTATGGAATGAGTTTAATTGTCAAAATTTGGGTGATTATGTGTATTTGTACATGAAAACTGATGTGCTTTTGCTTGCTGATGTGTTTGAGAATTTTAGAAATCATTGTTTGATTGCATATGAACTTGATGCAGCGCATTATTACACTACTCCCGGACTGACTTGGGATGCGATGCTGAAGTATACGAACGTAAGATTAGAACTCCTCACTGACATTGATATGGTAATGTTTGTTGAACGTGGAATAAGAGGCGGAGTTAGCCAATGCACAAATCGATATGCAAAAGCTAATAATCCATATATGGAAAAGTTTAATGAAAGTGAGGAGACATCTTACATCGTATACTTGGATGCAAATAATTTGTATGGCTGGGCAATGGTGCAAACGCTTCCCTATGGTGGTTTCAAGTGGGTAGAAAATGTTGATGATAGTTTTGACTTTAATGTAGAAGATGATGCACCCATTGGCTACATCTTAGAAGTTGATTTGGATTACCCGGATGAATTGCATGAAAAACATAGTGATTTTTCGTTTTGCCCAGAACACTTGAAACCACCAGGGTCTAAAGAAGAGAAGCTCCTTACTAATCTCCTACCGAAACGAAAGCACGTTCTCCATTACCGTGCTCTCAAGCAAGCTCTGGCAAATGGTCTTGTTTTAGTTAAAATTCATCGCGTTTTAAAATTTAAACAGTCTGCATGGCTTAAAGATTACGTTGATTTTAATACTACACAGAGAACAAATGCCAAAAATGAATTTGAAAAAAACTTGTTCAAACTAATGAACAACGCGGTATACGGCAAAACAATGGAGAACGTGCGAAATCATGTTGATATAAAACTCGTGACAAAGTGGGAGGGTAGATATGGAGCTGAAGCCTTAATCGCTAAACCCAATTTCCACAGCAGAGCCATTTTTAACGAAAACTTGGTAGCTGTGGAATTGAAAAAAGTCGAAGTTTTCATGAACAAACTACTCTATGTGGGTCTTAGTGTTTTGGATATTTCAAAAACCTTAATCTATGACTTTCATTACGATTATATGTTGCAAAAATATGAAAAGAAATGTAAATTGCAGTATACTGATACAGACAGTCTGATTTATCAAGTTAAATGTGCTGATATCTATGCAGACATGAAAATTAACATTCATAGATTTGATACCTCTGATTATCCCGCTAATAACGTCTACGACATTCCGCAAGCCAACAAAAAAGTTTTAGGTCTGATGAAAGATGAATGCAGTGGTAGAATTGTAACTGAATTTGTTGGCTTGCGGAGTAAAATGTACAGCTTGCGTGTTGAAAATGAAGATTTTGTCAAAAAAGCTAAGGGCGTGAAAACCAGCGTTGTAAATAAAACTATATCATTCGACGACTATATGTACTGCTTGCAAAATGTTAAAATCCAATCTCGAACGCAATATTGCATCAGATCAAAATTACATAATGTTCAAACTTTAAAACAAAAGAAAATTGCGTTGAGTCCTTATGACGATAAAAGATTTTTGTTGCCTAACAGTACAGACACCCTTGCATGGGGTCATTGTAAAATAACTGCTGAAGCTATGGAATTGTAAATAGAAGATTTTGAAGGAGGAATGGTTGATAATAAAAAAGAATATTTATACATTTATTTCATGCCTACTTTATTTAATAAAACCTTAATCTAATTACATTTTAACTTATTTAACTATTATTTAACATTATTTTAATGTTACTCAACTTTATTTAACATTAGGCTAACATTACTTTAACATTATTTAACGTTACTTTAACTTTATTTAACGTTACTTTAACATTAGTTTAACATTAGTTTAACATTAGCTTAACTACATATCAGATTTTTTTATCCAACTATTATGCGAGTTATCGAATCCAAGCCATTTTACATATACTTCATCTGCACGTGTTTTGAGAACTTTTTCTACAAGATAAACATCAGGATATTTGACTTTTAAAAGCTCTTCTTCATAGAAACCACCTTCAATGGGTTGATTTTGATAATCGGTAAGTATGTAAGTTATTGGTTTTTTTGCTTGAACTCGATCCACAGTGAATATTTCCGTTGTCCAGTTGGGTGTGTATCCTTTTTCAAAGATGTTTTTATACTTGCTGACTCGAACTCGATCACCGATTTTGAATTTATACTTTTTCAATGGAATTCTTCTCTGTTTGCTGATACGTTTCAATAATTTTTTCTCATCTTCTACGGTGACATCTTTGGGTTTCATACCAATAGTACGGTGTTTTTGATTATTATATTTTGACATAAGAGTTGGTAAAAGATTTATCCATTTGTAATTGCCTTGTAAACTAAATTGAGGCCACATCATATTCTTAAGAGTCCGATTAAACCTTCCAACAATTGATGCTTTTAGATTGCTATAAGTGGAATAGAGTTTAATGTTGTATGTTTGCATTACACTTGCAAATTGAGAGTTGTAAAATTCTTTGCCTCTATCAGTATGCAAGTTTTTTGGAATATGTCCTTGTATCAGAATTGATTTCATAGCTGCAGAAATATCTTTTCCGCTTTTACTTTTCACAGGAACAGCCCATGCAAACTTTGAAAAGATATCAATAATAGTAAGCAAATATTTAAAACCTTTATTGGATTTAGAGTATGGTATCATTTCAACCAAATCTGCCTGCCAGGTTTCATCTATGCCAAGCATTTGAACTTTTCGTCGAGGATAATTTCTTCTAGCTTGTTTATGAAGTTCCGAAACTACTGTCAACTTTTTGTCGTCCATTTTCAAGAATCAATTCTTGATTAATTTCTCTCTCTAGAATTTTCAATTTTCGATCCATTGAATCCTCCAGGATTTTTAAAAATTTTTTATTGTTATCAACTTCTGATCTTATTGAAGATGTAACTTGAAAGACTGTTTTTATCTCGTTTTGAATAATTTGCCGGGCAAGTTTTAAATTTACAGCGTCCTGCGCTTCTTCAGCGTCTTGAACGTTACAAAGTTTTTTCTTATCAATGTCGTAATGTCCGTTTAAAGTAAGTTTAAATCCAGTGCCTGGAAGTCCGCGACTTGCAACAACAGATCGTGTCAAGGAATGTCCAAACACGTCAATGCTCATTGTGATACTGATAATTTATACAATTGAACTCTCTTAATATATAATTCGAGCTTCACGTAGTTCCTCAATAATTGACATAATTTCATTGTTATGACTTGGATTACCAGCTTGCTGTGATGCTAAAAGCAGTCGTAAACGATCAACAAGTTCATTTGGAGCATCCCAATAAATATAGTCTGGTTTAAATTGTCTCTTGGCTATCATAAATTTAGGTAATTTTGAAGAACCACCACCTTTTTTCGGAGTACTCTTGAATAACTTTGCAATTATACTGGTATATTTGGAATTTTTGGAAGTTTGGATGGGTTTAGTTGGACTATAATTCTTTCGATGAGCATTTGTAGAAATAAGAATTTCTTTATAATTTGTTAAATCATTTGAAGTTATGAAAGATCCATCAGGTTTTTGTTTAAACAAAAGTTCAAATAATCCAGCAGTTTTCAAATAATTTTTCTTTCCAATCATAATATTTGAACCTTCAAAGCTAATAGGTGTATCACCAATTATAAAGGAACCATTAGGAAGTTTACGCACTCCATAAACCAAGTCCAAATAACATTTCCTATTTTTATTCAATAATAAAATGAATTTATTTGTCAATTGTTCATAATTATCATCATTTTCATGATGTGGAGTTGTATCAACTATAGTCTCATCGAGTAAACTTGAATTCAGTAAAGTTGAATCATCATCAAAAGCAGTTGAAAAAGAGAAATTGTTATCCTCCTCTTTCTTTACCTTTTCAAGCTTAATGTCTTTCAATGGATCTTCTTTTACATTTACTAATTTTTGAAGAGGTGCAACTATTGGTTGAAATGTTTCTTTCAACATTGTTTCTGCAGCTTCTTTACCCATTTTAAATAAACGATGTTTGCGTCTAATAGCATCACTTGCTTTTGCTATTTGACGAAGCGTTTCTTGCTCTTTTCGATACATGTTTCTATCTTGACAATATAAAGCATACTAATTTAAAATTAATTAAACTCTCTATATTTATAGTGTAATAAAACAATCAAATCCTTTGCGATATCTTCCCTCATTCAAATTTCTATCTTTATCAATGACAACAAATCCATATTTATCAGATTTCCAGCATTCCGAGCATAAATCACGAAATTGAGTATATGTCATGTCTGTGTTAACATGATCCTCATACACATGTTTTAGATTTTGTTCATCTTGTCTAAAAAGTATCAACAAATTAGCATTGTCTCGAACCAAGTGTTTTGGAATACGGGCATAAGTTTGACACAAGTAGAAACTATCAACATTTACATGTCTACCCATACAAAAGAAGGCTCTCACATTGTCTTGCTTCTCACAAGCTATATCATCAAAAATAAATATTGAATTTGGTTTAGCTTCCTTAGGTGATACTACTTCCTCATGCTCTCTGAAATGAAAGTACTCTACACCATCTACATTTTTTAGTACATTTTCCAGAAATTTGTATTTAGGTTGTTTTAAAGACTTTGAATATAGATAAATGTTTTCAAAACTCAAACCATTTGGATGTATGATTAGAGAAAGGAGAGCATTTGTTTTACCACAATTGGAGGGGCCGCAGAAAACAGCTCGAATGCTGTCTGAGAACAGACTGCCATGACGTTTTATCTTTTTTTCACTAGTTGCAATATCGACACTTGTGATTGGCAGTTTAACTGGTTGTGTTGTGAACAACATCTTGACATCGACTGGCTGAAAAACTATAAATAGCGTGCTTTTATAGCTTTTCAATCAGTCTCATACGAACTTTCAAGATGTGCGTTTGAAATGATTACCCATAAAGTGAAAAAAGGTAAAGGCTTAGTCAACCGTGTTATTAATAATTTAACATTCGAGTTACATTTTCCCGGTTATCAGTTTTGTGGACCTGGTACTAAACTAGTAAAACGATTAGCTCGTGGTGATCAAGGTGTTAATCCATTAGACACCGCTTGCAAAGAACACGACATTGCTTATTCACAAAATCGTGAAAATATAAACGCAAGAAACGCTGCAGATAAAGTACTAGCTAAAAAAGCGTGGCAACGTGTTTTAGCTAAAGATTCTACTATTGGTGAAAGAGCAGCCGCTTTAGCTATATCTGGAACAATGAAGGCTAAATCAACATTAGGTATGGGAGTGCGGAGAAAGAGGAAATCCAAGAAGAAACTAGCGCTACGCAAAGTCGTTGATGCTGCTAAAAAGAGTATGATTCCTAGCAATAATGCTGAAGAATCTATTCGAGCTGCAATGATTGGTGCACGCAAAGCTATTAAAAGTGCTGGTGGTAAATCTAAAATTTTATCACCTCGAATTCTTCCAGTACCTACAAAAGTTGGTGGTATTTTACCACTAATTCCAATCTTTGCTGGACTCAGTGCATTAGGAGCTCTTGCTGGTGGGGCATCTGGTATTGCAAAAGCTGTGAATGATGCTAAAACAGCTAAAGAAGAACTTGCAGAAGCTCACCGACATAACAAAACAATGGAAGAAATATCACTTGGAAAAGGTTTACATTTGAAACCTTATAGACAAGGATTGGGTCTCCATATTAATCCTTTTAATCTGGGGAAAGGGTTAAAAAAACGAACATCAAGGAAGAGACGATCTTCAAAAAAGAAACGAACATTAAGGAAGAAAAAAAACTAGTATTGAAGCTACCTCATCGTGCATTAACTGATTTTGATTTGTCGAAATATGCGAAGACTCTAAAAATACCACATTTCCGTGGAGTCTTTATGCGTAATAAATTGCCTACTAGAGGACCCTCTCAATATGAGTCAGCAATTATTAATTTGGATGACAAAGAAGGTCTCGGTACACACTGGGTTGCATATAAAAAATTAAAAAATGAAACAATGTACTTTGATAGTTTTGGCAACCTTCCTCCTCCAACAGATCTCATCACATATCTGGGTGATGGTAGCTTCATAAAATACAATCATGAAAGATATCAAAATTTTGATACATTTATATGTGGACACCTATGTTTAAAATTTTTATGTAAACAACTTAATGTTAAGAACAGTTTTAGGCTATATAAGAACATGTAACTTTTTGTAAGCTTCAGTGTAAAAAGTGACTTCATCATGAGTGACTCGTTTACTTTAACGTTAACGGGAACGTCTTTAGTTCTAGAAGCTAAATACTTCCCGCCAATTGAACTCAATCCAAATAAAAATTATGTACTTGGTCTTGTTGAATTACTGACTTTTAATTCAATTCCCAATATTGATGAAAGCAACAACAAATTTCATATAGGTTATAAGATAATTACTATACCAACAGGAAGTTATGAAATAAAAGATATTGAAGCATACATACAAAGCGCCGTGCCAGATGATTGTACCATAAATATTAAACCTAATAACAATACATTACGCAGTATGATTTTTTCAAATCATCAAATTAACTTTAAACATCCGAATTCTATAGGTACACTTTTAGGATTTACTTCTCGCGAACTGCTTGGTAACGAGACGCATACATCAGATTTACCTGTATCTATTCTAAAAGTTAATGCTCTACGTGTTGAATGCAATATTACATCTGGAGCATATATAAATAATCAAAAAGTGCACACTATCCATGAGTTCTTTCCTAGTGTTCCACCAGGATATAAGATTGTGGAAGTGCCAACACATGTCATTTATCTTCCGATAGCAGTCAAGACAATACATAATATTCAACTCCGCATTGTTGATCAAGACGGTGATTTGATAAATTTTCGAGGAGAAACTATTACAATTCGCTTACATATAAAATCAATATAATGGGGATTGTATATAATCAAAAAGTTGGAGGAAACTATAAAAGCTTGCCAACATGCAAGAGGCAAACCAGTCTAAATTTATCTCGCAAGGTGTTAACACCTCAGAATCGCAGTTTTCTGAAGCAAATAGGTCTAAAAGTTATACCTCAAGGAAAACGACAAAACATTTAATCTATATATTTTTTGGGTGTTGTTGTAACAAAAATGGAAGATCTTTTCAACATTGCAACTCCAGTAAATTTTGATGAGTCCATAGCTCATTATGAGATTCATGCTCATCAACCCTATGCTTCATCATCCTTTAACAATAGTGATGAAATTAGAATTGCTGTACAGAATCAAGATTTGTGTATTTTACCAAGTAAAAGTTCATTACATATATTTGGAAAGTTGACCAGAAATAATGGAGTTACTCTAACTGAAAATGTACACTTGAGCAGCAATGCCATATGTTTTTTATTTGATGAAATTCGCTATGAATTAAATGGTATCGAAATTGACAGATGTAAATATGTTGGACATACTACAATCATGAAAAATTATGTATGTCTAAACCCCCCTCAGCTCAACTTTATGGAAAATGCAGGATTTTCAAAAATATCAGATGATTCAAGAATTATAGTGGAAAATGGTTATTTCGATGTAACAATACCACTTGGTATGATTTTTGGTTTTGCTGAAGATTATACAAAAATTGTTATAAACGCTAAACATGAACTTGTTTTGACAAGATCACAAAACGACTTGAATGCAATAATTCAAACAGGACAGGCAGAAGTTGATGAAGAATTTAAAATTACAATCAATAAGATAGAATGGATGGTTCCATACGTTTTACCAGCAGACAATAATAAAATTAAATTATTAAAATTAATTGAAAAAGATCCATTAATCTCAATGAGTTTTCGATCATGTGAAATGTATGAATACCCTTTAGTTCCTACAAGTTCAAAAGTCATGTGGCAAATTAAAACTTCAACACAATTAGAGAAGCCACGATATGTAATACTTGGATTTCAAACAGAAAAAAAAGATAAGCGTAAAAAATATGCTTGTCATTTTGATCATTGCAATATTACAAATGTAAAACTCTTTTTGAATTCTCAGTATTATCCTTATGGGAATTTAAATATAAATTTTGATCAAAATCAATATTCTCTACTCTATGAAATGTATGCTAATTTCCAAACTTCTTATTACGGAAAAGAATCTGTACCTGTCTTAACTAAAAATAATTTTAAAAATTTGGCTCCTCTAATTGTAATTGATTGTTCAAAACAAAATGAATTTCTTAAACAAGCATCTGTTGATGTACGTCTAGAATTTGAATCAACCAATAATATGCCAGCTGAAACTACAGCCTATTGTATCATAATCCACGACCGCATTGTACAATATAAGCCAATCAGCGGCGTTGTCAAGAAGTTGCTATAGAGGGGATAAAGAGTGGTGGGGATGAAGACTATAAATTCAGATGCTCTCGGGCAGAAATTCATTTCTGTTTCAGCATTATTTGTTTCAGGATGAAGTTCATCGTAGACATTCAGGGCTTCAAAAGGCCTTACAACGAGTTTGTTTTTAAAGAGTTGGCGATACTTCCTCTCCAGGTTGAAGCTCAACCACTTGTCTTCCTCTTTGAACCACCTTACCTTTGGAGTAGATTACCTGTACGATACAAAAATGAGAATCGCTGGCTAACATGCAATTACCTTGGAATCAACTGGTCTGATGGAGACGTACCCTACGATGAACTGCAACCTATTTTAAAGGAAAATTTGTTGAATACAAAAACAATCTACGTAAAAGGACTGGAGAAGAAACAGTGGCTTCAGAAATATTTGCTAAATGTTGTAGATTTAGAAGATTTTGAGTGTCCATCGATTAAAAAGTTAAAACTAGAATCATTGACCACCGCTTGTACACATCATTCCTTCGAAAACTCAAATTGTGCTGTAAATAATGTTGTTATTCTTCGAGATTAGTTTCTAAAACCTTCAAATCAATTTATAAGTGTAGTTGCTCAAGGAATTGACGAAGTTGATTCTACTTTAAAGACATTCTATGAAAATTGTGAATCTTTATTGTAATAAAACAATTGAAGACTTTTTTAAAGAAAAATAAACATAAATAATTTAAATTTATAATATGATCTTTTAATTTCAAAGACCTACCCTTAAATACTTTTTGATTTAAATACTTTCTTATAACATTTAAAAAAAAAACTACTTTAAATTGTGAAAAAATTAAATTTAAAAAAAATATAGTATTACTATCATATTTTATACAAATATTTACTGTTAATTATCTATTTTTTTATCTTAATAGATTTTCTCATCGTTATCTATAACTTCTCGATTTACTCTATTTTATAATTCCTGAAAATAAAACTTGAAATCTACTTTGTAATTCAATAAGACTTATTCTTTATTTTAAAATTAACACAGGGAAGAAAATAATTTTTTAAATTAATTTATAGGTAAACATTTCTTTTATTGATCTTATGATTAAAATTTTACATTTTACAAATATAAATATATTAGTTTAAATTATTTAAATTTAAATTCCATGGCGTTGTATGTTCCCCCCAAGTACTTCATGCACAACTTGTTCGAACTTGCAGCTTCTTTCATCATCTCCAGGGTGTTTGACTCATCTTCAAAAAATTTTACAAATCTGGCTGGCAGGAAAGTTATAAACTCATTATCTACTTCCGTCATAATCCTCGATCCAAATCTTGTCTTCACCTTTGTAAGTTTTGTAATCATGTAGTTACCATTTGGAACTAGATCACAGAGTGGCTTTGTGGGTAGGGTAGCTTCCATGCGCCCAACAGAGTTTACTTTTTCTAAATCCATATTTTCGTAGTTTAAACCTTAAGGCCGTTGGAGACACAGAGTCCGCAGAGAATCTGTAGGGGGGAGCAGTGGTTCTCAAAGACTGTCCCCATGCGTTTTGAAGACTTAGGAATTTTTCGAGACAAAGTCCAACACTTTTCCCACAAAAGAACATCGTACTGCAAATTCTATTGAAATAAAGATTCAGAAAAATACTTACTTTTGATAAATCAAGTATTTCCTGAGCTTTAGTGTCTCGAGGAAATTCGTGTGATGAAAACAACCTCCAATGATGTTCCATGTTTGGCAATTTTTTCCAATAAAACCAGACACTTTATCCGAAAATGAAAATCGTAGTGAAAATTTAAATTTAATTAGCACTTTTTCACTTATTTTGTTTTTGGCATATGAGTTTTTAAATCGCGTCAGTCTCTCGAGGAAATACAAAATCACTTGACACTTCACTCACTGATTCCCACTTTGACAATTTTTTTCGGCAAAACCAGACACTTTTTCCGAAAATGAAAATCGTAGTGAAAATTTAAATTTAATTAGCACTTTTTCACTTTTTTTGTTTTTGGTATTTGAGTTTTTAAATCGCGTCAATCTCTCGAGAAAAGTAAATTTTTTTCAATTTCATCAATGAAAATGTCAAACAATGTAGCAGAATATAGTTTGTCGTGCGCTGTTCTGATACGGCATTTTCGGGTACTATAATTCACACGGCGCCGCCTTTGAAATTATAGACAGGCGTACATTATATTCATTATATTAATCAACCTATTTATAAAATTCAATGTTTAGATATTAATTGTAAAAATTTAATATAAAAAATTAATGTCAAGTTCCAAACATAATTTTGCTAACTTTGTACAAAAAATAATAGTTGTTTGTTATTTCAAGTGTAATTAGCTCTATTGAAAAGACGCATTTAAAATAATTTAAACCATTCAAATGCAACAAGTACATTATTTATTGTAAATCATGCATTAATAATTTCTAAACAATTTAAATATTTTTTAAAATCTAAGAGTTGAAGGAAAAATAGTAGAGCTTATTTAGTTTATCAGAAGAAAGCAACCCGACTTACAGAGGAGATGGGAAATAGATATTGTTTAGGAACTGAAATAAGTGTTTCTTTTAATTTTTTAAAATTAAATAAACAGAGCATTCGATAAATATTTTATACAACGTAAAAATTAAAGAAATAATTAAAACGCAAGAAAGGACTAAAAAAATAGTGTAATATCAAAAAAATTAAATGAACAGGAAGAAAATGGAGAAATGTTTTTTTCTTAATCTAACAAACTGTAAAAAATGTAAAAAGTAAAAAAGAATAAGTAAGTAAGTTTGTAAAAAAACTCTCAAGAAATAGACAAGATGTGAAAAGAAATTGAATAAATTTACAAAAAAATAAGTGTATTTACTTTTAAAAGTATAGAAATAATTATTAAAATTAACAAAATAAAAAGTTTAATGAATGTATAAATAAGAAAACTGTGTAATATAATATTAAATAATTTTTATAAAAAGAAGAAAATTAAAGAAAATCCTAAAAAGAACAGAGACAAATACCAAAAAAAAATATCAAAAATACCTAAACGGAGATAAAATTTTAAAAATGTTGTAAAAATAATAAATTATAATATAAAAATGAAAGTAAAATCTCTTAAAAATCTTGTAAGAATATTACCAAAGGAAGGATTATTGTGAATATGGAAATTAATTAATATTATTGAATTAAGATGCATTGAAATTTAAATTAATTTAAATTTAAAAGTTGGTACAAATTGGAATATGAGTTCATTGACGTTTGGAATTTATATAACTTTTAATGACTTGAAGATATACAAATCTAATATTATTTTTTGATAACTTGATACCAAAAATTTGTAAATTGTAGGTATTTTGATCATCTGTATTAATACAATTTTTTAAATTTTATAACGAATAAAATATTAAAATTTTCAAGATTTATCCACAAATTTCTGTTTTTTTTATGATTTGCGATACTTTACATGCAATATTGGACATCCGGAGAATTGAAAAGTTTTTTTTCCATTTAAATCAATAACAGCCCTGTTTATAGATTACATTTATTTTATTTATTTCAAGCAATCTATACATATATCTTTGATGAATAAATTGATCTCTGTTTCCGAACTTCTATGTAAGTCGGGTTGCCTTCTTTCTCTGCACTAAATAAACCATAAGGATTTATGATGTAACTCTTAGTATTTGAGAAATAATTTAGCAAAAAAAAAGATAAAATTTTTTCCTACATAAATTTTAATTTGTTAATTTTAAATTATGCAATTCTTTATTACAATATTAAATATAATAAACAAATTAATAATGTTCTAAAACAAGTATTAAAGTAAATTTCTTATTTCTTCAAAATAAAAGGGAGAATTTTTGTTACATAATATAAATATTATATAATTTTTTTTTAATATATTGAATGTTTTAAAAATAAAATAAATTAGTTCAAAAATGATATTAGATTAAACTACATATCTTTTAAAAATAAAATGTAAGAAACTACTTGGTAAATAAATTATATTTACTTATTTAATTTTAAATCATACATTTTTTAAACCACGTTTTTTTTCTTATAAAAAAAGAGATATACATTTGTCTGTGTAGCATAAAATATATACAATTTATTGACAACATTTTCAGAAAAAGCTGTCTCAAATTCGACCAACGCAGATGAAAATTCTAAACATGACAGTTAAATTTCAAAAATATTTGTTAACATGCCCAAGTTATTAAATATTTAACAAAAAAGATCTATAAAAACGATTTAGCTTTCAAGAAAGTGCACCCTGTAATAAGAGGGTTATTGAGCAAGCGTTTTGGCTAGTTGAGCAAGCCCTCTGCTCAATTGTCCTAACGAAATATGGACAATTGGGCTGATTGCTCATTCACCCAATGCATTGAGTCCAATAATCCACAAGGTATTTCGAGCTTAAAACTGGAGAAAAAGCGACTTAATATTGATAAAACACTAAGAAACGTTAAATTAAGCATAAATACACAAAATTAGATAATAAAAATACGTATATTAAGAATAAATAACATTTTCGAAAAGACGTGATTTATTGACACACAGGGAGCAGAACACCTGACTAGCAAAATAGACGTAGCCAATCACAATTTAGTCTCTCGCGGTAGAAAGATTTTGATTGGCTACGTCTATTCTGCTAGTCAGGTGTTCTGCTCCCTGTGTGTCAATAAATCACGTCTTTTCGAAAATGTTATTTATTCTTAATATACGTATTTTTATTATCTAATTTTGTGTATTTATGCTTAATTTAACGTTTCTTAGTGTTTTATCAATATTAAGTCGCTTTTTCTCCAGTTTTAAGCTCGAAATACCTTGTGGATTATTGGACTCAATGCATTGGGTGAATGAGCAATTAGCCCAATTGTCCATATTTCGTTAGGACAATTGTGCAGAGGGCTTGCTCAACTAGCCAAAACGCTTGCTCAATAACCCTCTTATTACAGGGCAACATTCGCAGTTTACAAAATTTTTTTCACGACATTTGTAGAAAAGTTTAATTTTTGCTTCGGTCAGTAAGCACAAAGTTTCTTATTTCTGATCTAAATTTGTTAAATATTTGATAACATGACCAAGTTATTAAATATTTAACAAATTAGACCAATAAGAACGATTAACCTATCGTGAAAGTGAAAAATTCACATTTTACAAAACTTTTTCCACGACATTTGTAGAAAAATTTAATTTTTGCTTCGGTCAATAAGCACAAAGTTTCTTATTTCTGATCTAAATTTGTTAAATATTCGATAACATGACCAAGTTATTAAATATTTAACAAATTAGATCTATAAAAACGTTTTATCTTACGAGAAAGTGCAAAATTTGCAGTTTACAAAATTTTTTCCAAGACATTTGTAGAAAAATTTAATTTTTCTCCCGTCAATAAGCACAAAGTTGCTTATTTCTGATCCAAATTTGTTAAATATTTGATAACATGCACAAGTTATTGAACATTTAACAAATTAGATCTATAAAAACGTTTTAGCTTACGAGAAAGTAGAAAATTCGCAGTTTACAAAATTCTTTACACGATATTTGTAGAAAAATTTAATTTTTGCTTCAGTCAACAAGCACAAAGTTTCTTATTTCTGATCTAAATTTGTTAAATATTCGATAACATGCCCAAGTTATTGAATATTTAACAAATTTAGATCAAAAATAAGAAACTTTGTGCTTATTGACCGAAGCAAAAATTAAATTTTTCTACAAATGTCGTGGAAAAAGTTTTGTAAAATGTAAATTTTTCACTTTCACGATAGGTTAATCGTTCTTATTGGTCTAATTTGTTGAATATTCAATAACTTGTGCATGTTATCAAATATTTAACAAATTTGGATCAGAAATAAGAAACTTTGTGCTTATTGACGGAAGAAAAATTAAATTTTTCTACAAATATCGTGTAAAGAATTTTGTAAACTGCGAATTTTGCACTTTCTCGTAAGCTAAAACGTTTTTATAGATCTAATTTTTTAAATATTTAATAAGTTGGTCATGTTATCGAATATTTAACAAATTTAGATCAGAAATAAGAAACTTTGTGCTTATTGACCGAAGCAAAAATTAAATTTTTCTACAAATGTCGTGGAAAAAGTTTTGTAAAATGTGAATTTTTCACTTTCACGATAGGTTAATCGTTCTTATTGGTCTAATTTGTTAAATATTTATTAACTTGGTCATGTTATCAAATATTTAACAAATTTAGATCAAAAATAAGAAACTTTGTGCTTACTGACCGAAGCAAAAATTAAACTTTTCTACAAATGTCGTGGAAAAAATTTTGTAAACTGCGAATGTTGCACTTTCTTGAAAGCTAAATCGTTTTTATAGATCTTTTTTGTTAAATATTTAATAACTTGGGCATGTTAACAAATATTTTTGAAATTTAACTGTCATGTTTAGAATTTTCATCTGCGTTGGTCGAATTTGAGACAGCTTTTTCTGAAAATGTTGTCAATAAATTGTATATATTTTATGCTACACAGACAAATGTATATCTCTTTTTTTATAAGAAAAAAAACGTGGTTTAAAAAATGTATGATTTAAAATTAAATAAGTAAATATAATTTATTTACCAAGTAGTTTCTTACATTTTATTTTTAAAAGATATGTAGTTTAATCTAATATCATTTTTGAACTAATTTATTTTATTTTTAAAACATTCAATATATTAAAAAAAAATTATATAATATTTATATTATGTAACAAAAATTCTCCCTTTTATTTTGAAGAAATAAGAAATTTACTTTAATACTTGTTTTAGAACATTATTAATTTGTTTATTATATTTAATATTGTAATAAAGAATTGCATAATTTAAAATTAACAAATTAAAATTTATGTAGGAAAAAATTTTATCTTTTTTTTTGCTAAATTATTTCTCAAATACTAAGAGTTACATCATAAATCCTTATGGTTTATTTAGTGCAGAGAAAGAAGGCAACCCGACTTACATAGAAGTTCGGAAACAGAGATCAATTTATTCATCAAAGATATATGTATAGATTGCTTGAAATAAATAAAATAAATGTAATCTATAAACAGGGCTGTTATTGATTTAAATGGAAAAAAAACTTTTCAATTCTCCGGATGTCCAATATTGCATGTAAAGTATCGCAAATCATAAAAAAAACAGAAATTTGTGGATAAATCTTGAAAATTTTAATATTTTATTCGTTATAAAATTTAAAAAATTGTATTAATACAGATGATCAAAATACCTACAATTTACAAATTTTTGGTATCAAGTTATCAAAAAATAATATTAGATTTGTATATCTTCAAGTCATTAAAAGTTATATAAATTCCAAACGTCAATGAACTCATATTCCAATTTGTACCAACTTTTAAATTTAAATTAATTTAAATTTCAATGCATCTTAATTCAATAATATTAATTAATTTCCATATTCACAATAATCCTTCCTTTGGTAATATTCTTACAAGATTTTTAAGAGATTTTACTTTCATTTTTATATTATAATTTATTATTTTTACAACATTTTTAAAATTTTATCTCCGTTTAGGTATTTTTGATATTTTTTTTTGGTATTTGTCTCTGTTCTTTTTAGGATTTTCTTTAATTTTCTTCTTTTTATAAAAATTATTTAATATTATATTACACAGTTTTCTTATTTATACATTCATTAAACTTTTTATTACTTTAATTTTAATAATTATTTCTATACTTTTAAAAGTAAATACACTTATTTTTTTGTAAATTTATTCAATTTCTTTTCACATCTTGTCTATTTCTTGAGAGTTTTTTTACAAACTTACTTACTTATTCTTTTTTACTTTTTACATTTTTTACAGTTTGTTAGATTAAGAAAAAAACATTTCTCCATTTTCTTCCTGTTCATTTAATTTTTTTGATATTACACTATTTTTTTAGTCCTTTCTTGCCTTTTTATTATTTCTTTAATTTTTACGTTATGTATAAAATATTTATCGAATGCTCTGTTTATTTAATTTTAAAAAATTAAAAGAAACACTTATTTCAGTTCCTATACAATATCTATTTCCCATCTCCTCTGTAAGTCGGGTTGCATTCTTCTGATAGACTAAATAAGCTCTACTGTTTTTCCTTCAACTCTTAGATTTTAAAAAATATTTAAATTGTTTAGAAATTATTAATGCATGATTTACAATAAATAATGTACTTGTTGCATTTGAATGGTTTAAATTATTTTAAATGCGTCTTTTCAATAGAGCTAATTACACTTGAAATAACAAACAACTTTTATTTTTTGTACAATGTTAGCAAAATTATGTTTGGAACTTGACATTAATTTTTTATATTAAATTTTTACAATTAATATCTAAACATTGAATTTTATAAATAGGTTGATTAATATAATGAATATAATGTACGCCTGTCTATAATTTCAAAGGCGGCGCCGTGTGAATTATAGTACCCGAAAATGCCGTATCAGAACAGCGCACGACAAACTATATTCTGCTACATTGTTTGACATTTTCATTGATGAAATTGAAAAAAATTTACTTTTCTCGAGAGATTGACGCGATTTAAAAACTCAAATACCAAAAACAAAAAAAGTGAAAAAGTGCTAATTAAATTTAAATTTTCACTACGATTTTCATTTTCGGAAAAAGTGTCTGGTTTTGCCGAAAAAAATTGTCAAAGTGGGAATCAGTGAGTGAAGTGTCAAGTGATTTTGTATTTCCTCGAGAGATTGACGCGGTTTAAAAACTCAAATACCAAAAACAAAAAAAGTGAAAAAGTGCTAATTAAATTTAAATTTTCACTACGATTTTCATTTTCGGAAAAAGTGTCTGGTTTTGCCGAAAAAAATTGTCAAAGTGGGAATCAGTGAGTGAAGTGTCAAGTGATTTTGTATTTCCTCGAGAGACTGACGCGATTTAAAAACTCATATGCCAAAAACAAAATAAGTGAAAAAGTGCTAATTAAATTTAAATTTTCACTACGATTTTCATTTTCGGAAAAAGTGTCTGGTTTTGCCGAAAAAAATTGTCAAAGTGGGAATCAGTGAGTGAAGTGTCAAGTGATTTTGTATTTCCTCGAGAGACTGACGCGATTTAAAAACTCATATGCCAAAAACAAAATAAGTGAAAAAGTGCTAATTAAATTTAAATTTTCACTACGATTTTCATTTTCGGAAAAAGTGTCTGGTTTTATTGGAAAAAATTGCCAAACATGGAACATCATTGGAGGTTGTTTTCATCACACGAATTTCCTCGAGACACTAAAGCTCAGGAAATACTTGATTTATCAAAAGTAAGTATTTTTCTGAATCTTTATTTCAATAGAATTTGCAGTACGATGTTCTTTTGTGGGAAAAGTGTTGGACTTTGTCGCGAAAAATTCCTAAGTCTTCAAAACGCATGGGGACAGTCTTTGAGAACCACTGCTTCCCCCTACAGATTCTCTGCGGACTCTGTGTCTCCAACGGCCTTAAACAGAAAAGATAAAAAGTAGATATTAGAAACTTTAAGATGATAAAAGTATTTGAAAATAGTTGCTAAAAGTAAAAAAAATTTGAAAATAAAGTAGCTGAAAATAATAGCTAAAAGAATGCTGTAAATAAAAAGCTAAAAGAATGCTGAAAATAAAATATTTGAAAATAAGAGCTAAAAGTAAGAGCTGAAAATAAAATACCTGAAAATAAGAATAAAAAAATAATAAAAGAGCTAAAAAATAAAAGCTAAAAATAAACTGATAACAAAAAAAAAAACCTGAAAAATAAAAAAATGCTGAAAATAAACTGAAAATAAGAGCTGAAAATAAAATACCTGAAAATAAGAATAAAAAAATAAAAGAGATAAAAATAAAAGCTAAAAATAAACCGATAACAAAAAATCAGAAGGAAAACAATACAAAAAAAAACCTGAAAATAAAAGAGTTGAAAATAAGAGCTGAAAATAAGAGCTGAAAATAAAATACCTGAAAATAAGAATAAAAAAAAATAAAAATAGTTGAAAATAAGAGTTGAAAATAAGAGCTGAAAATAAAATACTTGAAAATAAGAATAAAAGAGCTAAAAATAAAAGCTGAAAATAAACTGATAACAAAAAATCAGAAGGAAAAACAACACAAAAAAAAAACCTGAAAATAAAAGCTGAAAATAAAAGCTGAAAATAAAATACTTGAAAATAAAAGTGTTGTAATAGAGTTGCTTATACTCACTATTATTCCGGAAGACTTGAAGAGAATGATCCTGGTGGACTTGGTTGGCCTCCTTATATTACTACTATCCCCACTTTTCTCTACCCCCACCCCTAGAATGTGAGCAGTTCTGAACTTCTAATATGCGCGCGCAATTCCAACCTTACATTACGGTTTTTTTTTATATTATTTAAAAAAATACATATGAATTTTATTTTTATTTATTTATTATTATTATTATTTTTTTTTTACAATCTTCTGTCAAAGTTACCTTTAGTTGTTGTTGTAATAAGACAATTCTCTGAAAAAAAATATTATAAAAATGTCATCAAAGTCATTTTTTTTCTTCTTTATTTTACCTGAAAAATACGTATAATCTGTAAGTTAAATTTCTTAATGAACGGCGCAAAGATTAAACTAAAGAATGAAACAAAAGAAAGCAAACTAAAACTGAAACCATAGAAGAGAAACTGAGAATAAAATAGCTGAGAACAAGAAGCAGAAAATAAAATATTTGTAAAATTGAACTTCTTACAGAAAGGGTAGAAAATCTATAAAGAATATAAAATTTTAAAAAATTAAAAACTTGCAAAAGCTGAGAACTTTACAAAGAAGCTAAAAGATTTGAAAGAAAAGTTGAAAATAAAATAGCAGAAAATAAAGAAAAAAGCTAAAAATAAAAAAATAAAAATAGCTAAAAATAAAAATAAAAAAACTAAAGCTGAACGAAAAGCTGAACAATTAAAAATTGAAAATATAATATCTGGAAATAAAACATCCAGGAAAATAAAATATCTGAGAACCTGAAAATAAAATAAAGAACCTGAAAATAAAATAAAGAACCTGAAAATAAAAATAAAACATCCAGGAAAATAAAATATCTGAGAACCTGAAAATAAAATAAAGAACCTGAAAATAAAAAAAAAATGCTGCATATGAAATAAAGCAGAAATCTAAAAAAAAAAAAAAAAAAATGAAATAGAAAAGGTTTGAAAATGAAAATAGCTGGAAATAAAATATCTGGAAAGGAAAAAATCTTTTCTCACTGTTTGAATTTTAAGTTAAAACAGCGTAAACGAAAATAAGCTTTTAACCTACCACTCACCTTATATATTACACATTTAGTAACAATAATTTGAATGCGTAGCTCATGTCTGTTACCGATAAGTTTTTCTTTCTATAAATAAATAAATAAATAAAATTATAAAAAACGTTTATTTTATTTGTAGGAATTAGTTGCAAAGGTGATTGAGTTTAATCTCGAAACCTTTTGCCGTTCATGTTGATTCTAAAATATTGTTCCAATAAAGAATCGAATGATGAATCGAGTGATGAATCGAATGATTCAGAATCTATGGGAGATGAAGTTTCCAATGCTTGAGGAGATAAATCAACAATCTCTGGAATAGCCTCAAATAGATCAGACACCTGAAATAGAAGAATATTTTATTTATATTATTGTTTTATTATTACATTGTGTTTATCTATATTTCTTTTAAGAATAACATACCTCTTCATCACTGATATTTATAATTAATATGTCATCGTCATCATAATCAGGAGCTAAATTTTCCTCATGGCCTTGATTAGAGTTTTCAGTATTAAAGACATTATTGTCCTCATGCTCGGGAAAATTTTCATCGTCAGAACTTACATTAATTACTAAAATGTCATTCTCATAATCATTGGAGTTTTCTTCGTCACTGGTGAGAATAACACTTGATTCTTGACTATTGTCACTGCTTAAAATCACAGTTGACCCTGCGCTGTCATAGTGTTGATCGTAAACTGTTATTGACACTGATAAAATTCTATGAATTTCTCCTTCCAAATCAGAACTTGTTTCAAAGTTATCCATTTCTTCTTTCAGATCAGAGTTTGTTTCAAAGCTACTCATTTTTTTTATTTCTGAAGAAAAAAAAACAGTTAAGATTAAAAACACTTGAAGTTTTGCATTTTCACATCATTTACATTAAATTAACTAGGGTTAGATAAATGAGATAAACCTTTTATTTTGGATTTAGCACTGTGTAACACTGAGAACTGGCAAGATGACACTGTGTGACACTGAGAACTGGCAAGACAACACTGGTTCAAGCTAACGCGTTGCATTGTGTGGAAAGTCAACGCTCCCCACTACAACTCTCTCTGCAGTAGTCACGCCCACTGTTTCTCTCCCTACTCTACGCTCGCGTCTCACTTCTTTTCTCTGTTCTTAACACTAAAACTGATGTCTTTTTCTCTTTGTTTTGAGTTTTTAGTTTAAATATAAATATGCATGATATTTTTAAATAACTTAAAATATATTTTTATAATACATTTTAGAAATTAAAATAATTATCTGTGGTGAAATTGTTAATAAAAAAATTGAAAAAGCTATGTACTAACTTTAGAAAATAAATTAATAACTTAAGAAAAATCTAATGACTTTAATACTTGTTATAGGTTTAATACTTGTTAAAAATAAACATATGCAAAAATACTTTAATCAATATTTTAATGGTAAATGGAGACTGATTTTTGCTTCAAAATAATGTATTTCAATTTCATTAACAAAACATGTTTGTCTTTTTTTCTTAATCTAGTTAACTAAATCTAAATTGAAAATAACATGATTTTAGACAAAACAAAAAAAAACTTATGTATATATAATAAAACTTTAAATCATAGGAGCAGTTTTATGCTTCGTAACATATTCAAGTTTCCTTTTCTTTAAAAAAAAAAAATAGAATTTTGTACTGTAAGGAACTTATAAATTTAAAAACACATTTTTTTAAATCATTTAAATATAAAAATAAAACATCCTTGCTAATATTGAAACAAATAATACATAAGGCACATGAGCACTTTTTGTTTCATAATGAAATATAATTAAACGATGTCTAAATCTAAAAATCACTTGAGCATTTTTCGCTTCTTAAATATTATAACTTTCAAACTGAAAAGTAAAACGTGTCTCTGTAGACTAATAAATATTATGCATATAAGAAAACAGCTTTTAAATTAGTAAATGAAAAATATTTTTATAAATATAAAATCTAATGATAGATTAAATTTTTGTTTTGTTTTTTGGTCCTACATTTTTGTTTTTTTTCTAACTTCATCCGTTTGCTTCTAAGTTTATAAAACTTTTCGTTTTCACAGTCTTCTTCATCATCATTATTATTATCATTAAGATTTCTCGCATTTTTGTCTGTCAATTTATTTTCTTCAATATAAACTGTTTCGATTGAATTTAAATCTATTTCCTTTAAAACTTTCTTTTCTTGATTTTCAACCATTTCTTTGAGCATGTTTATGGTATAATCCATAACTTCATATAAAACATCGTTAGATGGTTGTGGAATCCAATTCACAAAATCTGATGTACTTTGACTGGTAGCTGTCAAGTCAAAATTTTGACATTCAATCTCTGATAACTCTCTTTTTTTAATATCAATACTTTGATTTACAACTTTATTCATACAATCTGCAGATAATGATGATGATGATAAAGATTGTGGAATCCAGTTTACAAAATTGAGTACATCAGGACAAGGAGATTCAAAGCTGAAATTTTGACCTTCAGTCTTTTGAATTTCTTCACAAAAATTTAAATCTGGTTCTAAAATATTGTCAAATGATTGTGATGAGTCTGATATATAATTCATTAAAGTTGATTCACAAGGATTAATGTTGGAACACTGATCTACATTTTCTTGTAAACATTTTTCGTGAATATCTATACTTTGATTTAAAATATCATCCAAAGTTTTATCAGTTAACAAAAACTCTGATTCACAAAGACTCGCAAAATCTACGTTAAAACATTTATCTTCCATTGCTTGAAAATTTAGTTCTTCAGCGTCAGTATCTTGATACAGAATTTCATTCAAAGTATTGTCGTTTAAAATGAATTGTGAATCCTGCAGATTAATACAATTTGATGTATTAAGTTGACTTTCTGACATCAAAGTTGTTACTGTTGGAGTTGCCGGACTTGTAGTTATTGATGTTGTCAAGCTCGTAGACGTTGATGTTACCCACCTCGTAGTTGTCGATGTTGCCAAGCTCGAAGTTATTGCACAATTCCTTAGAACTAGGCGAGGAGAATCCCATCTTGTTAATCGTAAAAGGCTTAATCTATTTGTTCGTTTAGGAATGAAGTTATTCAAGCTGGAATTTGATGATGAATTGTGCGGGATTTGCATGACAGCTTGCTGTAAAACAAACAAAATGAATTAAATAATTTTAAAAAATATTTATAGGCTCAGTTAAACCAGTGTAATAAAAATAATATAACATATGTTTACATATACTTGAATAAAGTTAAAATCTACATCGAAAATAAGTAAAACAAGTGATATATAATTTTCTTTCAATTGATTAAAGTCAGGATGTATTAAGCCAGGTTATGTTACTCAAGTCTAAGAATATAATATACTTTTTTCTTTTAAAGTAAATAATGGTACTCTAAGCTGACTTATAATAGAATACTTTATTCTAAATGACAAAACTGAACAAATATTACTTACATGAGAAAGATGTTCTTGTTGCAATGTATCTATAGCTCGACTATCCTGCGAATTCTCTTTTTCACAAAACATTTTTTTCTTTTAAAATATAAACACAAATAGTTATACAGCTATAAACGCAAGTGCTTCTGCTAGGAGCAAGGATTGATTAGCCTAAAGCACAACGAATCGTAATCGCTAATCCTTAATCGTAAGAATGAGAGGAAGCAGGACAGAGATATATGTCTGTCCTGCTTCCTCTCATTCTTACGATTAAGGATTAGCGATTACGATTCATTGTGCGTTAGGCTATTGATTCAAATGGCATCTGACGCGACACTGATGGGTAGTGATGTAATACCACTTAGCGTATGAAATGGAGCAGGGCTAACCAGCTTTGCGCAGGGTTGGTTAGTCACACGTAACTTACGCACTAATGAGACAGGCCAATCAGGGTACAGACACATGTAGGAGAATAGAGGAATGGAGCATGGCTAACCAGCTTTGCGCAGGGTTGGTTAGTCACACGTAACTTACGCACTAATGAAACAGGTCAATCAGGGTACAGACACATGTAGGAGAATAGAGGAATGGAGCATGGCTAACCAGCTTTGCGCAGGGTTGGTTAGTCACACGTAACTTACGCACTAATGAAACAGGCCAATCAGGGTACAGGCACATGTGTGAGAATAGAGGAATAGAGGAATTGAATAGACCAATCAGGAATGAAATGGAGCATGGCTAACCAGCTTTGTGCAGGGTTGGTTAGTCACACGTAACTTACATACTAATGTAACCAGTCAATCAGGGTACAGGCACATGTGGGAGAATAGGAGAATAGAGGAATGGACGGTCCAAAATGGTTTCGCCCTTAGGGTTATTTCTTTACGGTTAACGCACAATGCATTCTCAAAATCATATCTCAGTCAGCAGAATGATATCAGCTCTATTCATAGGACAAACTCAGCGCGCTAAACCCCCGGCGGGAGATTTAAATAAAATAGACTTACCTGAGTAAAATTTAAATAGTCAAACAGTCACCAGGGATAGTTAAGTTGGAAGTCGGTAAAGTAGAACTCTGACTTACCGGTCGAGTCAAAATTCATGTCAGAAATCTGCATTACCGACCGCCAGTAGTTACCGGCCTATGATATAGTAGGAGTCTGCATTACCGACTGATGGTTTAGCACGGATCAGAACCGTCGGTAAGTGAGCCCGTACCCTCCTAGCTATACTACTTTCATGGTAGACCAGATTTATTTATTACAATGACATGTAGTTCAAAGAGGAAAGAAATTTAATAAAATTTATTTCTTAATCAGTCAGCTTCTAATAAACCTGACACGGTTGCAAGAGTCGTTCATTTAAAAGTAAAAAAATTAATCGAAACTATAGTAGATGATAAACTATTTGGACAAGTAAAGTCTTATGTTTATGTTATTCAATTTCAAAAGCGCGGTTTACCATACATTCATTTATTGGTTATATTGGAAGAAGGTTCTAAAATATTAAGAGCAGAGAGTGTTAATCAGTAAACTTTTTTAAGTAAAGTTTTCAAATGGTATTAGGTATATCATAATTTTTTATAATTATTCCTCATATTGTATATTTTATTCTTTATCTTTATTTTACTTAATTAATTTTTAATTAATTAAACTTTGCAAATTGACATACACGATGAATCAAAGATCACATCAATTTAAATTTATTGCAATGTCTTCTTATAATTAATTTTCTTTTTTTATTATATTATGTATTTCTTTTATTTCACATAATTATACATAAATGAAACATTATTTTAAGAAATAACAAAATTTGGCGTGCGCTTTAGCGCGCGCTTTTTTTCTAGTAAATATATAAACAACAAGAGAAGCTGTCTCCAACGAAGCGGAAATCAGACATCAACTCAGCCTAAAGCAGTCAAACTGTCAACGTCCTCGGGAACTGAACGTGGAGATATTGTGGATCCTTCCACTCTCGTATCCCCTCTCCAAACCCGACATAATCAAGTCAGTGTTGATGCCGAAATTCCCCTTTCACCGTCCACTGCCTTATCATTCCCACATCCTTCCACTCCATTATCATACCCTTATCCTTCCACTCCCTTATCAGACCCTTATCCTGACACTCTTTTATCAGAGCCTTATCCTTCCACTCCCTTATCTTCCCGACAACCTAGACCTAATCAAGTAACTGTTCAAGCCGAAATTCATCCTCCACCGTCCACCTTCCATCGACCATATTTAACCTCTATCAATTCAACTTCAACTACTGCAACTCAACTACACCCTTGAATGAATCCTTCTCAACTGCTAACTTCCCCACCTCTTCTACCTTTTTCATTCAGGGAAGATGATAGAAACGAAAAAACAATGGATGTGGATAATCAACTTCCAGCATTCTATTTTCGTCATGATTTACAATTGGAAACTGATTCTTCTACAACTTCGTTTCATTCTGACCCTTTACTTCATCCCTCTCGAACATTTTCAACGTTAACCACTGCGTCTTATTTTCCTCCCACCATTAGCAATGCTCTCCTATCAGTATTACATCCATCAACATCATTTTCACCATTCCCTCCCGCGGCATCTATTCCAGATTTTAAACCAAGTGCAATTCTTCCTCCATCTCTAGATCACTTTCCAACATTCTCTTGTTCATCCGATGATCTTGCTCAGTCCCAATCACAATTTTTCCCTAACTATTCTAATGAAACTCCATCCACATTTTCATCTTCCAACGTTGTTAAAATAAGAGAAATAGTTTTCATGCAACACCGCTTAATAGTTAAGAAAGAAAAAATGTAAATGAAAAAGTATTCAAATATTTGTATATTACATTAATGCACTTTCATATCACGAATTTTAACTTAAATATGACAAATTTTTAAATTTAACAAACGAGTTTAACAATTAATTTTAACTTAATATTTTAGTTTTTTTATAGAGTTCTGCCTTATCCCTGATAATTAATTTGATATTAATAAAATTTTTTGTAACAATTACCAATAAATACACAGTTCATTACATATTTCATGATTTTCTAGAACGATTTCAAATTTTTAAACCGATATCTTCTTTGATTTAGGCTTACGAACGTGTAAAAAAACGTAAAATTTATATTAAAAAACAAGTTGGTAAATTTTATACATTTTTTCTTTGGTTTAGGCTTAAGTACTTGTAAAAAAAATAAGTAAAATTAATATTAAAAATCAAGTTCGTAAATTTTAAGTATTTTTTTACACGTACTTGAACCTAAAGTCCTAACCCAAAGAAGAATCGAATTTTTGGGTCTCGTTGTAGAAAGTCATAAAATGTGTCATATTAAGAATGGTAAAAAAAATTATATTAACCACAAATTAAATATAGGAGATAAGGTAGAAATCTATATTTTAGTTCCATGATTTTGGACATGCCCTTAATGTGCTCTCATATCAAATTACTTAAGCTGTCAAAATAACATTTTGTAATTGCAGAAATTTTTTTAAAATAATTATTAAAAACATATTGTACATACATCCAAAATTAATTCTACAAACATAAATTTACGTTTTCCAAAGCATTAATTGACAATAACACAACAATTAAGCAACATTTTTCATCTGAAACCGCGTGTCTACCGAATGTAAAATATAAAATCTGCGAAGAATTCAAATGAGATGTGATTTCTGTAATATTAATTTTTTTTTTATCAATTATCTGTTAAATTAATTAGTATTATTAAAAATTAGCCAAAAATTTGAAAATAATTAAATGCCGATGTATATTAAAAAAGAAAAATGTTGTAGAAAAGTATTACTGTTAATTAATAAATGTTATTATTAGGTTAATCAAAAATTAAAAAATATGTCATCTCAAAAATGATTTAGCAAATATTTTTATAAGATTGACACTAATTATGATTGTTATTTACTCTCTCAAGTTAAGTCAAATATCTTTGATTCAATTTAGGAGAGTAATCTGTTTATAGTTTAATATAGTATTGACTTTAAGATTAAGTTGACTTTTATCAATTTTAAAGTATTAAAAATGGTAGAAAGTCAATATTTCTAAGTTGTGTACACACTGTATAAGTTTAATAATGACCACCTATGTAGCAAAATCGTATACGAATTAGTTATAAGTATTATTAGTAAATAAACTGTATATTTATTTTGTTTGTAACCTATACATTGTAAATTGCACTGTTTGTAAATTCCCCATTGAAAATTAATAAAAATTATGTAATCAAAACATTTCAACTTATTTTTGTTTATTTATTAATAGACATATTTGTAGTCAGAAATAAGCGTATTTGTAGTCAAAATTCCCCAGAAAGTAGTCAGGAAAAAGCGTATATGTAGTTAAAATTCATCAGAAAGTAGTCAGGAATCATGAAAAATAATTGAAAAGGAAATGTCATTTAACGTCAGAAATAATCACAGCGACAATGATTTATGGTAAGGCCATAAAAAATGGTCGCCGATCCTCATAAAATATCTGACTACTATTGACGCTTCTCTGACAACAATTGACGTTTCTCTGACTAAACCTCACCTACTTTGATGTTCTGTGACTGCAATCGTGACAAAAACAGTCCAAAAACGTCAGAAATCCTGACTACTTTTTTGACGTTCTGTGATTTAATTTTTGGTAGGGTATGTACTAACAATCGATATTTATCCGAAGTTTTCAATGTTTTTGATTCAATTAAATTACTATTTACTTATTTAAGCACCAAAACAAATAATCCGGTGTCGGAGATTAAAAAAGATTACATGGTTTTATGATTTTTACGAAAAGCTTCTATTTTGATTCTATAATCAAATTTCACTGATTAAACCAATATTTTTGCTTATACTACTTTAATAATTTTAATATCCCACCGGATTGTTTAGTTTGGTACTAAAATAAGTGGAAAAAAAATTGTCCCGCGAAAAAATATCAAAAATTCGGAAGTCCTTCTTCTGCAATATTACCTTTATTTCAATTGAAAAAAATTAATTCTAACATAAATTAACATTAATTTCATTTTTTGGTTTACTTTTTTTTTTAAATGTCATCACAGATAAGATTAATTTTTATAAGAATTTAACTTATGCCACATTTTGTGTAGAAGAGTAAAAAGTATTTATTATTCTATTAAAAAAAAATCTATTTTTCTCCAAAATTAAACTAGATATCAAAAAATTTCATAAATAAAAGTTTTTTCTCTTCAAAAAAAATATAAAAAAAGTTTCTTTTAAAACATTTCATCCAACTTTATTTCTAGTATTTTTAAAAATATTTTATTCAACAGGTATTAAACAAACATAATTTTATTTTCATATATTTTTTAAACAAAATATTATTTAACAAAAGCCAACAAAAAATTCTAAATAATGTTTTAAAGAGAAAAAAGAGCTATTATTTGTCAACGTTGGATAAAAATGACGTATTTTTACATATCTTTCAAGCAAATAAAAAATATTTTATCCTCACTTACAATTTTTTTAGTAAAAATGACAACATTTTCTTCTTCTGTAATATTTTTTTAACTTTTTTAATGGATTTTTGAAATTTTAACAAATTAAAAATTTATTTTTTTACTAATTTTATTAATTAAAATGGTAATTAATTTAATTACTGCTTTTATGCTAAAAAGGTTAAGTCGCCTGCACTTTCTACAAAATTAAATTGTCAGCATATCAATTTAACTAAATGGATGTTTATCAAAAATCTTATTTTATAGAAATTTCAATTATCAGAAATCTCATTTGGGGACATTCATTAATTACGTAAGCATCTCGGGGGGAGGGGGGTTTCAAAAATCTCTACATATGCTTACGTCGGGGGAGGGGGGTGTAAAAGCAAATCTTACGTAAGATTTAACTATGTATGAAAATTCATCTGGAAGCACGATATAAAGTTAAAGTGAATATACACATCTTAACTTGTTTAAGGCGGTCTGTTTGACGGTCCAGGACCAACAGATTCTAGTCCAGTCAAATTAGTCAGAAATTAGGGAAGATTCAGTTTTAACTTCGAACTGAAGTTTTATTCGTCTAAAAGCTTCATTTTGGGGTCCAAATAAAGTACCTAACTTTGGTACTTCGAACTCCTACCGGAACCCGGAAATTTCTTTTGAAAAGTGTGCCAAACATAAGTTTTTTGTAAATTGCTGTGTCCCATTACATTTTAGCGTCTAAATAGTTATGACCTAAAAGAAAGTGTATAAAATTCTGATTAACTTAAAAAAAGATCCCTGTAACTACAAAATTGACTGAGATACAACCTCTGAAAAAAACCGTTTTTTTTCGTGATTTTAGCCAAAAATCTGTATTTTTTAGTTTTTTGTGTACCGTTTTTGACTCAACTTTTTTTCGAAAAAGTGGTCCACAGAAAAGTTAAAGCCCACTAAATTTTGAATAATTTAAAAAAAAACCAATGTCGTAACCCTAATAGTGTCCAAAATACAACTTGTCAAAGTTGACCACTTTTCTGAATAAATGTATTTTCTTCGTATAAATAATCTTTTTTTAGGGTTCCGTACACCTTCGGTGTTCGGCGGAACCCTTATAGCGAGACTCGTGCGTCCGTAGCCAAAAACCATTCCCCCCCCCCTTAACTTTTGAACTATTTGACCTAGAGGGCTGAAATTTTGTACATATATGTATTTTTACGTGTAGATTGCACGAAAAATATAGAGAACAAGATTCAAGGTGATGTTCATGGCGTTGTCAAGGAAATAACAACTTTTTTTTGCAATAATGCATTAAAAAAGGACCATTCCCCCCCCCCCCCTTAGCTTCTAAACTATTTGACCTAGAAATCTGAAATTTGGTACACATATGTATTTTCACGTTTAGATTACACGAAAAATATAGAGAACATAATATGAATTGATGGCCATAGCGTTGTCAAGGAGAAACTACAAATTTTCGAAAAAAAAGTTTTTTTTCTCTAACTTTGCCATTATTTGAGCTAGAGGACTAAAATTTGGTTTACTCGTGTATTTTTGTATGCAGATTATGGAAAAATTATGTTTGGAAAAAAAATTTAATATTATGAGGTCACAAAAAAAAATTTTAAAAATGACTAAAAAGAAGTTTAGACCCCTATGCTTGAGCTCACCCTAATTGTCCTGCAGTACCCCTCAAACCAATAAAGGTTATATTTGTATACTCAGAGTTTATAAAAACGATATATAACGCGATTCAAAATTGTTATCACTTTTTTTTCAAAATAATTGAAAAATTATGAAAAAAACCAAAAAAAATTTTCAATTTTATACAGGGTTTGATCAAGGCGGCTCCCTGAAGCCCCCACTACAATATTCACAGATTGAGTTTGGACCAATGCCATAATTTAGTGCCTATTTAGTGCTAATTTATGCCGTAGGAAAAAAATGTTGTGCTATGTAAACGTTGCTGAAAACATGCAGTAGTAAAAACTTCAGCTGAAGTTTCAACTCCGGCATCCATATCTCAGCAACTATAAGGGCTACAAAACTCCACCTTATGCCATAATTTAGTGCTAATTTAATGCTCTCGATTGACCCTAGGTAGAATATTCTACGGCCATTATTAAGCAAGAAACTTGTCCAAAAATGTTTTTCGACCTTAACTCCACATCCGGGAAAAAACATTTTTTAAACCAAAAGGTACACAAAACTCTTTCCTATTTCATATTTAAGTGCTAGTTTAATGCTCTTGATCCACCCTAGGTACAACATTTTGCGCTTATCATTAAGCGGAAAACATGTCCCACAGTGTTGCATGAAGTTTACTCCGAACTCGGAAACATACATTCTCCATACCAATGAAAGCACAATATTCTACCTTAACCCTTTGAAGCACAGCGGGACACCAGAGTCCCACCTGTTTTTGTATCTGATATTTTCTGTTTTTCACGAAAGAAGAAAACAATACAGACATGGTGTTTTGCATTTTATGATCCTAATCCATTACTTAACAGACAATTGTGTTTATTTTTTGCAATTTGAATAACAGTTTATTGTTAATAAAAAATTAATTGTAAAATATTAAAAAAAATTAGAATTAATTTGATTGTCACTAATTGTATACTAGTAAAAACTCCACCCTCCGTATTCGAAGGTTTTTGGAGTCTCTGAAATCAAATCCGATGTCATTTTTAAAAAATTCAAAATATCGGATCCAATATGGCGGACGACTTGTCTTAACCCACCTTGAATTTTTGGTTTTTTCTGTATAATTTAAGTACGCTTAATTTTATCAAAACATAAAATTTTTTCTATTTTCTCCAGTAAATTTCAAATCTCAAATGCATATTATGAATGAAATTAACATTGTTAGTTTACAAAATAAAAATTAAAATATGTCAAAAGTTTAGATTTTGCTAAATTTTGTATTTTGTAGATTTATAAAGTTAATGTTTATGCCAGGAAAAATATTTTTTTCTTTTCAAAAAATTCGTGCCGCAAAAGGGTAAAGGCATAATTTAGTGCCAATTTAATGCTTAAAAATGGTCGTAGAATGTTGTACTTAGGATGGATCAGGAGCATTAAATTAGCACTAAATTATGCCGTAAGGTAGAATGTTGTGCTTCCATTGGAATGGAGAATGTATGTTTCCGAGTGCGGAATAAACTTCATGCAACACTGTGGGACATGTTTCCCGCTTAATGATGGGCGCAAAATGTTGTAACTAGGGTGAATCAAGAGCATTAAACTAGCACTAAAATATGAAATAGGAAAAAGTTTTGCGCACCTTTTGGTTTAAAAAATGTTTTTTCCCGGATGTGGAGTTAAGGTCGAAAAACATTTTTGACATTTTTTGACGCTCGCTAGTTTCATCGCGCCTCGGGGCGCGCGAGGGTCGTCGTCGCGCTTCGCGCTCCGAAGTTTTAGTAATCGTCGCGCAACGCGCTCCGTATTTAAAATGAACGTCGTGCTTCGCACTCCGATCATTATCAATCTTCTCGTCAGGCTGCACGCATCGACCATGTAATGCATGCTTGTCGTTATCGAAATTAAATACTCTCCCTACGACATGAGCCAGTCATTTATTATGAATTTAAAGTCGGATTTTGCAATTGAAAATGGCGGATTCGAAATAAAGCAAATTTTCTAAAAAAAATTTTTTACTTTCAATGGCATTTGAGGTTATTAGGTGTCACTTGATAGGAACTGAAATTCTGATTTTCAAAAGTCAAAATGATTGATGCAACTCTGCAAAGAAGTTTCTGAAATTTTTTAATTGTTTTAGCATGTGATTTTTGGTTAAAACATTAATTTTTCTGTTTTAACGAACAGGATTTTCATTAATGTTGTCGTTGAAAAAATGCTGAATGGGATTAATTAAGTTCCGTTAAGAAAGTTAAACTTGGCAAAACTTGAAGTTTTTAAAAAATTTTAGATGCACGTACTCGTGAGAATGTTAATATTTTGAAAATGAGCTTATAATTTTCAAAAAAATTGACATGAAAATATTTTTATTTTGTAATTTTTAGAACAATAGGGAGTGTGGAATAAAGAAACACACGAACGAGCTCACACAAAGATAATTCTCGTCCCAAAATCATGGACACGACTCACACAATGAAACGACTGTCCCGCTTAGCTTGCGAGTCCGTTTTCTTGTGTGAGTGTGTCGGTGAGCCTGTGCACAAATTTAGAAAGAGAAAAATTTTTTTTTAAACGGTTTTTTTAAAATTTTGAAAATATATTTGGAAAGTACATGCTCTCACGAGTGAGTGCATCTAAAATTTATTCTAAAAAAGTTAATTTTGAGAATTCTTTTGCTGAAGGTGTTTACAAGTTTTGAAATTTTTTAATTGTTTTAGCATGTGATTTTTGGTTAAAACATTAATTTTTCTGTTTTAACGAACAAGATTATCATTAATGTTGTCGTTGGAAAAATGCTGAATGAGAGTAATTTAGTTCCGTTAGGAAAGTTAAAAATGGTAAAAAATGGAGTTTTGAAAAAAAGTTTAGATGCATGTACTCGTGAGAATGTTAATATTTTGAAAATGAGGTTATAATTTTCAAAAAAATTGACATGAAAATATTTTTATTTTGTAATTTTTAGAACAATAGGGAGTGTGGAATAAAGAAACACACGGACGAGCTCACACAAAGATAATTCTCGTCCCGAAATCATGGACACAACTCACACAATGAAACGACTGTCGCGCTTAGCTTGCGAGTCCGTTTTCTTGTGTGAGTGTGTCGGTGAACCTGTGCACAAATTTAGAAAGAGAAAAACTTTTTTTTAAACGGTTTTTTTAAAATTTTGAAAATATATTTGAAAAGTACATGCACTCACGAGTGAGTGCATCTAAAATTTATTCTAAAAAAGTTAATTTTGAGAATTCTTTTGTTTAAGGTGTTTACAAGTTTTGAAATTTTTTAATTGTTTTAGCATGTGATTTTTGGTTAAAACATTAATTTTTCTGTTTTAACGAACAAGATTTTCATTAATGTTGTCGTTGGAAAAATGCTGAATGAGAGTAATTTAGTTCCGTTAGGAAAGTTAAAAGTGGTAAAAAATGGAGTTTTGAAAAAAAGTTTAGATGCACGTACTCGTGAGAATGTTAATATTTCGAAAATGAGGTTATAATTTTCAAAAAAATTGACATGAAAATATTTTTATTTTGTAATTTTTAGAACAATAGGGATTGTGGAATAAAGGAACACACGGACGAGCTCACACAAAGATAATTCTCGTCCCGAAATCATGGACACAACTCACACAATGAAACGACTGTCGCGCTTAGCTTGCGAGTCCGTTTTCTTGTGTGAGTGTGTCGGTGAACCTGTGCACAAATTTAGAAAGAGAAAAACTTTTTTTTTAACGGTTTTTTTAAAATTTTAAAAATATATTTGAAAAGTACATGCACTCACGAGTGAGTGCATCTAAAATTTATTCTAAAAAAGTTAATTTTGAGAATTCTTTTGTTTAAGGTGTTTACAAGTTTTGAAATTTTTTAATTGTTTTAGCATGTGATTTTTGGTTAAAACATTAATTTTTCTGTTTTAACGAACAAGATTTTCATTAATGTTGTCGTTGGAAAAATGCTGAATGAGAGTAATTTAGTTCCGTTAGGAAAGTTAAAAGTGGTAAAAAATGGAGTTTTGAAAAAAAGTTTAGATGCACGTACTCGTGAGAATGTTAATATTTCGAAAATGAGGTTATAATTTTCAAAAAAATTGACATGAAAATATTTTTATTTTGTAATTTTTAGAACAATAGGGAGTGTGGAATAAAGAAACACACGGACGAGCTCACACAAAGATAATTCTCGTCCCAAAATCATGGACACGACTCACACAATGAAACGACTGTCGCGCTTAGCTTGCGAGTCCGTTTTCTTGTGTGAGTGTGTCGGTGAGCCTGTGAACAAATTTCGAAAGAGAAAAACTTTTTTTTAAACGGTTTTTTTAAAATTTTGAAAATATATTTGGAAAGTACATGCTCTCACGAGTGAGTGCATCTAAAATTTATTCTAAAAAAGTTAATTTTGAGAATTCTTTTGTTTAAGGTGTTTACAAGTTTTGAAATTTTTTAATTGTTTTAGCATGTGATTTTTGGTTAAAACATTAATTTTTCTGTTTTAGCGAACAAGATTTTATTAATGTTGTCGTTGAAAAAATGCTGAATGGGATTAATGAAGTTCCGTTAGGAAAGTTAAAAATGGTAAAAAATGGAGTTTTGAAAAAAAGTTTAGATGCACGTACTCGTGAGAATGTTAATATTTTGAAAATGAGGTTATAATTTTCAAAAAAATTGACATGAAAATATTTTTATTTTGTAATTTTTAGAACAATAGGGAGTGTGGAATAAAGAAACACACGGACGAGCTCACACAAAGATAATTCTCTTCCCGAAATCATGGACACGACTCACACAATGAAACGACTGTCGCGCTTAGCTTGCGAGTCCGTTTTCTTGTGTGAGTGTGTCGGTGAGCCTGTGCACAAATTTAGAAAGAGAAAAACTTTTTTTTGAACAGTTTTTTTAAATTTTTGAAATATATTTGGAAAGTACACGCTCTCACGAGTGTGTGCATCTAAAATTTATTCTAAAAATTATGCGATTAATGTTGCCATAGGTCCGAGAATTTAATAAAATAAGGTAATAATGAGAGGTTTCTATTAAAAGTTTTATTTAGTTTCATAGAATTGCTATAAATAATGAAACACTATATTTTTGAAATATGTATTATATACAAAAAGCTTTTAAGTTCATTTTTTGAAATGTTTAGTCAAATCGTTGGTGGAGTTTTTGTTTGAGCAATTATTGGGAAATAACTAATTATTAGTAAAAGATGACTAATTTATTAGTAAAAAAGTAATTAAAAAATAGTTATAGTTTGACTAATTGAATTGGTAAACAGAATTTTAATAATATTTTAGTTATTATTACATAATCTAAAAGTAAATGTGACTAATAATTTTTTATTTTTTACTTAATGATTAGTAGTAATTTAATTATTTAAATTAGTGAATGCCTTTTAGCTTTGAAATGAATTATTTTTAACTAATTCAGATTTAGAGAGGATTATTGCATGCAGGATTTCTTTTAGAACTTTGGAGGAAAATCAATTATATTATTCGGATAATTTTCTAATCTTCAGGAATAAATTAAATTTTTTTTTTAATAAGTTCATTTTTCCGAGCTCCGGAAATATTTTTATCTATAGACTTAGAATTTATTTTCTAACTTTTGGGGAAAAAACCAACCAAGTTTATACGATTTTCCAATTTTTTTCACCAATTCCTTTGATTAATTTCCGAATTTTCGGGGAAAAAATACTCTATTTACATACATACTCTATTTACATACACACATTCGTACACATAAATTTAAATACCGATACTCATACACAAATACGTACATACACACATAAATTCACGCATACATGGGTGTATACATACACCCATGTATACACACATTCATATACATGAATTTAAATTTTAATACACATTCATGAATACATACATATATACATACATATATACATACATAAATACATATATTAGGGTGGTCCTTAAAATGGAAAGTTGCGAATTTGAAAGGTCTCACCCCCTGATTTTGTTACTTATCGAAAAATAAGAGATACGTATTTTTTCATTTTTTTTTATTTTAATATTTGATGGTGCCTCATCGACCTTGAAATTTCCCATGCATTTTGCATGGGGAAAAAACTTTTTTTCGTAGATTTGCAGTAAAATCATGAAAAATCAACATTTTTTAACCGGATTACTCTATTTCTCTTGGGAAATGTTCAAACAATGACATCCAATAATTTATTTAAGAATTTTTTATTATTAACTATTTTTTACAGGGTCGTGAAAAAACCCCATAAATTGCAAAATTATGGAAAAATCGTTAAAAAATATTTATTACTATTATTTCTGGTATTTATTGCTAAAATTTTTATTTACAACTAAAACAAATATTATTAATAATATTTTCAGGTAATTCGCAATATGTTTAAACAATTTGTTGTTGTTATTGTTAAATTATTTTTAAATACATGTAGAAAAGTATGGTTTTTTGTATTATTTTACAATTGACTTTGACATTAATCATACAAAATAATGATTAATTGTTAAAAATTATAAAAATAATTGTTTAAACAATTTATTGTTGCTATTTGAAAAATAATCTTTAAATATATCTACGGAGTTGAAGTTTTTTCTTAATTTTGCAAGTAGTTGTGCTGTAAGGGACTGTAAAAAAGAATTAAATATGAAACATAATTTTCAACAATTGTTTAAACAATTAATTGTTGCTATTTGGAAGTTTGTCTTTGAATGTATTTACAAACTTGCAGTTTTCCTTAATTTTTTAAGTAGTCCTACTGTAAGGAACTGTTAACGAGTATTAAATATAAAACATAATTTCAACAATTGTTTAAACAAATTATTGTTGCTATTTGGAAATTTGTCTTTGAATACATCCACAATCTGGCAGGTTTTCCTTTATTTTTCAAGTAGCCCTGCGTATATTTGACTCGGGGTGATCCATATATTTTAGAAAGTTTGAAAAACATTAAGTTTATAGAATTATTATAAATAAGATTAACTATGAAATATAATGTTAATAATCATTTGAAGATTTTATTTGGTTTACAAATTTACTAGTGTTGATGTTTGTTAAGAGCTATTAAGTGTCTTATAATGTTATAAGACATACGCGTGTTTTTTCGCGCTATGACAAGTTTATACGCGTTACGCATGTATGACCGCGTCTGTACAATGGTTCATATATTTTGCAAAGTTTGAAAAAGATTAAGATTATAGAGTGATTATAAATAAGACTAACTATCAAATATAATTTTAATATTCAGTTGAAGATTATATTTGGTTTACAAATTTACTAGTTTTGATGTTTGTCAAGAGATATTAAGTGTTTTATAATGTTATAAGAAATAAGCGCGTTTTTTCGCGCTATGACAAGTTTATACGCGTTACGCATGTATGACCGCGTCTCTACAATGGTGCATATATTTTACAAAGTTTGAAAAAGATTAAGATTATAGAGTGATTATTAATTAAAACTAACTATCAAATATAATTTTAATAATTATTTAAAGATTTAACTTCGTTTAATAATTTACCACTTTTGAAGTTGTATAATATACACCATTACACAAAGACACTTAACATTTTTAGCCAACTTCAAAAGTGGTAAATTATTAAACGAAGTTAAATCTTTAAATAATTATTAAAATTATATTTGATAGTTAATCTTATTTATAATAATTCTATAAACTTAATGTTTTTCAAACTTTCTAAAATATATGGATCACCCCGAGTCAAATATACGCAGGGCTACTTGAAAAATAAAGGAAAATCTGCCAGATTGTGGATGTATTCAAAGACAAATTTCCAAATAGCAACAATAATTTGTTTAAACAATTGTTGAAATTATGTTTTATATTTAATACTCGTTAACAGTTCCTTACAGTAGGACTACTTAAAAAATTAAGGAAAACTGCAAGTTTGTAAATACATTCAAAGACAAACTTCCAAATAGCAACAATTAATTGTTTAAACAATTGTTGAAAATTATGTTTCATATTTAATTCTTTTTTACAGTCCCTTACAGCACAACTACTTGCAAAATTAAGAAAAAACTTCAACTCCGTAGATATATTTAAAGATTATTTTTCAAATAGCAACAATAAATTGTTTAAACAATTATTTTTATAATTTTTAACAATTAATCATTATTTTGTATGATTAATGTCAAAGTCAATTGTAAAATAATACAAAAAACCATACTTTTCTACATGTATTTAAAAATAATTTAACAATAACAACAACAAATTGTTTAAACATATTGCGAATTACCTGAAAATATTATTAATAATATTTGTTTTAGTTGTAAATAAAAATTTTAGCAATAAATACCAGAAATAATAGTAATAAATATTTTTTAACGATTTTTCCATAATTTTGCAATTTATGGGGTTTTTTCACGACCCTGTAAAAAATAGTTAATAATAAAAAATTCTTAAATAAATTATTGGATGTCATTGTTTGAACATTTCCCAAGAGAAATAGAGTAATCCGGTTAAAAAATGTTGATTTTTCATGATTTTACTGCAAATCTACGAAAAAAAGTTTTTTCCCCATGCAAAATGCATGGGAAATTTCAAGGTCGATGAGGCACCATCAAATATTAAAATAAAAAAAAATGAAAAAATACGTATCTCTTATTTTTCGATAAGTAACAAAATCAGGGGGTGAGACCTTTCAAATTCGCAACTTTCCATTTTAAGGACCACCCTAACATACATACATACATACATACGTACCCACACAGCACCAGAAATTCCCTGAATTTCCCCTGAATATTGGTCCACATTTCCCGAATATTCGAACCTAATATTCAGGGAAGTTTCGTGGAAGCATCAAAATGTCCGCCATAAAGAATATTGGACGCTAAATTTCCCTGAAAATGTATTTCTAATTTTCAGGGAATTTCCGCATCTAATATCCCTTCAATATTCACAGTATTCGTAAATCTTCTGTACATGATGCGCAATGGTCGAACTTGGTTTCTGTGACACTTACGGCTGCGCAGTAGTTTTTAATGTTCTAGAATCCTACGGGTGCCAAATATGACATACAATTTTTATCAATTACCAGATCAAAAAAATTTTGGAAATTTTTTTTAACTTTCCCTGAATATTCTAGGAATATTAGATGCGGAAATTTCCTGAAAATTAGAAATACATTTTCAGGGAAATTTAGCGTTCAATATTCTTTATGGCGGACATTTTGATGCTTCCACGAAACTTCCCTGAATATTAGGTTCGAATATTCGGGAAATGTGGACCAATATTCAGGGGAAATTCAGGAAATTTCTGGTGCTGTGTGGGTACACACATGCATACATACAGACATAAATACATACATACATAATACATACATACATACATACATACATACATAAATACACACATGCATACCTATGTACATAAATACACACAGACTATTTATATACATATAATTATATATACTTATGTATATTTGGTCTTCTCGACCGAAATTATAATTATTTTTCGTAGTAGGCTGACGTGATGTTATACATATATATATTCAGTCGCGGAAAATGTACGCAGCTAACGCGCGCGCCAAAAGCGAAGCAAAGTCCAAACCCTGGATTCTCCATGACACTCTGGCGCGCGTCAACGCGAACGCAAAGCCATGAGAGAAAAAAGGACGGAGATATCTCTGTCCTTTTTTCTCTCATGGCTTTGCGTTCGCGTTGACGCGCGCCAGACTGCCATTTAGAACGGCCTTTAAGGAATACATTCTCATCACGGCACTCGCGCTTCGCGCTCGATACTAATACTTTCCGGAATATTTGCGATTTACTGGAGAGAAAAGAAAAATCTCAGTTACTTAAATCCTCAAAGCAAAGGGTTGTTGCACCTAAATGTCATTAAAAAACACTACAATTTCTGTTTGAACTTATTGATATTAGTTGACTTCTGCCTCGATACAATTCCATGATTGAGTAAGACTATAGTCTTCAAATCAATATAGTATTAAACTCAAATTTAGAATACAATTAAGAGCAATGTCTAACAAACAGAAATTGTACGTTAACACAATATGTCAGTAAGTATTAATACTTTAAACACGCTTTTTTCCTCAAATTATTACTATGTTTTTTTTTATTTTTAAAATAATATAGACACTTTATTTGCGTGCAGTACAATAAATTACAAAAGCACCCAAAAAAAGTGTCATAGACAAGACACTACACTAGTGTATTGCTATGTAATTTTTCGCACTAATACACTGAAAAAAATGTTTAGTCACATCAACAAAAATTTGGTTGAGCCAACCAAATTTTTGTTGCTTTGACTAAAAATTTGGTTAAGCCAACAAAATTTTTGTTGATATGACTAGACATTTTTTTCAGTGTACCTAATGTGGAGTTAGAATTGTCAGATTGGCTTGATTTGTTGAGTTTAGATTCAACAAGTGCTCAAGAACACGAATATAAGCAAAAATAGGAAAATGAAATCGCAGAGATAGTACACTGCTTTACTAAGGAAAAACTTAGGGAAACGACATTTTGGTAGAACTGAGAAAATCAAGGAAAACTGTTAACATTAAGTATCGGATAAAAATTAAAAAATTGTTGAATTTAAATTCACATTGTGTATAAAATGATAATGTTCTATTTAATTATGAAATCACTGTTCATTGTTTAAACAAATTATATGAAAAAAATGGAAATGCGAGTTTTTCTAAATCCAAGCATGGCGTTTGCGTAGTTTTTATTTCGTATACAGCGCTCAGCATTGACCACGTTTTTGATACAAATAACACGCGAGTGACTTTGCCTAAGTTTTTTCTTCTGTTCTTATACCCGAGCTCGAAGCCTTGTACGATTTTTGGACTACGCAAAGCACTTTGCTTAAGTTTTTATCAAGTATTCTTTCATTTTCTGGAGTTTCTAAGATTTTAATAACAATTTTTTACAACAAACACGAAAAAAAAATTATCTCGTTAGCAGAGGAATATCCCTCTTCTATTATTACTCAATTTGTAAGAGAATTTTGCGAGAGCAAAAGGATTTTTGACACATACCCACTCTTTTGTTTAACTTCAACCTAATTTAATAGTATAAAGAATTAAAAATAATAAAAAATTCTGATACTTGAGATATATTCGGGAAATTACATACTCTAATTTCAAAACGGGTAAATTTTTTATGTAAAAAAATATCAAGTTTGTGACAAATTATGAATTTTACAATAATATGTGAAATTTGTAAATTTGACAGAAGAAGATAGAAGAGGAAAATCCTCTCGAATGGAAAGGGATAATTTAGTGACTATATAGAAGAGGTCAAATTGCATCAAAATGAGAGGAATCCGTTACTATTAGAATTTTTTTTTTGTAAATAATTTAAAAAAATGATTTAAACTATAACTATCACACTGCAAAATAGGTATCTTAAATTGTTCAAAAATGTCTTAAAATAAGACATTTTTCGTGTCTTAGACACCAAAAATATCTTAATTTAAGACATTTTTGTAAAATTTAAGATACCATGTTTTTGCAGAGCACATGCAGTTCTATTCAACGAATCTATTGATACCAAAATGGAGACAATTCTCACTTTAAATTAAGATGCAGAAGGAAAAATACATTGGAATAATTCAATTCGTTTATTTCCATTTAATGGAATCAAATTCGTTTTTTTGAGGTATTTTCAAAAAATTTTGCCAATCTAAAACTTCTGACTTCAAATACGAATTCAGCACCCAAAATCAAAAAGAAATACACTATTGTAGTGTCTAAGCGACTTTTTTTTTGAAATTTGCTCTAATTCGTGTTAATCAACAGTTTTTAAGTTTAACCCAAAAAATTTTGTCAATCTAAAACTTCTGACTTCAGATTTGGATTCAGCACCAAAAATCAGATAGAAATACACTAATGTGTATTTCTATTATGTGCCTGTCTCATTATTCCTTTTATGCCAAAAATGTTAATTTCAAATATTCATTACTTAAAATTTATTCTTAATATATTACTAATAACCACATAATATTACTTCTTCACAAATGTTTTAAATTTAAAAACACTTCAATTTACTCAAAGATTTAAATTTCAAAATATTAATAATGTTTCTGAAGGCTGAGAGGCGAATTTCAAATTTCCCATTAAACCAAGACGAATGTGGCACTAAAAAACTATCTTTTCGGAATCAGGAGGTCTCAAAACCTCGAGAAATGTAGGTTTTAGCAAAAGTTCAAAATCGCACAAATTTAAAACCTTCTCATTTAGGATGAGAATGTAAAAATAAATTTTTTCAAAATTTCCAAAAATTTTTAGAAAAGTCAATATTTTTTGATGCAGTTTTATTAGGTGTGATCAATAAAAGTAAATAGGAAGAAAAAACCGAGAGCTTATTTATTTTTTTGCAAAATAATAGTGTTTCTGTATATGATTTTCCCATATTATGTCCTATTTTTTGCATATATAACGTGTATTTTGAGGATTTTAAAGGTTTTTAGCAGTTAAATAGTTAGTTTCTTGTTAATTTCTACTTGAGTTTAGAAAGATGAGAATGCGTCAACAGTCTTCTGACCGATTTTCACCTCCCCCCTCCCCCTCTTCTCCTCAAACAATACTTTTATACAATTGTAAAACTTTAAAAATTCATATCTTTTGGGTTTGCATTATATCAAAAACATTTATTAACGAAATTTGTTTGTTTTTACTTGTACTTTAAGAAAACAAATAGAGAAAATTTTTTTTTTTAATTTTTTTTTTTTTGTGAATTTAGAAAATGTTCTATTTTTGACATTTTTGGTCCAAAATAGCTGGCTAACGAACTCGATCTGTATTTTTGGTCACTTAAAACGTATACTAAATTTCAAATTGATAGATGAATTTTTACTCAAGTTAATGGATTTCCAAATTTTTTACACAGACAGACAGAAAGACAGACAGACATACAGACAGACACTTTCGTAAAACCCATTTTTTTGGAATCAGGAGGTCTCAAAACGTCGAGAAATGTAGGTTTTAGCAAAAGTTCAAAATCGCACAAATTTAAAACCTTCTCATTTAGGATGAGAATGTAAAAATAAATTTTTTCAAAATTTCCAAAAATTTTTAGAAAAGTCAATATTTTTTGATGCAGTTTTATTAGGTGTGATCAATAGGAAGTAAATAGGAAGAAAAAACCGAGAGTTTATTTATTTTTTTGCAAAATAATAGTGTTTCTGTACATGATTTTCCCATATTATGTTCTATTTTTTGCATATATAACGTGTATTTTAAGGATTTTAAAGGTTTTTAGCAGTTAAATAGTTAGTTTCTTGTTAATTTCTACTTGAGTTTAGAAAGATGAGAATGCGTCAACAGTCTTCTGACCGATTTTCACCTACCCCCTCCCCCTCTTCTCCTCAAACAATACTTTTATACAATTGTAAAACTTAAAAAATTCATATCTTTTGGGTTTGCATTATATCAAAAACATTTATCAACGAAATTTGTTTGTTTTTACTTGTACTTTAAGAAAACAAATAGAGAAAATTTTTTTTTTTAATTTTTTTTTTTTGTGAAGTTAGAAAATGTTCTATTTTTGACATTTTTGGTCCAAAATAGCTGGCTAACGAACTCGATCTGTATTTTTGGTCACTTAAAACGCATACTAAATTTCAAATTGATAGATGAATTTTTACTCAAGTTAATGGATTTCAAAATTTTTTACACAGACAGACAGACAGACAGACAGACATACAGACAGACGCTTTCGTAAAACCCATTTTTTTGGAATCAGGAGGTCTCAAAACGTCGAGAAATGTAGGTTTTAGCAAAAGTTCAAAATCGCACAAATTTAAAACCTTCTCATATAGGATGAGAATGTAAAAATAAATTTTTTCAAAATTTCCAAAAATTTTTAGAAAAGTCAATATTTTTTGATGCAGTTTTATTAGGTGTGATCAATAAAAGTAAATAGGAAGAAAAAACCGTGAGTTTATTTATTTTTTTGCAAAATAATAGTGTTTCTGTATATGATTTTCCCATATTATGTTCTATTTTTTGCATATATAACGTGTATTTTGAGGATTTTAAAGGTTTTTAGCAGTTAAATAGTTAGTTTCTCGTTATTTCTACTTGAGTTTAGAAACATGAGAATGCGTCAACAGTCTTCTGACCGATTTTCACCTACCCCCTCCCCCTCTTCATCTCAAACAATACTTTTATACAATTGTAAAACTTAAAAAATTCATATCTTTTTGGGTTTGCATTATTTCAAAAACATTTATAAACGAAATTTTTTGTTTTTACTTGTACTTTAAGAAAAAAAATAAAGAAAATTTTTTTTTTTAATTTTTTTTTTTGTGAAGTTAGAAAATGTTTTATTTTTGACATTTTTGGTCCAAAATAGCTGTCTAACGAACTCGATCTGTATTTTTGGTCACTTAAAACGCATACTAAATTTCAAATTGATAGATGAATTTTTACTCAAGTTAATGGATTTTAAAATTTTTTACACAGACATACAGACAGACAGACAGACATACAGACAGACACTTTCGTAAAACCCATTTTTTTGGAATCAGAAGGTCTCAAAACGTCGACAAATGTAGGTTTTAGCAAAAGTTCAAAATCGCACAAATTTAAAACCTTCTCATTTAGGATGAGAATGTAAAAATAAATTTTTTGAAAATTTCCAAAAATTTTTAGAAAAGTCAATATTTTTTGATGCAGTTTTATTAGGTGTAATCAATAAAAGTAAATAGGAAGAAAAAACCGAGAGTTTATTTATTTTTTTGCAAAATAATAGTGTTTCTGTATATGATTTTCCCATATTATGTTTTATTTTTTGCATATATAACGTGTATTTTGAGGATTTTAAAGGTTTTTAGCAGTTAAATAGTTAGTTTCTTGTTAATTTCTACTTGAGTTTAGAAAGATGAGAATGCGTCAACAGTCTTTTGACCGATTTTCACCTCCCCCCTTCCCCTCTTCTCCTCAAACAATACTTTTATACAATTGTAAAACTTAAAAAATTCATATCTTTTTGGGTTTGCATTATATCAAAGACATTTATTAACGAAATTTGTTTGTTTTTACTTGTACTTTAAGAAAAAAAATAGAGAAAATTTTTTTTTTAATTTTTTTTTTTTTGTGAAGTTAGAAAATGTTCTATTTCTGACATTTTTGGTCCAAAAAAGCTGGCTACAAACTCGATCTGTATTTTTGGTCACTTAAAACGCATACTAAATATCAAATTGATAGATGAATTTTTACTCAAGTTAATGGATTTCAAAATTTTTTACACAGACAGACAGACAGACAGTCAGACATACAGACAGACACTTTCGTAAAACCCATTTTTTTAGAATCAGGAGGTCTCAAAACGTTGAGAAATGTAGGTTTTAGCAAAAGTTCAAAATCGCACAAATTTAAAACCTTCTCATTTAGGATGAGAATGTAAAAATAAATTTTTTCAAAATTTCCAAAAATTTTTAGAAAAGTCAATATTTTTTAATGCAGTTTTATTAGGTGTAATCAATAGAAGTAAATAGGAAGAAAAAAACAGAGAGTTTATTTATTTTTTTGCAAAATAATAGTGTTTCTGTATATGATTTTCCCATATTATGTCCTATTTTTTGCATATATAACGTGTATTTTGAGGATTTTAAAGGTTTTTAGCAGTTAAATAGTTAGTTTCTTGTTAATTTCTACTTGAGTTTAGAAAGATGAGAATGCGTCAACAGTCTTCTGACCGATTTTCACCTCCCCCCTCCCCCTCTTCTCCTCAAACAATACTTTTATACAATTGTAAAACTTTAAAAATTCATATCTTTTGGGTTTGCATTATATCAAAAACATTTATTAACGAAATTTGTTTGTTTTTACTTGTACTTTAAGAAAACAAATAGAGAAAATTTTTTTTTTTAATTTTTTTTTTTTTGTGAATTTAGAAAATGTTCTATTTTTGACATTTTTGGTCCAAAATAGCTGGCTAACGAACTCGATCTGTATTTTTGGTCACTTAAAACGTATACTAAATTTCAAATTGATAGATGAATTTTTACTCAAGTTAATGGATTTCCAAATTTTTTACACAGACAGACAGAAAGACAGGCAGACATACAGACAGACACTTTCGTAAAACCCATTTTTTTGGAATCAGGAGGTCTCAAAACGTCGAGAAATGTAGGTTTTAGCAAAAGTTCAAAATCGCACAAATTTAAAACCTTCTCATTTAGGATGAGAATGTAAAAATAAATTTTTTCAAAATTTCCAAAAATTTTTAGAAAAGTCAATATTTTTTGATGCAGTTTTATTAGGTGTGATCAATAGGAAGTAAATAGGAAGAAAAAACCGAGAGTTTATTTATTTTTTTGCAAAATAATAGTGTTTCTGTACATGATTTTCCCATATTATGTTCTATTTTTTGCATATATAACGTGTATTTTAAGGATTTTAAAGGTTTTTAGCAGTTAAATAGTTAGTTTCTTGTTAATTTCTACTTGAGTTTAGAAAGATGAGAATGCGTCAACAGTCTTCTGACCGATTTTCACCTACCCCCTCCCCCTCTTCTCCTCAAACAATACTTTTATACAATTGTAAAACTTAAAAAATTCATATCTTTTGGGTTTGCATTATATCAAAAACATTTATCAACGAAATTTGTTTGTTTTTACTTGTACTTTAAGAAAACAAATAGAGAAAATTTTTTTTTTAATTTTTTTTTTTTGTGAAGTTAGAAAATGTTCTATTTTTGACATTTTTGGTCCAAAATAGCTGGCTAACGAACTCGATCTGTATTTTTGGTCACTTAAAACGCATACTAAATTTCAAATTGATAGATGAATTTTTACTCAAGTTAATGGATTTCAAAATTTTTTACACAGACAGACAGACAGACAGACAGACATACAGACAGACGCTTTCGTAAAACCCATTTTTTTGGAATCAGGAGGTCTCAAAACGTCGAGAAATGTAGGTTTTAGCAAAAGTTCAAAATCGCACAAATTTAAAACCTTCTCATATAGGATGAGAATGTAAAAATAAATTTTTTCAAAATTTCCAAAAATTTTTAGAAAAGTCAATATTTTTTGATGCAGTTTTATTAGGTGTGATCAATAAAAGTAAATAGGAAGAAAAAACCGTGAGTTTATTTATTTTTTTGCAAAATAATAGTGTTTCTGTATATGATTTTCCCATATTATGTTCTATTTTTTGCATATATAACGTGTATTTTGAGGATTTTAAAGGTTTTTAGCAGTTAAATAGTTAGTTTCTCGTTATTTCTACTTGAGTTTAGAAACATGAGAATGCGTCAACAGTCTTCTGACCGATTTTCACCTACCCCCCTCCCCCTCTTCATCTCAAACAATACTTTTATACAATTGTAAAACTTAAAAAATTCATATCTTTTTGGGTTTGCATTATTTCAAAAACATTTATAAACGAAATTTTTGTTTTTACTTGTACTTTAAGAAAAAAAATAAAGAAAATTTTTTTTTTTAATTTTTTTTTTTGTGAAGTTAGAAAATGTTCTATTTTTGACATTTTTGGTCAAAATAGCTGTCTAACGAACTCGATCTGTATTTTTGGTCACTTAAAACGCATACTAATTTCAAATTGATAGATGAATTTTTACTCAAGTTAATGGATTTTAAATTTTTTACACAGACAGACAGACAGACAGACAGACAGACATACAGACAGACACTTTCGTAAAACCCATTTTTTTGGAATCAGAAGGTCTCAAAACGTCGACAAATGTAGGTTTTAGCAAAAGTTCAAAATCGCACAAATTTAAAACCTTCTCATTTAGGATGAGAATGTAAAAATAAATTTTTTCAAAATTTCCAAAAATTTTTAGAAAAGTCAATATTTTTTGATGCAGTTTTATTAGGTGTAATCAATAAAAGTAAATAGGAAGAAAAAACCGAGAGTTTATTTATTTTTTTGCAAAATAATAGTGTTTCTGTATATGATTTTCCCATATTATGTTTTATTTTTTGCATATATAACGTGTATTTTGAGGATTTTAAAGGTTTTTAGCAGTTAAATAGTTAGTTTCTTGTTAATTTCTACTTGAGTTAGAAAGATGAGAATGCGTCAACAGTCTTTTGACCGATTTTCACCTCCCCCCTTCCCCTCTTCTCCTCAAACAATACTTTTATACAATTGTAAAACTTAAAAAATTCATATCTTTTTGGGTTTGCATTATATCAAAGACATTTATTAACGAAATTTGTTTGTTTTTACTTGTACTTTAAGAAAAAAAATAGAGAAAATTTTTTTTTTTAATTTTTTTTTTTTTGTGAAGTTAGAAAATGTTCTATTTCTGACATTTTTGGTCCAAAAAAGCTGGCTACAAACTCGATCTGTATTTTTGGTCACTTAAAACGCATACTAAATTTCAAATTGATAGATGAATTTTTACTCAAGTTAATGGATTTCAAAATTTTTTACACAGACAGACAGACAGACAGTCAGACATACAGACAGACACTTTCGTAAAACCCATTTTTTTAGAATCAGGAGGTCTCAAAACGTTGAGAAATGTAGGTTTTAGCAAAAGTTCAAAATCGCACAAATTTAAAACCTTCTCATTTAGGATGAGAATGTAAAAATAAATTTTTTCAAAATTTCCAAAAATTTTTAGAAAAGTCAATATTTTTTAATGCAGTTTTATTAGGTGTAATCAATAGAAGTAAATAGGAAGAAAAAAACAGAGAGTTTATTTATTTTTTTGCAAAATAATAGTGTTTCTGTATATGATTTTCCCATATTATGTTCTATTTTTTGCATAAATAACGTGTATTTTGAGGTTTTTAAAGGTTTTTAACAGTTAAATAGTTAGTTTCTTGTTAATTTCTACTTGAGTTTAGAAAGATGAGAATGCGTCAACAGTCTTCTGACCGATTTTCACCTACCCCCTCCCCCTCTTCTCCTCAAACAATACTTTTATTCAATTGTAAAACTTAAAAAATTCATATCTTTTTGGGTTTGCATTATATCAAAAACATTTATAAACGAAATTTTTTTGTTTTTACTTGTACTTTAAGAAAAAAAATAGAGAAAATTTTTTTTTTAATTTTTTTTTTTTGTGAAGTTAGAAAATGTTCTATTTTTGACATTTTTGGTCCAAAATAGCTGGCTAACGAACTCGATCTGTATTTTTGGTCACTTAAAACGCATTCTAAATTTCAAATTGATAGATGAATTTTTACTCAAGTTAATGGATTTCAAAATTTTTTACACAGACAGACAGACAGACAGACAGACAGACATACAGACAGACACTTTCGTAAAACCCATTTTTTTGGAATCAGGAGGTCTCAAAACGTCGAGAAATGTAGGTTTTAGAAAAGTTCAAAATCGCACAAATTTAAAACCTTCTCATTTAGGATCAGAATGTAAAAATAAACTTTTTCAAAATTTTTAAAAATTTTTAGAAAAGTCAATATTTTTTTATGCAGTTTTATTAGGTGTGATCAATAAAAGTAAATAGGAAGAAAAAACCGAGAGTTTATTTATTTTTTTGCAAAATAATAGTGTTTCTGTATATGATTTTCCTATATTATGTTCTATTTTTTGCATATATAACGTGTATTTTGAGGATTTTAAAGGTTTTTAGCAGTTAAATAGTTAGTTTCTCGTTAATTTCTACTTGAGTTTAGAAAGATGAGAATGCGCCAACAGTCTTCTGACCGATTTTCACCTCCCCCCTTCCCCTCTTCTCCTCAAACAATACTTTTATACAATTGTAAAACTTAAAAAATTCATATCTTTTTGGGTTTGCATTATATCAAAGACATTTATTAACGAAATTTGTTTGTTTTTACTTGTACTTTAAGAAAAAAAATAGAGAAAATTTTTTTTTTTAATTTTTTTTTTTTGTGAAGTTAGAAAATGTTCTATTTCTGACATTTTTGGTCCAAAAAAGCTGGCTACAAACTCGATCTGTATTTTTGGTCACTTAAAACGCATACTAAATATCAAATTGATAGATGAATTTTTACTCAAGTTAATGGATTTCTAAATTTTTTACACAGACAGACAGACAGACAGTCAGACATACAGACAGACACTTTCGTAAAACCCATTTTTTTAGAATCAGGAGGTCTCAAAACGTTGAGAAATGTAGGTTTTAGCAAAAGTTCAAAATCGCACAAATTTAAAACCTTCTCATTTAGGATGAGAATGTAAAAATAAATTTTTTCAAAATTTCCAAAAATTTTTAGAAAAGTCAATATTTTTTAATGCAGTTTTATTAGGTGTAATCAATAGAAGTAAATAGGAAGAAAAAAACAGAGAGTTTATTTATTTTTTTGCAAAATAATAGTGTTTCTGTATATGATTTTCCCATATTATGTTCTATTTTTTGCATAAATAACGTGTATTTTGAGGTTTTTAAAGGTTTTTAGCAGTTAAATAGTTAGTTTCTTGTTAATTTCTACTTGAGTTTAGAAAGATGAGAATGCGTCAACAGTCTTCTGACCGATTTTCACCTACCCCCTCCCCCTCTTCTCCTCAAACAATACTTTTATTCAATTGTAAAACTTAAAAAATTCATATCTTTTTGGGTTTGCATTATATCAAAAACATTTATAAACGAAATTTTTTTGTTTTTACTTGTACTTTAAGAAAAAAAATAGAGAAAATTTTTTTTTTAATTTTTTTTTTTTGTGAAGTTAGAAAATGTTCTATTTTTGACATTTTTGGTCCAAAATAGCTGGCTAACGAACTCGATCTGTATTTTTGGTCACTTAAAACGCATACTAAATTTCAAATTGATAGATGAATTTTTACTCAAGTTAATGGATTTCAAAATTTTTTACACAGACAGACAGACAGACAGTCAGACATACAGACAGACACTTTCGTAAAACCCATTTTTTTGGAATCAGGAAGTCTCAAAACGTCGAGAAATGTAGGTTTTAGCAAAAGTTTAAAATCGCACAAATTTAATACCTTCTCATTTAGGATGAGAATGTAAAAATAAATTTTTTCAAAATTTCCAAAAATTTTTAGAAAAGTCAATATTTTTTTATGCAGTTTTATTAGGTGTGATCAATAAAAGTAAATACGAAGAAAAAAACCGAGAGTTTATTTATTTTTTTGCAAACTAATAGTGTTTCTGTATATGATTTTCCCATATTATGTTCTATTTTTTGCATATATAACGTGTATTTTGAGGATTTTAAAGGTTTTTAGCAGTTAAATAGTTAGTTTCTTGTTAATTTCTACTTGAGTTTAGAATGATGAGAATGCGTCAACAGTCTTCTGACCGATTTTCACCTCCCCCCTACCCCTCTACTCCTTAAACAATACTTTTATACAATTGTAAAACTTAAAAAATTCATATCTTTTTGGGTTTGCATTATATCAAAAACATTTATTAACGAAATTTTTTTGTTTTTACTTGTACTTTATGAAAAAAAATAGAAAAAATTTTTTTTTTTAATTTTTTTTTTTGTGAAGTTAGAAAATGTTCTATTTTTGACATTTTTGGTCCAAAAAAGCTGGCTAAGAACTCGATCTGTATTTTTGGTCACTTAAAACGCATACTAAATTTCAAATTGATAGATGAATTTTTACTCAAGTTAATGGATTTCAAAATTTTTTACACAGACAGACAGACAGACAGACAGACAGACATACAGACAGACTCTTTCGTAAAACCCATTTTTTTGGAATCAGGAGGTCTCAAAGCTTCGAGAAGTGAAGGTTTTAGCAAAAGTTCAAAATTGCACAAATTTAATACCTTCTCATTTAGGATGAGAATGTAAAAATAAATTTTTTCAAAATTTCCAAAAATTTTTAGAAAAGTCAATATTTATTGATGCAGTTTTATTAGGTGTGATCAATAGAAGTAAATAGGAAGAAAAGAACCTAGAGTTTATTTATTTTTTTGCAAAATAATAGTGTTTCTGTATATGATTTTCCCATATTATGTTCTATTTTTTGCATATATAACGTGTATTTTGAGGATTTTAAAGGTTTTTAGCAGTTAAATAGTTAGTTTCTTGTTAATTTCTACTTGAGTTTAGAAAGATGAGAATGCGTCAACAGTCTTCTGACCGATTTTCACCTACCCCCTCCCCCTCTTCTCCTCAAACAATACTTTTATACAATTGTAAAACTTAAAAAATTCATATCATTTTGGGTTTGCATTATATCAAAAACATTTATTAACGAAATTTTTTTGTTTTTACTTGTACTTTAAGAAAAAAAATAGAGAAAATTTTTTTTTTAATTTTTTTTTTTGTGAAGTTAGAAAATGTTCTATTTTTGACATTTTTGGTCCAAAATAGCTGGCTAACGAAATCGATCTGTATTTTTGGTCACTTAAAACGCATACTAAATTTCAAATTGATAAATGAATTTTTACTCAAGTTAGTGGATTTCAAAATTTTTTACACATACAGACAGACAGACAGACATACAGACAGACACTTTCGTAAAACCCATTTTTTTTGGAATCAGGAGGTCTCAAAACGTTGAGAAATGTAGGTTTTAGGAAAAGTTCAAAATCGCACAAATTTAATACCTTCTCATTTAGGATGAGAATGTAAAAATAAATTTTTTCAAAATTTCCAAAAATTTTTAGAAAAGTCAATATTTTTTGATGCAGTTTTATTAGGTGTGATCAATAAAAGTAAATAGGAAGAAAAACCCAAGAGTTTATTTATTTTTTTGCAAAATAATAGTGTTTCTGTATATGATTTTCCCATATTATGTTCTATTTATTGCATATATAACGTATATTTTGAGGATTTTAAAGGTTTTTAGCAGTTAAATAGTTAGTTTCTTGTTAATTTCTACTTGAGTTTAGAAAGATGAGAATCCCTCAACAGTCTTCTGACCGATTTTCACCTCCCCCCTCCCCCTCTTCTCGTCAAACAATACTTTTATACAATTGTAAAACTTAAAAAATTCATATCTTTTTGGGTTTGCATTATATCAAAAACATTTATAAACAAAATTTGTTTGTTTTTACTTGTACTTTAAGAAAAAAAATAGAGAAAATTTTTTTTTTTAATTTTTTTTTTTTTTGTAAAGTTAGAAAATGTTCTATTTTTGACATTTTTGGTCCAAAATAGCTGGCTAACGAACTCGATGTGTATTTTTGGTCACTTAAAACGCATACTAAATTTCAAATTAATAGATGAATTTTTACTCATGTTAATGGATTTCAAAATTTTTTACACAGACAGACAGACAGACATACAGACACTTTCTTAAAACCCATTTTTTTGGAATCAGGAGGTCTCATAACGTCGAGAAATGTAGGTTTTAGTAAAAGTTCAAAATCGCACAAATTTAAAACCTTCTCATTTAGGATGAGAATGTAAAAATAAATTTTTTCAAAATTTCCAAAAATTTTTAGAAAAGTCAATATTTTTTGATTCAGTTTTATTAGGTGTGATTAATAAAAGTAAATAGGAAGAAAAAACCGAGAGTTTATTTATTTTTTTGCAAAATAATAGTGTTTCTGTATATGATTTTCCCATATTATGTTCTATTTTTTGCATATATAACGTGTATTTTGAGGATTTTAAAGGTTTTTAGCAGTTAAATAGTTAGTTTCTTGTTAATTTCTACTTAAGTTTAGAAATATGAGAATCCGTCAACAGTCTTCTGACCGATTTTCACCTCCCCCCTCCCCCTCTTCTCCTCAAACAATACTTTTATACAATTGTAAAACTTAAAAAATTCATATCTTTTTGGGTTTGCATTCTATCAAAAACATTTATTAACGAAATTTGTTTGTTTTTACTTGTACTTTAAGAAAAAAAATAGAGAAAATTTTTTTTTTTAATTTTTTTTTTGTGAAGTTAGAAAATGTTCTATTTTTGACATTTTTGGTCCAAAATAGCTGGCTATTGAACTCGATCTGTATTTTTGGTCACTTAAAACGCATACTAAATTTCAAATTAATAGATGAATTTTTACTCAAGTTAATGGATTTCAAAATTTTTTACACAGACAGACAGACAGACATACAGACACTTTCGTAAAACCCATTTTTTTGGAATCAGGAGGTCTCAAAACGTCGAGAAATGTAGGTTTTAGTAAAAGTTCAAAATCGCACAAATTTAATACCTTCTCATTTAGGATGAGAATGTAAAAATAAATTTTTTCAAAATTTCCAAAAATTTTTAGAAAAGTCAATATTTTTTGATGCAGTTTTATTAGGTGTGATCAATAAAAGTAAATAGAAAGAAAAACCCGAGAGTTTATTTATTTTTTTGCAAAATAATAGTGTTTCTGTATATGATTTTCCCATATTATGTTCTATTTTTTGCATATATAACGTGTATTTTGAGGATTTTAAAGGTTTTTAGCAGTTAAATAGTTAGTTTCTTGTTAATTTCTACTTGAGTTTAGAAAGATGAGAATCCCTCAACAGTCTTCTGACCGATTTTCACCTCCCCCCTCCCCCTCTTCTCCTCAAACAATACTTTTATACAATTGTAAAACTTAAAAAATTCATATCTTTTTGGGTTTGCATTATATCAAAAACATTTATAAACGAAATTTGTTTGTTTTTACTTGTACTTTAAGAAAAAAAATAGAGAAAATTTTTTTTTTTAATTTTTTTTTTTTGTGAAGTTAGAAAATGTTCTATTTTTGACATTTTTGGTCCAAAACGAACTCGATCTGTATTTTTGGTCACTTAAAACGCATACTAAATTTCAAATTAATAGATGAATTTTTACTCATGTTAATGGATTTCAAAATTTTTTACACAGACAGACAGACAGACATACAGACACTTTCGTAAAACCCATTTTTTTGGAATCAGGAGGTCTCATAACGTCGAGAAATGTAGGTTTTAGTAAAAGTTCAAAATCGCACAAATTTAAAACCTTCTCATTTAGGATGAGAATGTAAAAATAAATTTTTTCAATATTTCCAAAATTTTTTATAAAAGTCAATATTTTTTGATGCAGTTTTATTAGGTGTGATCAATAAAAGTAAATATGAAGAAAAAACCGAGAGTTTATTTATTTTTTTGCAAAATAATAGTGTTTCTGTATATGATTTTCCCATATTATGTTCTATTTTTTGCATATATAACGTGTATTTTGATGATTTTAAAGGTTTTTAGCAGTTAAATAGTTAGTTTCTTGTTAATTTCTACTTGAGTTTAGAAAGATGAGAATGCGTCAACAGTCTTCTGACCGATTTTCACCTCCCGCCTCCCTCTCTTCTCCTCAAACAATACTTTTATACAATTGTAAAACTTAAAAAATTCATATCTTTTTGGGTTTGCATTATATCAAAAACATTTATTAACGAAATTTGTTTGTTTTTACTTGTACTTTAAGAAAAATAATAGAGAAAATTTTTTTTTTTAATTTTTTTTTTTTGAATTTAGAAAATGTTCTATTTTTGACATTTTTGTCCAAAATAGCTGGCTAACGAACTCGATCTGTATTTTTGGTCATTTAAAACGCATACTAAATTTCAAATTGATAGATGAATTTTTACTCAAGTTAGTGGATTTCAAAATTTTTTACACAGACAGACAGACAGACATACAGACACTTTCGTAAAACCCATTTTTTTGGAATCAGGAGGTCTCATAACGTCGAGAAATGTAGGTTTTAGCAAAAGTTCAAAATCGCACAAATTTATTACCTTCTCATTTAGGATGAGAATGTAAAAATAAATTTTTTCAAAACTTCCAAAAATTTTTAGAAAAGTCAATATTTTTTGATGCAGTTTTATTAGGTGTGATCAATAAAAGTAAATAGGAAGAAAAAACCGAGAGTTTATTTATTTTTTTGCAAAATAATAGTGTTTCTGTATATGATTTTCCCATATTATGTTCTATTTTCTGCATATATAACGTGTATTTTGAGGATGTTAAAGGTTTTTAGCAGTTACATAGTTAGTTTCTTGTTAATTTATACTTGAGTTTAGAAAGATGAGAATGCGTCAACAGTCTTCTGACCGATTTTCACCTCCCCCCTAACCCTCTTCTCCTCAAACAATACTTTTATACAATTGTAAAACTTAAAAAATTCATATCTTTTTGGGTTTGCTTTATATCAAAAACATTTATTAACGAAATTTGTTTGTTTTTACTTGTACTTTAAGAAAAATAATAGAGAAAATTTTTTTTTTTAATTTTTTTTTTTTGTGAAGTTAGAAAATGTTCTATTTTTGACATTTTTGTCCAAAATAGCTGGCTAACGAACTCGATCTGTATTTTTGGTCACTTAAAACGCATATTTAATTTCAAATTGATAGATGAATTTTTACTCAAGTTAATGGATTTCAAAGTTTTTTACACAGACAGACAGACAGACAGACACTTTCGTAAAACCCATTTTTTTGGAATCACGAGGTCTCAAAACATTAAGAAATGTAGGTTTTAGCAAAAGTTTAAAATCGCACAAATTTAATACCTTCTCATTTAGGATGAGAATGTAAAAATAAATTTTTTCAATATTTCCAAAATTTTTTAGAAAAGTCAATATTTTTTGATGCAGTTTTATTAGGTGTGATCAATAAAAGTAAATAGGAAGAAAAAACCGAGAGTTTATTTATTTTTTTGCAAAATAATAGTGTTTCTGTATATGATTTTCCCATATTATGTTCTATTTTTTGCATATATAACGTGTATTATGAGGATTTTAAAGGTTTTTAGCAGTTAAATAGTTAGTTTCTTGTTAATTTATACTTGAGTTTAGAAAGATGAGAATGCGTCAACAGTCTTCTGACCGATTTTCACCTCCCCCCTCCCTCTCTTCTCCTCAAACAATACTTTTATACAATTGTAAAACTTTAAAAATTCATATCTTTTTGGGTTTGCATTATATCAAAAACATTTATAAACGAAATTTGTTTGTTTTTACTTGTACTTTAAGAAAAATAATAGAGAAAATTTTTTTTTTTAATTTTTTTTTTTTGTGAAGTTAGAAAATGTTCTATTTCTGACATTTTTGTCCAAAATAGCTAGCTAACGAACTCGATCTGTATTTTTGGTCACATAAAACGCATACTAAATTTCAAATTGATAGATGAATTTTTACTCAAGTTAGTGGATTTCAAAATTTTTTACACAGACAGACAGACAGACAGACATACAGACAGACACTTTCGTAAAACCCATTTTTTTTGGAATCAGGAGGTCTAAAAACGTTGAGAAATGTAGGTTTTAGCAAAAGTTCAAAATCGCACAAATTTAATACCTTCTTATTTAGGATGAGAATGTAAAAATAAATTTTTTCAAAATTTCCAAAAATTTTTAGAAAAGTCAATATTTTTTGATTCAGTTTTATTAGGTGTGATTAATAAAAGTAAATAGGAAGAAAAAACCGAGAGTTTATTTATTTTTTTGCAAAATAATAGTGTTTCTGTATATGATTTTCCCATATTATGTTCTATTTTTTGCATATATAACGTGTATTTTGAGGATTTTAAAGGTTTTTAGCAGTTAAATAGTTAGTTTCTTGTTAATTTCTACTTGAGTTTAGAAAGATGAGAATGCGCCAACAGTCTTCTGACCGATTTTCACCTTCCCCCTCCCCCTCTTCTCCTCAAACAATACTTTTATACAATTGTAAAACTTAAAAAATTCATATCTTTTTGGGTTTGCATTATATCAAAAACATTTATTAACGAAATTTGTTTGTTTTTACTTGTACTTTAAGAAAAAAAATAGAGAAATTTTTTTTTTTAATTTTTTTTTTTTGTGATGTTAGAAAATGTTCTATTTTTGACATTTTTGGTCAAAAATAGCTGGCTAACGAACTCGATCTGTATTTTCGGTCACTTAAAACGCATACTTAATTTCAAATTGATAGATGAATTTTTACTCAAGTTAATGGATTTAAAAATTTTTTACATAGACAGACAGATAGACAGACACTTTCGTAAAACCCATTTTTTTGGAATCAGAAGGTCTCAAAACGTCGAGAAATGTAGGTTTTAGCAAAAGTTCAAAATCGCACAAATTTAAAACCTTCTCATTTAGGATGAGAATGTAAAAATAAATTTTTTCAAAATTTCCAAAAATTTTTAGAAAAGTCAATATTTTTTTATGCAGTTTTATTAGGTGTGATCAATAAAAGTAAATAGGAAGAAAAAACCGAGAGTTTATTTATTTTTTTGCAAAATAATAGTGTTTCTGTATATGATTTTCCCATATTATGTTCTATTTTTTGCATATATAACGTGTATTTTGAGGATTTTAAAGGTTTTTAGCAGTTAAATAGTTAGTTTCTTGTTAATTTCTACTTGAGTTTAGAAAGATGAGAATGCGCCAACAGTCTTCTGACCGATTTTCACCTTCCCCCTCCCCCTCTTCTCCTCAAACAATACTTTTATACAATTGTAAAACTTAAAAAATTCATATCTTTTTGGGTTTCCTTTATATCAAAAACATTTATTAACGAAATTTGTTTGTTTTTACTTGTACTTTAAGAAAAATAATAGAGAAAATTTTTTTTTTTAATTTTTTTTTTTTGTGAAGTTAGAAAATGTTCTATTTTTGACATTTTTGTCCAAAATAGCTGGCTAACGAACTCGATCTGTATTTTTGGTCACTTAAAACGCATATTTAATTTCAAATTGATAGATGAATTTTTACTCAAGTTAATGGATTTCAAAGTTTTTTACACAGACAGACAGACAGACAGACACTTTCGTAAAACCCATTTTTTTGGAATCACGAGGTCTCAAAACATTAAGAAATGTAGGTTTTAGCAAAAGTTTAAAATCGCACAAATTTAATACCTTCTCATTTAGGATGAGAATGTAAAAATAAATTTTTTCAATATTTCCAAAATTTTTTAGAAAAGTCAATATTTTTTGATGCAGTTTTATTAGGTGTGATCAATAAAAGTAAATAGGAAGAAAAAACCGAGAGTTTATTTATTTTTTTGCAAAATAATAGTGTTTCTGTATATGATTTTCCCATATTATGTTCTATTTTTTGCATATATAACGTGTATTTTGAGGATTTTAAAGGTTTTTAGCAGTTAAATAGTTAGTTTCTTGTTAATTTATACTTGAGTTTAGAAAGATGAGAATGCGTCAACAGTCTTCTGACCGATTTTCACCTCCCCCCTCCCTCTCTTCTCCTCAAACAATACTTTTATACAATTGTAAAACTTTAAAAATTCATATCTTTTTGGGTTTGCATTATATCAAAAACATTTATAAACGAAATTTGTTTGTTTTTACTTGTACTTTAAGAAAAATAATAGAGAAAATTTTTTTTTTTAATTTTTTTTTTTTGTGAAGTTAGAAAATGTTCTATTTCTGACATTTTTGTCCAAAATAGCTGGCTAACGAACTCGATCTGTATTTTTGGTCACATAAAACGCATACTAAATTTCAAATTGATAGATGAATTTTTACTCAAGTTAGTGGATTTCAAAATTTTTTACACAGACAGACAGACAGACAGACATACAGACAGACACTTTCGTAAAACCCATTTTTTTTGGAATCAGGAGGTCTAAAAACGTTGAGAAATGTAGGTTTTAGCAAAAGTTCAAAATCGCACAAATTTAATACCTTCTCATTTAGGATGAGAATGTAAAAATAAATTTTTTCAAAATTTCCAAAAATTTTTAGAAAAGTCAATATTTTTTGATTCAGTTTTATTAGGTGTGATTAATAAAAGTAAATAGGAAGAAAAAACCGAGAGTTTATTTATTTTTTTGCAAAATAATAGTGTTTCTGTATATGATTTTCCCATATTATGTTCTATTTTTTGCATATATAACGTGTATTTTGAGGATTTTAAAGGTTTTTAGCAGTTAAATAGTTAGTTTCTTGTTAATTTCTACTTGAGTTTAGAAAGATGAGAATGCGCCAACAGTCTTCTGACCGATTTTCACCTTCCCCCTCCCCCTCTTCTCCTCAAACAATACTTTTATACAATTGTAAAACTTAAAAAATTCATATCTTTTTGGGTTTGCATTATATCAAAAACATTTATTAACGAAATTTGTTTGTTTTTACTTGTACTTTAAGAAAAAAAATAGAGAAATTTTTTTTTTTAATTTTTTTTTTTTGTGATGTTAGAAAATGTTCTATTTTTGACATTTTTGGTCAAAAATAGCTGGCTAACGAACTCGATCTGTATTTTCGGTCACTTAAAACGCATACTTAATTTCAAATTGATAGATGAATTTTTACTCAAGTTAATGGATTTAAAAATTTTTTACATAGACAGACAGATAGACAGACACTTTCGTAAAACCCATTTTTTTGGAATCAGAAGGTCTCAAAACGTCGAGAAATGTAGGTTTTAGCAAAAGTTCAAAATCGCACAAATTTAAAACCTTCTCATTTAGGATGAGAATGTAAAAATAAATTTTTTCAAAATTTCCAAAAATTTTTAGAAAAGTCAATATTTTTTTATGCAGTTTTATTAGGTGTGATCAATAAAAGTAAATAGGAAGAAAAAACCGAGAGTTTATTTATTTTTTTGCAAAATAATAGTGTTTCTGTATATGATTTTTCCATATTATGTTCTATTTTTTGCATATATAACGTGTATTTTGAGGATTTTAAAGGTTTTTAGCAGTTAAATAGTTAGTTTCTTGTTAATTTCTACTTGAGTTTAGAAAGATGAGAATCCCTCAACAGTCTTCTGACCGATTTTCCCCTCCCACCTCCCCCTCTTCTCCTCAAACAATACTTTTATACAATTGTAAAACTTAAAAAATTCATATCTTTTTGGGTTTGCATTATATCAAAAACATTTATTAACGAAATTTGTTTGTTTTTACTTGTACTTTAAGAAAAAAAATAGAGAAAATTTTTTTTTTAATTTTTTTTTTTTGTGAAGTTAGAAAATGTTCTATTTTTGACATTTTTGGACAAAAATAGCTGGCTAACGAACTCGATCTGTATTTTCGGTCACTTTAAACGCATATTAAATTTCAAATTGATAGATGAATTTTTACTCAAGTTAATGGATTTCAAAATTTTTTACACAGACAGACAGACAGACACACACTTTCGTAAAACCCATTTTTTTTGGAATCAGGAGGTCTCAAAACGTTGAGAAATGTAGGTTTTAGCAAAAGTTTAAAGTCGCACAAATTTAATACCTTCTCATTTAGGATGAGAATTTAAAATAAATTTTTTCAAAATTTCCAAAAATTTTTAGAAAAGTCAATATTTTTTTATGCAGTTCTATTAGGTGTGATCAATAAAAGTAAACAGGAAGAAAAAACTGAGAGTTTATTTATTTTTTTGCAAAATAATAGTGTTTCTGTATATGATTTTTCCATATTATGTTCTATTTTTTGCATATATAACGTGTATTTTGAGGATTTTAAAGGTTTTTAGCAGTTAAATTGTTAGTTTCTTGTTAATTTCTACTTGAGTTTAGAAAGATGAGAATCCCTCAACAGTCTTCTGACCGATTTTCACCTCCCCCCTCCCCCTCTTCTCCTCAAACAATACTTTTATACAATTGTAAAACTTAAAAAATTCATATCTTTTTGGGTTTGCATTATATCAAAAATATTTATTAACGAAATTTGTTTGTTTTTACTTGTACTTTAAGAAAAAAAATACAGAAAATTTTTTTTTTAATTTTTTTTTTTTGTAAAGTTAGAAAATGTTCTATTTTTGACATTTTTGGTCCAAAATAGCTGGCTAACGAACTCGATCTGTATTTTTAGTCACTTAAAACGCATACTAAATTAAAAATTGATAGATGAAATTTTACTCAAGTTAATGGATTTCAAAATTTTTTACACAGACAGACAGACAGACAGACAGACATACAGACAGACACTTTCGTAAAACCCATTTTTTTGGAATCAGGAGATCTCAAAACGTCGAGAAATGTAGGTTTTAGCAAAAGTTCAAAATCGCTCAAATTTAATACCTTCTCATTTAGGATGAGAATGTAAAAATAAATTTTTTCAAAATTTCCAAAAATTTTTAAAAAAGTCAATATTTTTTGATGCAGTTTTTCTAGGTGTGATCAATTAAAGTAAATAGGAAGAAAAAACCGAGAGTTTATTTATTTTTTTGCAAAATAATAGTGTTTCTGTATATGATTTTCCCATATTATGTTCTATTTTTTGCATATATAACGTGTATTTTGAGGATTTTAAAGGTTTTTAGCAGTTAAATAGTTAGTTTCTTGTTAATTTCTACTTGAGTTTAGAAAGATGAGAATCCCTCAACAGTCTTCTGACCGATTTTCCCCTCCCACCTCCCCCTCTTCTCCTCAAACAATACTTTTATACAATTGTAAAACTTAAAAAATTCATATCTTTTTGGGTTTGCATTATATCAAAAACATTTATTAACGAAATTTGTTTGTTTTTACTTGTACTTTAAGAAAAAAAATAGAGAAAATTTTTTTTTTAATTTTTTTTTTTTGTGAAGTTAGAAAATGTTCTATTTTTGACATTTTTGGACAAAAATAGCTGGCTAACGAACTCGATCTGTATTTTCGGTCACTTTAAACGCATATTAAATTTCAAATTGATAGATGAATTTTTACTCAAGTTAATGGATTTCAAAATTTTTTACACAGACAGACAGACAGACACACACTTTCGTAAAACCCATTTTTTTTGGAATCAGGAGGTCTCAAAACGTTGAGAAATGTAGGTTTTAGCAAAAGTTTAAAATCGCACAAATTTAATACCTTCTCATTTAGGATGAGAATTTAAAATAAATTTTTTCAAAATTTCCAAAAATTTTTAGAAAAGTCAATATTTTTTTATGCAGTTTTATTAGGTGTGATCAATAAAAGTAAACAGGAAGAAAAAACTGAGAGTTTATTTATTTTTTTGCAAAATAATAGTGTTTCTGTATATGATTTTTCCATATTATGTTCTATTTTTTGCATATATAACGTGTATTTTGAGGATTTTAAAGGTTTTTAGCAGTTAAATTGTTAGTTTCTTGTTAATTTCTACTTGAGTTTAGAAAGATGAGAATCCCTCAACAGTCTTCTGACCGATTTTCACCTCCCCCCTCCCCCTCTTCTCCTCAAACAATACTTTTATACAATTGTAAAACTTAAAAAATTCATATCTTTTTGGGTTTGCATTATATCAAAAACATTTATTAACGAAATTTGTTTGTTTTTACTTGTACTTTAAGAAAAAAAATACAGAAAATTTTTTTTTTAATTTTTTTTTTTTGTGAAGTTAGAAAATGTTCTATTTTTGACATTTTTGGTCAAAAATAGCTGGCTAACGAACTCGATCTGTATTTTCGGTCACTTAAAACGCATACTAAATTTCAAATTGATAGATGAATTTTTACTCAAGTTAATGGATTTCAAAATTTTTTACATAGACAGACAGACAGACAGACACTTTCGTAAAACCCATTTTTTTGGAATCAGAAGGTCTCAAAACGTCGGGAAATGTAGGTTTTAGCAAAAGTTCAAAATCGCACAAATTTAAAACCTTCTCATTTAGGATGAGAATGTAAAAATAAATTTTTTCAAAATTTCCAAAAATTTTTAGAAAATTTTAATATTTTTTTATGCAGTTTTATTAGGTGTGATCAATAAAAGTAAATAGGAAGAAAAAACCGAGAGTTTATTTATTTTTTTGAAAAATAATAGTGTTTCTGTATATGATTTTCCCATATTATGTTCTATTTTTTGCATATATAACGTGTATTTTGAGGATTTTAAAGGTTTTTAGCAGTTAAATAGTTAGTTTCTTGTTAATTTCTACTTGAGTTTAGAAAGATGAGAATGCGCCAACAGTCTTCTGACCGATTTTCACCTTCCCCCTCCCCCTCTTCTCCTCAAACAATACTTTTATACAATTGTAAAACTTAAAAAATTCATATCTTTTTGGGTTTCCTTTATATCAAAAACATTTATTAACGAAATTTGTTTGTTTTTACTTGTTCTTTAAGAAAAAAAATAGAGAAAATTTTTTTTTTAATTTTTTTTTTTGTGAAGTTAAAAAATGTTCTATTTTTGACATTTTTGGTCCAAAATAGCTGGCTAACAAACTCGATCTGTATTTTTGGTCACTTAAAACGCATACTAAATTTCCAATTAATAAATGAATTTTTACTCAAGTTAATGGATTTCAAAATTTTTAACACAGACAGACAGAAAGACAGACAGACAGACAGACAGTTTCGTAAAACCCATTTTTTTGGAATCAGGAGGTCTCAAAACGTCGAGAAATGTAGGTTTTAGCAAAAGTTCAAAATCGCACAAATTTAAAACTTTCTCATTTAGGATGAGAATGTAAAAATAAATTTTTTCAAAATTTCCAAAAATTTTTAGAAAAGTCAATATTTTTTGATGCAGTTTTATTAGGTGTGATCAATAAAAGTAAATAGGAAGAAAAAACCGAGAGTTTATTTATTTTTTTGCAAAATAATAGTGTTCCTGTTTATGATTTTCCCATATTATGTTCTATTTTTTGCATATATAACGTGTATTTTGAGGATTTTAGAGGTTTTTAGCAGTTAAATAGTTAGTTTCTTGTTAATTTCTACTTGAGTTTAGAAAGATGAGAATGCGCCAACAGTCTTCTGACCGATTTTCACCTTCCCCCTCCCCCTCTTCTCCTCAAACAATACTTTTATACAATTGTAAAACTTAAAAAATTCATATCTTTTTGGGTTTCCTTTATATCAAAAACATTTATTAACGAAATTTGTTTGTTTTTACTTGTACTTTAAGAAAAAAAATAGAGAAAATTTTTTTTTTAATTTTTTTTTTTGTGAAGTTAAAAAATGTTCTATTTTTGACATTTTTGGTCCAAAATAGCTGGCTAACGAACTCGATCTGTATTTTTGGTCACTTAAAACGCATACTAAATTTCAAATTAATAAATGAATTTTTACTCAAGTTAATGGATTTCAAAATTTTTAACACAGACAGACAGAAAGACAGACAGACAGACAGACAGTTTCGTAAAACCCATTTTTTTGGAATCAGGAGGTCTCAAAACGTCGAGAAATGTAGGTTTTAGCAAAAGTTCAAAATCGCACAAATTTAAAACTTTCTCATTTAGGATGAGAATGTAAAAATAAATTTTTTCAAAATTTCCAAAAATTTTTAGAAAAGTCAATATTTTTTGATGCAGTTTTATTAGGTGTGATCAATAAAAGTAAATAGGAAGAAAAAACCGAGAGTTTATTTATTTTTTTGCAAAATAATAGTGTTCCTGTTTATGATTTTCCCATATTATGTTCTATTTTTTGCATATATAACGTGTATTTTGAGGATTTTAAAGGTTTTTAGCAGTTAAATAGTTAGTTTCTTGTTAATTTCTACTTGAGTTTAGAAAGATGAGATTTCGTCAACTGTCTTCTGACCGATTTTCACCTCCCCCCTCCCCCTCTTCTCCTCAAACAATACTTTTATACAATTGTAAAACTTAAAAAATTCATATCTTTTTGGGTTCGCTTTATATGAAAAACATTTATTAACGAAATTTGTTTGTTTTTACTTGTACTTGAAGAAAAAAAATAGAGAAAATTTTTTTTTTAATTTTTTTTTTTGTGAAGTTAGAAAATGTTCTATTTTTGATATTTTTGGTCCAAAATAGCTGGCTAACGAATTCGATCTGTATTTTTGGTCACTTAAAACGCATACTAAATTTCAAATTGATAGATGAATTTTTACTCAAGTTAATGGATTTCAAAATTATTTACACAGACGGACAGACAGACAACAGACATACAGACAGACACTTTCGTAAAACCCATTTTTTTGGAATCAGGAGGTCTCAAAACGTCAAGAAATGTAGGTTTTAGCAAAAGTTCAAAATCGCACAAATTTAATACCTTCTCATTTAGGATGAGAATGTAAAAATAAATTTTTTCAAAATTTCCAAAAATTTTTAGAAAAGTCAATATTTTTTGATGCAGTTTTATTAGGTGTGATCAATAAAAGTAAATAGGAAGAAAAAAACGAGAGTTTATTTATTTTTTTGCAAAATAATAGTGTTTCTGTATATGATTTTCCCATATTATGTTCTATTTTTTGCATATATAACGTGTATTTTGAGGATTTCAAAGGTTTTTAGCAGTTAAATAGTTAGTTTCTTGTTAATTTCTACTTGAGTTTAGAAAGATGAGAATTCGTCAACAGTCTTCTGACCGATTTTCACCTCCCCCCTCCCCCTCTTCTCCTCAAACAATACTTTTATACAATTGTAAAACTTAAAAAATTCATATCTTTTTGGGTTCGCTTTATATGAAAAACATTTATTAACGAAATTTGTTTGTTTTTACTTGTACTTTAAGAAAAAAAATAGAGAAAATTTTTTTTTTAATTTTTTTTTTTGTGAAGTTAGAAAATGTTCTATTTTTGACATTTTTAGTCCAAAATAGCTGGCTAACGAACTCGATCTGTATTTTTGGTCACTTAAAACGCATACTAAATTTTAAATCGATAGATGAATTTTTACTCAAGTTAATGGATTTCAAAATTTTTTACACAGACAGACAGACAGACAGACATACAGACAGACACTTTCGTAAAACCCATTTTTTTGGATTCAGGAGGTCTCAAAACGTCAAGAAATGTAGGTTTTAGCAAAAGTTCAAAATCGCACAAATTTAAAACCTCATTTAGGATGAGAATGTAAAAATAAATTTTTTCAAAATTTCCAAAAATTTTTAGAAAAGTCAATATTTTTTGATGCAGTTTTATTAGGTGTGATCAATAAAAGCAAATAGGAAGAAAAAAACGAGAGTTTATTTATTTTTTTGCAAAATAATAGTGTTTCTGTATATGATTTTCCCATATTATGTTCTATTTTTTGCATATATAACGTGTATTTTGAGGATTTCAAAGGTTTTTAGCAGTTAAATAGTTAGTTTCTTGTTAATTTCTACTTGAGTTTAGAAAGATGAGAATTCGTCAACAGTCTTCTGACCGATTTTCACCTCCCCCCTCCCCCTCTTCTCCTCAAACAATACTTTTATACAATTGTAAAACTTAAAAAATTCATATCTTTTTGGGTTTGCTTTATATCAAAAACATTTATTAACGAAATTTGTTTGTTTTTACTTGTACTTTAAGAAAAAAAATAGAGAAAATTTTTTTTTTAATTTTTTTTTTTGTGAAGTTAGAAAATGTTCTATTTTTGACATTTTTAGTCCAAAATAGCTGGCTAACGAACTCGATCTGTATTTTTGGTCACTTAAAACGCATACTAAATTTTAAATCGATAGATGAATTTTTACTCAAGTTAATGGATTTCAAAATTTTTTACACAGACAGACAGACAGACAGACATACAGACAGACACTTTCGTAAAACCCATTTTTTTGGATTCAGGAGGTCTCAAAACGTCGAGAAATGTAGGTTTTAGCAAAAGTTCAAAATCGCACAAATTTAATACCTTCTCATTTAGGATGAGAATGTAAAAATAAATTTTTTCAAAATTTCCAACAATTTTTAGAAAAGTCAATATTTTTTGATGCAGTTTTATTAGGTGTGATCAATAAAAGTAAATAGGAAGAAAAAACCGAGAGTTTATTTATATTTTTGCAAAATAATAGTGTTTCTGTATATGATTTTCCCATATTATGTTCTATTTTTTGCATATATAACGTGTATTTTGAGGATTTTAAAGGTTTTTAGCAGTTAAATAGTTAGTTTCTTGTTAATTTCTACTTGAGTTTAGAAAGATGAGAATTCGTCAACAGTCTTCTGACCGATTTTCACCTCCCCCCTCCCCCTCTTCTCCTCAAACAATACTTTTATACAATTGTAAAACTTAAAATATTTATATCTTTTTGGGTTTGCATTATATCAAAAACATTTATTAACGAAATTTGTTTGGTTTTACTTGTACTTTAAGAAAAAAAATAGAAAAAATTTTTTTTTTAATTTTTTTTTTTGGTAAAGTTAAAAAATGTTCTATTTTTGACATTTTTGGTCCAAAATAGCTGGCTAACGAACTCGATCTGTATTTTTGGTCACTTAAAACGCATACCAAATTTCAACTTGATAGATGAATTTTTACTGAAGTTAATGGATTTCAAAATTTTTTACACAGACAGACAGACAGACAGAAAGACAGACAGAAAGACAGACAGACAGACAGACAGTTTCGTAAAACCCATTTTTTTGGAATCAGGAGGTCTCAAAACGTCGAGAAATGTAGGTTTTAGCAAAAGTTCAAAATCGCACAAATTTAAAACCTTCTCATTTAGGATGAGAATGTAAAAATAAATTTTTTCAAAATTTCCAAAAATTTTTAGAAAAGTCAATATTTTTTGATGCAGTTTTATTAGGTGTGATCAATAAAAGTAAATAGGAAGAAAAAAACGAGAGTTTATTTATTTTTTTGCAAAATAATAGTGTTTCTGTATATGATTTTCCCATATTATGTTCTATTTTTTGCATATATAACGTGTATTTTGAGGATTTTAAAGGTTTTTGCAGTTAAATAGTTAGTTTCTTGTTAATTTCTACTTGAGTTTAGAAAGATGAGAATTCGTCAACAGTCTTCTGACCGATTTTCACTTCCCCCCTCCCCCTCTTCTCCTCAAACAATACTTTTATACAATTGTAAAACTTAAAAAATTCATATCTTTTTGGGTTCGCTTTATATGAAAAACATTTATGAACGAAATTTGTTTGTTTTTACTTGTACTTTAAGAAAAAAAATAGAGAAAATTTTTTTTTTAATTTTTTTTTTTGTGAAGTTGGAAAATGTTCTATTTTTGACATTTTTGGTCCAAAATAGCTGGCTAACGAACTCGATCTGTATTTTTGGTCACTTAAAACGCATACTTAATTTCAAATTGATAGATGAATTTTTACTCAAGTTAATGGATTTCAATTTTTTTTACACAGACAGACAGAAAGACAGACAGACAGACAGACAGTTTCGTAAAACCCATTTTTTTGGAATCAGGAGGTCTCAAAACGTCAAGAAATGTAGGTTTTAGCAAAAGTTCAAAATCGCACAAATTTAAAACCTCATTTAGGATGAGAATGTAAAAATAAATTTTTTCAAAATTTCCAAAAATTTTTAGAAAAGTCAATATTTTTTGATGCAGTTTTATTAGGTGTGATCAATAAAAGTAAATAGGAAGAAAAAAACGAGAGTTTATTTATTTTTTTGCAAAATAATAGTGTTTCTGTATATGATTTTCCCATATTATGTTCTATTTTTTGCATATATAACGTGTATTTTGAGGATTTCAAAGGTTTTTAGCAGTTAAATAGTTAGTTTCTTGTTAATTTCTACTTGAGTTTAGAAAGATGAGAATTCGTCAACAGTCTTCTGACCGATTTTCACCTCCCCCCTCCCCCTCTTCTCCTCAAACAATACTTTTATACAATTGTAAAACTTAAAAAATTCATATCTTTTTGGGTTCGCTTTATATGAAAAACATTTATTAACGAAATTTGTTTGTTTTTACTTGTACTTTAAGAAAAAAAATAGAGAAAATTTTTTTTTTAATTTTTTTTTTTGTGAAGTTAGAAAATGTTCTATTTCTGACATTTTTGGTCCAAAAAAGCTGGCTACAAACTCGATCTGTATTTTTGGTCACTTAAAACGCATACTAAATTTTAAATTGATAGATGAATTTTTACTGAAGTTAATGGATTTCAAAATTTTTTACACAGACAGACAGACAGACAGAAAGACAGACAGACAGACGGACAGTTTCGTAAAACCCATTTTTTTGGAATCAGGAGGTCTCAAAACGTCGAGAAATGTAGGTTTTAGCAAAAGTTCAAAATCGCACAAATTTAAAACCTTCTCATTTAGGATGAGAATGTAAAAATAAATTTTTTCAAAATTTCCAAAAATTTTTAGAAAAGTCAATATTTTTTGATGCAGTTTTATTAGGTGTGATCAATAAAAGTAAATAGGAAGAAAAAAACGAGAGTTTATTTATTTTTTTGCAAAATAATAGTGTTTCTGTATATGATTTTCCCATATTATGTTCTATTTTTTGCATATATAACGTGTATTTTGAGGATTTCAAAGGTTTTTAGCAGTTAAATAGTTAGTTTCTTGTTAATTTCTACTTGAGTTTAGAAAGATGAGAATTCGTCAACAGTCTTCTGACCGATTTTCATTCTCTCTTCTCCTCAAACAATACTTTTATACAATTGTAAAACTTAAAAAATTCATATCTTTTTGGGTTTGCTTTATATCAAAAACATTTATTAACAAAATTTGTTTGCTTTTACTTGTACTTTAAGAAAAAAAATAGAGAAAATTTTTTTTTTCAATTTTTTTTTGTGAAGTTAGAAAATGTTCTATTTTTGACATTTTTGGTCCAAAATAGCTGGCTAACGAACTCGATCTGTATTTTTGGTCACTTAAAAAGCATACTAAATTTCAAATTGATAGATGAATTTTTACTCAAGTTAATGGATTTCAAAATTTTTTACACAGACAGACAGACAGACAGACAGACACTTTCGTAAAACCCATTTTTTTGGAATCAGGAGGTCTCAAAACGTCGAGAAATGTAGGTTTTAGCAAAAGTTCAAAATCGCACAAATTTAATACCTTCTCATTTAGGATGAGAATGTAAAAATTATATAAATATTTTTCAATACCTACAGCTTTGATTATTTAATACAAATAAATCTCTCGATAATAAAATTTAAATTAAAATAAAACTAATATTTTTAAATACTGACAATTCATTTTATCTCTACATGTGATTGAAACTTAATATTTGACAAATTTTTATTTATTTCAGATGAAATCATTTATAATGCGTCTTTGACGCAAAATTATACACCGTTTTTATACACTGTTGCATCTTAAGGTATTTCTCTTCCAGTTATAGGTACTTAAAAAAATCGATTTTCTATGAATTAATGGATTTTCTTTATATTGTGAGAAAACGTTATTTTATATGTTCTTTCTATCTGATCAAGACTTCAGGGCCCTTTACCGTCTAAAATTTGAGATATTCTTGTTCGAAATTTTAATTTTTTATCATTTTGCATGTAAAATTGAAATTTCGAACAAGAATATCTCAAATTTTAGACGGTAAAGGGTCCTGAAATCTTAACCAGATAGAAGGCACACCTTAATTGTGGGTTAAAACGCGAATACTACGTAAATTTGAAGATAATTTTTAGTGATATTTATATCTTTTTAAGACGTTGATGAAAGTTTCTTAAAAGTGTCCATCAATAAAATTTTTTTTTACTTAAATATTATTTTTGAATACATTTTTAAAGAATTTTAATTAATCAACTTTTGAAGCTTTTTAAATCTGAATTAGTGGTTTTTTACTATTGAATTAGTGAAAGGTGAGCTACTATTAAATAGTAATAATCCTAAACTATATGAGCTAAAGTCTTCTAATTTGGTCCAAATATGTAATTTCATTTTGGATTTACGAAAATGATATGGAAAACGCGATTCAAGCTCATGAACATACCGAAATCCAGCAAAAACCACTCTTTTTGCCCTAAAATTCAAAAAAATGACTATGCCCCCCCCCCCCTAATCTTCTAAACTATTTGACTTAGGACGCTGAAATTTGGTACACATATGTAGATTTACGTGTAGATTACAGGAAAATTATAGAGAACTTTCGTAAAGACTGTCTTCATAGTGTTTACTAGCCAAAAAGTACGATTTTTTGAAAAAAATTCGAAAAAATGACCTTGTCCCCCCTTCCTAATCTTCTAAACTATTTGACTTAAGACGCTGAAATTTGGTACACATATGTAGATTTACGTGTAGATTACAGGAAAATTATAGAGAACTTTCGTAAAGACTGTCTTCATAGTGTTTACTAGCCAAAAAGTACGATTTTTTGAAAAAAATTCGAAAAAATGACCATGTCCCCCCTTCCTAATCTTCTAAACTATTTGACTTAAGACGCTGAAATTTGGTACACATATGTAGATTTACGAGTAGATTACAGGAAAATTATAGATAACTTTCGTAAAGACTGTCTTCATTGTGTTTACTAGCCAAAAAGTATGATTTTTTGAAAAAAATTCGAAAAAATGACCATGTCCCCTCCCCCTAATCTTTCAAACAATTTGACTTAGGACGCTGAGATTTGGTACACATATGTAGATTTACGTGTAGATTACAGGAAAATTATAGAGAACTTTCGTAATGACTGTCTTCATAGTGTTTACTAGCCAAAAATTACGATATTTTAAAAAAAATTCAAAAAAATGACCATGTCCCCCCCCCCCCTAATCTTCCAAACTATTTGACGTAGGATGCTGAAATTTGGTATACATATGTAGATTTACGTGTAGATTACAGGAAATTTTTAGAGAACTTTCGTAAAGACTGTCTTCATAGTGTTTACTAGCCAAAAAGTACGATTTTTTGAAAAAAATTTGAAAAAATGACCATGTCCCCCCTTCCTAATCTTCTAAACTATTTGACTTAGGACGCTGAAATTTGGTACACATATGTAGATTTACGTGTAGATTACAGGAAAATTATAGAGAATTTTCGTAAAGACTGTCTTCATAGTGTTTACTAGCCAAAAAGTACGATTTTTTGAAAAAAATTCGAAAAAATGACAATGTCCCCTCCCCCTAATCTTTCAAACTATTTGACTTAGGACGCTGAAATTTGGTACACATATGTAGATTTACGTGTAGATTACAGAAAATTATAGAGAACTTTCGTAATGACAGTCTTCATAGTGTTTACTAGCCAAAAAGTACGATTTTTTGAAAAAAATTCAAAAAAATGACCATGTCCCCCCCTAATCTTCCAAGCTATTTGACCTAGGATGATGAAATTCGGTAGATGTATGTCGATTTATTTTTTTAGACTTTATTAAAAAAAACTTTTTTGAAATCTGTTATTGACAGTGTGTAATTTTTAAAAGAAAAACACAACTTCAATGTATGCCTCGATGTATACTTAGTCAACATCATTCTTCAACTTGAACTTAAGAATAAAAGAACACAAAGATGATGTTTATGAACCACCTAATAAATGGACTGCTCTTACCAATTATGCCTGTTTTGAGGACCATACTTTCGATTTTGATAAAGTAAAAATTGAGGCAAAAATTTTAGACAGAACGGGAATTATAAAAAAAGTATGATCCTTAAAATGAATTAACGGATACAACAGCAGTTAACGAATAAAATGACACTAACAACTTATCTGTTTTTTACCAAGCAATTTTATAGTTTTAATTTTAGCAATATTTATGTTTATATTTTCACGAGTATTTTCATTTACATCGTCACAAAAATGTTTCCCGAGGTCTCTAAAATCAATTATTCAATTCTAGAATTCTTCATTTCTTAGTTATTTTCTTCAAATTTAAGTTTCATTTTTCAATTTTCAGTTATTTTCTTTAATATTAAAAAATTATCTCTTTTTTTCTATTATTTTGTTCGATATCATTAAGTTTCTTTAATTTTAAATACAATTATTCAATTATGTTCTTTAATTTTTAATGCCATTCTTCAATTTTTATTTCCAATCTTTAGTTTTCAATTTTTTTCTTCTATATATTCATTAATTAGATTTACGCGTTATAAATGTAGAAAAATTTAGGGAAAAATTTTCACACGTGTAAAACGCCATTTGTTGCGTAAAAGCACAAAATTAAAACGATTTTCTCGTCGGGAAAACAACACGTGGCGACGCCATTTTGGTTACGACAGCGGAGTTTTCCGTCTTGAAAATCGCGAAAAAGGATTTGTTTTTAGTCGGAACTAAAAGCACGTTGGGCGCCAAAAATGTAGCAACCCAGTCGCGAGATTTTAAAATTAATTAAAAAGAGTTTACCCGGTAAAATATTCGAAAAATGTTGGAAAGAGAAAGGGGTGGAATCACTCGCGCTAGGAGGCACAAAACTCACTTGTCAGACTCCCTGTCGCACTGCGGTGTAGATTTTAGTCTAGCCTAATTATTTGCACGTATTTTGGAAAACGATAGGGCGAGCACTGAGTACCAGGAATCATTATTTATTACGGCGATGGTCAATATACAGGTGACGGACTTACCAATGCTGACACGTAGAATTTGGTCGAAAAGAATACTCTGGAACCGCTAAATCCAGTGGATCAGGTGCGACAGGACACAACACGATCAGTCAATTTAAACAATTATTTATTGAACACACAAAAGAATCTAATATACAATAAAGTAATTCGCACGCGTCTAGCGTCTAGTACCGCTCGCATCAATCTGATGCTTTTCGTTTTGCCGGCGGCGAACACGCGGTTTTTCGTCTGCTAATCACACTGCCGCGCGCGCCGCCTGTAGCTGTCTCGCGCGAATATTCAAATTCGCTGAATGCGAGTTTATTACTTCTTACGCGACGAGATCGAAGTCAGGAGGTACGGCTAACCGAAATAGTCTTAAAAAACGATCTGGGTCGTTACACTCCCCCCTTCTAAAATGCAGTAGCTGCCGGGTTTGATCTCGTCAACTATACCCTTTTTGTCTGGGCAATTATAAATTATAGGAACTAGTCCGTCCTGATTGGCCATAGCTGCAAAAGGAAGATTTAATTTTAAACTCTACTAACATAAAATTATACAACATAAATAAAAAAAAACGTGTAGATTTAAATGATTCAAAATTGTGTGCTACAATCTGAAAATAAGGAATAAGAATTTGATTAGTGGAAATCAGTGCTCGTTCTTTGTGAGGAAATAATTCGAGAGTTATTTAAACTAGATTTATTTAAGTTGATGAAATCGTGATCACCAGTTTCGCACAAGTACGCGAAACATTACATTAAGTAATTTAGGCAATTGCCTTGATACATAGGCAGTGGTGACTTCTTAACATTTTGATTGAGATCAGCGTTCCCAGCAGAACATTTTAATAATGAAAATATTTTTATTATGAGATAGGCGCATTCGCGCGTAGATTAAAGCCTTATCGGGAGGCTCATTACTGTAGGACGCATAACGATAGCGAAGAAATATAAAAAAAACTAAGGTCCTTGTCAACAATGATTTCGCTAGCGATAAAAAAATAAGTAACTTGTGCGTCCAACGGTAACTTAAAATAAACTTAAAATACTTTTATTTACATTACACGAGCGTGATCGCTCAGCTTACCACTAATTGAGTAGAGAAAAGAAAAAACAAGGAAAATCGGAAAGTTCGGACAAAAATAGACTATTGTTGAGAGTCCTTATAATAACGCGCACTTCGAAGACCGCGTACTCGCGTCACTTCAAGCATGGAGATTTTCTCGACTAGAACTGCTTGGAACTCTTGTCTTCTGGCCTCTGCAATCTCCGTGGCAATCTGCACCCGCGAATTATCCCGTTCCAAGACCGAACCATCAGGGTCTGTAACAGTTACATTCCCTGTCCTTTGGGCATCCCTTGGGACTCTCGCGTTGGTATCATGTGACGGACTTCGTCTTGTGGAGGGTCCGCGTGCGTTTTCCTCTAGTTGGCGCGTGGGTCGTTGCTGGTTAGCATCGATTCTGGCTTTGGGCAGTTCGGACTGCATGCCAGCCGCCTCATCTTCCAGTTGTTGCGCCAACTTGTTCCTCTTGATGACTGCGTCTTTGACCATCCGGTCACGGCAACCAACACAGTTTGCATCTGGCAGGTTCCTCGGCATGTCGCAACGGTGACAGCGTAGATGCTCTGGAATCTGGGGTTTTCCCTTCGGGAAGTGCGGCCAGGGGCACTGTTTGGTGGAGAATTCAGGGTGTAGACACGCTTGGCAATGATTTCCAGCATACGGGAGAACGCAGCTCGCGGAACTGTGGCCTTTGGTGGAACAGTTTAGGCAACCCTCAGGAGCCCTGAGCCTTAGCCGAGGTTCGCGTAGTTGGGCCTGCGCGCTATACACTTCAGTAAGCGTCTCTCGGAAGAGGTCTTTGTAACGTTGCGCCAACTTTGCTTGCTCCTCCATATAATAATAGTCCTCCTGGAGCGCGTCATATTCTCCTTGGAGCTTAGTCCTGTCTCGACGACAATTTGAAGCTTGCTGCTTATGATGGCTGGCCTCTTCTTGGACGACGATCATTTGCTTAGAAAGCTCGCGCTTCTCCTTGCTGAGTTCAAGGAACTCTTCCATCGTGCCGGTCTGGGAGCTTACCGACAGTTTCAATTCCTCGTTTGCCTTTTCCAGGACCTCTAGCCGTTGATTGGCACCCTGGAGTTGTTCGACGAGGGCTTGCTGCGCCGACAGGAGGCGGTCTGGTCTTTCTTTCTAAGGACCACTAGGCCGGTTGGCTCGGTGGGAGTCATCGGGGTGAGAATGGAAAGCTCGTTGTCGATCATGGTTGGCGAGAAACGCGTCACGCGTATCTCGGAAGCTGCGGGTGTTGAGGTGGCGTTGTTGTTGGTCGAGTCCATCGCGAGGTGTAGAAGAATCTGAAAACAATTTTACAGAATAGTACGCGATCTTAAGTTTTTTTTCGCCGGTTTCAAATCGTTAATGTGATATTTGCCAAGCTTTTTGCCTTGCATGTCGCCGATGACAACTACCATGGGCGAAAGTTTTTCCAGCATTTTCGCGGGGCCTTTGTAACGCGGTGCTAATTTTGAGCTATAGTTACGTACGGCGCTAGACAGGGTGTTGTTTGGATAGAACACGAGGTCTCCGGGCTCAAATAAAACATTGTTTTGGCGGTTTTTGTTATAAGTTTTGCTTTGCCTTTTGCCGGCTTTGGCCATCAAGTTCTCGACTTTTGCGCGTAACGCGTCGATGCGTTTTACGCGCTCGGTCCAGTGGTTAACAGTCTCGTCAATTGTCACGTCAACGTTGGCGTTGCACGGCTGTTTCCTGGCGCGTCTAGGTTCACGGGTGAGATTCAAGAACGCTGGAGTTACGCCGAGGAAGGAATGGACGGTCGTATTATACGCGAATTGTACCTCCTCTAACAATGTGTCCCACTCGCGTTGGTCATAACCGAGAAGACTCGCAATCATGGTCTTCAGGTTGCGATTTACGCGTTCGACGGGGTTCGATTGCGGATGGTAAACTGGCGTTGTTCGCTGATCGGAGCCAATTTCGAGTAGAAATTTCGAAACAGTGCGATTTACGAATTCCGTCCCGTTATCGGTGATGAACGTCTTCGGTGTCCCCCACGTATTGATTAGGGTGTTCAAGCATTTCACGATCTTGGGGCCGTCTGCCTTGGAAAGGGCGAAGCATTCTAAATAACGCGTGTACGTGTCCTCGCACACTAGAATGTAACATTTTCCCGATTTTGATCGAGGGAGCGGACCTACAATATCTATGGATACCGTGTCCCATGGTTCTGTGAATTTACGTGGGAACATAAGGCCTTGGGGTGGAGAATTGTCCGGTTTACATCTAAGACATACTTCGCATGCGTTCACGTAACGTTTGACGTCCTCACGCATTCCGGGCCAATAATAGTGATTCAAGATTGATAAGTACGTCTTATTTATTCCTTGATGTGCTGATTGACGTGAATCATGATATTCCGCGATAGTCGGAATAATTTCGTCCTCTTTTAACACCTTTTTCCACGCATTACAATCGCCTATGCTTTGTTTAAGCTGGTTCGGCTTGTAATAGTACAGAGCGCTGTCGCGATCTAGCCTATAACGCTCGTGACCTGTCGGGTCTGCACGGACTCGTTCGACCGTGGTTTCGTACCACGATTGGTCATGTACGACGTTCAGATTCGTAGAGGGCGTGCCTGGTGAGACGTCTTCGTAGAGTCGCGAGAGCGTGTCTGGTGCTTCGTTAGAGGTACCTTTACGGTGTATGATCGTGGCCTTGTTTGCGGACAGTTCAAGTGCCCATCGCGCTAGCCTACCTCGGGGATCTTTCGCATCTAATAACCAAGTGAGACTTGCGTGATCTGTTATTACCGTGAATCTAGTTAGTTCTAGATAGCAGCGGAGCTTCTTGATCGCATCTATCACGGCCAGGCATTCCTTTTCGGTGGTCGTGTAATTTAATTCCGCACCTCTCAAGGGCCTGCTTGTGCACGTGATAAGATATTCGCAGTCTTTACCTTGTTGTGTTAGGATCGCGCCTATGCCTGTATCGCTCGCGTCCGTATACAGGACGAATGGCAGATCAGGTCTCGGCGCGTTTAGGGTTAGAGCGTTTTTCAGCGCGTCTTTGACATTTTGAAACGCGGCTTCGTGTTCTTCGGTCCATTGCCAAGGTACTTTAGGACTTGCTAGTTTGTTAAGCAGTCCTTGTACTCGCGCGATATTTCGCAGGTGGCGATGGTACCAGTTGACAGAGCCGCTGAACTGTCGTAATTCCTTACGGTTACGAGGAGTTGGTCGACTTAGAATTGGTTCTACGCGTTTCGGGTTCGGTTTCAGGCCATCCTTGTCAAGGAGAAAGCCGATATATTCGACTGAGGACTTCGCAAAGTTCGATTTTTCTCTATTGATCGAAAGGCCTGCCTCCCTCAAAATAGTGAACACGATGTCTAGGAGGAGGATATGTTCCTCGAACGTCCTAGAAATGACTATCCAGTCATCTAAGTACGCGTGAACTTGGTCGACGTAACGTTCTGGTAATTTATGTTTTCGAATATGTTCGATGAATTTTTCTCTTAAACGATCCGTCAGGGCTTGAAAAGTAGCCGGCGCGTTTGTTAAGCCGAAAGGCATTCGAAGCCATTCGTATTGTCCACGACCGGGGATCACGAAGGCTGTATACTCGCGCGACTTAGGATCGATAGGTATATGATGAAACGCGTCCGTTAAATCTATTGTGCTAATCACATTGGCTTCGGTTAGGGCATCCAGGATGCTATCCATGCGAGGCAGTAGGTAGGCCGATTTTTTTGTGATCGCGTTTAATTTACGGTAGTCTATGCAGAACCTTGGTCTGCCATCTTTACGGTACGTTAAAACTACGGGACTTGCGTAACGGCCTTGGCTTTCGACTATGAATTTTTTTTCTAAATATTTGTCAACTTGTTCATTAATAATTTTATTTGCTTGCGCGCTTCGTCGGTACGGCTTTAGTTTAAATGGCTCTTGATTGGTCAGTTCAATGACGTGTGTTGTCAAGTTTGTGACACCAGTTTCCGAAGTAGCGTTTGATAACTTGTTATTGATGAATTCGTCGAGAATTCTACGCTGTTCGGGCGTGAGCTCAATAAGTTGCATTGAATGCAATGAGTTGTGCGCGTTAACTCCAGAAATTAATGGGAGCTTCACGCTAGAGTCTTCTATGGACCAATAGCCCTGGCTGGCGTCGATAATGACTTTCCAGGACATTATGAAGTCCATGCCTAAAATTATGGGAGTGGCTAATCCATCTAGGACCGCTAGCCATACTTCACCGTAGCAATCATTGACTTGAATGTCGTATTTCGCGGAGTAACGTGGTGCGGCGACGTGATCGCGTTGTGCGAGTTGTACGCCGGCACGTGTTATCGCGTCTCTAATCGGTTCGCCGTTTGTAAAAGTTTTCATTAGGTCATGCAATTCTCCTGACACGAAGGTTCTATCGCTTCCGGTATCAATGAGGCCCGTAATTACTTTGTCGGCAATTTTAATCTGCGTCTTAATTGTGATCCGCTTGTTTGACGGTAGGGGCGGGGCTGGCCCTTTGTACACTCTGCCTTGCGGCTTGTAAACTGTTGCTGCTAAGCAAGTGATTTGATTGGCCGTAAGCAGTGACGTAACCGAGGAAATGCTCGAACCTGCCGAATCAGAAAGTTCGGTGGAGGGGAGGTCCTCTTCGGAGTCAGTGTACTCCGTCTCGGATTCCGAATATAGCTCGTCGTCGTAGTCGCTGTCGGAACCACTAGTGTAATTCCTGCTGGCACACGCTTGATTAAGCGTTGGTGCGTTTTGAGGAATACACGTTGGCTTCTGAGCGGCGTGACTGTGGCTCGGAATTGCACAATTAACGATATTTACGCGTTTATTTAATTTTAATAATTCGTTTGAAATAAAATGTTTTTCCGTGTTTACGTTAAAATCGCCAGGGGGATTTAATCCCTCCTGGCGTCCCTGTCGTTTTTTGACAAGTACTGGCTAGGCGCGTTTTGATCGTGATTAACGGGGACATCTTGGTTGTAATTCCCGTGCCAAGGTTGCATCGGAGGCGCGTGCGGCGAAGGAGGGGGCCGCGGCGCGTAATTACTGCCCTAAAAATTCGGTTGGTAGTTTTGTTGGTAGTGGGGGGCGTGCTGATAATAATCATAGTTTTGATTATTATAATTGCGGTTATAGCCACCCCAGTTACCTCTGTTACCACGCCTGTTATTATTATACCGGTTTCCGCCTCTGTAACCGTTACCGCGTCCGTTGTTCCGCTGCTGGTTGTTTCCAGCGTCGTAATTTCTACGCGTAGACGATCCACGTCTCTCTCCCCCCTTCTGTGACGAAGCAGAAGCAGAGGAGCGTGAAGATCTGGAAGTGGAGCGGCGACGCGACTGTCGGTTGGCAGGAGGGGAGAGGGTAGGATCTCTAGCATCCTTTTTCACATCTCTTTTCGAATTTTCGTTTTTAGGTTTACCCCCGGTTAATTTTTGTTCTAAAGTGTTTATCTGACGCATGTAAATTTCTATTTTATTTAAATCAGTTTCGGGTTTTAATTCGCTTTGCTTTTTCTTAATTTTATTCTGTTTGGGTTTGTTCTCGACTTTAATTTCCGGTGGCGCGTTTATTTGCGGTGTTTCGTCGATTTCAGGTGACGGTGTTTCAATCGCGTATAGCTGATTTTTACCGCGCGTTGCACGAGTCTTTTTCGAGTCCTGTTCTCGCAGTTTGTCGGTTAATTGCATCGTGGCAATTTTTTCCGCGTATTTTTGAATTTTTTCAATTAATTCGTCGTAAGTGGAAAAGCTATCCCGATCGAACTGCAAAATCAGCTCTGAGTGTAGGGCCGAATAAATTTTGTCCAGTTGATTTTTTTCTGGAACTTTTTGCTGCAATTTATTGAACAGCGCTCCTATTCTAATAAAGAACTCAATTCCGGTCTCATTTTCGAGTTGTACGGCGCGCTGAATTTTGTTGTTGATCTGTTGATCATCATTTGCGTCGCCAAAGGTTTTCCGGAATCTAGCTGAAAATTCAGCCCATGTGTTCCACGTACTACGAAATGTGGTAAACCACATGTACGCAGAGTCCGAAAAAACTTGGGACATCGTTGGCAGCGCGTCGTCCGGATTAATGGCGGACGCGTTAAGCTTGCGCTCGAATTCGTCAAGAAATTCATCCGCATCCAGTTTTCCTGGGTATTTTAATTCCCAGGATTTTACAATTTTGTGTAAATTTGCAACTTGGTTTCGAGGTGTTGGTGTGGGTGGGGGGATGAATGTGGGCGGTGCTATTCGCGTTTGCGTGACCGGTGCACTTAACGTGGACTGTGGGTGCGTGTAATAATTGGGACAGTCGGCAAATTGTAGGGTGCTATTCGGTGTGGTGCCTGGACCGATGGTGTCAAAAAGTCAAAAGTGGGGAGAGCGTACGTCGTTGCTGTTCCCGCGTTGACTGTGGTGCCTACCCCGATGCCCGCAGCGGTTACCGTTGTAATGGTAAGAGTGGGGGGTAGGTTAGGTCTCATTTTTAACTCTGAGACCTGTTGCGTTAGCGTTTGGATCGCGTTATTTGTTTCTGCCCGAATATTTTTTAGTGTTAAGGAGGCGTCACTTTTAAAAGATTCTATTTTTTTATCGCAATCTATTTTTATCGCGTTAATCTCACGTCGTGTTTCTTTTTTGAATTTTCGGTTATCTTTGCGCGATTGCTGAAGATACGTACTTAAAATTTGCTCGATTTGAATTTTGAAGTTATTATTTTCTTCCTTCTGTCGGGTTTGAATCTCGCCTAAAATTCCCGTTAGTTGATGTTCAAAAAGTGGGGTCCTGACTATTTTGGGTTTTCTACCGCGGCGCGTTTGAATTACTATTTTTGGAATTCTCCCCGTTCGAGATTTGTTTCTCGGCGTTTCGTCATGGGTAAATTTCGTGCTATCGTGATCGCTTTGCGATTCGTCATTGCCGCTTTGCGATTCGTCGTTGTCGCTTTGCGATTCGTGGTCGCTTTGCAATCCCGTCTGAGCGCTTCGCGTTCCTTCTGGGGTGTTTGGCTTCTCAGTCGAGACGCGTTGCTCTTGATCGTTGTAAGAAGCGTTATCGCGATCTACGTGTTCATGACCGTCGTCAAGATTTTCTTTTTCTTGATCAGTTTGCGGGCGGTTGCCTGGGGGGGGGGTGAACGGTGTAAATTACGCGATGAATAGAAACTAAAGGTCTCAGACTTCTTTTTTGTTTGATTTTTATTTTTATTTTTATTGTTCGCCATTTTAAATTTTAAATTTTTTTTAAAAAATTTCAAAGATAATTATCGATAACTTGATTTGATTGATTCGATAAATAATTTATTAATTTTTGCGCGTGGTAATAAAACGTGGTTAATTAATTAATTCATTTTAAGATAATTTTTATTTTAATTGTGATTTTTCTGAAAAATATAAATTATGTAAAAATAACGTCGTGTTATGTTGAGAAATTCTTAATTTGGGAATTTATTTTATTTTATTTTGTCGAGCGAAATACGTTTGGCAAAAGAGAAAAATAAATTTGAGATAAAATTTTATATTTTCTGTGGATTTTAATTTAACGAATTTATTTTTCGAGAATTTGAAGGCTGTCCGGCAAGAATGCTGATAAGCGCGAAAAGTAAACACAGCTGTGTTTATGTTTACGAGACTAAACAAAGACCTCGCGTTTCTATTCTCGCGTCAATTTGGTCATTTTTAAATAAAATAATTTTTTAAACTTTTACCCATGGTAGTTGGGCGACAGAATGCTGAAAGAAAATACATGATTATAAATGATTAGAATAATAGAACAATTGAAAAATATGTTTGGTTTCTAACTACAAGAAATAAAGCGAAAATTAAATAAAAGCGAAAAGCGGTAGCAAATTTTAATTTTTACGTGGCTTGGCAGAAAAAGAATTATAGATTATTCAATTTACAGAATACGGCTTAATAAAAGCATTGTGCGTTTGATTTCATAATTACAAGCGTGGAAAAAAAAGAATTAATACATAGCGTGCTATTGAATTTATCCAAAGTAGCGAATTTTATCGTAGATAAAATGATGAGATTGATGCGAAGCAGTAAATAATTGAAATAATCGTGCAGAATTCGAGAATAGGAAGTCTTGCAAGTGAAGAGTTTAGTGCTTAGATTTACGCGTTATAAATGTAGAAAAATTTAGGGAAAAATTTTCACACGTGTAAAACGCCATTTGTTGCGTAAAAGCACAAAATTAAAACGATTTTCTCGTCGGGAAAACAACACGTGGCGACGCCATTTTGGTTGCGACAGCGGAGTTTTCCGTCTTGAAAATCGCGAAAAAGGATTTGTTTTTAGTCGGAACTAAAAGCACGTTGGGCGCCAAAAATGTAGCAACCCAGTCGCGAGATTTTAAAATTAATTAAAAAGAGTTTACCCGGTAAAATATTCGAAAAATGTTGGAAAGAGAAAGGGGTGGAATCACTCGCGCTAGGAGGCACAAAACTCACTTGTCAGACTCCCTGTGGCACTGCGGTGTAGATTTTAGTCTAGCCTAATTATTTGCACGTATTTTGGAAAACGATAGGGCGAGCACTGAGTACCAGGAATCATTATTTATTACGGCGATGGCCAATATACAGGTGACGGACTTACCAATGCTGACACGTAGAATTTGGTCGAAAAGAATACTCTGGAACCGCTAAATCCAGTGGATCAGGTGCGACAGGACACAACACGATCAGTCAATTTAAACAATTATTTATTGAACACACAAAAGAATCTAATATACAATAAAGTAATTCGCACGCGTCTAGCGTCTAGTACCGCTCGCATCAATCTGATGCTTTTCGTTTTGCCGGCGGCGAACACGCGGTTTTTTGTCTGCTAATCAGACTGCCGCGCGCGCCGCCTATTGCTGTCTCGCGCGAATATTCAAATTCGCTGAATGCGAGTTTATTACTTCTTACGCGACGAGATCGAAGTCGGGAGGTACGGCTAACCGAAATAGTCTTAAAAAACGATCTGGGTCGTTACACGCACTTATAACATATGCAGAATATGTGGGTAAACCGATCTTGATATATTCGTTGTTGTTAAAATGTTTTTACAGTGAGGACGCATAATTTTCGGGCGCGCGGTCGAGCTTTCAACTAGCATCGAAGCTTTGTAGCTTTGGTTTTTTATCCGCGAATTTTATTATTCCATACACATTTATATAAGTAAAAAATAAGTAGATTTAGAAAAACTTTAGTTTCCTGAAATAAATTTTTGAATATAACAGTTGTTTTAGTAATGGTTTCGAATTCACTGCCTTATTCGTACTTTACCTTTCAAACGCGTTTTTCTCAAAACCCATTTTTTTCAACTGGTCACCATGATATCACAAAAACGACTTGACCGATACCCTTGCAATTTTTAGGGTATGTTCAGCACATGTAGGGCAACAAGCTGAACTAGAATAACTAAAAAAGGTCACGTTTTTTTAAACAACAAAACAGGACTAAAATAGAGTTTTTTTAGAAATAAAAATTCAAAGTTGCGTAAGAAATTTATTTTTCAATATTTTTAAATAATCCTAGTTTATATTGTAGCTAAAGTGCCACAGATTAAAATCCTTTTTTACTTTTTGATTTTAGATCACTTACTCGGTTGGAATCGTGGCGACCAGTGCTGTACTTTTTTTTACATGAATTACTTTCCCAAGCTGTATCACGGAAAATTTTCATTAATTTGACTTTAAAAAATTTCTAAATGTACTGCAATAGTTACTGAATATATGGTAAAAAATTGCAATTTTTAAGTTTTAATCGCTCTTCAAAAAAAATTCCCAAAAAACAGTTAAAAAACGGCCGTCACAAGGGTCAACCCCCTTAATACGATTTTGAAATTGTATTTAATAAATTCAAAAGGTCCGGCACAGAATGGCTACTACATAAAAGTAAAAAAGTATTTTATTTGAATGTGATTCATTATCAACGTTCTTTTTAGTTTACTAAATTGGATTTTGGAGTTAGTCACTTAAAATTCAAAATGGTTGAAACTGCACTGTAAAAATTGCTGGGACAATATGTCTCAAAATGAGACACTTTGAGACGCATATGTCTCAGAGTGAGACACAATATGTGTCTTGTGTCCCCATATTTGAGACATTTGTTTGCATTTGTTTTTGCAGTGTGTATGGTCTTATATACACCTTTCTAATTCTCGGCAATTGATAAACAGATATTATGAAAAAAAGAATCAAGCATCATCTGTTAGATAATGCAGACCTATAATATTTTTGTGGAAAAGTTTGTTGACAAAATATAATATATAATATATTTGATAATCGGAAGAAATTACTTGTTTATAACCAGAAAACATCACTATAAGAAGAAACATCTTAATATGCATTGTAATCATTTTTAAGACGTTTGAAGTATCTTATACTTTCATCTTCCATCTTGAGAAATCTTAAAAAATAATGCATTTTAAGATTACATCTTCTGCTATTTTTTTTTAAAACATCTTAGAAGTGACTAAATATGTTTTAATTAATGTGCCTACTTTTTCAGTGATTATCGTGAATAATAAAGTTTACAATTTTGAGAAAAAAAATGTAATCCGCCATGATTGTCAGAGAAGAATTCAATGTCTTAAGCTGTCAGACATTTGCGTCATGCAATGTGTGAAAAAACTGCTCTAAATCAAATAAACAATTTGGAAAAATTTGAAAAGTTTATTATCTAAGCAGAAAAAGGTTTATTAAGTTCACATTGCCAAATTCATTAATTAGGAATTTGTGAAGTAATAAACCAAAATCTAACAATGAACTCAAAAATTCGTATTCAATGAGTTAAGGAACTTTAAGATAGTGAAATACATAGATTTTGGTGAGATTCTTTAAATCTTGTTGAAAATATGGTTTTAACGATTTTGAATTTCAAGTGACAAACTCTAAAATTCAATATAGTAAACTAAAATTTTAATGTAGTGGCCATTCTGTGTCAGCCATTTTGAATTTGTTAAATACAACTTCAATATCGTATTAACTGATCAAAAAGAACTTTCCGATTTTGAATACTAATAATATTTTCAACTTTTTAAATTTGATGCGTCCATTTTGGATCTACCATTTTGAATTTCGAAAAATAAACTTTGGAATTGCATTTAAAATAACACAATACAGTTACCAAACCCTTTGACTGTGGATGACGTGTATACACGTCATAATGAAATTTTTATAAAACTTCGAGTAAAACTTGGTACTAGAGGGTTTTTTGGGATCGCTGAAGACGAATTTGATATTAGAGTATAAAAATTAAAAATGTCGGATCAAATATAGCCGAAAAAATTTTGAAAATCTTAATATGTTGGAAATTTAATTTTAAAAAATATTGGCTTCCATATTGCATCCGGCATTTTGAATTTTGAAAATTGGACTTTAAATTCGTACTTAGCGACTCGAAGAACCCTCTAGTACCAAGTTTTATAAAAATTGAATAACTGGAAGTGGCAGCACAGTTTGAGCCCACTTTATGATATTTTAGTAGCAAAGTTAAAGGGTTAAAAGTGATTCATTGTTAAATTGGAAATAGGTATTGTTATGGTTCGGGTGTTGGAATGAAGATGAAAAAATACACAAGATTTAAGGTTCAATCATATGGAGAGATTTATTAAATTAAAATCCAAGATTACACTTAATTCGGTCCGAATAGTTCGGTCAATCTACGACGGATCTTAGGTTTGAAGTGGACGGAGTCCGGTTCCGTGGAATCTGTGGGGGTGGCGATGCGTTTTCGCCCCTTGCAGGAGGGAGAAGGAGTCCCACGGAGGGGGGACAAAAAATCCTTTGTTCCGTTGATGACGGAATTCAAAAGATCATGGATCCCTACATCCGTTAGATATCTGATACCGTCTAGGACCTCCGGGGGTACTGAATGTTCTGGAGATGACTTTTTAGGGGCGGGGGATTTCTCCCAGTAGGCTTTGGCTGCTGTCGGATACTCGTAACTTGGAGTCTTGTAACCAGGGGGTGTGACAGGGCAGCTGTCTGGAAACAGATCGTTTCGAGGGCCGTCGGGTAGTGGGGGGGTCACCTCCCCCACAGAAGAATCTTTAGGAAGCACGGTTATAGTGGAACGCGTGCGCGGTTTAATACGGGATACGTAAGGAGCTTCAGGAGACGAACTAGGAAGTGATGTAGGCCGGGGTAAAACGACAGGTCGGAGAGGACGTCGATGGGGTACACAGAAGTTAGTTTGTTTTCGAGGTGGAGTGTTTACTGGAGATACGGATTCGGCTTCTGAAGGAGGGGATAAAGGAATGGAATTCGGAAAATGGAAAGGTAGGGCGACTTTGTCCCGGTGTGGTGGGGACAGAGGAGGCCCTAAATGTAGAGGTAGGGATTTCCCTACAGATGAAATCCCTCGAACGGTTAAAGTGTAATCGTGCCCTTGGCGACTCGCTGCTTTCCTTTGCAAGTGGGTATAGTAGGCAGGTACCTGGTGGATCACGGTAGAGAGCAACCGGGATTCAAAACTCCCTGACGTGCGCCCGTACGTCTCAGTCCTAGTAGACACGATTTTATTGGTGACGGGGGCACAAATGTCAGAGGGCCGACATGAATGGTTTTGAGCCCCGGGGCCAGTCACGGGTGCCCGAGAGACTGGCGGAGCTGAGCAGTCCGGAGCGACTACACGTTGCTGATTTTCCCCTTCCTGGGTAAAATATCCGATACTGCGACAAACTTCCTGCTGGCGATGGCGCAGACTCCTCTCCTGAGATTGTTTCTTGGAACGACCCTGTGACAGTAATGGCGGATAAGTATTGGGATGTACTACGTCTCCATGGCAGCAGAAGACGACGACTTGGTGGCCGAAAAATGCATACGAGCGGAGTTGAACGAGCGAAATACGAAAACGAAAAAAAAAGGGGGGGGGCGTCCAAGGATAACCAAGACACGCCGTGCTCAAGGAAGCCAAGAGCGTAAGGGAGACCGGATACTCAAGGAAGCCAAGAGTGTTGGGGAGAGCGTCCAAGGAAACCAAGACACGCTGTGCTCAAGGAAGCCAAGAGCATAAGGGAGACCGGACACTCAAGGGAGCCGAGAGTGTTGGGGAGAGCGTCCAAGGAAACCAAGACACGCTGTGCTCAAGGAAGCCAAGAGCATAAGGGAGACTGGGTACTCAAGGAAACCAAGAGCGTTGAAGGCAGAGAAAAGCAAAAGGTATATTTACCATTAGTCTTTATTTCTAGCGGCTAGTACAAGGCTAGGCTGAGCAGGCTTAGGAAAAGGAAACCAATCCCTAAGAGAGCTCGACGACGAACTCAAGATTTCCTTCGAAGGGCCGACTTTTATAGGCGAGAGGGCCTCGCCGGAGCGAACCTGGAGTATGGGGGTACAAAGTTCGGTGGAGAGAGAAAAGCTGCGTGGCTGGATGCGCGCATGGTCGACGCGTCCAGCGAGAGCCGCGAGCGGCAGTAGAATAAGCCGTGCGTCAGATCAGTCAGACTTCGCGGAGTCTGACTGTGAATGCTAGTGAAAAAACAACTATCGTGGCGTCTTTCCCTCTCCACCTACTCTTTGGACTTATACTCCAAGCCCGCTAAACAAAATTATGCCCTGACGAAATCTTCAACAATATTAACTTAATTATAAAATATTACATTAATACTAAATCTATCAAGTTGACAGATGTGAGCAAGGTTAATACAAACTCTATTTTTGCACTAGTGTGCGTAACAGTATGTAAATCCAAAATGCAGTTTCAAGCATTTGTACCACACTGTTAGAAAAATCTAACTGAATTTTCATTCAAATATGCTGGAAGTTTTTTCCATTCATGTAAATGAAATTTGAAATATATGTGATTGAAAATTTAGTTACACGATGTATAATTTTAAGGTTAGCGTGCATTAATTTTAATGCACACGCATTCAAAAAATTTTTTTGCCTATAATTAAATTTTCATGCGCAGGTGAATTAATTTTAATACATGCGGATGGAAAAAACTTCCAGCATACGTGAATTAAATTTCATTCAGGCATGCATTAATTTTCGTGTTATTATCTCTTAATATTAAAATAAATGTACCTCAAAATGTAGTTAAATTATTCATTTATTTAAAATAAATTCACTTTTTACAACGAATTAAACATGAAAATTTGAATATTATGCGTCACATTTTTAACATGTTTTAAATTATTCGCGCAACAAATAGAATACAAATTTAAAAAAACTTAAAATTTTCTTTGAGTGTTTTTTTCATCAAGTGGTTTTACCAATCTTGAGGATCACATAGTTTTCGTAATAACTTAACATAAACTGACAATGAGCTTAAATTATTATAAATAATGAATAAATAATATAGTAATGGTTCAACATTTAAAAATACTTGAAAGTTCTTCCAGTTTGCTGGCTAAGGTGAAAACCGTCGAATCAAATTTCTGTTTGCGGTATTTACCTTTGGGAGCTGATTTGCTACCTGAATTTGGATTAATTTGGAGTAGTATTCTGTAAAATAATTTATAAAAAATTGTAAAATTAGAATATTCATAAGAGATATATTATAGGGTTGCCCAACAAATTTTATTTAGGTCTTCCTTCACATTTCCTTCATTTTTCCCCTATTTTATTAAATGCAAAATCTATTAAGGAAATTGGGTCAACTAAAATTTCGATCATATAAAAATTATGTTAAATAAAAATTGAACAAAATTTATTTTAAAAAAATGTATGTCGTATGAATGTTGAAAATTAAAATTAAATTGGAAATTAATTACAATTTAGATAAAATACTTGTGACAATGTTTTTGCTTTTTTTTTTATCAATCCTCTATCAACAAGTTTTTGTACATAGAAAAAAATAGAAAATACGTTACTGAGGAAAGAAGCACAAAAAACCTAAAAAACTATTAAAAGATTTTTTAAAATCATAAAATCTACGTAAAAATAAAAAAAATCTCCAAGAAAAAGAAAGATTCAAAGAGAGGGGACACTGATAATTTGAAAATATCGAAATTCAAAACAGGGACACTAATATTTTTCTTTAGTGTAATGTAAATCGTATAAAGATCGTACGATGTGAAAAATTAATTAAATTAAAATTTTTACCAGTTTAGAATTTATATTTTAGAAAAAAAAAATGTTAAACCTAAATTTTCTTTCACAGTATTCAGTCTATTCTATCACAATTTTTTTCCTCAGTTCTGTAGTAATTTTTTACCACTATTGCGAATCAATTAAAAAAAAAAGCAAGATATTTGAAAATGTCTATGTTTGTAATTGTTGATAATATAGAAGTTTTTTGACCCAAAGTTATGAAAGAAAAAAATTGGCATCTCTCAGTAACGGGTTGAAATATGTATTATTTTTCTTACTGATTAAATTTTGCATCAATTCCACAATTTTCTATTGTCCATTATTTTCTGAGTAAAAAAAATATATTTTCTGCAAAATTATGGATTTTAAAAGTTGTTTTTAGATAGAAAAGTGGCTATACCCTCTTCTTGAGGGTAACATTTCATTACAGACAAAAATCTTTGAAAATTTTGAAAAATTAAGAAATTACTAAAAGAAAATTAAGGAAACAGCAATAAAAAATATTTTGAAGCAATGAATAAAAGTAAATAAATAAATAAAATTAGAAAGTGTAAAAAACAAGTAAAAAGTACTCAAAAGAAATGTCAAATAATGTCTATTTGAATAAAAAATTTGTAAAATTATTCATCCCGAAGAAAATTAAAACAAAAAATGGAAACATCTTTGAAAATACGAAACTCATTTGTTAAATTACAAAAAAAATAGTTTAATCAGAGAAGAAGAAAAGAGGACTAAAAATACGCAAGATTTTAAAAAATAACAAAAAAAAGAAAAAAAAATTTTTAAAAAAATGAAATAATTTATGGATTTTTTTTTAGACATTATGAAAATAAATAAGGAAATAAAAAAAAACACGTAGATTTTTCTAAATTTTAAAAAATCAAAATATTATGATAAAAACTGAAATATGTTGCATAAAAAGAAGAAAATTCTAGCAAATCTTATAATATGTACAAAAGGAAGATAAACAATTAAAATAAAAGTAAAAAAAAACTTTTAAGAATGAAAGAAATTTAGAATAAAATGTAGGATAAAATACAAAATACTAAATATTTTTTAAAAAAATAAAAAATGGTAAGAAAAATATTAAACAGTTTTCAAAGAAAGACATTTTTAATATGTTTCTAAGAAGTAGAGAAGAGATTATTAAATTAGAAAATTTGATTAAAGATCAAACAGCGATAATAAATTATGAAAGGATAAAAAATGAATAATAAACTTTAAGGATTTTAAAAAATCTGATGAAAATTAAGTGGTAATGCTTTCTTTCTGATGAGGTAATTTACAAAAACTAAGTATACAAGCAAAGTTATTAATTTTTAAGTAATAAAATTTGGATTAGAAATCAAATTTGAAAATTTAAATAACTTAAACATTTGTATTATTTGACTTTTGAGATTTATTTAAATTTAAAGGTCTTGGAATTATTAAAATTTAAGGGCTTGTATCATATTCTGAATATCTACCATATTCAGTTCCATTTTAAAACTATTTAAGAATAAAGACGGAAATTTAAAATTTCCAGGTTTATTTACAGATGTTTTTTCATCATGTACTAAATGTAAGGCAATTTGTCGGGATTAAAATAAGGATTGCTGAACACCCTGATTAAAATAAGTACAAAATATTCACCTTTGTATAAATTCTAAAGTTTTGTTTAGTTCAGGTGGGTAAGCGCATCCAAATACGAAGTAAATAATAAAAGTTGTTAATATTCCTTCTAGTGCATCTTGGCAAAAAAATATTACTTCCTTTTCGTAAATGACTGTAAAAGTTGCATTCTCATCATAAAATGAATTTCCTGGAAAATAATGAAACAAAATTGAATCATTCACTCAAACTTAATATATTATTTGATAAAAAAGTATGTAAAAAGTATTAGAATTAATTAAAATGTAGATATATACCTCTAATGATAAGAACAGGATAGTCGGTTTCTGGACTCAATAATACGTCGGTATCTGTTTTCTTTTCCTACAAAAAATAAATAATTATTTGTACGTATAATTTAAAGCAGAAAGTATCATACAGTAAAATATGAAATTTAACTTACATCAACAACTTTAAATATTCCTCATTTTCCTTGAAGTATTTTATCAAGAGTGGGAAAACTACTAAAGTATTTGGTATATTATCCTTTCGGACCTTAGCAGCAGTTTTAGAAGTTTTAATTATATCTTGAAATATCGATTCCCTACCTTTTATGTTATCAGGAATTTTATAAAATAACCGAATTGTTTTTATCTTATTCTCCAAAGAATTTTTCCAAACTGTACGAATATCTTTTCCCAAAAGCCTAGATCCATGTTTTAACAGATAGTCTACTTCTTTTAAAAAAGGCCACAGAGTTGTTATCTGTGTTATATTTCGGTCTTTAGCATTAATCGAGGCTCGTAGAGTTGGATAACCATCATTCATCAGCTGTGTTATAAGTTCCGGATCTTGATCTTCCAAATTAAGAAAAAACATTTCTTCTAACTGCTTTCTTTTGTTTTCTTGTGTCTCTGTTGTTTCGGAATGTGGTAAAGGAGGTGCGTAATCAACGCAACCATAAGAATCTTGACGACGTGATATTGAGATTTCCACTTCGCGTTCCAATAGCGCAGGGTTGTCAACGTCTTCATCAGTTGAGGAGTTAGGATCAATTGCTTGTGTATTTTTTACCTTTCCCATGTTTTTTAAATAACCTACACGATTACATATTTTTAGTCTAAAGTTTTCTATGCCTTTTCCCCAAGTTACATTTTCTATCTGATCAAGAAAACTATTCGGAAATTTCTTAGACAGTATTGTTGCGACTTTTGTAGCAAAACCTCTAATCGTATCAGCATTGGAAGTATTTAAATGATCTATTATATAATTTGCTATTATGTGCACGATCTCTTGTTTTGGAGAAAATTTCAATTTAAGTCCTTCTTCACATTGTTTCTGCACGTCTTCTGGTACCTTACTCTAAATATCTGTTTCAAAATTAAATAATTTTCTTACTTTTGAGGTACTAGTTGTTTCTTCGCGATTTCTAAGACTTTGATTGTCAATGTTCTGTTCATCGTCAACTGAAAAGCATTTAAATATATTTCACAACATATTTCTAATTTAAGAACGATCTGCAGTATTTACAGGCTTAGAGGATAAAAAATAGGGGACTTTTAGGGTACTTTAAAAAGTTAATAAATAAATAATACATCTTAATTAATTTGCAAGACAAAAACATTTTCTAGTCCACATTTTAAAAGAGTTACGATATTTTTTTTAAAGTTATTAAATTATTAACTTTTATGATAAAAAATATTTTATTTAATAAATACGTACATGAAACAATAAGACTGCTTAATTAGAATTGTGGGACTGCTTATTATAAAATGAATAAAAACATCTTTAAATGTAAAAAATATGACAGGGTGGCCACAATTTTCAATTCACAAATTTTCCTGACATTTCCCTGACTTTTCCCTGACATAAAATTGTTATCATAAGTAATAAAGAAACAGCTAAAATAAAATAAAATTTTGCTTTATTTTTAAAAAGCAAGGCTGATAAAAATCATAATTAAAAAAAAAATTTTAAAAATAATAAAGAATAAATTAAACAACCAACACAAGAATGAAACAGTGACATAAAAAAATATAAAAAGGTAGAAACTCTTTTTAAAAATTAAACTATTTACGGAAATTTTTTTTAAATTAAAATAATAAATAATAAGATAATTTAAAAACCGTTAGAATATATTACTAAAGAGAATAAATTTTAAAATTAGAAAAATTACAGAATTATTTTACAAATTGAATAAAAAACAATAAATAGGTATAATTTTGAAAAATTAAAAAAAAATTTAAAAAGAAAAGAAATTCTATGACATAGAAAAACGATGTTAAAATGAGAATATTTAGTACAAGATTAAATTTACATAATATAAAATAAAAGAATAAAAACTTTCAAAAAAGTAGAAAATTGGGAAATTTAAAAAATGTAGATAAAAGCATCAAATAAATTTTTGCAAAAATTTGAATTATAAAATAAAAACTAAACAATTTTAAAGAAGGGAAAATGTTTCTAAGAAATAGAAAAATACTGACAAAATATAATGAATTAATTAAAATGCAAGGAAAGACTAAGAAAATTGTGAAACAACAAGAAAATTAAATAAATATTAGGAAAAAAATGGAGAAATGGTTTTTTTTTCTTAAATAATAATAAATTTAGAAAAATTAAAAAAAATTTAAAAATTTTATAAAAGCATAAGTAAGTTTGCAAAAAATCTCGCAAAAAAAAGACAAAATGTGAAAACAAATTGAATAAATATACAAAAAAATAAGCTTATAATCAATATTATTTAATTATTATTAATTATTATTATTTAATTAATATGCATTTAAATTTGAATTAATTGAAACTTAAAAGTTAATTCAATATCACTTAGAAATATTGTAAGAATTAAAAAAAGGATTATTGTGACTAAAGAAAATAATCAATATTATTTAATTATTATTAATTATTATTATTTAATTAATATGCATTTAAATTTGAATTAATTGAAACTTAAAAGTTGGAAAAAATTGGCTTATGAGTTAATTGACGTTGGAATTTATTAAAATTATAATGATTTAAAGATATAAAAATTTTATATTATTTTTTACTATCTTCAAACCAAAAATTTGTAAATATTTTTTTAAGAGAGAACATTTCCCTAACAATTTTTTTCCTTCTCCCTTAAATTATCAAATTAAATAAGAAAATAAATTAAAAAAATTAATAAATTTTCCGAAATATTATAAAACCAAAATTATATAAAAAATTACTTTCTCAAGAAATGAAACTATTATTGAAATTAATTCCACCAAATTTCTTAAGATCCAGTTGTACATTTTCCAAAAAAAATTAGGTTCAGCTAAAATTTGTTGTCAAATAAAAATTATTTAACATTTTATGCTTTTTCTTTAAATTTAATGAATAAATGTAATTTTTATCCAATTCTGATAAATAGGGGCTCATTTGTCACGTTAAAACATTCTCTAAATTTTATTTGTTGGGTTTAACTAAAAAGTTTTTTGTTTAAAAGTTATTAAACAAATAAAATTTGTTCTTTACTTATTTTTTAAACAGAATATTATTTAACAAAATTTAACAAATAAAATTGTAGTAAATGTTTTAACGAAAAAAATTAGTAGGCATTATTTGTCAGAATTGGATGAAAATTGCAGTTGTTCATTAAATTAAAAAAAATATTAAATGATTATTACTTGACAACAAATTTTAGCTCAACCAAATTCTTGTTTTTATTTTTATACAACTGGATCTTTAAAATTTAGTGAATTAATTTTAATATTTTTATTTATGATGAAAAACGATTTTTTAGTTGGAGGTTATGTAAATGGAGAGAACCACCTTTAAATTAAAATGAATCAAAAAATGATTAATTCTTGAATTTTAACTGTTAAATTTTAAAATAATTGTAATTTAAGACTTTATTACTTTAAAGTTTAGGATCAAAAATTTTTTAAAAGTTTTGTTTTTTAAATTGCTAGTTTTCGTAAAAGATAGGCGATATTAGGGACAAATTTTAAAAATAGGGGACCTTTAGGGGCTAATTGCAAAATAGGGGACTTTTAGGTGAAATAGTCCCTTAAATTTATTTTATCTTATAACTACAAAATAATAATCAATTAAATTACCAATTTGTGGATCAGAAACATTTTTTGAATTATCATTTCGTTGAACTAGTATCGAATTATTAGGATTGTTTTCTTTTGTAGCAGATGCATTCCTGATTCGCTCTGAATCATTTTCGTAATCCTCACTAGACGGTAAAATTACTAAATGCAAAGAATCTTCTTTTTTTTCCTCCACGCGTCTTCTTTACAATTCAATAAGAACAGTGTCATCGTCTATTTCTGTCCCATTTTCTGGCAAGACAATCTGCATTTAAAAAATTTGGAATAAATATAAATTAAATTTCCTGATATTTTAAAAGAGACCAATATTGAAAAACTGTTACCTTATAATCATTTGTAGGCCGAATTTCCGTACAGAAGAATCAACTAGTTGCGTTATACTATTAGCATTAATTAAAATTTTTTTGGATCTATCAGATAGGGATACAGTGAATAAGTGCATTGTGAAATCTGAAAAAATAAGAAACACATATTAAGAATTAGTCTTAAATAAACTTGAATAAATAATATAATTGTGACTCAAAATACGTGAGTTTTAAACTTGATTTCAAAACAAATAAAATATAAAAATCTATACTTTTTGGAAAATTTTTTGAATAGTGGAAAATTTTAGTATTCTTGTTTCGTTAATTATTAACTTCAAAAAGACAACAGTTTTTACATAAAGGGTTTTAACACTGAATAAAAGATGAAGACTTTTTGAAGATAAAGAATTTTAATTACCGTATTCATCATTAACGTATTATACTTAAAAAGGACTGGTGACAAAACCGTATTTAGGTTTGACACAGAGCATGTTTTTCAATTTATATTCATTTAAAGGATTATAATTCAGCAATTTTTGCAACATATAGCATTCATATCGTATAGAACGCCCCAGTTTGTAACATCTCAAGTGCGGAAGAAACTTAGTTTTCACAATCTCCAAAAAAACATACAATTCTTTTTCTTTATGAAAAAGAAACATGCATATTTTTGCAAATACAATATTATGTTGGTAACCCTCTTGCCGTATTGCTAACAAGTGTCCTTTTTTATATTGAGTGCCTTTAATTGTAACTAAGTTGCTTTCCTCTAGATCTTCTAACAAATTTGCTTCGCTTAAAGTTTTTTTAATATCTTCATTGTACAAATCCATTTGAAAAGCATTTAGGGAATCAAATTCAACTTCAAAGTTTATATCAGATCCTAATCTCAAATAGCTTTGAAACAATTCATGTTTTTCGCTCAGTGATTTTGCAATATTAATAAAATTAAGTAGGTGTCGTACAGTCCGCTTAAAAAAGCGATGTTTACTTTCGAATCGCATTGTCCAAACTTTAATTAAGGGGCCAAATAGTAAAGTTAAATACGCATAATGCCGCATGTAGTGATGTTTTGGACGCAGTTTTTTATCAGGAAACATTTTTTTTCTTAATTCAAGGTAATCGACAATAATAGAATCTACATATGGCAAATAAGACTTGTGTATTACAGGAGAACAAATAATCTCAATTATTTCACTTAACAGAAGAACAGAATGCCAAACTTTGTCGTCGAGATCTTTAATTTTGTCTTCAATAAGAAGCGGAAAAAGTCGAAGAAATGTCCAAACCTGGCAAGCTCCACCAGGTATTCTGTCACTTTTATTTACAATGAGACAAGGTTTATCTTTGTTGTCCTCTACTGTGTATTTAAATTTTTCAATTCGATCGTTTAACTCCTGTAGAGTAAACCATTTTTTAGAAATAAAATAGTCTACACATAGTTTCATATCAAATACTACAACACTTTTAAACAAATCATGTCCTAGACATGGAGGAAGTCCTGGAGCACACACATGATAATTTTGTAGTTGATTAAAGACGGAACTAAATTTGATTCCCCGATAATCGTTATTAGGACCAATTTTCTTCACATCGTCGTTATATGTACTAGCAGTTCTTAGTTCACCTATTTTGCTTTCTCCATTCTCACCGTTAAACTCGCTTCTTGTTAAGGTACAAAATCTGCATATATACAATGCCATGCTGAAATTTTCTATAAAACCTCCCAAACCATGACTACCTAAATTGTCACCCGTAATAAACACGAGAGCACCTTTTCTAATTTTTTGATCAATCTCTAAACCCATACTTTCAATTTTTTTTAATTCTTCAACTACTTTACCGTACACCTTCTCGTGTTGAAAATCTTTCTCTTTACATAAAACTACAAGTTTAATTGTATTCACATGAGAACGCAGATGTTCAGGAAGATTTCCGATACTCATATATATTGCGAGTAACTTATGTTTCTTTTTTGAGGGTCCAATAGCATTTACAATTTCAAAGGAGTCTTGGTAGAGAATAATTTTAATAGCATCAGGGTTATCTTTAAAAAATTGATTGGATTTATAAGCAGCTCCATCCTCAAAATCTACTAAAATGTTGTCATCTCTAATTAGAGATTCATTATCAAGTGTGCTGTTAACAGATTTATCTCGAAAACAAGCTTTTATTGTATCAGATATAGGAACATATTGAAAAAACTTTTTTTCTTCTGCATTAATTGGTACTGAAACAGGTTGAATAAAATCAAATTCACTTTTATAAAATTTGTTTCTCCTGTAATCCGGTTTCAAACAGTTTCTATTTTGTTTCATAGGATCTTCGTTAAATGCTGTTTCTAAAATGTTATCTATTTTTTACGATGAAATGTTTTCAGCCAATAATCGTTCTTGCAAATTTTGTTTAATAATAACTATTCCATCGTCGTGAAGTCTATTTATTTCGGTAACTATAAACTGGATCAACGTTGCAGGAATTGAATATTCACTTTCTAGTTTCAGATAAAATTGTGCAATATTTTTGAGAAAAAGGTTGCCAAATTGGTCAGTATCCTGATTCACATTTGATTCTTCTAACATGTTTATTTCTTCATTTATTTCTACCTCATTTTCAACATTTTCAACGTTGTTTGTATTTTCAAACAGTACTTCAACATTCGAATCTATTCCAGCATTTTCAAAATTAACTATTTCTTGTTTATTATCCAAATTTCTATGACATTTAGTTAAATGGCTTGTAAAAGAACTTAAATTCTTATAAATTTTATTGTAACGACGATAAGTGCACATAATTTCCTCTTTTTTATTAATATGATTTTTTAAGTGTTTTATTAATTGAGGATGCTGATCAAATTGCTTATTACAAATATTAACACTGCACATAAACTTGCCATCTTTATTAACTGTTGATGGAATATCAACAGTTTGTCTATTTTTACTTGAAATGTCATGTGCACGAAATATATGTTTTTTTAAATAAATTTCTGATTTAAAAAATTGGTCACATTTTTTAATTCCACAATAGAAGTATTTGGAAATGTTCCTATGATATTTATGGTGGGCGAAATAGGCTTTCAATTATGTTGTTTCCAAATGTCAGAATCGACAAAAAAGTGTTAGCATCTGCAAATAAATTTCTAGATAAAAAAAGGTAAATTTCATCAGAAATTGTCAGCTTGATCACCTGGACAGTATCTCAAAAACATAAAGCAATTACAGTCACGATATCTTTGTCAAAATGTAGAATCGAGATTTAAAACCTAGAAATGGAAAGAATAAAAAATTTGCGTTTAAAAATTTATTAATAATATATTTTACATTTCTATTCTACTTTTTAACTTAAATATCATGCTTTAATTGAATTGTTTTTTCGATCCACTCCGAGCTGACAGACCGACTATTTTCGTCGTATTATATTTATTTATTTCAAGACTGATAAAAATCATCATTAAAAAAAAAGATTAATAAAAATCTGGTTTTTTTATTCAAATTATGGATTTTTTTTATTGAAATCAAAAATTAATTTTTTAAAAACATAATAAATATATTTGAATATAATATGAATAAATTATAAAAAGAAACAGCAGAAAAGCGTATAAAGATGAAAAACTAAATACAAAAATTAAACTTTTTTCAAAAAAGTAAACTATTTACAGCCATTTTTATTTTATCTTTAAAAAATAAATAAGATAATAACTAAGGAATCTTGACCGCATGACATAACCTCAAACTAAAAAGTGATTTTTAACAGCAAATGAAACCATAATTAAAATGACAAATTAAAATTGACAAATAGTAGCTCATTCTTCTCTTTAAAACATTCTCTACAATTCCACTCGTTGAATTTTGTTTAAAATATTTTTTTCAAAAGTTATTAAAAAAATAAAAAAAAAGTTTATTTCTTTTATAAATTTTGAACAAAATATTTTAAACAAAATTCAACGAGTCGAATTTCAGAGAATATTTCGAAGAGTATAATAAGCTACTATTTGTCAAAATTTGTTAAAAATTTTATTTGGTTATAAGGCCTTAAAGAAAAAACACAAAATGTACAATAATTATTATTTTACAACAAATTTTGGTCCAAATTAATTTTTTTTTTTGATAATTGTACAACTAAATCTTTAAAAATTTTGTGAAAAAACAATCTATGAAACAGTAGAACGATTTTAAAATGAGAATATTTAGTTCAAGATTTTTACATAATATAAAAAGAAAGAATAAAAGTCTTCAAAAAAGTAGAAAAATAAAAAATTAAAAAAATGTAGGTAGATAAAAGCATCAAACTAATGTTTTTAAAAATTCATAATTACAAGATAAAAGCTAAACAATTTAATAAAAGGAAAAATGATAAGAATTAAAGAATTAATTAAAACGCAAGGAAGGTCTAAAAAAATAGCAAAAAGTCAAAAAAATTAAATAAATAGAAAGAAAATAGAGAAATGTTTTTTCCCTTAATCTAACAAATTGTAAAAAATGTAAAAAGTACAAAAAATAATAAAATTTGATTAGAATCTACAAAAAATTAGAATTAATAAAAATAAAATGAAAAAACTACATACAAAGATAAATAAAAAGTTTATAAAAAAAATTTAAAAAACCTTTAAAAATAAAAAAGTTTAGGCAAATTGAACCAAGTACATTTTTATAATATTACACTTGAAACAAATCCAACAATAAATTAAAAAATAAAGAAAATCTAAACATTGCATGGAAGGAAAAGTTTACTAAAAATTTCGAAAAAATAAACAAGACGTAAAAACAAATTGAATAAATTTATTCAAAAATGGGCGTATTTATTTTTAAAAATATGTAAATAATTATGATTTTACATGCGGTATAAGAGATCTGGAGACTTGAAAAGTTTTTTTTAAATTAAATTATGATTTTAATGTAAATGTTTCAATGATTTAAATAACAATTTAAAATAACAATTTAAATCATGATTTTAATCCAAATAAGTTAAGTTAAATTTCAAATTTTTTTCTTATTCACTGTAAAAAATAAAAAATGAGAAATTTATAAATTTACCAGGTCAGACGATATAAAATTATAAATGATTCGTAAGTTAACACGTCGAACGATGTATGAATCCAACGTTTGACGTCATTAAAAGACAGATATTCTGTTAGTTTTTAAATCATGTGTAATTCTCATTAATTTTTTTACAGTATATCAGCATATTCGCTGACAAAGTCGATAGTGACTACACTAAATAATGCCGCAAAGCACAAGGATTACCTTTAAATTCAAAGAAAATTTTAAAGTAAAACCAGAAAATAAATACTTGGGAAATAATCCTTAAAAAGGGATCCGAAGCAAAGTTAAGTTTTTTTACATTCTTGTAGAAAGTATACACAAGAGAAAAAAAATCAAATAAAAATAGAAGATCCTAAAATAGAAGATGGCAACACAGGCAACAAATATAATTAATAAAAACACTTACGGTTCCTTTTTCAGATTCGCTTGACATTTATCACTTCAATTGCTTCTTCGTTCGTTAAGAAAAACATATTAGTTTTCAAACTGCTTAATATCTGCACAATAATAGAGTTTGCGATTTTTTTGATGAAAGTTTGCGGCAGTTGACGAACAGTCGAACAAGAAAAATACGACGCTGCGCCCAACAAGCTCGCGCGCGTCTTTCTGATCAGCCAATGAGAGTTACCTTGCAAACCGCGCTTTTTGAAAAACCGAAATATTAAAATTTGGATAGAATAATTTTCATTTATTGATTCCTTAAATTTCAGTTAATTTTAATTGATTTTCATATTAATGTATAGGTAAGCTAAATTCAATACATACATGAATGAAATTTTATTTGCTTATGAATTAATATAAATTTCATTCAACATTGAATGAAAATTCATTGACGTGAATGAATTAAAAGTGAATTAATTTTCATACTTTTTCTAACAGTGCAAAAGTGACCACCTTTAGTAGATGGTTCTTGAACTGTCACTTCAGATTTTAAAAAAGGACAATTTATTCAAATTCTGTTGTATTTAATAAGCAAGTGTACCAAGTTTCATATTTTTTAATTTAAAATTGATGTGGTGACAGAATTTTGTCCAAAAATTGAGGTTTTTGTCCCACGGTGCGACGAACTGGCAAGAAGATCCTTGGAGTTCTGCTGTCGGGGTTTTCCGCGCGGACGCGTGGGTTGCATTCATTGGCTTCCGTTGCCGATCAAGACCGGTATGGGTTGGTTCCGGTGTAGTATGTAGGCCTGGGATGCTGATACAGCGGCTGTCCCCTCTTTGCTGGCGGCGAAACTCGGCGATAATCTTGTCTCGATGGCAACTCCCTGATTTCCCGGCTGAACGTTTTGTTCGTATAAAGCTCCAATGTATCGTCCGACATAAGAAGATCCTTGTAACAAACTTTATTTTTAAAAAATAAGAAATTTAAAATTAGAACTAAAAAGGCAAACAAATGAAAATGTGTTAAAGATAATTGAACATAAATTATAGCTTATAAGAACTATGTCACTCATCGAAAGACATAAAATTAATCGAGTTATAATTTGTCAGAAAAATTAATTCATATATATATATATGTGTCGATTCAGGGTGAAAGGGACCTTAGCTGCAGAACTGAGTTTTACGCGTACGGGCGTTTGAAGTTGAGCCTCCCTATGTTACTGTTAGGTTATACCTATGTTTCACCTCTAATAACACAAAAACTAATATACATAAACAAGTTTTGATTTATGTATGTGAAAGAGCAACTCAAATTCTATCGATTTATAATAAAAATTAAAAATCGAATGTTTTGCAGCTAAGGTCTCTTTCACACTGAATCGACACATATATACGTAGATAAAATAATCTGAACGAAATTAAAATATAAATCTAATAAAGTCAATAAATATTTATTTTCTTAGATTCAATTTATCACAAAATAAAAAAAAAATAATCGATTTTGCAAAACATTCGACAAAATTTTTACGCGACGGATATTGAGCTGTACAAGTGAGATCAAGCTAATATAATTATCCATTTTCATAACTTTAGTAATAAACATCCAATATTAAATTTATTTCATGAATATGTTAAAGTTTTTAAAGTTAAAATAATGTTTGAGTCAGTGTCGTAAAATTCTCTTTGGGTCGGTAAGCATTTCTTAGCTTACAGGCAAGAAATTCCTATTTAGTGTTAAGATGATAACTGTCGAAATACTGGGTCTTTAGGTATAAGTAAAGCAGCTTTATAATCCTTAGAATATTTTTAATGAATATAAAACGAAAAAATGCAGTTTTTAATAATTTTTATATTCTAAATTTACGCGGCTACGTATTGGTACGTAAAATTTCCACTTGACCAAAAGCGAGCCTGTCAGCAGTTCATTTACATTTTATTATTATATTAGCAGGTTTCAATTGCAATTATCGTAAATAATTATTAAATATGTAATTTTAAGCTTATCTGATATATAGACTGTTCAATATTTTTCATAATTATTTAGGATGTTGTCAATATTTTTAGAAGTGCATTCATAACCTCAAACCATGGACTTAAGTCCATGCGGCATGCCTCAAACTAGTAATACTTGAAAAGTAATCAAACAAAAAATTGGAGAGAAGTTAGTTCAAACGTAAAATAATGTTACAATCACGAGTTACAATTTTTTTTAACCTGACTCGGAAAGATAATTAGTATCATCATCACTTCACTGTTAAATACTTCCAAGTGACAAATTCAAATGAATATAAGTTAAAGTTAGTTTAATTTAGCATTTCAAAACTTGTATTTATTATTTAAAAAAGTTTAATTTACATTTTAAAAAATTATCTTTAAAATAAATTCAAACTTTAGATAAAAATACAGAATCTTCATAACCTCATTTATTCATTTGTTTTGTATATTAATGTTTTCATTATGCACCTTCTTTTATATTAAAATAAACAATTTGATTTAATTTTATATTGTGACAATTTGAATATTCTATCACTTTAATAATAAATAAATGTTTGTAAGTACTTAAATACTTTTTATGATAATTTTAAAACCATTGCCAGTTATTGGGACTTTTAAAATTGGCCAGGCGGACAACTTTTTTTCATTGCCAGCTATTAGTACATGCAATAGACTGATATTATTGTTAAATTAATCCTTAAAATTGCCAAAAATGTTAGTATTTTTTAATAAACAAGTAGAATATGAGTTTATCTTTCAGAATAAAAAAACTTTCTTAATGAAAAACCTACTTGACATAATATATTTTAACAGTTAAATTCTTAAGACCCTTAAGCGTCCCGTAACTGGGACATTTACCTTAAATCACATTTAGAAAAAAGTAAAAAAAAATTTTTTACTTAAAAAAAATTATTTTTGTGAAAATCGCATGTGTACAAAAAAAGCGTTCAGTTCCATGTCATTACTATTATAATACTGTAACAACTATTTGATAGTATTGCTAACATTTTCTTGAAGTTTTCATGTGAAACAAGCGATCGGCAGAAGGAATAGATTTATTTTGCACTATTGTAAAAGTGAGGTTAGAATAAATGTCAGATTTCAGCTCCATGGTAACACGTATTATTTCAGCTCCACGGCCTATATAAAGTGTTCAGTGTGCTTCATGCAGAGAAACTTCTTTATCTGTGGCGGTTATTTTAAAATATTATTCTATTGGCGATTCAAACAGCTAAAGTAGCACCTCTACTGGCCGGCTTTGAACTAATATGTACACGATTCTCTGTATGGTTCTTTATGCAAATCTGGTTGTTTTTTAAGTTTTTAAACTCTTTTTCAAGTTTCAACTATTGAATCGAGCTAATCTAATATTCTTTATATTATTTTAAAGTTTTGCAAATAAATTTTAATAAATATAGACGGACATTCGTACTTGCAAACAGGAAAAAAGAAAAAACGGGAATGAAACAACTGTTTTGTTCCTCAGTGTTCTAAATTAAAAACACCGGAAAATCATCTCCATCAGGATCCAAAAGATCTTGCACGACGTAAACAATAGGCTATTGATATAAAAACGGGGAAAAAATTGACCGCTAGGATAAAATATTGCAACAATCATTTTAAAAATGACGACTACATACCAACTAGTATAAGTACATTTTTTGGTTATGTTTTTATATGATTTCCAAAAATTGTAGTTTTATATTATTAATTTAATCTTTAATTATCACAGGTGGGACAGAATTAAAACCAAATTTAAAGCAAATTGATGTGCCTTTTCAAAACTTACAAATGAGAAATAAGCATGATATCATGCTCAAAAATAGAAACGATTTGTTGATAGGCGACGAAATAACCATATCAACATATCATGCTTATTTCTAATTAGTAAGTTTTGAGAAAGCACATCAATTCGCTTTAAATTTGGATTTAATCCTGTCCCACCTGTGATAATTAAAGATTAAATTAATAATATAAAACTACAATTTTTGGAAACCATATAAAAACATAACCAAAAAATGTACTTATACTAGTTGGTATGTAGTCGTCAGTCTTAAAATGATTGTTGCAATATTTTATCCTATCGGTCAATTTTTTCCCAGTTTCTATATCAATAGCCTATTGTTCACGTCGTGCAAGATCTTTTGGAACCTGATGGAGATGATTTTCCGGTGTTTTTAATTTAGAACACTGAGGAACAAAACAGTTGTTTTGTTCCCGTTTTTTTTTCCTGTTTGCAAGTACGAATGTTCGTCTATATTTATTAAAATTTATTTGCAAAACTTTAAAATAATATAAAGGATATTAGATTAGCTCGATTCAATAGTTGAAACTTGAAAAAAAGTTTAAAAACTTAAAAAACAACCAGATTTGCATAAAGAACCATACAAAGAATCGTGTACATATTAGTTCAAAGCCGGCCAGTAGAGGTGCTACTTTAGCTGTTTGAATCGCCAATAAGGTAGTTTAGCTATGCTGGCTTACTCTGCTCTATCTCGATTTTAGATTATCCAAAAAATGAAACCAAATATTTATTATTAAATATTGTATTTGCTAGCTGTTGTTTTATAGAATTGTATATGTGTTAACTAATATCTAAAATACTGTTAGAATATTAAATAATTTATGAATTTATTATTTATTTTCATTTTAGCAAAATATTAAGAAGAAATTTTTATTTTGTACAATATATTTGGAGTAAAAGGATGCGGTTCAGCTCCAGGTGGCAGCCAATTTAAAAAAATTTGCTATTATTTCCGTATAAATATAGCTGTAGTAAAATCGTTTAAAATATAATTATATTATACCCTAATAAGAAAAATTAGAGCACAGAAACATTAAAAAAAAATTATTTTTCTACCAAAACTTATCTTGAAATAGGGCAGTTACGCCAAAATCGACCATATATTATATAAATTTAGCGTTTCTTTGCTTGAAGCAGGTCATAGGTGTAGAGATCGCTCGGAAGAGACGTACGACCATGTGGTCCTCAGGATCATGTAAAATCGTTTCTACAACGGTTTTTTTGGAGTTTAAACATGTAAAGTCAATTTTCAAAATTTCCAGGCCTTGAATTTGTTATGCAATGATCCCCAAAATCCTCTGAAGGCCATCGACTTCATTAATATAGAACTCCTTGTTCACTTAGCTTTTGCCAGGTATCAATTTAAATAAATATTACACTCGGCTCTGATTTCATATCCAATAAGATAAGAAAGTGAAGAGTATCTGATGAACCTTCACTTTCTGATCATTTACAGATAACCTTCGAGCTGATGACTACGGTTAGTTCCACACATTAATGGTTCCGTAATCCCAGAAAAACAGATTGGGCTGGCTATGGCACTGAGCTTAAGAAAGCGCTGTCTGGATTTCCAAGAAAAACCAGGAATACTGAGACTCTCGACAGGGCGGCGGAGATTTTTACAAAAGCCGTTCATGCGGCCTTTGAGTGTAGTTGTGTTCCAACTAAAACTCATAGGGCTACTACCACCTGTTGGTGGAATAATAAATTGGACAACCTGCGTAAGGAAACAAGGAGGTTGTTTAGACGTGCTAGATCAAGTCGTACGGAGGTAAGTTGGGCCGTCTATTCCAATACAAGGAACAACTATAGGGATGCAATTAGGAAGGCTAAGCAAGATAGTTAGGCTTCCTTTTGCTCCAATATAAACAAGGGAAGGGACGTGTCCAGATTGGATAAGTTGCTTTCTAAAAACCCTTACTCAATTATAGGCACTATTAAATTACCCGATGGAACCTTCTCCGAGTCGGACGAGGTGACACTTTCTGGGCTTCACAAGATCTGGTAGTGGTGATCCCGTATCCTGGCCTACGGCTGATCTCCCGAGGGCTAATTATGGTCCTCGGAGAGGATTAGCTAACAGGATCGTGACCGCAGACGGGATCAGGTGGGCCATTGAATCCTTTAGTCCCTACAAGTCTCCCAGACCGGACGGCATATCTCCCGTTCTCTTACAAAGGGCGGGCGAAATTGTAGTCGGCCCGTTGGTAAGGCTTGCTAGGGCGAGTTTGACTCTGGGATATGTTTTAGAGATATCGAGGTGTACGAAAGTGATTTTCATACCTAAAGCAGGCAGAATCGGTTACACCTCACCGAAGGACTATCGACCGATCAGACTCTAACATCTTTCGTCTTAAAAACTGTAGAAAGACAAGTTGATAGATATATCCGCTGTGAGATCCTGTCTAGACATCCGCATCACAGAGATCAACACGCCTTTAATTATCTGATGACCACTTAAAGGTATCGAAACCTTCAATTGGTGGTTTTCATCGAACCAGGACACCAATTCCTTCCTAAATTATCCTGTGTTTTTCCTTAATTATTTTTTTACTATTGTTAATATGCGTGATATTCTTATCCTTAGTATTATTTTCACTATTGTTACTATTATTATTATTATTATTATTATTGCTACTAATATTGTTACTGTAATTAGCATTATTATTATTATAATTTTTGTATTATTATTATTATTATCATTATTATTATTATCCTATTATTATTATTGTTATCATTATTATGAATTTATGTAGGCTGGCACTTCGCAAAGGATCCGGAAGTTTCTGGAAATTTCCGGAGACTTGAGGGCAGGAGAAAGGGAAAAGCTTTGTAGCAATTTTTTTTGCCCATAGTTTTTCACTATATAAGCTGCCCTTCCGGAGCTGTCAGCCAGTCGTCACCCGTACTCCAACCGGGTCAGATCGTTTCCGAAATACATTCATTTTCACCAGATCCGACTTCTTCTTATTAACGTACGTATTTTTACCCCGCCTCCCTTCGCTTCCTCGCCAGAAGCATCCTCGGTTCCACCGCGGGTAAAGCACCGGCATCCTCTATCCTCTCCTTTTCTCTCTTCTCCACGCTCGGCGGCGACCTCTGCTTTGCGGAGGAAAGCACCAGCTATCGTTCCTCTTTTCTTTCTCGCTCCCACGCTCGGAAGTAACCACGGCTTCACCGTGGATTACACTGGCGCTATCTCTCTCTCTCTCCCGCGCTTGGCAGCCTCCGCCGTTTCGACAGCGGATAAGCGCCAGCCTGTTCTTTCTGCCTCTCCCGCTCCACCGCTCGGAAGTAACCACTGTTTTACTGTGGATTACACCGGCAATTTCTTCCCTTTCTCTCGCGCTTAAACGCCTGGAAGCCACCACTGTTAACATAGCGGTAAGCACCGGCCTTTACCTACCTCCCTGCTTCCACCCGATCCTGGGTCCCGTTGTGATTACTCCCTTGATTCCGATCAAGCGAAGTTACCGACTTAATTAATCATGTCTTCCTATTTTTTAGATGAACCAGCCAGCAGTCCGTAGCAAGAGCAAACGGAGGTTCGAGCGCGATCGACAGCGCGCCCGACAACGTACCGCCGAGAACCGGGCCCTGATACGCGCCGCCCGCGCAGCCCAAGCGTCACTCAACGTCCAAGAGAGAGAGAGAGAGAGAGAGAGAGAGAGAGAGAGAGAGAGAGAGATGAAGAAAACAGTGCGCTAGAGGCAGGGCCTTATGCTCCCTGAGAGGAAGAGAAAAAGAGGGCACGCAAAAGAGCAACGGAGAGAACAGAACAAAAGAGAAAGAGTGAGAGAGGGGGGTGGGAATGATAAGTTCTGACAATGGGAGTAAAACAAGCAGACCGTGGGCAAGAGACACTTTATTTGACACGAGACTTGTCGGGTTCACGAGCCGAAAAAGAGTATACTGACGGCTCTGGAAGGTCGATTTGTATAGGGAAAAGCTCTATGCAAAAAACATGTGCATAGAGAATTTCCCTTTTCTCACCCCTAAGCGTCTGGAAGCTTCGAAAAGCTTCCAGCTTCTTTCCAGTGCGCCATGCTAGTCAAAATACATTGTTTTTACATAATCAATGTCCTTAAAATTATCACTACTAATAATAATAATATAAATCCTATATAATAATTTGCAATGATCCCTAAACTGAAAATTTTCGTACCTAATGGGCGAAGGTTTGTGATTGTTCTCCTATTGTTCTTCTTTTGTCTAAATTACAATGAGGTCATTATTCTCCTGTTGTCGAAATTACAATGAGAGCATTATTCGCCTTTTATCTAGATTACAATGAGGTTATTATTTCCTTTATAATAATCTGCCAGTGGTCGTAAACTAAAAATATTCCTGCAGAAAGGGCGGATTTTTGTCATTGTTCTCATTCTGTTCTCCTTTTGTTTAAATTACAATGAGACCATTGTTCTTCTTTTGTCCAAATTACAATTAGGTCATTGTAAGCCTTTTGTTTACATTTAAGGAGTAAGAGTATTCTGGACGTATGCTTTAAATTACGAAATGATTTGACTGGTGCTTCCTGCGTCGTAAGATTCGCTAATCTTAAAGAATAATTTTAATGAGAGGGGATAGTTTTGTTTTAGCAGCGGAGTGAAGATGACCAGCACCAAAATAAGAAAACAAAAACGATCAAAGCTGAATTTTTGACAGGTAGGTAATTTTAATTGTCTATATAAATTTCTGTTGAACTATTTTTTTATTTTTAAAACCAATTTAGGTTATTTTTTAGAACCTAAATTAGTTTTTTAATAAATGATGTAGCTCATTATGATGTTTAAAAGTTTTCTTGAATGATTTAAAACATAATAATTTCACTACTTTATGTACGAAACGATGAGTGTTGATGAAAAATCTATACAGGGTTGGTTCTTTTAGATTATAAGGTATAGCGGGTTACAGTTAATAGCTTATATATCTAATAATATTATAAAATAGTAATTATAAATATATTATTTGATATTATTAACATTAATTAATTAATAATTATATATTTTTATTAAATGATATTAATATTTATTTTAACTTATATTAAATATATTAATATAAATTAGTGTATTAATGTATTCATAAATTCTTCGAAGTACGGAGGGTTCTTTCAAATTTGAAGGCGAAGCGGCTTAAATTTTTTTAATTATACATATAATTAAAGTAAAAAATTCTGAAGTAAAACACTTTTTTTCGATATAGAAATTTTATATGTTCTATCACTAATTTCGTAGTATTTTCGAAACAAAAGATGATTTTAAGTTGTTTTGCAAAATATTAATTTTTCCATGAGTTATTATTTAAACAATTTTTTAACATGAACTTAGTAATAAATTATTTTCTACCGTTTTACTAGATGGATTTTAATAAAATTTTGTAAGAGTTACATACAACAGTCATGTTGTTAGTGAGGAACACTGAGCAATCATGTCGCGTGTGATGCACGATTTTTAATTTCATTAATGTAGACGAGTGAAATTTTGGCGAGAAATTTTAATTGTGTCATGTTACATTTTGCGGTTATTGAGTCGTGCATCGAGCGTGATCATGAATTTTTTCAAGCTGAAGTCTTTTCCCTCAAGGTTTAATCCTTTTTCATATGCATAGATTTAAAAATATCAGAATTTCCTTTGATAGATTTTCTTTTTTTTTTAAGTATTGTTTATTAAAGCTTTTCTAACTAGAATATTTTGGCGTAGTAAGTATTTTTTTTTGTATTTAAATTATGCGTTGGGAAGAGTGTCCATCAATGTATCAGTTTTTTCAATGAACCAATTCAATTTTCTCAGAAACAATTAAATAAAAATTCTCCTATTTTTAAATATAAATGAAGTTTGCGTAAACAAACTACGTCCATAAATTTAAAATGTGTGGATTTATTCTTTACAGAGAAAACTGAAAAAAAAAGTTTTTGATGCACTGAAGAAAAAATTTACCTAAAATACAAACACGTTTTTTAATTGAAATAAGGCAATTGAAAAATAAATGTCATTACGATTTATTTTGTTTTGGGCCTTAACTACAATATTCTAATGAGATAAAGATTTTTTATCCCACAGGCACAAACATGGCGCTTTTAGATGCCTGTAGGCAGGGTTTAAACGCATTCGTTTGTTCGACCGGGTGAAAATGGCTTCCATTTTTTCCCTAGGGAAAAAATGAACAGCTGATCCATGCATTTTTTTTACCACAGGGCAAAAATGGCCGCCATTTTCATTCGCTCAAACAAGTGAATGCATTTAGACCCTAACCTACAAACATTTAAAAGCACCAAGTTTGTGCTTTTGGAATAAAAAGTATCGTAAGCAACACGGGTTTAAAGGCAGTCATTTGTTTACGCTGATGTTTGTGTACGAGTGATAAAGTTATAAAAAACCATTTTTGTTGCAAATGTCATGTTGATTCAATGTACCGGGGAACAATGAACCACCTGGAATTTCAGTGTATTTTCGATTTCCAGAGTGATATGCCTGATTATAAAACTAGGCATGAGTACAGCATGTTACAGTGATTGTTATCAGTACTTTTCTCAACATAGCAAAACTAAAATGCCATTTTAGCTAGTTGAAAATGAAAATAGCTTGTTAGTTTAGAAAGATCCTAAATTTTATTATTTAATCAAAATAAATCGTGTATAATATGTGTGCATTACCTAGAGAAGTGTTGTAGTTTTATATTGATGCAAAGAAGTGCTTGAAGTTGGTGAAATTGAATAAGTACTATGACCTTGAAAAAAACCCGGTACATTGATGGCCTCTCTTCCCTATAATAATTAATGTCTTAAATTTTTGCCATCGTAAAATTTGTCAACTTGAAGCATTTCTAATTTATGTGTCACTGAATGATCTTCCAATACCATTTTTTAGTGAGAATCTATTGTTGTCGTTTTCTGAATAGATTGCTCTTGTTAGATTTTGTTGTTGTTGCTGTATGGATAGCTTAAAGCCCAACATTTCGCGAGTAAATTTTTAAAAAATTTTTAATTGTTTATTAAAGGTAAATTATTCTTAAGAATTTTTAATAAAAGTCCGAGGTCAGTGGCGAAGGTGGTTGCGCCATATTCCTTCATGGCAGAGGAATTGCAACTATATTAGAAAGATTTTCTCAAGGTAAGAAGAGTTATTTATTTTTTATTAATTTGGTTATTTTCCGTCTTTTGACAATTTAAGAAATATTAATATATTTTTTTAATATCACGATGGTGCTTAACGTGGGGCTGGCCATAAAATTTTATTAAATGCAATTCATGATTTTTGAATATTTGAGTCATGTTGAATAATGATTTTTGTGTTTGATCCTGAAATGAAGATATTGATTTAATCATTATCTGCGTCTATAAGAATTTAAATTTGCAGCTAATTAAGTATTAAATTTTGACTTCATAAAAGAAGATGTTCTTCTGAAATATTATTTCAAATTTTTCGTGTGAATAAAATTAAAATTAAAAGTCAAAATTCAAACACAGTAGAGTGCTTACAAGCCTTCTTCATATCAACACAAACCAGTTAGACGATTCATAGCGTGACTCGTCTACTAATCCCTTAATAAAAGAATAGTGAGAAACACTTCAGCTCGATAATAGTAATTAAGATTGCAAAATTTAATAATAAAATATCATTATTATCGCCTTAGAATGAATTATATTAATATTATAATTACATTTATTTGTCATATCTTGAACCTTGATTATCCATTGCATGTTTTTAAATATTCTTAAAATATCAACTGATTTATGTGATCTTTAAAATAAAATGTTTGTATGAAGTTTGTTGATAATTATAATTATTTATGGAATTTTTTTGTATTTGTCACTGAGATAATATTTAATTTAAATCTATTTATTTGATTTTGCTGAAATTGATTTTTTTTAAAGGAATAATATTCCCTCTTTCCTTATGAAAATATATAAATATTTTTTTTATCTCTTCCAAGTGTGATTACACCGATAGCGTGAGTTTACAGCGAAATTTACCTCCACTGAATCACTGTTAATTAATACAATCGGGTCAAGTCGTTTAAATAAATAAACATTTTTCGAAATTTACTCCAGGTCGGTTTTTAAGCAAACTTATCGTGGTACAAATAAATTTCAAAATTTACATAACAATTTAATTTGAAAAATAATCGGTTCGTATCCTTAACTTTTTATACCAATAAATCTGCAAATAAAATTAAAGTCCGAAAGGATCTCGGTTCAACGGGAAGTACGATTACTTAAATATTATGAACGTTGAACCACTATCCTAAATGTCTTCAAAAGGTATTCGTCAATTGGCCTGTTCGTTCCGTAGAGCGGATCTAATCGCGGAGTTAAAGAGTTGTGAGCTGTCAATTAAAGGCATAGTACCGATTTTACGTGAGAGACTTCTTGGATACAAAAGAGATCTCAGCAAGACAAAAAACGATTCGGGAATCGACTTCGGTAGACAGGGAAATTTACCAGCGATCCCCAAAGATCCGGCGTCCGATCAGTCGAGTGAGAACTTTGATGGGGAATTTCGCCAAGACTCGAATGGCGAAAACCATCCCCGTGAAAATGCACACGATCCTGGACGTCAGCAAGAGCGGACACAGGCACGAAAATCGCAAAAATAGAAATCGAGAACGATATAATAGAGGCTTTCGTGGCTTTGATCGTAACAATGAAATAAATCAGGGCATTAGGGATCAAAGATTCCAACAACAAGACATTCAAATAATGGCAGATCAAACCAGCCGGAACGTGTTCCCGTGTCCCACCCTTTAGGCAGATATTATGCCCCGGCCGATTGGCCGAGGAGAACTAGAGCATATGAAAATTTCGAACTACTGGGTACAGGATCTCGTACAGGTCTATCGAAGACATAATTTCCACCATTTTGGTAACCCAGAAAACATCGAAGAAAACGGTAATAATTTCAGAAATACATATACTTAGAGAGAAAATTTTTATATATTTGAACCTGAATCGGATAACTTGAATGAAGAGTACTATAATCGTGGAATTTATTATCGACCTAGACAGCGCGGTTATGGTACTACAACTGCCTCCGCTTATGAAAGTATGTGGAAATAGAACCTTAATTTTTCAGGTTCAAGTCAAGAGGATTCAGAGTCTTTTTTACGACGCATAGAAGAAGGCAAAAGTTTCTTCCTGATTAGCAACGAAGACCTGCTAAGAATCTTACCTTTCTTTTTGTCCGGAGTAGCATCAAATTAGATTCGCAGACTAAGGCCTTAATGGTATACTTTTTCCCAATTCACGGTTGCGTTTAGGGTTCGCTTTGCAGATGCCGAGTTTTAGTTCGTGCTGCGGCAAGAGCTATAATGTCGAACCCAGGGTAAAAAAGAGCGAATCGCGGATTCTCTGACCTGTATGTAGTCGTTGCTAGGCCGAATCTCCCTCTTCTCTCGGAGGCGGAAGGAATCAGTTACGCTCATCGTAACTTGCTGTCTAGACTACAGGTTTCAACCCACAGAAATGAGATTTACTCTCGTGTTCATCTGAAGGAACTAGCGAGCGCTGCTGAGAAAACTTATCGTGTAGCCTAGTCGTATCGTCCACACACGCTCCAGAACGTTCTCTACTACCAGATCTCGCATACAAGGATCCCTGAGGTCGTGCTGTGCATAGAAAGAGAGATAACGCCAATTTAATCGCAGAGTCTTCGGAGGTAGAGGACTTATAATTTTATTTTCTCACTTTCGAATAGTGTAAGCGTAGTCAGAATGATATAAAGCCGGTCAAGGTTCCCGATAAAAATAAAAAAGGCAAAAAGAACCAACAGTCGTCAAAAGAACCGAAAGCTTCACCCTCTCCCCAAAATGAGGTAAAATCTCCGGCCAACGATCCATCGGATAATGAGCTACAGAGTATTTTAATCTGCTAAAACTATGACCAGACAGGACACAGAAATTACGACTGTGCGGGGCCACTAACTATTTTCTGTTTTGGTTGTTGCACGAAGGGTGTTACGAAACCCAAGTGTATCACGTGTCAGGAAGGGTCTGAAGCGAGTCCTGGAGTTCAAAAAGAGCTTACTAGCTAAGCGTACCCCTTGATAAGTTCTGATGACCGTACCGGAAATACTTGTAGCCGCGACATTGCCCCCGTACAGTTCTTATTGGATAAGATCAAGACGCGGAAGATGAGTTGGTTTCCAATGACGTATTTAGAATGCTCTCTTATAAGGAATTAGAATAGTCGGAATTGTCGTATAGTGCCATTTTTCTGAATCATAACAATCCCTTACTCGTTGAGTCGGTAAAAATACAGAGAATACGTACTCAAGCTCTTGTCCATCCTGAAGCAAACAGAACGTTTATCGGATCGATGGGACTAGAAAAGATAAACAAATTAAAAATTCCCATAAGAGAAAGTAAGGGTAGAGTAAAATTTTCTAACGGAATTGTAGAGACCGTTTCTGAAGAAATTACGTTGCCAATAGAACTAAAAGAGTTTACCAAGGAAGTTAACGTGCGAGTAGTGCAGAATTTACCATACCCATTGGTACTCAGGTTGGACGAGTCACCAAAAGTACTCGCGGAAATGCATAAAGAATTTGACGACATGCTCAGAGACGACGTGATGGTGCGCAAGCCAGACGGGACTTATCGTGTCTGTTAAGATTTTTGCCGAGTTAATAGTGTAACGAAAAAGGATGCGTATCCCATCCCACAAATGGACTCGATTTTATCGAAATTGCGGCAGGCTAAATATATCACAAGGCTCGATATGCACAAAGAATTTTGGAAATTCCACTCCATCCGGATAGTCGCGAGAAAACGGCGTTTATCTTTCCTGGACGTGGTTTATTTTATTACAAACGGATGCTATTCTGGCTAACGAATGCCCCCACTACGTTCCACAGTGGTCGGAAACTGAAACTTACTGTTCACAGACACCTACAGCTCGTAATACTTTATCGATTTTAATTTTTTTAAAATACTTAGTATTAAATTTTCAACAAACGTAAAAAAATTTTTTAATTTAACGTTCAATTGCTAAATATTTAATCAAACAAAGTTGCAAAATTAAGTATTTTTGAAATATCAGTCATTAGTTTCTTAAAAATTAGTGTAATCTATCTTTTGTTAATCATAATCACTAAGAAAATGTGTAACGAATGTAAATATGATTAATAAAAATTTTATTTATTGTTATAAACAATTAAATTTGACAAATTTTAAAATAAAAATAATAATTAAGAACAATAAATTACTAAACTAATTACTATAAATCCTTTTTAAACAATTAATTTAAAAAATTAGAGAAATAATTAACTTTTTATCCATTAATGCCTAAGCCAAAACTGAACGTCGAAATTAATTATTTTTATAGTTTTTTAAATTAATTGTTTAAATTTGTTTTATAGCAATTAGTTTAGTAATTTAAATTAGTAAAAAAGAAATTCCCTTTCGTGTTAATACATATATGTGAGAGTAAAATTCAATCCTTGGAAGGTCGTAAAATACATAAAACATGTAAAATTGGTTTCTGTATTTATTTATTTGGTCATCGCTACGTTTCGATGAACTGTTGTGTCATCCTCATCAGGCTAATTTTGAAAAAATACAAAATACACCAAGATTTAAAAATTGCACTGTTACTAAATCACATAAAACACAAATTATAAATAATTAACATTTTTTTACCTCAATTAAAAATTCGGCGTTACATAATTATAAATCAAAATTTAAAATAAAATAAAATTCTTTTTAATCAAATATAAAATCGTCATAATAGTAAAAGCATCTTGTCTAGACTAAACTTAAAACTAATCGAAGTAATTAGACAATATTTTGGTAAACAGACGTCAATGAACTTTCATATAAACAGAGAGGCACAAACGACTAGAAAGAGAAATTCGATCATGAGTTCAATCGGTCAATGAGAGGGAAATAAGTTTTATTAAGGTATAAGATATCAGATTTTTTATTAATGGTAAAATTATTACTTTTTATATACAACATTTCTGAGAACACTCGTTTTTTATAACGATATATATATATGCAACAGAAATGTTGCATATAAAAAGTAATAATTTTACCATTAATAAAAAATCTGATATCTTATACCTTAATAAAATTTATTTCCCTCTCATTGACCGATTGAACTCATGATCGAATTTCTCTTTCTAGTCGTTTGTGCCTCTCTGTTTATATGAAAGTTCATTGACGTCTGTTTACCAAAATATTGTCTAATTACTTCGATTAGTTTTAAGTTTAGTCTAGACAAGATGCTTTTACTATTATGACGATTTTATATTTGATTAAAAAGAATTTTATTTTATTTTAAATTTTGATTTATAATTATGTAACGCCGAATTTTTAATTGAGGTAAAAAAATGTTAATTATTTATAATTTGTGTTTTATGTGATTAAGTAACAGTGCAATTTTTAAATCTTGGTGTATTTTGTATTTTTTCAAAATTAGCCTGATGAGGATGACACAACAGTTCATCGAAACGTAGCGATGACCAAATAAATAAATACAGAAACCAATTTTACATGTTTTATGTATTTTACGACCTTCCAAGGATTGAATTTTACCCTCACATATAGTTTAGTAATTTGTTGTTCTTAACTAACATTTTTATTTAAAAGATATCATTATTACAAAACAAAAAAGTTTCTCTAAGAAAATCATTAATTTTTAAAATTTGTTAACTTTCATTGTTTATAACAGTAAATAAAAATTTTATTAATCATATTTACATTCCTTACACTTTTGCTTAGTGATTATGAATTATAAAAGATAGATTACACTAATTTATAGAAAAATAATGACTGATATTTTAAAAATACTCAATTTTGCAATTTTGTTGAATTAAATATTTAGCAATTGAACATTAAATTAAAAAATCGGTTTTCTTACGCTTGTTGAAAGCCGTGATCTGGTCAATCCAGAAATTTCGAGCTTCTCTCGAAGAGTACCACTTCACGGTGGTAAGTGACCATAGCAGTCTCAGGTGGCTGAACAATTTGTAAACCCCTACTGGAAACCCTGTTCTTGATCCGAAATCCCAAGGACTCGTGGTACGTTAGACGATTCGTAGCAGTGACAGAATTCCTTGAGAAATTTTCTTTGTGGCGTATCGTTAACGAGAGACTGTGCCATTACTGTACCATTCGTAACTCGAGTCTTTAGAAAAATACCTAAAAGCGCGGAAAGTAGTTTTGTGCGATGACCAACAATCTACCTTATCTCCGAGGCTCATGATAACTTCCAATTGGGACATCTCGGGGCTTACAAAACTTATATGCGCATCATGAAGAGTTATTACCGGCCGAACTGTTTCCGTGACGTAGGATATGTCCGTAATTGTAGCGTGTGTCAAGCTTGCAAGCCGGACTAATCGACACCACCTGGGTTAATGGGCTAGCACGTAGTGGAGGAACCATGGTCCATTGTTTCGTAAGACGTAATCGGAACCCTCCGTCGTAGTAAAGCCCAATTCCAATATTTATTAGTGATACAAGATTTGTTTACGAAATATGTAGAATGTGCCAGAAGGAGATCCGCGAATGTGAAGAAGATTCGAAATTTGATTAAAGATCTAGTAATTAATCGATGGGGTGCCCCCCGAGTGATCTTAACTTATAAAAGGACGGAATTTATAAACCACGAAATTAGTTCAATGGCCAGGGAATTTAACATCATTCATTCTACGACCCCCCCTTACCACCCACAGGCCAACCCTGTAGAAAGGTTCAATAAAGCGTTAACAACCATGATAATTTTATCTTAAAAAAAGATCATAGAGCCTGGGACGAGAACCTTGCAAAGTTTAAATTCGCGTATAATACCAATGCTGTCTGCCAGAAAAGTTTAAGTTCACTTTTAGAAAAGTTAAAGTTAATTTTTAGAAAAGTGGAAGTTAACTTTCGGAAAAGGTAAAGGTAACTATTAGAAAAGTTCAAGTTAACGTTTGAAAAAGTTAAAGATAACTTATGGAGAAGTTGAAGTTAACTATCGGAAAAGTTCGAGTTAACTTTTGGAAAAGTTAAACTTAACTTTTAGAAAAGTTAATATTAATTGTCAGTAAAGTTAAAATTAACTTTAAAAAAATTATAGATAACTTTTGCAAAAGTTAAAGTTAACTTACCCAAAAGTTAATCTTAATTTTCACGAAAGTTAATGTTAACTTTCGAAAAAGTTAAAGTTACCTTTCGAAAAATTAAGACGGCCTAATTCACGAGAATTTGGAATAATAAGTAAATAGAATAACGACTTGGATCTTCTCCCTCTTTAATCGCTGTTTCCTTCAGGTTCAATCCAGTTTGACCCTTACGGCATCTAGAGATCTTACCTGGTTGTGGCACCGTAAAAGTCAAAATAATGGTAATAAAGTAAAAATAAATTTTCTTTTGAAGTAGATTAAAAAACTTCAACATAAAATAATTTTGAAATCATTGAAATCTGTAAAAGTAATTAAATTATAATTTAACATGTATAATATCAAACGCTTTCTCTCAGAAAGGGGTAGTTAGAGTAAACTTAATGAAACAATTATAGTAGTAATGATATGCTGGTATAGGCTCACTTACCTACCATCGGTAATGCAGATGTCTAATTTACTGACCAAGCGAGTTTCAGCAGAGGTCGCTAAATGGCGTCACTTGTTAGTTGCAAAGGAAAAAGGCAGTTTGTGCTGAGGACTTTGAATTTTTCAGCCGTGTTTTGGTAGTTTTTTGGGTATTTTAAATTTCCAACAATGATTTGGGTGTTTGATGTGGGGATTTTTAATTTTCACACCGTGTTTTGGCTGTATGTAGTGGGTGTTTTTTAATTCTATGCGTTACCGATAGTGTTTTGAAGGGGAATTGACGAAAAAAAGATAGTTCGAATTGTCAGAGTTCTACCTTACCAACATGTAACTTAACCTTTACTTCCTTGGTGATTTTTAGTTCTGTTTTAAAAATTTTAATTTTCTAGAGGTAAGCCCATATTTACATTTTTAATCTTATTTGATTACTTTTATTTTGTTTGAGGCCTCAAGTGGCCAAAAAGTAATCGTATACCAGCGGCCCAATACAGCATTTTGGATGCATTTGGGGTGTCGTAAGACACCCTGGACTCCCCCGTGCGCACGCCACTGATTTATTTACATCCTTTTAAATACAAAAGTTTCCCTGCAGTCAATGTGACCATTATAGGGTACATAATAACAGCATGGTTTTAGTATAAGTAAAAGTATAAAATATTATTACTATACTTAAAACTTTTAAGAAAGTTTTACTGATTTAAGAAGTAAATCGTAAAGTTACTACCTTTTGAAAACAATTTTTATATGTAGCGAATCCTTATTTTATTTTATTTGTATTTGTATTTGTCGCAGTATCGTATCAAAAAACAATTCGTTGACGGTTCAATTATTTTAATGATTCTCCACGTGTTGTGTGGCAGTCTTAATGAATGAGTCTAATGATAACAAAAACATGTCTTGGTATTTTGCAGAAGTCGTAAACATTTTATTAATATGCGTTGACGCTGAGTAGGTAATGGATCGCGCCGTCAAAGCTGAAGTATAGCTCAAGTAGAACGGCTTATCATATCTTGAGGCAAATCGTGGAACTTTTAAGGTCACATCGTTCAATAATGACGGGCAGTCAATTGAGAAAAAGAGAAGTTTAAATAAAAAAAGTCATCAGAGCTATGATGCGCCGTTCTTGTTAAACAAAATAATGCAGGTTTTCTGATTGGTAAAATATTTCGTCGTACGAATTAGGTACCCCAGGGACTTATTTGCCTTAGAAACCATGCTCGCAATATAGTTTGAAAAATTAAGATGTGGATTAAAAGTAAAACCAAGGTCTCGGGTAGCATAAACTCTAGAGATGGTATGACTAACTAATACATACGGATAATAATCAAGGGTATGTTCGGACTTAATATAAGATTGAACTTGACATTTGATCAGATTCAAAAGTAATTTATTATTAATGCTCCAAATTAAGATCTGGTGAAAATCTGAATGTAAAAAGCCAAAATCTAGAAGCGTTGCCATTTCACGATAGACTTTAAGGGGGGAGGGGTATGGTATTTAATTTTTTTTTGGCAATTTTATTTATATTTATAAGTGAATGCACAATATTTCAAGAATATTGTGTCCAAATTTTAAGTTGATCCAAGCAAAATTGTAGAAGTTACGAGTATTTGAGTGACCGTTCCTGGGAACCGTTTTTACGCCGCGCCCGTGCTGAACAGAAGCAAAAGTCGACCAAAGTTTAAGTTTACTTTCGTTCGCGTTTGTTGTTTTTTAGTATTTTAAACTGTAATGTATCTGGACGAAAGAACTTTACCGTATGGACCTGGCATTAACGACTCTGTGTGAGCTTTACAAAATTATCGAATTTTATTTTGAATTTCTTAGTGTGTAAAACTAAAAACCGCTCTACTGAAAAGTGCCATTTTTTAAGTCGGTGTGCAATATAACTCAAAATCTACTGGACCAATCGTTTTGAATTTTTCCACAGTACTTCTTCGCATAATTCCCCAGGTAATGTCGAGGACTTTCTTGTTTTTTTCAATAATTGTTCATATTACAATAACAAATATGTCGGTTTTTTGGGCGAAAATCGGTTTTTTGACTTCAAAGTGCTATCAAAAATTCCAAACTCAAAAAAAATCGCCTCGATGTTACCTGGAAAAACATCTCCTTTAACAAATGCATTTTGATTTTTTTGTTTCTGATGATTCTGTTGCGAGTTACGCTGCGTACCGCAAAACAACTTTTTTCAAAGCACGTCAGGAAATTAACATTCACTCGCTCAATTATAAATAGTTTTGAATGAGAATTTACGCAAAAATTGTTCGAATGTTGCTTTATTGTATGGAAATTGATTTAATTAACTGATGCACTCTGCATCGCCAACAAAAATTCATAAAAACATGCCTTTTTTTACCGAATTAACCATACCCCTGCTCCTTCAGGTCGTCTGCAAAGGTCAACATTGAAGAGTTCACGCCCTCATCGACATCGTTCAAGTACAATGTAAAGAGAGAAGAACCTAAGGCAGACCCCTGACGAACCCCTCTTTGTGGAATAAAAGATGCTGAGGTTAAATCTCCGATTGTTTCTATTAGTTAAATAATTTAAAATTAACTGTTTAAAAATTAATAAAATTGGAATATAATTAAGTTTTGGACGCTATAATTTCAAAATTTATAGAGTTAAACGCTTTCGATAAATCGAGGTAAATCACATCGACTTGATTCTTATTTTGAAAAGCTTTGTTGTATCCAACACAAGGGAAAATACCCTTTTTAAAAGCTAGATTGAAAATAATAGTCAGAGGATAACTAAGAATCAAAGCGCAATCTTTTAACAAAAAACTTGGAATTTGATCTGAACCCGATGTGTAGGAAGGCTTTAATGACTTAGCAGCCCAGAGGATCTCAGACGTGGACACAAAGAACGAATCGCTGCATGCAAAATCGATACCAGATTCAATTTTATTTAAAGTAATAAATAATAATAATAGATAATAAGTAATAAATGCCACAAATAATATTTGTGGCAAACAAGTTTGCAAAAATATCTACAATTTCTTGAGGGTCATTAATGGCGCGATCATTGAGACACGTAACGTCAGGCAGCAAGGATTTTTTATGCGATTTTTTATGTTATAAAATTTAATTTAATATGAAAAACAATTGGTAAAATTAAGGAAATTTCGAGATCAAAAATTAAAAAAATGATTCTAATTAAAAAAAATTGGATTGAAAAGGGTAAACGTATTGATAATAATACATACACAAATTATAATATTGATCTTCATCAAAATATGGTTGACTTAAACAGTTTCACAATTATGCATGATGACGTTAAAAATAAAATTCTTAAGCTGAATGTCAACACTGGGGCGGGTCATGATGGGATTCTACCGGTGCTGATTCGCACATGCTGCTCGTCAATGATTTTTCCTTTAACGCTTTTATTTAATATGTCACTATTACAATGTTGTTTTCCCACTCTCTGGAAAAAATCTATTATTACACCTATCCACAAGGACGGAGATGTGAATGATATTAAAAATTACTGGCCCATTTCCATTCTTAGCTCGTTTTCAAAAATCTTCGAAGGTATCATTTACGATAGACTATACCTATCTTTCCGGAACATAATTATTGACGAGCAGCATGGGTTTATCAGAAATAGGTCGGTTAATTCGAATTTGGCAACTTTTTTGCTGACTCTTTACCAAAATTTGAATGCCGATTGTCAAGTAGACACAGTATACCCAGATATATCTAAAGCCTTCGATAAGGTTAATCTTGCTTTGCTTTTGTTCAAATTGCGTTCCTACGGTGTTGGTCAGCACTTGATTGCTTGGCTCGAGAGTTATCTCTCAAGTCGATCTCTGATGACTATCCTTTTTCGTCTGGCGTTCCTCAGGGTTCCAATTTGGGACCTTTATTATTTGTTTTGTACATAAATGACATAAAGACTGTTATACAATATTGTTATTTTTTGTTATACGCAGACGATTTGAAGATATATTATATTATTAAAAATATATATGACTGCTTAAAAATACAGTCAGACTTAAATAGGATTTCTGAATGGTGTTCACGCAATGGTCTAATGTTAAATATTACTAAATGCAAAGTAATGACTTATTCTAGAAAAAAATCACCTCTTCGTTGTGATTATGCGATACATGGTGCCATCGTCGAGCGTGTGGATGTTGTCAGGGACTTTGGAGTTATTTTTCGTGATGATTTGAATTTTGGGGATCACATTTCGGCAACTGTAAGTAAAGCTCTCCGGGCTCTCGGTTTTATAAAACGTAACTCTTCGGGTTTTAAGAACTTGGCAACTCTTAGAATTCTTTATTTTTCCTTCATCCGTTCGACTCTGGAGTTTGGTTCTGTGATATGGTCTCCATACTACAGTCTCCATACTCTAAGACTCGAACGTGTGCAAAATCGTTTTCTTCGTTTTGCTGCGTTTCAATTGAATATAGATTTTGACTTTTTTGAACACGACTATTCTGATTAGAGACGCCGACTCGATATACCTAGCATACAATCTAGACTACTATGTGCCGATTTGTTATTCTTTTTTAAGATTATTCATGGTTATATGAATTCACCTACTTTATTGCAATCTATTAATTTTAATGCACCTCAGAGATCCCTGCGCAGCGTCCTCCCGTTCCGCGAATCATTCCATAAAACGAACTTCATCAGAAATTCTACGATGAATAGGTTAGTGCATCGTGCAAATGTCCTCCGTGATGACACTGACTTTTTTAATAATAATTTGACCACATTTATAACTTCGTTGCGAAGAATTGTTTTTCACACCAGCGGTGCAACTTGAATTGATTATTATTATATTGTAAAAATTATAGTAGGTCTACTTTCTATCTACTTATGTAATGGATGTATCATCCGTATATTGTTTAAATAAATAAATAAATCCACATTCAAAAGCAGTCAATTTATTATGATTAAATTTAGTTTTTTTTAGAAATAATTTAATTAATTGAAATAATAATTGAAAATATTATAATAATTGCAATATTTGATATAAATAAATAAAATATTTATTATATTAAATAAAATTTAATTTTTTTTATTGGAAATAAAATGTAATATTTATATATTATATAATAAAATAATTAAAATCAATAATTTTATCAATAAATTAAGGTAAATACAATAATTCAGATAATATCAACAAAGTATCAGTATCATGCGGATAATTCAAATCCTAAATGGTGGAAGGAAGTTATATGATTATTAAATAATCGTATTAATGTAATTATTAAAAAAATTGTTCCAATGATAACATGAAGACCATGGAATCCAGTAGTTATAAAAAAATTGATCGATAAATTAAATCATTTATAGAAAATGATGCTTCATTGTACTCAATTATTTGAATTAATGTAAAAATTATTCCTAATATAATTGTTAATAATAACTAAATTAAACAAGGTAAAATTGGTCATTGTCTAATAGTAACTATATGGTATGGATGATTATAAAATATTTTTATTAAGAATATATTTATAGATTTATTTTTCATAATTAGTTTGTGAAGAATATAAAGTTCTTAAAATTGAAAATACATAGGCTTGAATAAATGAAACTGCTAATTCAAGAGTTATTAAGGTTGATTGAAATAAAATTAGTAATATAATTATAATTAAATTTATCGATGATGAAGTTTGTTTTATTAGGGTAATTAATAAATGTCCAGCAATAATATTTGCTGACAAACGAATAGCCAATGTTAATGGTCGAATAATATTACTAATAGATTCAATTATAACTATAAATGGTATTAAAATATAAGGGGTACCTTGTGGGGTGAGGTTAATAAATATATGAGTTGAATTAACAATTCACTCATATATTATAAATCTAATTCATAATGATAAGGATATAGAAATAGAAAAAGACATGTGTCTAGAGGAATTAAAAATATATGGGAAAAATCTAATAAAGTTATTAATTATAATGAATGAAAATAAAGAATTAAAAATTAAAATATTTAATGAGTTATTAAAAATAAGAGGGATTTTTATTTCATTAAAGATAAATAAATTTAGTATTTGTCAAATTTTTAAATATTTTGATGATAATATTAAAAAAGTTTGAGGGATAAATATTAAAAAGATTAATGTTCTTAATCAGTTTAATGATATTAAATAATTTGTTATTTATTATTTATTCACATAAAAACGACTAATCAATGCTAGATAAATATACATCAAGTTTATCGAGTCTTGCAAGGCTAAAGTTAAAGCGAAGTGAGACAGCAGGTCTGTCAAAATAAGTAACACAGTGTTCAGAGGTATTGATTTGGTCCATAGTAACATGAATAGCTAAAGCAGGGTGATGGCAATCTTCTACGATGATTGGGGTATTTCGTATATTATTTCTCTGGGCTTCCGTTTCCGGTACCGTACAGTAGTGCACGCGTTTGTGAAGGGTAAATTGTTTTTTGGAAAATTTGGTTATTATTAGTTAAGGGTGGGTAGTTGTGTGAGTGAAAAGTGATGTGCAAAGTAAGGTGAATGGTTGAAAAAGAATGTAAGTAGAAAATAGTGTGAATGGGAAATATAACGAAGGTAAAAGGAAAGCGTGAATTGTGAGGTTAGGTGGAAAGAGTGGGGCGTGAGTGCGAGAGATAGAGTAAATGACGAGGAGAGCGAATGAACTGTAGGTAAGGTAGGAATCTAGAATGGCGAAATTTGACTCAAGTAGTATAAGCGGGAAAATATCGGAGATACGAAATATTATAGGCGAAATAAGAAATGGAAAAGACGGGGAAATTGTGAAGTGTCAGGACTGCATCGACTTACTTGAGTTTGTCAAGTTGTTGGTAAAAAGGTTCGATAAAGAATGGATAGAGGTGTGGGACAGAATAGAGATTGATAGGGACATAGAAGAAAAAAGAGATAAGCAGACGGAGGTAATAAAAAAGGAGATAGAAGGGATGAAAAAGAATTTAAAAAAGTGGGAGGAAAATTGGAAAATGGAAAAAGAAAATATGTGGAAGAGAATGAACAAGTTAGAGAAAGAAATATCGGACTGGAGTGAGGGAGATGGGAAGAATGAGAAGGGTGGATTGGAGGTTGTAGAGATAAGGGAAAAGGAAGGAAGTAGAGAGAAGAATGGAGAAGTAAGGGATGATATTTTAGAAAGGAAAATGAAAGAGTTAGCGAGTCAGGTTGAGTTGCTCGAAAGGGAAAAAAGAAAGCGGAACATCGTGATTAGAGGTTTGGAAGTAGGGTGTGGGGAAGGCAAAGAGGAAGTAGAAAGATTGCTTACAGGATTTGGGGCCAAGGTAAAAATTAAAAAGTTTACAGGAATTAGAGGAGTAGATCAGAAGACAATAAAATTGTGGATAGTGGAGTTGGAAAATGAGGAGGACAAATATGAAGTCATGAAATTAAGGGGAAGGTTTTGAGGGAGTGGGAAAAGGATAGATTAAGATAGAACATGGAGAGAGAGAAGGATAAGGTGGTTCTTGAAAGAGAAAGCGTGGACAGAAAGAAGAAAAGGGGGTGAGGTAAGGATGGGGAGAGATTGTGTCTGGGTGGATGGAATAAGATGGAAAGTGAGGGAAGAGACAGGAGAGGTTATAAAAGTGTGATTGTGTGTAGGTATGGAGTGCATGGGTATGTTAGGAATGGAAGAAAGTGTGGGGCTAAATGACGAAAGTGGAATAAATGGAGAAGTGAGAAAAAGAGTGGATAGTAAGAAGTGAGTGAGAGAGTATAGTAAAAGGTTAAAGGGTGGTCAATAAAAGGGATAAAGACAGATTTGTCAAAAGGAACGCCAGGCACATGGCGAATAATAGGTTAAAATAAGTTAAGATGGCGTTTAGATTTAAGAAGATTAAGATTGTAAAAAGATAGTTGTAAGAAATATATTGTAATAAAAATGTAAAGGAAGTGAAGCCATCGAACCCGTTAAAGGGAGAGTAAATAAAGTATATTATTTCTCTGTATAATGTCCAAAAACATCGCAAAGTTCTTTAATGCAAATACTTTTAAGTCTTTAAAGCAAACATTAATAGAATCATCAAAGGACGGTATATTTTTTTTATAGTTATTATACACTCGTTTTAACGACCTTACAGGCCCAATGAGTGTCCCCCGTAGGGAGTTCCTAGAATTCAGTACTTTTTTGTATATATTCTCGAAGTGTTTTTGCGTCTACAGTACGGCTTGAAATTAGGAGTACTCGCATTTGCCTGGACTACCCGGTAAATTAGGTTTGCTCGCTAGTGGAGAGGGAAAACTGCAGAAAAACCTCTCCTGAGTACAATCGGTTTATCGACAGTCGAGTTCTTGTGATCTGCATATGTCGATTACCCACAGTGCATATCATTATACCTCGACGTCTTTACCTTCCAGTTAAGTTATCTCACAGCTGAAAAAAATCCCAGGCTCCCCGGGGCGCGAACCAAGCAAGCTTGACGCTTGACTTGGCGCGACCGTAGAGTCCAGGACCTTAACCAACTGAGCAAACTCCGTGATCAAAGGATCAAAGGATATTAAAATCGTCCAGAAAAATTAATTGATTCTTTAAAAGTACTTCATTATTCTTTAAAAGTTTAAGAAAATCAGCAAAATAATTTATTGGTAGATTAAAAGGGCAGTAAACTATGATAATAATAAATTTTGAGGTATTATTCGACACGAGAAGGCCCAATGTATTAATGGTAGTGAAAAGCTTATTTACATTACTGAGATCAAGAGTTTGGACATGGTAAAACCCGCGAACCGCAAGTAGCACCTCACCGCCTTTTTTACAAGTCTATCACAACGATAAATTTTAAAATTGTTCAAATAAAAAAAATCAGAAGAGCTAATAGCTGGCTTAAGCCATGTTTCAGTGAGGCAAATCACATCAAAAGAACAGAAATCAAAAAAAAAATTAAAAGCCTCAACCTTTGAATTAATACCTTGCGTATTTTGATAATAAATATGAATACTTATTAGGTTTTAAATTCTGTTGCAGACACTGTGACAGGTTGATGAGCTGGCTTCTGAGTGATCTTCGGTAATTCTCGCTGAAATCGAATCATTAGGTTCACTTCGCCCTTTGCTGCACGATCTGTCATTTCTGTCTTTGCTTTTTTGTAGTCTGCTTGTTGTTTCCTGCTGCGGTCTATTGTGATTGATATCTCGGATAGATCCAGATGAAGTTGCTTTAGTCTCTTCATTGTCATAAATGCTTTTAGGATTGTTATTGGAGCACTGATGTCGCCGAATGAAATTATTAGAGGACGAGCGTGCGTTGAATTCTGCGAATATGGACCAATTCTTTTAATTTTTGTAAAAAATTGGCGGGGTGGTGTCAGGGCATAATAATAGAATTATGTTAGAGACTAAGGATTTATCAGTTTCTTGATTATTTCCTTTAGTTGTAAAAACTTCCTTTACACCATGGATCACCAAGTTAAATTTTCGAACGAAGCGATCTTCACACTCACCAATACATGAATCACAGGCATCTCGCTGATCGTGAAGAGGCTGCATTGCTGATACATTTTTTTCGATTGACAGGATGTTAGTAGTGTTGTTCGCAACTTTAGTCTCGAGCTCTCCTATTCTTAACGACTGAGATTGTAGCTTCGCCGTTATGTCTTGCAGGGAGGTGTCTAGCTTAGTAATATTTTCTTTAATCGAGTGATTAAAAATTGACAGTTTTTCTTGAAAAATAAAGCGCATTTGGTCGTTGCTATTCTGCAATTCTGTTCAGGTCCTTCACTAAGCGCACGTGACGCTTGTGTTTTCTTTCTCGTTTCTGTCAGAGTCCATCGTGGTGGGGTCTATAGAGATCATTGTCATAGAAAAAAAATCCAAAAAAGGTACACCAAATACCAGAAAGGCCCAAAATGGGCCTTTTTCAAGTGTAAAAAATATACTCAAATTATTTTAATATACAAAAAGTTGTGTTAAACATTAATAATCATATAAAAAACCATAGTCACAAACTGGATAAAGATCCTTGTATTAGTCAGGTTTATACTGAAGTGGTTGATCAATCACAGTACATCAATAACAGTGAAAATACACAATTTGTTTATCGAGCACGTGTTTAGCGGCATTATACTTTTCACTGTGAAACTCGCTGAGAATTCTCGGTAAAGTAGTTAAACGAACTGAAACCCACTACTATTTACTTGCACCATCACTACAAAAAAAAAATCGCAGCAAAAAAACATCCAGAACGATATTATATCCGTAATATTGAGGAGCAACTCAGAACTGTGTACTGCGACACGCAGCCAAATTGACTGTTTTTGCCAATTCGGTGCCAATCGCAGGTGCAGCAGTTGGTCAAAAGAGAGAACAGTGTCGGTTTAAGAATATTTCTCATAATTTTTTTATTTTTTTAATTTTTTTTTCTTTATCAAGTTTTTTAGAGCAGCGGTTTACGAAGATTTTTTCAGATTGTTTTTTTTATTCTTTGAGATCTTTTTGTTTGGGTCATGCTTTTTTTATTCTTTCAGGGATTTTTGTTTGTTTCTGGTGAAACAAGAACAATTTTATTAAAATCGCAAAAAATGAACTCATTATCACTATGTCAATTTTGGGTTCAGACAAACTTATTCACGCATCTGAGTGACAAAACAAGTGTACACGTTATAAAAATATATTGAAAAACTTTTTGAAAAAATCAGATTTCTCAAGTTCTCAAAAGTCAACATGTTTAATGTTAAGTCAAAAAAAAGAATACTTGCGTTTTTACATATCTTATAGGAAAAAAGTCAAGCTTTTCATTGAGATAGGTTAAATTTTTTTTTAAATCTCCGATTTCGAGATACAATCAAATTAACACTTTGACCTTGAATTTAAAGGTCAAATTTTTTTTTTATAAAAAAAATATTTATTACCATCGAATAGCCTGTAAAAAAAGCTTTAAAAATCACTATATATATGTTAACTTTTATGCAATCTACTTAGAAATATAGTTAATTTAAAAAACTACATTTTAAAAAAATTCAAAATTTTAAAACTGTGTAACTCAAAAACTATTTCATGGAATTTGAAAATATTTGGTATTTACACTTCCACTAACAATGGAAACATTTTAGCAAAGTTTGAATAAATTTTATTTTTTGACCTGGACAGTTCAGGAATTTTGCCCCATATATATATTTTGGGCATAATTCACTTTTTTAAGATTTAACATGGTCTTTAAAATTGTAAAATTATAAAAACTAAATTTCTAGAATAACAAATTTTTGTGCAAGCTTAAATACGTCTAGCACAAAATTAAACTCCTCTAAAACTTTTAACTAATGTTAATATTTTATACAATTCACTTTTTTAGGGACCTAACACGTTCTCCAAAATAAAAAATTTTAATTTCAAAATTAAAACTTTTTATTAGTGTCAATATTTTAGGCATAAATCACCTTTTTAGTGACTTAAGGGGAGGTTCTAGTCCAAAGTCCCGAAAATGAACGTAATTTTAGGATTTTTTTTTGAGTTAAAAAAATTATTTTTTTAAATAACTTCTTATGATATTTATTGGTATAGATTTAAAAAATTTTACAAAATTTTTTCAAGGAAAAATAATTAAAAATGGCGGATCCAGCCCTCCCTGAAGAAAGCCGTGCGTGGCGGGAGTCCAGGTGCGCGGGGCACTCTACAGCCCTTCCAAATGATCTGAACTGAAAAAACCAAAAATATTCTTAAACTAGATAAAATTTGGAGGGCCATATGAATCTCCGATTTTTAAAAAGACCCTTTAAAAAAAATTAGGGTCATTTGAAAAAAAAAACCTGTTTTTTCCCCCCTTTTTTTTGCTTTGTCGTAAAATAAACAATAACAAAAAATTTTTTTTCAAAAGAACGCAACCTAGTGGCCCCCAAAATTGAATAAGCTTTAATTTGAGCCATCAAACATCGAAATCGGTTCTGCCGTTGAAGGTGAATCGTGCCCCGCGCGCAAAAAAAAGGTGTTTAGAGAAAAACGCGTTTAAAGTTTGACGAAGGAAAAATCGTATGTAATGTTTGTTTTTTTAATTTTACTTCTAATCAGCTATTCCAGGATCATATAAGGTTCCTTCCTTATCCTCGAAGAGCATTTTCTGCTGAACTTAAGCACTGATTTTCGGTGTGTTTTAATAGGCGGTACGAGCGCGCGTTTTTACTTGTTTTTGGGCCGACGCACTTTTTTTGTCTAATATGATATAACTCGTAAAATAAATTAGATAGAGGAATATCTTTTTGCATAGACATTTTCAAGACCCTAGGAATGAAAATTAAGCATTAAAAAAAAATAATTTTTTTTGTCGATTTGGACTAGAACCTCCCCTTAACAAATTCTCCAAAATTGAAAACTTTATTAAGTTGCAAGTTTAGAATAACAAATTTTGTGCTAGCTTAAATACGCCTAGCAAAAAATTAACTCTTATACACTTTTTCACTGGAGTGAATATTTTGGACATCATTTAGTTTTTTACCGTCTTTACATTCTCCAAAATTAAAATTTTTCAGAACTTAAAATTTTCAGATAACAAATTTTGTGACAGCTTAAATACGCCTAGCACAAAATTGAATTCCTAGAAAACTTTGTACTAGTGTCAATATTTTAGGCATCATTCAGGGGACGCACAGTGGGAAGAAATGCAGTGTTTTGGACAAAATTCTGCTGACAACGCAAATCTTAACCGATTTTAATTTTTTTTATCTTGAAATTCTTAGGAAGGTTTGCGCTATAAGCCTTTACTGTTACAAAGTTGAAATTTTTGCAACATAACCTTAAAAAATGAAATTATTCGCAAATAAATGCTTTTTTATTACTTGATCTTAACTGTTAATGCATACTGGGTGATTTTTTGTGTCACTCTAGTCAAATTTAATGTCTGATTGTTGAAATTCAAAATGGCAGCTAAAATTAGAAAAAACATATTTTTACTCTGCAATCAATAAGTATAAGTGTTTAGATTCATCAATTGCTTTGGAGGTTTTGTAACAAACATTTTAATTTATATGTGTAATAACAATATCGTAACATAACCTAAAAAAATTGTTTTAATCATACTTCAATGCATTTCTTTGAGCTTAGGTCCTTCTGTAAATGCATATTGATAAATTTTGTATTACTTTCTTCATGAATCTGATGTTACAAGATTACAATTAAAAATAACAAACATAAAATTTCGATTAAAATTTTGAAAAATGGTTTCGTTTTCTCGATACGAGTTTCTAGATATGTTTTGAGTTATTAAATACTCAAAAAACTACTGACAGTCATAATTTAGATTTAAATATTTTTTTAATGTATTTTTTTCTTTTCTGCTTTAACATGTTATTTGTAGGTGTAGTCGCTGAAGATTGTTTAAAATTCATGTTGTTGTATCCATGTAATTATCAGATCAGATCCATTAATTAGCTCCATGAGAATAAAGGAGAAGAAAAAACATTAAGCATTATCTAAAGAAATTCAAAAACTTTTAAATTAACAGCTAGTTCCAAAACTTTATTAACGTATTTTTTCAAATATCAATTCCATTCAATTTTTTATAACAGATTGTTTTTCTTTGTTAATTAGTTTATTATAATCATATCCTAATTGGAAGATTCATATTGAAAAGCTGCCTTGCATGAGCTTAGACGGCTGCAGAATGTTGCTTAGTTTGTACATGGTTGACGATCATTCAGTATGATTGAAGTATGATTAAAACAATTTTTTTAGGTTATGTTACGATATTGTTATTATACATATAAATTAAAATGTTTGTTACAAAACCTCCAAAGCAATTGATGACTCTAAACACTTATACTTATTGATTGCAGAGTAAAAATATGTTTTTTCTAATTTTAGCTGCCATTTTGAAGTATAATAAACCAGATAAAAATTCGAGAATTTGAAACTCAAGAAGAATTTTCCAAATATTTTGAATTAAACCAAGTTGAAGAAAAAATTAAGTAAAATTTTATTTGTAGGAAATTTTGAAAGCTGAAGCATTTTTGATATTTTATCTTATACGATTCTATATTTATTGGAAAGTATTAAAAATATTGTTTATGGTATTTAAGTACTAGATCTTGTCTTGATGATCAAACTTGTAAACTTGTTAAGTCGTTTATGAGAAAATTAAATTTGTTTAATAAAATCTGAATCCTTGGTTATATACTCATTTAAATGTATATTCATGAACGATAAAAATCAAAAGACAACTAGTGATTACCGAACTAGAAGTAGAACTAAAGCACTAGCAGAACAGGAAAAAAGTAAAACATTTATAAATTTTGGGGAATCCACAAATCCTAAGGTTGTTCATTCACCACCAGTAAAAAGAGTAGAACATGATAATTTCGATTTTGAGGAACCATCTAGTAGTTTCTCAAGTGAAAAATTTGATGAAACAATATTAAATCCCAATAGTAGTTTAAAGTTTTCTATTTCTAATAAATCTTCCTTAGAACAAATAGCCAAATTAAGGAAATTTTTGCAAGATTCATTACAAGAAAACACTTTTGATGAAAAAACTTGTGAAATCAATTTATTAAAAGATCTTACAAAAAATTCAATAAAAACCACGGATCCAAATCAAGATTTGCAAAAAGATATTCAAAACGAAAATTCTAATATTCATAAGTCCGAAATCAATAATTCTTTAACAGGCATTTCTTTTGACGAAATGAGTGTACCGTATAACCAGCAAATCTCTTTAAGGGACGCCTTAGAAATGGTACTAGTTTACGATGGTAAGAATATCTCTCTTTCCGCTTTCATAGAAGGGTGCGATGAAGCAAAGGAAATGATTCCAGATACACCTCAAGTAGAGGAAAATTTAGTAAAATTAATTCGCGGAAAATTAGTAGGAGAAGCTAGACGGGGAATTAATGGTTTAACATTTAAAAGCATTAAAGATTTAACGGACCAATTAAGGAAAATTTACTTACCGCGAAAAAGTGTTTACCAGTTACAAGGTGAATTATGGAATATTTAGATGTGGGAAAATGAAACGGTATTGTCATATGCGAATCGCGTAAAAGAAATTGCTGACCAAATCTATGATGCTCATCGAATAAATAATAAAGGGACTTTAGACAAAACTTTTATCGAATCCCTAGAAAAAAATTTAATTCAATGTTTTCGTAGAAGGTTAAAATCAGACATTGAAATTCGGGTTCCAGAAACAATAATTTTTAATGAAACTACGAGTAAAGCTCTCGAAGTTGAAAGAAGAATAAATGCTAGTAATGAGCTGAGGAAAAAGAAATCTAAAACGAGTAAATTCAATGAATCAAAGGTAACCTTTGCAAAACTAAAAGCTTTAATATGTCAAATCTGCAATTTAAAAAGGCACATCGCTGCCACTTGTCGAAGGTTTATTAATAACACTAGATTACAAAAAAAAAAAAATTTTATGTACATTCAATGTCACTATTTTTTTCTTATGTACTAAGCTTCTCGTTACTTAAAAATGACATTAAGAAATTTTTCTATGGATAGGTTTTCGAAATATGAATTTTTTTAATTTTTTTCAATAATTACCCATAGATTGTTTTCATCCATGCATTTTTTTTCTTCCTAAAAGTGAGCCATATATGTAAAAAATTTAAAACTGGACATAATTTGACGTTTTCTATTTTTGCATGGCGGTAGAATGAATTTGTTTTTCAGATTTTAGGCCAAAAACTCAAATTTAAATTTTTTTTTTTTACTATATCACTTAAAATATTTAACCGGATGAAAAATAATGTTAAAAGCGATTGTTTGGAATTTGATTACCTTGAATTTCACACCTAGAAAAACTTAATCGGACGTCTGTAACTCGAGATACGGCCTAAAACGTGAAGTCACCTCCGAAAAAAACGTAAAAAATTTTTAAAAATTCATATTTCGGAAACCTATCCATAAAAAAATGTCTTAATGTCATTTTTAAGTTTAGAGATCCATAGTACATAAAAAAAATAGTGGCATTAAATGTACATTTTGGCTGTAAACTAGTGTAATCAAAGTTCTCAAAATCGTGGTAGAAAATTTTCACCCTAGAATGTGGAAAGAAGATCTCAAAATAGAGAAAATTCCTCATTTTCTCAAGGTCAATGGGAAATTTTCACGTGTACGAAATTTTTCTCCAATACGCGGAAATTCATGGAGACCTACACAACAATCGCAAAATTTTAGAACAAATCTTTCTTCTTATTTTTCAAATTCATCTTTTAATAACAGAAACAATATAACATGTAACTTTTGTAGAAAACCGGGGCATTTATTAAAAGATTGTAGGCGCAGAGATTATAATAATCAATTCTGAGAAAATAATTAATTCAGACAAAATAATCAAATCAGGATTAATAATTATCAGTTCAGAAATAATAATAAATTTAGAGAAAACAATGATCAATTTAGGGGTAACAGTAACCAAGTCAGGGAAAATAGTTTATAAAGGAAAAATAGCCCATTCAGAGAAAATAATCAATACAGGGAAAATAGTCCATTCAGAGGAAATAATCAATACCGAGAAAATAATCGACGTTCATTTTCATCATCTCTAATGAATCAGGGAAACGATCAGAACCGTCCCAATCAAGGTGCAGTGTGACAGGTAACCCAGGATTAAATGCACCTGAATACGAAAGTGAAAAGTCAACAGTAAGTGTTAAAGTCAATCTTAGCATTAGTCAATACAGGAGCAGGGTTAAATTTAATCAAAAATAATACAATAAATTCTTTAATGCAGGTTAATTCTTACAGGAAAATTCAACTCACCGGAATTAATGAACATCCTGTACCTACTTTAGGTCAGGTTAAAATAAAAATTTTCGGCTATTTAACTACATTTCACATAATACCTAATGAAGTACCTGTCGATGAAGATGGAGTATTAGTTTTAAAATTTTTCACTGATAAGAATGTAAAAATTAATTACGGGGAAAAATGCTTAGAAGTGCATGGTCATTTTTATCCTTTCTCACCCCAAGAAACAATAATTTTACCACCTAGATCAATCACAAGTATGTACATGGTAGTCGAAAATACAGAAGTAAAATAAGGTTACATACCTTTAGTAACGACAAATCCAGGTGTATTTATGGGAAAAATAAAAATGCCCCAAGTTGCTTTCAAAGATTAATGAATTCGTGTCTATCTGGATTAATTGGAACAGAATTATTCGTTTATTTAGACGATGTCGTCATTTTCGCAAATTCTTTAGAGGAACATCAAGAAAAATTTGATAATTTTATGAATCGTTTAGTAACAGCTAATTTAAAATTACAGCCAGACAAATGTGAATTTCTTCCACCAAAAGTGGTTTATTTAGGACACATTATTGATAAAGACGGTGTTAGACCAGATCCGAGAAAGCTTAGCTCAGTAAGAGATTTTCCAACTCCAAAGACCATTGAAAACATCAACCAGTTTTAAGGTTTGGCAGGTTATTATCGGCGTTTTATTGAAAAATTTTCAAAGAAATCAGGATCTTTAACACAATTATTAAAGAAAGATATGCCTTTTAAGTGGTGCGATAAACAACAAAAAGCTTTTGAAATTTTAAAAAATGAACTTTGCGAAGAACCTTTATTAATAAGACCTGATTTTGACAAACCATTTATATTAACTACTGATGCTTCGGGTTTTGCAATTGGTGGAATTTTATCCCAAGGAAAAATTGAAAAGGACAAACCAATTGCTTACGCTTCTAGATCTCTAAATGAGCACGAGGTAAAATATGACACGTATAATAAAGAAGCTTTAGCAATTGTGTATTCTGTTTTACATTTTAGACACTTTCTGTATGGAAGGAAATTTTAAATTGTCACAGATCATAAACCTCTGCTATGGTTTAAAAATTCAAGCGATAAAAAATTCAAGCTTAAAAATTGTGTAAATTACGAGATTTTAAAAAAAAAATTTATAAAAAACTTATTTTTGTTAAAATCTTACAAAAATCGTAAAAATTAAAAAAAAATGTTATGAAAAATTAAAAAAATACGTGTCTCTTTATTTTTCGAGCAGAAAAACATACTAAATCTGTCTATACTAAATCAAGTGAAGGTGAAATAAACTGCGAAAATCTGAAAATAAAATCTACGAAATCGAATCCTGAAATCATGCAATTCAAGTTCAAGGTAAAAATCAAAGTTCGCAAAATTTGCAAAATTCTGATGAAGATTCTGATCCTGATTATATTCAAAATCTTGTTAAACAAAATCAATCGAGAAAAAGAGGAAGACCGCGTAAAATGAATTCTGATAATAAAAAAAGTTCGTCAATCAAAAAGAAAGAGGGTAGACCTAAAAAAGATTTAATTCATGAAGAAGATGAAGATAGTGAAAATTCAGATCCAGAATATTTTGTAAAAAATGATAACTATAAAGTACCAAGAAACTTTTACGAAGATTATGAAAATAATGAAAATAATGAAGTTTTTAGTGAAAGTGATGATAGCATTGAAGATTACGAAGAAAATGAAGATCATGAAGCACTTAATTCTGATGAACAATTTGAATTAATTGAAGAAAATAAAGAGATCGATGAAATCAAAGAAAGTGAAAAATTTGAAAAATATGAAGATTTTTTAGAGGATAAAGAAAATGAAGAAATTGAAGATGATGAAGATGATGTAGATAATGATATGGACCAGATCGCAGACTGTTACGTTACATTTGTACGCACATTTCAACAAAAAGTTTCCAAAACCACACGAAATTGAATTGTTTTAATATCTTTTATGCATGCATGTAAAAGTATGCTTCTCTAATAACATTTTTTACTAATATAAACATTTCCGTATGTTTTGTTATTTAAGAGTTATGAATGTTTTAGTACGGACTGTTACGTTACATAGTTTTGGAAGTAAGCTTTAGAGCTGTCCTAAATTGTTGAAAAAGCCTGCTCTTCTAGTGAACTACTTTTAACGTGTAGTAGATAATTTAGTAGCTTTTGAATGCAAGTAATAAAATAAATGTCAATAACACTAAAAAAAAAATTTTAAATCTTTTAGAAACAAAAATGTTTGGACTGTTACGTTACACGAAAAGACTGTTACGTTACCTGTGCGATTTATGTTCATGTAAAAAGTGAAATTAGGTATTAAAAATGGATACCATTGTTTTATTTTACATTATAAACAGTAATTCGGTTGTCTTACAACTAAACAATTAAAACATTACAATAGAATATATAAACTTTCAAGCAAGCAACAACACTCTGAATACACAGCCACACAAAAAAAATATCTTGATCTGGGAACAAGACCTATATATTCCTACGAATTTTGAAGAGCTAAATCCGAATTCGAGATCAGATATAACAAAGCTGATAACAAATCTATTCATGACTTTTTAAAGTTGATAATGGGAAAATCAAAATGTCTGAAAAAAATTAAAATTTTTAAAAATGATAATAATACTCAAATTTGGATGTACGTTTTGAATCTAGGTTCAACGTTTTCAAGATTATGAATAAATCCTGACCTTAAATAGTATGATAAGAATGTATAATGAGTTTCATTAATTTAATCATTAATTTAAAATTTTTGTCTGCCATTTTGCATTTGCCATTTAAAAATTTTAAAAAATCATGAATAAATTCGTTATCAGCGATCCCAAAAACCCATAAATACTGTGTTTTATTAAGTTTGTAGAAAATTATGCTTTTTTGTCCGCCATTATACATCAGCTATTTTGAATCTTGAAAAATTATAAGCAAATTTATTATCACCGACCCCAAAAATCCCCACATACTGGTTTTATTAATTTTAATCAATAAGATAAAGTTTGATCCAACATGGATGACATTTTCTATTTTTTGTACTATTTGCGCTATTTTTGCGTCGCTTTTTTTAAATATAATGTATTAAGGGGATGTGATGGATATGACGTTACTGGTTTAGGCAAACTTTTTCCGTAACTTTTCTACCAAAATATTAAACATTTTGTCACGAAACTTGGTAGAATTACCTAAAATATTATTAGGAAGGTCTTTCTGAATCAAAATTAGATTTGAAAAAAATGCAATTTTTCTAAAATTTTCCAAAATTAATTTTGGGCCAAAATTCAAGCAAATTCGGGTCAGAGAGACCTTCCTAAAGACGTTTTAAGTAAATGCACCAAGTTTCGTGACAAAATATTCAATATTTTAAGAGAAGAGTTACAGACAAAGTTTGCCTACACCAGTGACGTTATAATTCATCACATGCCCTTAATGAATGTATATTTTTAATGTTCAAACAATTTGTGTCAATTTCAGATTCAGTGCATCAAAATACATAGGAATATATGGTTTTTATTCACAGATCAAGATACTTTTTTCGGGATGTTGTGATATGGGTGAAAAAAGACTGTTACGTTTCAAATTGATTTTGGCTCTGAAAACAGAAACAATTGAATATGTTGCGGATTTTATATTTTATTTAGAAAATAACATGAAAATGCTCGAAACAAATTTGGTCATTGTATTTAGTTGACGTGATAGATTTTGCGTCAAAAAACTTTTTGGGATTTTGGACTGTTACGTTACATTAAAAAAAGCGGTCGAATTCTTTTGCATTAAAAATGTTATAAAAAATTTTTTCTTTCAAGTATTTAATTTAGTTACTTTTAGTTAACCTAACTCTATCCGAAAATAACGGATAGTACGTAAAAAGTAACATTTATTCAATAAAATGCAACTTTTTGTTTCGTGTTACGTTTTTGTTCAATTTTATTAATCTCGATACTACAAAGAAACAAGCCTGAGTTTTTGAAAAGACAACTGATTTCGCGTTGATATTTATTTCATTCAATACTTTAAAATGTATATAGTCTGCAAATAATCAAGAACCCACGGAATTTTAAAGTACAATTTTTTTCCCGTGGTTTCATTTTTCGCGATCTGGTCCATGGAAAAAGTTGATTTCGGTTCAGAAAGTAACAAACGACCCCCTCCTGAACCCCCACCCTTAGACAGTCCTTTTACTTCTGCCAACAATATTTATTCTCGAAATATTGTTGAATGTAAAGATCAATTAAGAATGAGAAAGGATAACTATGTGTACTTTTTATCGACGACATGCGCACCTCAGGATAATGGTTCAAAGAGTCTGTTTAAGCAAAATGAATTACCTAAGTTTAAAAATCTCGAAATCGGTAAAGCTAAAGAGTTTAAAAAAGGGATTTTTTATCATATCGCATTACCAATTATCTCAGAATCTAGCGTTAGCTTAACTGAAATACATAAAAATATAAAATCATCCATTCAGTCTTTTAAAACATTAGCTGAAAAACTACAACTTCGTTCTGTTAGCATTGCAAGAACTATGGTTATAAATCACGTAAATTGGGATGAAATTGTTTTAATGTTCCGAAAAAATTTTAAAAATTGCAGAACTACGATGATAATTTGTAATAGTTATACTCAGTATGTAACAAACAAACAAAGGAACATTTTAATTGAAGAAGCACATTCCTCAGCGTTAGGCGGTCATAAAGGAGAAAGTAAAACTTACCATTGTATCAGACAAAAATATTTTTGGGAAAACATGAAAACAAACATTCAAAAATATATACAAACTTGTTTGCAATGTCAATTAAAGAAGCTTGTTAGAGTAAATACAAAGAATCCAATGGTTGTTACTTACGACACACTTCAAATAGCTTTCGAAAAAGTTTGTTTAGACATTGTAGGACCTTTAAAACCTATTGCTGAAAATGGAAATGAGTATATCCTTACGATTCAAGATAATTTAACTAAGTACTCCTTAGCAATACCATTACCAAATCATCAAGCAAGTACTATCGCGGATGCATTTATTAAAAAATGTATTTGCATTTATGGCGCACCAAAAGCTGTATTAACTGATCAAGGTCGTGATTTTCTGAATAATCTTTTAAAACGAGTAGCAAAAACTTTCATATTCGCCAATTTAAAACAACAGCTTTCCATCCACAATCAAATGGTTCGCTAGGAAGATCGCATCATGTATTAGCAGAATATTTGAAACAATTTGTTAGCGAAAATTCGCAATAGGATGATTGGTTAGAGTTAGCAACATTTTCGTATAATACAAGTGTTCACGAAGGAACTAAATGCACTCCATATGAATTGGGTTTTTGGTCGTTTAGCAAGATTGCAAACGTAATATGACAGAAAAATTAATCCAGAAAATTTTAAGGTTGGAGATAGTGTATTTCTGTTACACGGACCTAAACCTGGTAAATTAGGCGACCAATATACTGGTCCACACGAAGTTCTAGAGCTTTTAGGCAAGGGTAACATAAAAGTAAAACTAATTAAAGGACCCAAAATCGTTCATATTAATAGACTTAGATTATCACATATTCAGCATTCTAACAAAAATTAAAAAATAAATAAATATAAAAAAGAGTATAATTTTCTATTTTATTGTAATGCGTTAAAACTATTATAATCTTTTTTTTTTGCGTAGGATGTGAAAACCTGCTACCAGGTACCCTATAGCCCGTACTACAGGGTTATGCGGGGGTGGCGATGTTCTGCCGACCCGCTAAAAACACACCCTTATTTGGGGACCTTAAGACCACTTCCGGCTAGCACTTTTCGCGCGTATCGCCATCGGGAGTTGTCTTATATCCCCTCCTCTGTCGCCAAAGCGACTTTCTCCCTTATTCTACGGGACCTCCATTCTTTGGCGACCATCGAGATCTTTGACCCTCATAACATAATGTATGAAGGTCTCGATGGTTCGTCAATCCTCGGGAGAGAGAGTCATAAGCGGGATCATGTTCTCCGGTGTAACCTTGCGATTAACACCAGTAAACATAACCTGCCTCTCCGCATCCCAACGCTTACAGGTAAAGAGTGTGTGCTCTGGGTCGTCCACTGGGAACTTGCAGTACACACACTCCGAGCTATCGACTTTTTTAAATCGCTCCAGATAGGAGCCGAAACACCCGTGCCCTGTGAGAGCTTGAGTTAAATAGTAGGAAACCACTCCGTACTTCCTACTTATCCAGGTGGCGAGTGTAGGTATCAGCCGATACGTCCATCGGCCTGTCTCCTCCCCGCTCCATCGTTTTTTCCATCTGTCGACGAGTCTGCTTCTCGCATCTCGGCGACTTTGGTCCTTGCTGGGTCTATTATCTTCCGTATATGCGGAAGAATTTTTCTTCTTGAAAAGGAGGAAAACTTCCTCCCTTTCTTGTGCCAAAAGATCTGCCGGCGGGACGCTGGCAAGGACCTGAGCAGCACACGTCGGTACTGTCCGATAGGCCGAAATGATACGTGTAGTAGCATTTCTTTGCGCGGACAGTATCCTTTTACAGATGGTTTTACTTCTGCTATTTTGCAGGGTAGGAGCCCATACAGGTGCTGCATATAGCAGCTTTGAAAGGGCAACACTCGCCACCAGTCTCCTCTTTGCTTCAGAAGGCCCACCAATGTTCAGCATTAGACGAGCTAAACTTGCCGAACACTGTTCGGCCTTCCGACATGATACGGCTATACGGTGTTTAATATTCAAAAATTTTTCGAGTTCGACACCTAAATATTTGATATAATTCCTCCATTGGACCTCGAATACCAGGGGCTGTATAACCACGTCTGTCTGTGACTAGCAGCGCTTCGGCCTTTTCCAGAGCCATTTGGAGGCCTCTGGCCTCCAGCCAGCGCTTTGCCCGTCTCAGACATTCGTTCACCAATACCCCCAGGGCTTCTACAGTTTCGGCAGTGCATACGATCAACGCGTCGTCCGCGAAGCCGATGATCACCGCGCCTTTAGGTAGACCCATTCGCAAGAAGTCGGCATACGAGACATTCCATACGAATGATCCTATCCTCGAGCCTTGGGGAGCACCTTTCTGCATCTCCTCTTTCAGAGTGCAGGTGTCACCCTCGTATATTACCCACCTGTCGCTAAGATAATTATCCATTATCCGCAACAGGTAGGGCGGTATTCCTTTGTTTCTCATCGACTTGATGAGATCTTCCCATCGCGCGGTATTAAACGCGTTGCGTATATCAATGGCTACCAACGCGCAGAAGCCCTTTTTCTTTCCTGGTCCCAATTTGTTTTTTCCTTCTCTGGCTAGGTCCACCGTCTTCTGAATGGCGTCTACTGTGGACAGGCATTTGCGGAAACCAAATTGGTTGTCAGACAGACTATTCTCTCCGGTCAAGTGAGATTGCATTCTCTGCAGAACCATGTCCTCCAGAAGCTTACCTATCGTATCTAACAGGCATATAGGCCTGTAGGATGAGACTTTATCTAAAGGTTTGTCTCCTTTCTTCTGTTTTGATAAACTTAACTTAATTTTTTCAAGAATCTTGATTATAAAGGTATATGTGTAATACAAAATCTAAAAATAATTATCATTTGCATGCTTGATCATTTATCGCTTTAGTTTTAATTTCTTATGGTTTGTAATGAAAATAAGACAATCAAACTGATAAAGCTTATTTTCTTTTGCAGGTGGGACTGGAAGCGATGGAAATATTAATATGTATTACTTTTACAATTTTCTTTCTTGTAGCATGGATGCTACTAAGGACTTTTCACAAACAAATATCTCTTTATCTCAATTACCCGCTCTTTATTTTAAATATTTAACTTCAGAAAGGGTCCTCATGGATCACTGGAATATTACAACTTACATTAAATTTAATGAAATATTCCATATTAAAACTGAAATCCATCAACTATTAGATAGTCATGAATACCTTTGCAAAGATTCACATATACATTGTTCTCAATCAGAATTCTTATTAGGTAAAAATAAAATTGAAGATTTGATTAAAACAATCAAAACTATACTTAGCAATGACACACAAACAAAAAATTTAGACAAAGAGCAAGAAAACATTCGATCTGAAATAAACAGAACATTAAAAATTGAAGCAAACCATTTTCAAAATTCTCTTTGGAATCAATATTCTTTACACATTTACTCATCACCTATAAATGATATCATCAAACAATGCTACATTCTCAAAATAAATTTAATCAAACGGAATCCAGTCAAAAATGTATTACTTATTTTGAATTTTACAAAAGAATATAACACAATCCTTGAAAAATTTTCTCAAATACTATCTCTTCCAATAAATAATATTTGGAACTTTTTTCTATTACTAAACAAATATATTTCAACGCTTCGTGAAATAAAGTTACTTAAACCAAATGTTTATATACCCAACAACCTTCCACCTTCAGAATTCTATAAATTATATTTAAATAATATTTTCCAACTAAAAAATCATTTGTTTTTTATGTCAATTCTGCTCCTTCCATCTAGAATGAAATTCCGCGTCTATAAAATTCACTCAATTCCAGGATACAAAGATTAAGGTTCACATTATAAAATATTAACTCAGATCATTAATACTCATAAATACATTGCAGTTAGAAACAACACGTATTTAACTTTAAATGATCCATGGTTTGAATCCTGCTATTTTAAATTCAAAGACCATATGTGCACAATTCAACAATAATTAGAAGCAATGCTCCTTTTTATATACCATCAGCTCTCGATAATCATTCTACTTTGTATCGCATGTGTACACTTATCAATAATATGTTTAGTCAATCAGAAAATATTGATTTAGATTTATTCAGTATGTCATTAAGCGAATTTATCTCTGCAACGCATAAATTTATAAAACAAGCTTTGTAATTTACTGATATAATAGTTAAACTACAGTTGATAGTCTGCTTGCAGCAATGATATAATTTTGTATATTTTTTGTAGCCCTATAATTGGTTTTTAACTGTTGGGCTTTGTTACTTCAAATAAAAAAATAAATAAATAATTAAGAATCCCAAAATAGAGCAGATTTGTGAAAGTTCTATATTCTTTCAGCATTTAGGAAGTAATTGTAATTTCAATAATTTATTAACGATACCAATACAAACCAATTCATGGTCTTATATAAACCAATCTAAAGAATTTTCTACAGAAACTGTTAAAAGAATTTTAAATTTTCAAAAACAGGAGAAATTCCTTCAAACTACATTCCAATCGCAGGAATCATCAGTAATTATTTTCAAAAATTATCCAGTAAAAATTAATTCTCTCAGAAGAAGTATTAATTAATTAAGTAATTTTAATTGTTTAAAAGGTCCCACCACCTTTTTCGAAGTTAAGTTGAACGGGAAAGTGGTTTTTTTTACCTTTTGTTCACCACGTGGTGCCGTTGCAGTTTATTTTTGACATTTACTGTACTCCCGATCCAGTGACTCAAACATGGTTAGTCATACAGATAATTAAGCCTTATCGCAGAATTTGTGTACTGGCATACCAACAGATTCCGCCAGCGGTATCGAATCGTCTACAAATGTCTGTATTTTATGCAATAAGAAAGCTGTAACTAAAATTACTAATTGTAAAGTATGTTCAGCTTTATATCACAAAAGTTGTGCCTTAAAATGCTTAATTCTTCCTAATGGAGGCTTCAAGCCGTGTTGTGGTTCACCATCCCCTCAACCCCCTCCATCAAGACCTCCGTCGGACGATCTAAAGGATTTCTTACGAACTGAATTTAATAAAATAAATGAAACTATTATTTCGGTTAAGACGGATATTCAGGCCATGTATTCTTCACTGAAAAATTTATCTAATGATGTAAAATTGTTATCCACTCGTGTTGGTGGTTGCGAGGATAAAATCGACAATGCTTTTCAACGAATTGACGTCCTTGAAGACAAAGTTGCCGAAATAGAAAAAGGTAATGATAATGGATCTTTCGATTTTGATCACTGCCTTTCGGAATGGGAAGACAGATTAAAAAGGAAAAATAACCTTATTATTTTTGGCATGCATGAAGCTAATTCGTCCACCAACGACAACAATAACAATCGTGACATGCATAGTATTTCTATCCTACTAAACCTTTTATCACCTGACCAGAATTATGAAGACATTAAGATTTGGAGGATTGGATTATTTTCCGATTCACGCTCGAGACCTCGCCCTATTAAAATTAAGTTTCCAACAAATCTGTGTGCTTCTCAAATCCGAAACTTATTCATGCGAGCAAAGATGACGAAAGCCCTTCCACCCGAATTCTTGGATCTCTCCATAGTTCCAGACCAGACGAAATACCAGCAAGCTGTTTACAACCGGGTACGAAAGGAACTGCAAGAGAGAACCACCAACGGGGAAGAACATCTCAAGATCGGCTATAGATTGGGAGTACCGACTATCCTCAAGCTACCTCAAGTGTCAAATTCAACCGATTGAAGAATTATTCTTCTTCAACTTTTTGCATTTTATATTATTTGGAACCCTCAATTTGATAAATATAATTTATGTTTGGAAAGTGTTCAAAAAAGATTGGCTTTTAAAGCGGATAAAGTTTATCCTAAAAGAGGACTCGATTATAAAGATTTATGTTTGCGATTTGATTGTATGTCTCTCGAACAACGATGAATATCTGCTGCGTGTATATTTTTATTTAAAATTATTTATTCTCAAGTTTATGCACCAGATATTCTTTGTAGGATTGCATTTCGTTTGCCGAGACTTTGCTCTAGGCAAATTGATCCTTTTTTATTGCCCGCTTTGAGGACAGATTTTGGTTCGGAGGCTCCGATATATTATGCGTGTTGCCACATTAACAAAATGTTCAATTCTTTGAAACCGGATTTAGATTTATTTCATACTAAAAGCAGCCAATTTCTTAAAATCCTAAATTTATATTTGAATTCTTTATAATAACTGTACTGTTAAGACTTGAATTGTAGTTACCCTTATATGGTCCTTTAGGACTGCGGGTGTTTGTAATAAATAAATAAATAAATAAATAAATAAATTATATCTAGACAGTCGCGTGCTCTATGATTCGTTGAAAAGCTTATATTGTCTTTCACATTTTTTTTGACAAAAGATCTGTCTTTCTTTTCGTTCACAAAAGGAATGTTTCTTTTATTTGAAAGCATACTGCTATGTTAGAATTGAAAAATATCCTAAAATCCTTGAAATAATTTCAAGGACAAAATATTAAAATATTTTGACATTCTAATTTAACTTATTTACCAGAATTTATTGTTATTGATCATTATCCTTGATGCTTGTTCATTTAAGCTGCATCGCTTGCAGTATTGAATTGTTCAAAATTTATAGCAATTTGATGTTTCTTATATCCGAATCATATCTTCGGGAGAAGTACATTATTGTCATCCTATTTAGATAGTACTTTTTATGGAAACTGACATTATAAAGAAGTATTATAAACAGTAAAACGTTAATACAATTTCCTGACTAAAAGTGTACGAAAAATACTTCTAACTAATATAATCCAGTAAAATGTATGCTACGCCTTATGAAACCTAGTTATAACGATTACATTCATCATATTAACAAATATCGAACAAATTCGATTAATGATAATATTGTCATAAAATTATTAGAATCAAAGAATTTTAAAAATTATTTATCTGTATCTTCCCTTTTCTCTAACTAATAAACGATATCCAACACAATGTTATCAATTATAAAAATTGACGCCAAGTAATAAATTACAAATGTATCCATGTCATCTCTCTAATATCATGTGTATACGAAATACTACGTAAATTTATCGCTTATCGAATACTCAAGCTTCCCTTTCGTATTCTTCTCGAAAGGGGGGAAGAGCGTCTTAATTTACGCGTTTTGAATTACTTAATAATGTTAAATGAATTCACTTAAACTATTTCCACTTTTTACACAAAATATTTCTCTTTGTATTGCTACAATTGAAAAGCATACTGAGTATCTGCACTGTTTTATGTATTCGTAAGAACAAAAAATTATTCTAAAATATAAAAAGAATTTAATAATTTTGTCAACATAATGTATGTTTTGTGTGTACTTCAAGTATTAACAAATATTATTCAATGAAAAGATTGCTGTTGTTTTCAGTATAATAAGTGTGAAACTTAAAAAAAAAATTCTCCAAAGATCAATAATAATAGTTACTAAATGTCTTTTATAAATTATGAATTATCTAAATTAATCTAATATTTCCATATATGGATGTAAAATATCATCTGTATTGTGATCACACTATGTCATTCCTAGAATAACTAATGTTTTCATTGCGCCAGCATTAATCCGATATTATGCCAGTATAGAGCCAGTATTATGTGAAATATAGGGCCAAGATTATACCAGTATAGGGCCAGTATTATGTAAAGTATATGGCCAGGATCATACCAGTATACGTCAGTATTACACCAATAATTTGTTAGTACTATGCCAGTATTGTGGCAGTACTGCGCCAGTATTACTAAAATAAATAAAATTATAAATAAACGGTTATTATGTCAATATTGAACACGTAGAATATTTTACATTGTTAATCATATTTTCTATTGATGATATTTTCATCCGAATTGTTCAATTTCCAAAATTTTCAAACTGGATTTAAACTCTTTGAATTCAAAAAATTATTAAATGCATTTCTATTTTCCGAATTATAAAGGAGGGGAAGTGTCACGTTCCCGTGACGTTCTGTATAAAATTAATAATGCATTTTGTAAGTTTGTCAACTTTATATTTAGGTTTATAATATCTCTCTAATTTATTATGATTAAACAATCCAAACTGTGGAAATTCAAACCCTCAATTTAGGAAAAAACGTTCCTTAATCAAAGAAAATAAGGGTGACTCTTTATTGCTCTACGTCCCTTTGTATTACTATTATAATAGAGGTTCCGATATCGCTTGAATGTAATCTAAACTAGGTGTGAATTCTGTCCATTTCATGGACACTTCGCTTCCAAGGAAGCAAGATAATTTGCTTCCTCATAGAGGAAGCAATAAATTTATTTATAATATAAAAAATAATAATTTAATTTTAAATTAATTATTATTTATTTTTATGCAAATAAGTAATAATAATAAAATAATAATAAATCAATATATGTTTTTTTTTTTCTATCTTCCAAAACTTTATTTATTTATTTATTATAACCAAATTTGTGTAATATATAGAATAATTAATATAATAAAATTTTTTTATAGCATATTCGTTTTTTAAAATAGAATTTTTTTTTTTGAAAATAAACTGTGGTCAAAAAATAATAATTGTTAGAAATTTTTTGGCAAAAAAAGAGATTTTTTGATGAAAAAAAATGAAAAATCATGAATTATTACGTGGGTTTTTAGTCAATTATTTTTAGTCAATTCATTTTGAGACAAGGAATATGATTCTTTTAATTCATTTGTTTGAATTTTTATCAAGAAATTTTTTTTTTTTTGACAAAACACGAGATTTTTCAATAAAAAAAAATTAAAAATTATGAATTAATACGTGAGTTTTTAGTCAAATATAAAAGTTATATAGGTCAATCGATTTGTTTTGAGACAAGGAATATGATTTTGTAATTCGTTTGGTTGGATTTTTTGCATGAAAATTTATTTTGGCAAATCGCGAGATTTCTCGATAAAAAAAAATGAAAAATCAGGAACTATTACGTGGGTTTTTAGTCAAATATATACTTTATATAGGTCAATCGATTCTTTTTGAGACAAGGAATATGATTTTGTAATTCGTTTGGTTGAATTTTTAGCATGAAAAAAATTTTTTTTTAAAAAAAATTTTCAAAAACGAGATTTTTTGATGAAAAAAACTGAAAGATCATGAATTATTACGTGAGTTTTTGGTCAATTATATACTTTATATAGGTCAATCGATTCGTTTTAAAACAAGGAATATGATTTTTTCATTCATTTGTCTGAATTTTTTGCATGAAAAAATTTTTTGCCAAAAAACGATATTTTTCGCTGAAAAAAGGTGCTCAAAAAAATTTGATTGGGTGTTTTCAAAAATCCCTGTGTCCAAATTTAGATATTTGTGAGCTTCATATGTCATCCAAATTTTATTAAAATCCGATGAAGTTTTCTCGAGATATCCTGGCGACAAAAAATTAACCACATACACACACACACATACACACACACACACACACACACCCACACACACATCCGGACATTTTCTCAGGAATGAAAATTTGAACTTTTCAGATGAAACTGAGTCGATTTACACTATTTTTGGAAAATCGAAAATCTTAACGATCACAACGCTTCCTCTATAAGGAAGCAAAATAGCGAGTCATTAACTGTATTCAGGGTGAATGACTTTTTACTCGCGGCAAATGATGCCTTACTTAGAGAGAGTGACGTCCTACTTCCATAAAATACAGGAAACCGAGGTTTCTTCACAAATTCGATGAAAACTAAAATCAGTTCTCTTTTCGCCACGGTCACCTCAGGTTCCTCTTTTGCTAAATTTCTCATCCGACAACTAAGTTGTACAGTTCAGCTTTTAGCTTTTACCTTCGAGTCGTAACCAATTTCTTGTCATGTTTTTGAGTATCGCATTGTCAGCTCTCTGAATACTTGTATTTTACCTATCGCGAAAATTTTAAGGAAATAATTCTCTAATTGTCGTAGCATGCTTTAATGTATAACATTCTATTGTTAAATCTATTGCGAAATTGATTGGTACAAATTATATCGTGGAACTGGTAACAAGTCCGATTTTAAAAGACCGAGAGAACTCCTAACATAAAAATTGTCAGTAATTCCTAATTGCACCGGAGGCAATAAATTACGCCGACCGTTCACGCATCTCTGCACGATAAATTCGTTCGTATTCCAGAGGTCAAATCAAGGGCTTCTTAAAAACCAAATACTGTAAGTCTAGTATTTTATTAGTTTTCCCTAAATCTTAAAGTAAAATCTTTCCTATCTAAAAGTCATTCATTGTTTTAGTGAACGACGATGCAACTAATCAAGGATTCGATTTTGTCAAGGATTCTTCCTCTTTCAACTAACCTCTCAATCAATCTCTCAATCAAATGTTAAATTCTTCGATTAACTCGAAATGGTAATTTAATTAATAAATTGGATGTGTTTATATATTATAACCTAACTCATGCATATTGTTCGGTAGACTTTCTTTTTCCTGTTCCCTTAGTTCAACTTATAGTTAAGTACTCCTCTTTCAAGCGGTGCACCAGAAAAACTGTTGATTTAAAAATTAACATTCTACAGTTAGTTATTTAATAAAAAATACAAATTTTCGAGAGTTTTTTTTACTTCAGATTATTTTTCCCGTCTTTTTAGATAATTATACTAACTAAAAATGGACAAAAAATAATTTCGATTTTTTGAAAAAAAATCACTGGAACCTCCCCTTAATACAAAAAATAAACTGAACTTATTTAGATTAAATTAAATATACTATCAAATTAAATTTTTTAAATTTGTTAAAATGTGTTACATATTAATAAATACATAGAAGTTTTAGAGATTTTCAAGATTTATAACTCATTTATATTTTAATTCATGGGAACAATTATTCCAATCTTTTACCTTTACAAATTAAATTAGATTAAAAATTTTAAACTTGGTTTTATTAATGCGAATTTAAATTGCTTCAAACTTTTATTCAAATTTTAATAATAATAAACTTGAATTATTTAAAACTTTTAATTGTTGGAATTTGATCAATTCATGCTAGAATTATTATTAACTTTAAATATTTTAAAATTCTAACAATGCATATTTTAGGTGTTTCAAACTTAAACCCATATAATTATAAAAATTATAGAAATTTGGGAATATTAATCGATTCAAAGTTTATTTTAATTGACACTTTAATTAATTCATATTTTAATTTATCAATTCTAAATTCTTTTATTAATTCAAACTCCTACTAATAAATATTTATTTCTCTTTAATTTCATGTAGTTATTTTTAGTATTTTATTTTTGTGGTCAGGGTTCTTTTAATGAAAATTTTGGGATCCTTGATCTTGATTTTAATGAATTATAAGGCTGACGGGCTTGGCAAATTTGTAATATAGTGAAAACTCATATTTCAGTCAATCTTATTTTTTGTTCTTCCAATTGAACTGATTAAAATTATAATTGATCTTATTTTAAAACCTATAATAAAGTTAGAAATATAAAATGTTTGATAATTTACCAATAAATAATAAGCATTCTAAGATACAAAATACAACTTTTATTTGGAGAAATTTAATTTGGTACATATTTTTATTTAACCCTTTAACGCCCAGCGGTTTCGATCGAAACCACTTTTGACTACTCGGGGGTTTTTGGGGTCGCTGATTACGAATCTGATAGCAGTTTTTCAAAATTCAAAATGTCGGATCCAATATGGCGGACTAATTTTTTCAAATTGGTCAGAATCGTTTAAAACTTGTTAATCGGGGGTTTTTGGGGTCGCTGATTACGAATCTCGAATCAGTTTTTCAAACTTCAAAATGGCGGAACCAATATGGCGGAAAATTTTTTCAAACTTGTCGGATTCGTTTGAAACTTGTTACTCGGGGGTTTTTGGGGTCGCTAATTACGAATCTGAAATCAGTTTTTCAAAATTTAAAATGGAGAATCTAATATGGCGGACAAATTTGATTTTTGAAAAACTGATATCAGATTCGTAATCAGCGACCCCAAAAACCCCCGAGTAACATGTTTTAAACGAATCCGACTGTTCTAAAAAAGTCGATCGTTAAAAGGTTAAAATAGGGAAGAAAGTTTTAAATTAAAAGAAAAAGAAAGAAAATGATTTAAAAAGAAATAAATTATATAAAAGGCATTTAAAAGTCTTAAAAAATATTTAAGAACAGTGCTCGCTTTTTTCCAATTATATAATGATATTTCATTCTTTATTCTTATTGAAATTGTATTTTTTAGAAGTAATTAAAAAAACAAAATATTGTTATGAAAATTAAGCATATATTATTATAAGATATAATATAAAATATTCATTAATTTTCATTTTATGTTTAAAGTGTTTTGAATCTTTATTAAATTCTGTCAAGTAATTTGAAATAAGACACGTTTGTATTGTAATACATTATTTATTAATAAGTTGTTTTATATTTATATAATACAAATAATACTTTAACAGATACAAGACGCATTCACAATCTTTGTTTTTATTCTTAAATCTAAATATTTAAAATAAAATGTTCCACGCTGATTTCTTGCATAATATTTATCCCTCGCTGCTATATTTTATTTTATATATTTAAATGCATATTATGAAGAGTGTCCCATGCTGTTTCATAGATTAAAATAATTTCAACGTAAGTTACATGCATCCCTCGCTGCTGTACAACATGACATTACTAAAAATAATAATAATTTCCATTGGAAATCGTGTTGTCCACGACGTTTAGAAAATTGCCAGTTATTAAACGTCTATAAAATGTTTTTCTTATTTTCATAAATTATATTATCGATATTTTGACGTATTTTGAAAAGGACGGCTGTGCGTTGAGACGTAAAAGATTTTCTTTTTAATTTATTGACCTGACTCGGAGTAATCGTTATTTTCATGTTCAATATAGAAATTATTAATACTCTGTAAATAAAAATTCTATTAGACTTTAGTAACAAAATTCAGGGGCGCAGAGAGGAAATTGATTAATATAATCAAATTTTGATTCTTGGATCTTTTAGGTGGTCTTTTCTTCTTCAAGATGCCGTTTGAGAATTTTAAAAAGCTTAAAAATTGACAAAATTAATTATGATTCTCCAAAAATAAATAAGGTCCATTTTTTTAAAAAACCCTGCTTTTTTTCTTTAAAAGTTTGACCATAAATTCTTATCGACATTATCAAATGTTCCTATAAATTTTAAGCTTGTTAAACCATACTCGCAGCCAGGAGAATTTTTTTTCTAAAAAATTTTTTGCTTTTAATTTGAGATTGTTAGTGTACATTAATTATTGATTCTATATAAAAGGACTTACTTCAGTTAAATTCATTGCACTTCATTTGTTCGTAAACTTGCATGCCAACAATCTCAAATTAAAAGCAAAAAATTTTTTAGAAAAAAATTCTCCTGGCTGCCAGTATGGTTTAGCAAGTTTGAAATTTATAGGAACATTTGATAATGTTGATAAGAATTTATGGTCAAAATTTTAAAGAAAAAAAAGCTTGGGTTTTTGAGAAAATATACCTTATTTATTTTTGGAAAACCATCATTAATTTTTTTAATTTTTATGCTTTTTAAAATTTTCAAACAGCATTTTGAAGAAGAAAAGACCACCTAAAAGATCCAAGAAACAAAAGTTGATTATATTAATTAGGGAAAAAATTACAATTGAAACAAATTTTTTTCACTGTTTTTTTTTAGTTTTACCACTCAAAATTCAAGTTCTCGTAACTTCGTTAAAAATAACTTTTATCAGAAATAAAAAAATACGTGTCCCTTTATTTTTCATATAAAATAACATATTTTAGCGTCAGTTAAATCTACAACTTGAAGTTAGTCAGTCTGCATGATTTGAAATGGATTCAACCATTAAATAAAATATTTAAAAAAAATTTAACTCACACGTGGTTGTGAGCCATCTAGCTCTTGGAATGTATTTCAGAAAGTGTTCTTAATATTCTACCAAAGAGAATTTATGGTAATACATGAAGAACACTTTCTGAAGTACATTTCAAGAGCTAGATGGCCGAGAGGTACAAGCCGTATTCACGTCGTGTCGAACGTTGCGTATTCAAACCCCGTGTGAGCTAAATTTTTTTTTAATATTTTAATGTAAAATAAATATTGAAATAAATAAATATTTGTTATATTACCTTAATATCATCGTAATATTACCTCAATATCACTGTTATATTACCGTAATATTACAAATATTTCAATATGCTGTCACTGTGATGTTCATGTAATTTTACGTGCTGCTGGAAGATACTTTTTGGGTGTTGTTGTAACAAAAATGGAAGATCTTCTCAACATTGCAACTCCAGTAAATTTTGATAAGTCCATAGCTCATTATGAGACTCATGCTCATCAACCCTATGCTTCTTCATCCTTTAACAATAGTGATGAAATTCGAACTGCAGTACAAAAGCAAGATTTGTGTATTCTAGTAAGCAAAAGTTCAATACATATATTTGGAAAGTTGACCAAAAATAATGAAGTTACTCTAACTAGAAATGTACACTTGAGCAGCAAAGCCATGTTTTTTATTTAATGAAATTCGCTATAAATTGAATGGTATCGAAATTGACAGATTCAAAATCGTTGGACATACTACAATAATGAAAAATTATGTTTGTCTGAACCCCCCTGAGCTCAACTTTATAGAAAATGCAGGTTTTTCAAAAATATCAGATGATTAAAGAATTACTGTAGAAAATGGTTATTTTGACGTAACAATACCACTTGGTATGATTTTTGGTTTTGCTGAAGATTATAAAAAAACTGTTACAAACGCCAAACATGAACTTGTATTGACAAGATCACGAAATGACCTGAATGCGACAATTCAAACAGGACAAGCAGAAGTTGATGAAGAATTTAAAATAACAATCAATAAAATTAAATGGATAGTTCCATACGTTTTACCAGCAGACAATAATAAAATTAAATTATTAAAATTAATTGAAAAAGATCCACTAATCTCAATTAGTTTTGAATCATGGGAAATGTACAAATTCCCTTTAGTTCTTACAAGTTCAAAAGTTATGTGGCAAATTAAAACTTCAATACAATGAGAGAAGCCACGATATGTAATACTTGCCTTTGATTTCAAACGGAAAAGAAAGATAAGCGTAAAAAATATGCTTGTCATTTTGATCATTGCAATATAACAAATGTAAAACTCTTTTTAAATTTTCAGTATAATCCTTATGGGAATTTAAATATAAATTTTGATCAAAATGAATATTCTCTACTCTATGAAATGTATGCAAATTTCCAAACTTTTTATTACAGAAAATAATCTGTACCTGTCTTAACTAAAAATAATTTTTAAAATTTGGCTTCTGTAGTTGTAATTATTGTTCAAAACAAAATGAATTTCTCAAACAGGCATCTGTTGATGTACGTTTTGAATTTCAATCAACCAATAATATGCCAGTTAAAACTGCAGCCTATTGTATCATAATCCACGACCGCATTGCACAATATAAGCCAATCAGCATTATATGTTTTAGGATGGAGTTCATCGTAGATGTCCAGTTTCTTAAACGACCTTACAATGAATTTATTTTCAAGGAGTTGGCCATAATGCCTCTTCAGGTAGAAGCTCAATAACTTGTCTTCCTCTTTGGACCACCTTACCTTTGGAGTAGATTACATGTACGATATAAAAATGATAATCGCTGGCTAACATGCAATTACCTTGGAATCAACTGGTCTTATGGAGACGTACCCTACGATGAACTGCAACCTATTTTGAAGAAAAATTTATTGAATGCAAACACAATCTACGTAAAATGAATAGAGAAAAAAACAGTGGCTGCAGAAATATTTACTAAATGTTGTAGATTTAGAAGATTTTGAATTTATATCGATTAAAAAGTTGAAACTAGAATCACCGAACGCTACTTGTATGCATCATTCTTTCGAAAACGCAAATTGTGCTGCAAATAATGTTGTAATTCTTCGAGATTGGTTTCTAGAACCTTCAAACCAATTAATAAGTGTAGTTGCTCAAGGAACTGATGAAGTTGATACTACTTTAAAATCTTTTTATGAAAATTGTGAATCTTTTTGTAAATAATTTGATAAATTTTTAACAAAAATATGAATTACTTTGGATCTACAACGATGTTTATTAATTTAAAAAAAACCTATTCTTTAATTGTTTTTCTAGATTTATTAAAATATTTTTTGATTAATTTAATGTTTTGTTTTACTTAAATCTTATTGATTAACTAACTTATTTATTAAGTTCTGAAAAGAGAAACTTGAAACTAATTCGCACGCAAATTTAAAATTTTAAATTTACCAGTAATATGCTACTTTAAGATGCCTATTGCATCCCAAATAGCACGATAGTTTGCTGTAAAGCCACTGTAAGGGTTATCCGTAAAGGTTGTAAGGTTACAAAGTAGTAAGCATACAGTGGACTTAAACTTTCCGCCTCACAGTAAACTTACAAAGTAAAGTCGTGGTAAGCTTATACCGTACACAGTGCTCTTGAATCAAAAGCAAGATTTTTGAAAATGGATGGAAGATTTTCGAACGTAGAGTTTTCCCACATGACCTCTAGTTTACGAATTTTTAAGACCCGAAATCGTACATGATCCTATTTTAAAGATACATGTATATATAATTATATATATATGTCGTAGGCAAGTAGAAGAATCAGGCATTTAGATTAATTTCTAGGCATTAAGCTACACTTAGGCAAGTAGAGAAATGAAGATGTGTAGGATGCGCATTCTTTTGCTTGCCTGAATTCATGTAGGCATTAAGCTTATTGACTAGGCAATAAGCTAACTGCCTAAAATGTTCCTGGCAAATAGAAGAAAAGGGATATTCTATGACAAAGTATAAACACAGATATATAAACAAACTTTCGATGTACATAATTAATTAAAAGTAAACTTTAATTTGTATTTATTTTATAAAATTCAAAATAAAATTCAGTTTTTCGTTATTCGTTCCAACTAACAGTTGACGATTTTGCTAAATAATTTTAAAATGGAACTTAATTCTGTTGATAAATTGGAATTTGAAAAAAGTGCTACAAAGTAAGAAGTAAAAAAAACTATAGTAACAGATCTTTTCAGAATACAAAGCAATTTTGGAAAATACGTTTCGTATGGCACCATATACACTAAATCCATCGCCTTTCATAATTATTTAAATGTTAATAGTCAGGCTGAATTTTTTTCAAATCTAATTTGTCATCTTTTAATATTTTGTTAATGTTTTCCAATTGTTTTCTATTCCAAAAACATCTGCTACTAGTTTTTTTACTCATTACTTCAAAGCACTTTTTTCAAATTCTAATTTATTAACAGTATTAAGTACCGTTTGAAAATTATTTAGCAAAATCGTCAACTGTTAGTTGGAACAAATAACGAAAAACTGAATTTTATTTTGAATTTTATAAAATAAATACAAATTAACGTTTACTTTTAATTAATTATGTACATCAAAAGTTTGTTTATATATATGTGTTTATACTTCGTCATAGAATATCCTTTTTCTTCTATTTGCCGGGAACACTTTAGGCAGTTAGCCTAAATGAATCCAGGCAAGTAGAAGAATACACATCCTTCACATCTTTATTGTTCTACTTGCCTATAGGGGTTATTTAGGATCCTATAAAAACAGATAATATTAACAAGTTATTAAATGAATTGTGGAATATTGTTTTTAAAGGCCATTTCAAGATGTTATTTGTTCTATTGATATTTTTAGTGATTTTTGAGGATTTTATAGTGAATTTACGAAAAAGTTCGTTTTCTCCATATAAAATCAATGGAAAATTTCAAAGGGTTGAGCCACACCTAAATACCCAGTGGACACAAAAATCTAAAAGACGTCCTTAAGACGACTTTTAAACATGTGTGCCCACTAGGTATAGTCCGATTTCAAACATAAAGAAAATTGTAAGTATTTCTTTCGGTTTTAAAACTTTTTGGGTGGTAAGAGCAAAAAATTTCGGACTTTTGTGTTTACGGACTACACTCGTACTGAAGTAGTGACGCTACTAGGCCGATGGCGTCAATGGCGCGAGCACGCTGACAAGTTTGTTATTTATTTTCTCCTTCAATTGTCCACTTTTGCCAATGTTATATGGAGTTGGAAATGACAGTGTTACATAGAACATCAAAACATCAAACCACACTACTTGCTATAATTTTTTTTAAATTAATTAATATTTTAGAGATTTGTTACTTTTATATAGAATAACAATTTACCAAAGTAGTAGTCATATAGAAGACCTATCAAAAAATGACATATTTGAAAGTTGTTTTAGTACAATGTATAAACACAAAATACATTGACTTGAACAATGACCTGTTATTGCTTGACAGACGTTCTGAGGGCGTGTGTATGTCATAAACAAGTCAAACACTATATGAAAGTGTTTATAAAGACTTCCTTATTAGTACTTTAACAAAAATTATATTAACTATTTTATGTTAAATAACCTATGGACCTTGAAAGTCTAAATAGGTAATGTGATACTCATAATTGCGGATCTACCACAGGTAAAATCAGTCTAACTCTAAAATAGGATCAGATACGATTTCGCGGTTTGAAAATTCTAAAACTAGAGATCATGTGGGTAAACTTTACGTTGGAAAATCTTCCATCCATTTTCAAAACCCTTACTTTTGCTTCAAGACCACTGTGCGTAAGCTTGTGGTAAGCTTACAGTGTAAAGTTGTGGTATGTAACCTTACAGTAGGGGAAAGTCGGGTAGCCCCGGACACCTAAGCCTTTTGGTTAACAAATTTGTATAATTTTTTTGAAATATTAATTAAATCATCTTATGACAAAGACATGACCTCTGTCCATCTTTGAAATAAATTTGATCATAAAATAAACACATTAATTGAGAGAAAAAGCCTCCAAAAACTTGTCGGGTGTCACCGGACAGAGAAAATAAAAGTGCTTATTTAAATTGTTTAATTTGATAAAGTGCGAATAAATTGTGTCTTAAATAATGACCGTAAATTATTTTTTAGAAATAAATTAAAACATCTATTTAATAGGAACAGAAAGTCCAAATATAATAGAATTTTTATATGACGTTTAATACGATACACGTTTGTTAAATTGTCTAGACAATTTAAGGTTAAGTTTAGAAATTACTTATTTTCAAAAAGAAGAAATGAAAAAATGAATTAATATGATAAAAAACGTAAGCTCAAGTGAATTATACACAGTTTGTAATTTGTGTCAATTATAAAAATGCAGTATTATACGTGAAATAGCTAGTGTCTGGGGCTACCCGCTGTCCGGGGCTATCCGACTTTCCCCTATAAGTTTGTTGTAAGCTTACAGCAAGCTTCCAATGTAAAGTTATCATTTTTAAATAAAATAAAATTAATTAACGCCTTTTTTCGGGACGTCGTTGAGGATATGTTCACTATACATATTGACGAAAAATTTAATTATAATATTAAAAATCTTGACGCATACAAGTTTCGAACCTATCTAACCATAACTACCGAACCTGAACATGAGCGCATTAAACTCCACGGCTATCAAGGACTTAGAATACATTTAAGAAAATGTAAATCAACTGTTACTAGAGAAAAGTAAAACATTATTTACATTTTCTGGGATATATTCCAAGTCCTTGATAGCCGTAAGGGTTTAATGCGCTCGCGTTTAAGTTCGGCAGTTAGGGTTAGATAGGTTCGGAACTCGTTGGCGTCAAAATTTTTAATACTATAGTTAATGTCTTTGTCAATATGTTTAGTGAACATATCCTCAACGACGTCCCGCCAAAAGGCATTAATTAATTTTATTTAAAAATGATAACTTTACATCGTACGCTTGCTGTAAGCTCACAACATACTTGCACTGTAAGGTTACATACCAGAACTTTACACTGTAAGCTTACTGTAAGCTTACTGCAACCTTACGGTAACCTTACGATGTAAGCTTATTGTAAGCTTACGGTGTAAGCTTACCACGACCTTACTTTGTAAGTTTACTTAGAGGCGGAAATTTTAAGTCCACTGTATGCTTACTTCTGGCTTACTTTGTAACCTTACAACCTTTACGGATAACCCTTACAGTGGCTTTACAGCAAACTATCGTGCTATTTGGAATCATATTCAACAACTTAAGCCAATCAGCGGTGTTGTCAAGATGTTGCTATAGAGGGGGTATAGAAGTGTGGATAGATGTGGTGTGGATGAACGGTATAAATGCAACAATTCTTGGCAAAAAAATCATTTCTGTTTCAGCATTTTAGGTTTCAGGATGGAGTTCATCGTAGATATTCAAGGTTTTAATAGATCTTACAATGAATTTGTTTTCAAGGAGCTCGCCATTCTTTCTATCAAATCAGAAGCCCAACCACTGGTATTGTTTTATAAGCCACCTTATGTCTGGAGCCGATTACCTACTAGAGGTAAGAGTGAAAACAACTGGCTGACATATAACTACCTTGGAATCAACCGGTCTGATGCAGACATACCATATGATGAACTACATCATATTCTAAAAGAGTCTTTGTTAATTGCAACCACAACCTACGTTAAAGGATTGAAAAAGAAACATTGGCTCGAAAAATTTGTATTAAATGTGAAAGATTTAAAACAATTTGATGGTCTATCAATTAAGAAGTTAAAAATGCTCTCATTAATAACTGCTTGTAAAAATCATTCTTTTAAAAAAGCAAATTGTGCTGTCAGCAATGTTCTTATTCTCCCATACTGGTTTTTAAAACCTTCAGATAAATTTGTAAGCATACCTGCTCAAGGAGTCGATAAAGTCGATGTAGAAAAGAAAATCGATGTAGTCGATAAAATCAAAGTAATGCGTAATATTAAAATACTTCAGGAATATAAAACACCTAATTCTAGTTACCTTAACTTTAAATCATTGTATAAAAGGCTTAATTCATTTTTGTACATATTTTGATAAGTTATTGAAAATAAATATTAATAACTTTGATTCTAAAACAACGTTTCTTAATTTAATAAACCTATTCTTTTAATACTTTAAAATCCTTTAATGGAAATTGTAAATCTATTTGTAAATATTTAAGTGTTTTCAGATAAAATTTATTAACTTAAATTTAAAATGATCCTTAATTTCAAAAACTTATCCTATTTTAGTTTAAATTATTTTAAAAAATTTAATTATTGAAATACATACTTAAAAATTCAGACTTATCAGAAACCCGATTTAGAAACAAAATGTTTTTTACTGTTTATGTTAATTTTTTTTAACGTCACTGTAACTTTAGATTAACTTTACTTTAACTATAGTTTAACCATAATCTAACTTTACTTTAACGTTACGTTAACTATAATTTAACTATCATTTAACTTTACTTTAACAGTACTTTAACTTTACTGTAACGTTACTTTAACTTTACTTTAACGTTACTTTAACTATAATTTAACTATAGTTAAATTATAATTTAACTTTACTTTAAAACTTTGTATCTGTATTCATGAGGTATTTATCTATTAAATGAGATCTATCCTATTAATTTTGACCACTTCTGAGCTTCAAAATATTAATTCAAAGTTTATACCTTTTACATGCAATAGCACAAAATGCATGTAAAAAATGTCTCTTATATTCGATTATAAAAAAAGAAGTCGTCAGTTTTTAAAATAAAACTACTAAGTTACACATTGAGATAAAATAAATCCTTTAAAAAAAAATTAATTTTATTGACCACGCCGTATAAAAAATACAATAATTTAAAAATTCATAATTTTTCATTTTCGCGTGGTTTCATTGAAAAATGTCGAAAACGTATAAGCAATACATCACGATAACTTATAGTACCTGACTCGAAATCGTGAAAATTACATATATTACATTAGAAGAGGTCACAAGGAAGCAAGTGAGTTAATATAAAAGTTTATTTTTTGTTTTTTTTATTTTGCAGAAGTTTTGCGGGAGCATTTACGCGACTAATACCTTAAGAGGTAAAATTCTTTTGTTTATTTTAAATATTTCTTTAAAATATACATTCATGATACATTATTTTTTTCATTATTTTTAAATTTTAAACTCAACGCTACTGTAGGATAAAGGGATTAAATATCGGGAGATGTGAAATCAAAAACTTTGAGTTTACAAAAAAAATGAAAAATCTTGTAGAATTGCATATAGGTCAATTACACAGGTTTGCTAGTTTACCCATATCGAAAACTGTACAAGTCAAATGTAAAGATTTTTGTGATGATCTCTATTATTAAGATTATTATTTGAAAGAATATATTTCAATAAAATGTATAATTTCCAAGTAAAATTGTAATTTTTATATTTAAAATCTTTTTGAAATAAATAAAAAATTTAATAATATTAATTTTAAAAAATAATTTTATTAACAAAATAAGTTTATTTAAAAATTGTATAAAAATATTAATGAAAACTAAATATTTTTTTCTCCTCTTCTCATAATCATGATTTTTATCATATCTCACACCATAAAAGATGATCTCCATTTAGCTTCTCCTTCTAACTCATTATTTCTTGTCTTTGTCTCAATATTTTTGCCAATCTATAGCTGTTATTAGTGACAATTTATTAAGGATTTTTGAAAATTAAATGTGAGTAAAAGAACAATAATTAATCAATTTTTATTATTTATTCTTTATTTTTTTTATTATTTATCATTTTATTTAATATTATTTTATTTATTATTTTCATTTATTACTTATTTATCATTTTTATTTATTCATTATTATTATTTTATTTATTATTTTATTTATTTATCATTTATTTATCATTTTTTATTTATTATTATTTTATTTATTTATTATTTATTTATCATTATTTATTTGTTATTATTATTTATTATTGACATTAGTATTTTTTATTTATTATCATTTTATTATTATTTTATTTATTTATCATTTTATTTATTATTTTATTTATTATCTGTCTATAATGACAGAATACACTCGAATAAATTTGGATATTGAAGCGCTTTTATGGGGTTAAACCACTCTAAAACATCACAAAGAGGCCTAATTTTAATATTGTTTTTAAAGAAAATTTTAAAATTAATGAAAAATATGTTTAGGGGAGAGTGGCCATCAATGTACCAGTTTTTTCAATGAACCATTCCAATTTTCTCAGAAACAATTAAATAAAAATTCTCCTAATTTTAAATATAAATGAAGTTTGCGTAATCACACTACGTCCATAAATTTGAGACGTGTGGATTTATTCTTTACAGAGAAAACTGAAAAAAACTGTTTTTGATGCACTGAAGAAAAAATTTACCTAAAATACAAACACGTTTTTTAATTGAAATAAGGCAATTTAAAAATAAATGTACTTACGATTTATTTTGTTTTGGGCCTTAACTACAATATTCTAATGAGATAAAGATTTTGAAATATTGGATTAAGTTATAAAAAACCATTTTTGTTGCAAATGTCATGTTGATTCAATGTACCGGGGAACAATGAACCACCTGGAATTTCAGTGTATTTTCGATTTCTAGAGTGGTATGCCTGATTATAAAACTAGGCATGCGTACAGCATGTTACAGCGATTGTTATCAGTTCTTTTCTCAACATAGCAAAACTAAAATGCCATTTTAGCTAGTTAACTTAAATTTGAGGTATATTTATGTTATACATTATCAATTAAAATGTGTTAAGTAATATTTTTTTATAGTATTTGATAGAAAATAAGTTTTTTTACAAAGTGAAAATTGCAATATTATTATTGTTGAACATTTTTAGTGTTTTTATGGAGGTGGTTCATTGTGTACCCAGGTTGTTGAAAATGAAAATAGCTTGTTAGTTTAGAAAGATCCTAAATTTTATTATTTAATCAAAATAAATAGTGTATAATATGTGTGCATTATCTAGAGAAGTGTTGTAGTTTTATATTGATGCAAAGAAGTGCTTGAAATTGGTGAAATTGAATAAGTACTATGACCTTGAAAAAAACCCGGTACATTGATGGCCACTCTCCCCTATATATCTTGATTAGGTACACTTTAAAGAGAAAAAAACTTACTTCATAAATTATTTTGTTTTAATGTATCACATACCATCAAGTGGCTATGAGTTAGCCAACAAGAAAAAATTTTTTGTCTGAGATATAGAAACTTAAAGTTGTGCACAAAATAAACCCCATGGTGGGGCTATTTTGTGCATCAAAGTTTGCTTATTTATAAAGTTGTGTAAATTTTTATTTAACGTTTTTGCTATATGACGTATTATTTCCAAATATTTTAGAGTACAATAAAGAAAAACAAAGCCAGAAATATTTTTTCCTAGGAATTGTTAAACTAATTTGAAACTTAAACACTAAAATTTCACAAAAAAGTAAATTTACAAGAAAAGTTATTTCTTTAAGAAAATTTAACTTAAAATAACTTCTATTACACATCTTCAGTTATTTTAAGAGAAAAAAATTTCAAAATTAACTTGAACAGCATGTAATTATTAATGTTACTTTTTTGAGGTTTTTAAGGCGCCATATGTAAAACTGAAATTTTAAGCTTATTTCTTGTATTTTATAACAAAAATAAGACAAAAATGTTTCAAAACGAAATTCTAAAGTAATTTTTACTAACTACAAAACAAATTATTGAAAAGAACTTGATTTTAAAGAATGCACAAAATAACCCAACAAATCCTGGTTTTTTAGTTTTTTACACTTTTTTCTTAAAATAGGCAATAAAAAGTTAGCGCATCACGTATACATCACTACAACTAAATGGTCCATAAGTATTATTAATACCTTTAGAAACACTGTTAAACTTCCGGAGATCTAAACAGAATTTTGAGAACTTAAAAACTTTTCTGCTTGATTTTCACGATTTTACGATTTGTTTTCTGATTTCTGATAAAGAATTAAGTAAATTGATTTAGTACTCTCTGTAGTCCAGATATCAGATAATATTTATACCAAGTAACAAACTTAAGAAACTGAATATAAAGATTTTATTCGTTAAAAACCTCGCGTGCACAAAATAGCCCCAAGGTGCACAAAATAGCCCCACTTGACGGTATATAAGTACGTGATTGAAACTCTTTTTGAGGGGAATGACCTTGCGGCCGGAAAGGTTTTTGCTACAATTTTCATCCTAGAAAAAAAAACAAATTTTTTCTATTTTTACATCTCAAAAGCTAGAGAAAGACGTAGGAGTTTTTTTTTTAAATTGATTTTTACAAAAATGGTAAGCGTTTTAAGAAAAAATATAGTTTTTTCCTTAATAAATAGGCACTTAATTGTTTATAACTAAAAAAATTTGCAACATAAATAAAAACCCCTACGTCTTTCTCTAGATAATGTTATTAAGAATCTACAGTTAAAATTTTAAGTAAATCGGTTAAGATTTATGGAAGTTATGTTTCCGGCCAGCTCAAAAAAAAAGTAGTTTTGAGAAAATTGCGTTAGAACATTTTCATTTTAGGCAGGTAAAGTTAAGCACATCTTGTGAACTTTTTTTTTTGTGGAAGAGAATAATAATATTACAGGATGTTATTATACATGTCTTAAAGTAAACAGAAAATATTTTTCATTTAAAAAAATTCAAAATGGCGGCACTAAAGACGTTCTCTTGAAGCATACGTTATATATCACGACTCTGCAGCACACAGCTCAACCATCTAGAAGTTGAATTTAGAAAAAATATAAACTAAATTAATATTTTTCCTCTTATTCTAGATGGTTCAAAGTACCTTTTGAGCCAATAAAAAAATATTGACTTTTTGAAAATTCTAGCGTGGTCTAACCCCTTAATGCGGTTAGAAATATGTGAATACCAAGTGGTAAGGAAAGCTTGCATCCATGCAATAGGTTCTATGAAATCCGCAAGATTGAGGAAATCCGTACATCCAGCTTCAAATTTCCATATAAATTTTGGTGAAATAATGTGCAAAATTCAATATACACCTAATGGATTTTAAATAAAAAGATCTGAATTTACAGTGGATGATATAATGATAAGAATAAATACATGGGTGATTCTTCTGAAAGTGCTCTTTTGAATGTCTCGATTAATTTTACAAAAACTATAGAGTAATAATTAATGTCAACATTCTTAATTAAAATTAAGCGTTTACTTAGTATTATAAAAAAAATTAAGCCATTTGGCTAAACCAAATCAATATAAACACTAAAAATATTTCATCTCCGAAGCCTTTTTGGTATGTCTTCAACACGACTTCTATGACTATATAAAATTTTTTTATGTCTTCTTGTACTCTTTTTAAACATTAAAAAATAGTTTCAGAAGCTTAAATGGTTTTTTCAGTTGTATCTGAAGGTTTAAAATTTGTAGTCTGCTGCTTTCTAGATAAAAAAAGTCTTTAAACTTCGTCTTCCATTTTAGGTTAAAATTACTTTGTGATGTATAATCATATTTAAACATGTTAAAAATATTTGTAACACATTTTTAATACATGTTAGAATAAATTTAAGAGCTCAAAGTTTATTTTTCTCTTATACAATTTATAAATAAAAGAAAAAATGTTGCTTTTATAAATTATCAAAGTTAAAAAAATTGGGCGAGTAAAAATTCAAATTTATCTCCGAAGCCTTGTTATTTTTAGTAAATAACTGAAATATTTTGAGTATTAACATTATAAAATAAAATTTTGCTAAAATATTTTTATGAATAACTGAAAACAATCTTTTAATTCTACCTTATTTCTTATAAAAATAAGAAAATTATCTTTTTTTCATCTCCAAAGCTTTTCATCTCCGAAGCCTTTTTCTTAAAGGCACTGAGATTTCTTTTGTTTTTAATGTTTATTTTCAATGTTTCGAACGAGTTAACCTTTTTTCTATTGGAATGAAGTGGAAATTTCGGTATGTTTTTAACATTTTAATCAATTTTTCTATTAAAAAAATAAAATTAATTAAATATATGTATTTAACTTTTTACAAAAAAAGAATTAAATGTTCATAGAAATAATATATGAAATATTGTTTCTTGGTTACTTAGCAATTTTTCAGTAAATATTATTTAAACTTGAAATTCTTATAAATTAATTTTGCGAATTAGTATTTAAAGTTTTTTAATATCATTTGAAGTAATCCTGCAGAAAAGAATTTAAATTATCTAAAAAATAGTTTATTTTAAAATTTAGATAAAAAAGGAGTACTTTCAGAAGAATCACGCACATGTTTCTTTAATTTTTAAAAAGTAAAAAATAAATAATTCCTTAAAATGTTAAAGCTTTTAAATTTTTTTATTTCTTTTACAAATTTTCGATTCTTTTAAAAAATTTTGATTCTTTATAAAAGCATAATTTTTAAAAAAATATTTTGTTTAAAAATATTAGTTCTTTTCTAGAGTCGACATGCAAACTTTAATATTACACTTTCTGCTTGTGATCGTACTGAATGGGTACAGAACCCCTAAACCCTTCAACATTTAAGATCCATAATGATTGTAACAATTGCAATCAACGATTACAATTTTTTTATGATTACACTTTAGATGAACTGTACATTATATATTTAGAATAATTAGTGAGGGTAATCAAGAATTTTTTTCTTGATTTTCTTTCTTCTTTTGGAGCCAACAAAAATTACAAAAACAAATGAATTCAAATATTTAAAAAATATTAAAAAAAGGTGTCAAAAGAGAAGAAATCCCACTGGATCTAAGGGTGACAAAGAAAAAAGATGACCTTATTAATTTAAAAAATAGTGATTTTGGTGATGATGTAATAATAGATTTTGATCTACTTTATTAATGTTTACAAGCAGTGTTTGTACTCACAATTTAGATGAAAAATAAACATGATTTAAAAGAAGTTATATTTTTATTCCCCCATTCTTATTTTAGAATAATATGATTTTAAAAAATTAAACTTTTAGAACATATTTTATACATACACCATAACTTGAAAAAACTTTTACAATTTTTATTATATTTAAAAATATTACTTAATATTTACAATAACAATCAAAATTAGAAATTAAGTAACTTCATTCAAATTCAATCTTTCTCTCTTAATATCTCTACCCTCTCACTCTATCTCACAAGCTCTCGATCCTCTCTTTCTAACTCATTTAAGTGTCTCTTTCTAGCATATTCTCTCCTTCACTCTCAATACATGCATTCTTGTTGCACAGGCATTCTCTCTCACTAGCTTTACTCTCTCAGTCTATCTCACAAGCTCTCTGCCCTCTCTTTCTATCTCATTTAACTGTCTCTTTCTTTCATAGCACGCTGAGCGTCTCTGTATTCTCTCCCAGTACCCTCCGCCCTTATCGCGCTTTTCCTCATGTTCTCAGCTCCACCCCCTTCGCTCCGTTCACTCCCTATCAACACTCCTACCAGTGACCACCCCCTCACTCCGTTCAGTCTTATCTCATAGTCTCTCTCTCTCTCTCTCTCTCTTTCTCTTTCTACACATGCATTCCAATATAGTTTCAATATCATTCTCTCTAGAGTTCCTATAAAGAGAGTTAGGACACGTGCCCCCTTCCACTAGCCTGTTGACAAACCGGAGACGGAAGTGACGATGAAGTAATTTTTGTGATTGGTTGAAAAGGGCGGGCGAAGTTTAAAAATGTCTGTTAAGAAAGCATTTTAAAATCAACGCGCTCTTTTCAGCCAATGAAAAAACTTTCAATACACTTCCGTCTCCGGTTACGCTGAGCCAATCAAAAGTTGAACCTCACGTGTCCTAACTCTCTTTATAGGAACTCTAATTCTCTCTTATGCTATTTTATCCTCTCACTCAGTTGCATACTTTCTCTCTAGCATATAGTCTCAAATCTTTCTTTCTTTCTTTCTAAGTCTTTTTTCTTTCAAACCTCTCAGTCTTTCTAAGTCTTTTTCTTTCTAACCCCTCTTTCTAACCTCTTTTAGCTGTCATTCCCTTTTCATTCACACTCAGAAGGGAAAATAAAAATGCACAATGTACTATATATATTAGATTTTATAAAAAAACTTTTTAAAATATTACATAAATTGTTTGTGTTCAAAATTATATTTGAAAAAATCATATAATTTTCATAATTTTGTAAAGATCTTAAAAATGTGACCATCTTTATAACCCATTTGCTCGCAAATAATCACATTTATGTTTACAAAGGGTTTCAGTGAGTTTTTAGCAACCAGTTTCGTTTTCTTAAATTCTGCTTGAGCTGTTGTGTACATATTGACAAGCCCTTCCAAATATGCATTTAAATTCTCCGGTGTATTCTTTAAACACAACTCAAGGGGAACGTAAATTTTATTACTTTCGACTTTATAGTAGAACTCCCCCTCGACAACAAACAATATGAAAACAATATAAAAAATTTTATAAACCTTTTTGAAAACAATTAAGGGTAATGGATGGAGAAACTCTGAAAAACTTTGCAGGGGTTCTCAAAGACTCTCCCCCCTACTTTTGTAGAAATTTGCACTTTAACAATTTTTTCCCCGAGAGACCAGACAGTTTTTCTGAGAAATTGCTCTGTCTATCGAATCTGTGGAAAATACGGACTTTAGAAGTTACCGGGTTTTCGCGATCAGATGTTTTCACTAGCGTTGGCACGGAAACTAAGACTAAAACTGACAGATTTGATACACAAAATGGCCGCACACTACACACGATCAATACTCAAGAGTCTTACCGCGCGGGAGAAATACTCGTGCCGCGTGCTTCAGTTACCATGGGAATGATACTCCGGCAAATGATCCTAGATGGCAGCAGATCAGCGCTGTCTTTACACATTTTAATTTTTACAATCAAAATTTATTATTTCTGTGAAAATAATAATTATTTTTAACAATTCCTAATTCCTTTAATAAAATAGAGTAGAAAAAAGGAATTCAGGAAATAATTATCACTTTATAAAATATATCAAAATTGTGAATTTGACGAAATTTGAAGAATCAAAATTTTTCCTAAATTTAATTCTTTTATGTTTCATTATTATAACACACTATTATTACATATTGTTATCACCTTCTTTTTAATTAGCTATTTCGAATTACTAAAATCAATTAATAAATCATTATTTTTATTTCTCCACACAAAAAGACGCAAAGCTGCTCTCCGACTTGTCTACCATATTCTCTTGCCTGTGAAAATTCATTCACATATTTAATTTTTTTCTTTAAATATGGACACTTTTTCGATATAATCGATCTGTCTGTCCAATCATTGGGATATAAGGAATACAAAAAACAGTGGTTTTCCATGATGGGATGCATCTTCGAGCAAAAACACGAAATCTGAATCACAAAAAATTCTTCCTCTGTACAAAACTTGGTTAATGAAACTTGGTGTACTTACGTATTTCGATGCGCCAATTACAAAAATTATAGTGAAAATTGGCGCAAATTTGATTATCATGGTAAAAACCATAAAATAACATAAAAATCTGAGTTTTTTACATATAATTCTTTAAATATTAGAAATATCGAAAAATGTTTTATACAAAAATTGTAGGTCTCGTTCAAATACATATTTAATGTACATAACATTTTTTTCTAAAACTGATTAATTTACGAGAAAAACGCAAAAAACCCCCCCATGTCTTGGACAATCTAGGGGGGGGGGGGTTGGGGTGGCATACTAAAAGTGGAATGTAAACAGCGGTAGGAAAACCTATAGTTGTGTTGGTTTTTAAAGTATTCATCATAAAAATAATTAAGTTTACAATTTTCTAAATATGATTTTCGTAATTACTGCATGAAAATTACGTAAATTACGTAATTTTACGTTATTACATAAGTGTACGTAATGTTACGTAATGAACGTACATGTAATGTTACGTAATAAACGTAATGTTACGTAATGTAATAATGTAATTACGACTGTAGATAATTTAATATTGATATAGTGTGGGTATTTGGTCAAATTTATGGTAATTTATGTTTTTTGCAATTATTTCGTAAACTAATTGGTTTCAGTAAAAAATGCATCAAACATAAAATGTGTATTTTAATGAGATTTACATCTTTTGTATAAATTTGTTTTTTATATTTGCAATATTTAAAGAGATAAATGCTAAAAACCAAAATTTTCATGATTCTTTATACATCTTTTTTACCATGAAATTCAAATTTGCGCCAATTTTCACTATGATTTTCGTAAAGTATACCAAGTTTCATCAAAATCGGAGGTACACTCTATTCGGAAGTACACCCAAACAAAGTTACGGAAAAACAATTAAACACTACTAAAACACTCTAAAACATTATTAAAACATTGATTAAAACTTTATAAAAACAAAAACACTAATTAAATTAAAAACACATTTAAAACACTTTAAAAACACTATTAAACGTTGAATAAAACACTTAAAAAACAACCACTTAAAAATCAACCACTCAAGATATTTTAAAAACTGTAAAGCAAGAATACTACAAAACAAAACACTTAAACGGAACAAAAATCACTTTTGGAAAAAGAGAACAAAACAATTAAACATTACTAAAACACTTTTAAAACATTACACAGGCACACAAAAAAAATAAAGTTCCCTGAGCTGGGTATGAGACCAATATTTTTCTATGTATTTTGATGCGCTGAATCCGAATCCGTCATCAGAATCGACCCATCACGTCACGTTTTGACCCTAACCTCAAAATCAATAAAATGACAGTTTTTGTTCATTAGAATCTGAACCTGACTTAACTTTAATGCATGCCTAGGGCCAACAGAAAGCTTGATTTATGACCTTTAAAAAGCTTTTTTAGAAATTGTTCTACAATAATTTTTAACGGAGATATGGTATGTTTTCCATAAAATAATTTTTTTTCATAATTCACTATTCACGAGTTTTAAACATTTTAAAAAAAATATGCTACGTAAAACATCATATCTCCGTTAAAAATCATCGTAGAACAATTTTTAAAAAAGCATTTTAAAGGTTATAAATCAAGCTTTCTATTGGCCCTAGGCATGCATTATAGTTAAGTCAGGTTCAGATTCTAATGAACAAAAACTGTCATTTTATTGATTTTGAGGTTAGGGTCAAAACGTGACGTGATGGGTCAATTCTGTTGACGGATTCGGATTCAGCGCATCAAAATACATAGAAAAATATTGGTCTCATACCCAACTCAGCGAACTTTATTTTTTTTGTGTGCCTGTGTTATTAAACATTATTAAAACTAAACACTTAAACGGAACAAAACACTTTTAGAAAAACAAAACTTAACATTACAAAACACTTTTAAAACACTATATTAAAAGAAAACTATGGAAAATAACACTATTCAAATTAAGCGCTCAATAAAACACTTGAAACATAGGTAAAAAATAATTAAACACTCAAAACACTGATTAAATTAAAAACACTTTTGAAACATTATTAAATTAAATGCTGAATAGAAAACACGTAAAATGAAACAAAACCCTTTTAAAAGCACTAAAAATTAAAACAAAACACTATTAAAACATTATTTAGGTTTTTATATAAAATTCAATGACATTTAATCAAAAATATAAAAATTGTAAAACCTCTTGTCCGTACCTCTTATTTCCAGAGTTGACACTTGACTGAGGTCAGATTTTTTGATGGGTTGTGTTTTCCGTCTTGAGATGGAGCACATTCTATTTGGATGTGGCACCAGTGTAAGTTTTCAAATTCCACTGTTTTTATTTGATCTTTAAAAAAGCCCATAATACAGAGATCATTCAAGAGCAATAATTTTTAAATAAAACACATGATGTTGAAAAGAAATATATAATTACATTATGATAGAAGGAAAACAAAATTAATATCATTATAAAAGAAGCAGAAATAGATAATATTGTGCGTTACCTAAAATATAATATTGAAAAAGAAACTAATGTGCATTCGAGAATAAACTGTTAATGATATCATAAAATTTTACTTGCTTTATGCCAAATAGCTTAATTAAATTTGGATTATTTACAAAAAGTAAGTTAATACATTTTAACATTCTATATATTGGTGCTTGATAACCTAATGGAGATTTTGGTAAACCTATTGAAAATGGAAAATAATATCTGGTTGGCAATCTTGGAACGTTAAAATTAAAATATATAAGCAAATTACAGCAATCCATATTATCATTAAAAATATTATAGACAAACTTGCTATTAATAATAGCTCGTCTATCATCTAACATTTGCACAGAAAATCTCTGACAAATTTTCTGATAGTCAGCATCTGGTTGTGGGTAATAATTGTCAAGTAAATAAATACAGTATTTTAAATAACGCTTTTCAATTTTCTCAAAAGCCACTATGTACTTTTTCAAATAGGGTTCCCATATTACGGAAACATATTCCAATCTAGATCTAACGTACGTATTAAAAAGTATAATTAAAACTTTAGGGTTTTTAAAATTAATCGTTTTTTTAACTAGTAATCCTAAAGCTTTATTGAACGAACTACGAACAGATAACATATGATCACTGAAAGATAGATTAGAAGAGAAAAGGACTCCCAAATATCGAATTTTGTCTATTCTAGGTATAATACTTCCATTTATGTTGTAGTCAAAGATATGTGGTAATCCAATCCTTTGATATGACACAATGTTACATTTTGTAGGGTTGATTTCCAATTTGTTTTGTAAACACCAAGTGTAGAGATTATCATATTTATATCATATTTTATATTACTTTATACCTGGGTCCTTGGTTAGGGAGAGAAGGTATTTGTTAAAAGTTTACGGAAAAGGAAACTCTCAGCTCATTATACAAATTACCTTGAAATTTAAATTTTATTCCTAATACAAACAATAGACTACCTGCAGGGATTCATCATCATTAGAGCAAACCCATGTATAATGAGGGTTGATGGCTTTCGGAAAAGAGATAAAATATTCGAGTATTATTGAAAAGAGAGAAAATAAATTATATTCTGAAATTTTACCTCATTACTAAAATATTTTTTAAATTTAAATTTTTCTTTCTAAATACGAACAATAGACTAAATAATCTCATCGTTTTTCGAGCCAACCCTTGCATAATGAGGGTTATATTAGGTTTTGAAAAAGAGAAACAATTTTCGAGCTTTAACGAAAAGAGAGATAAATACATTAGTGCGTGGTATAGAAGTGCATGGTAGTAAAAGTTATTAATGAATAGAACTTGAGTGTGTATAATGTGGAAGAGAATAATGCTAATTATTGTGTATTTTTTATTAAGCGTTTATAATAGAAATGTGTTTAATGTGAAAGGGTATAGTATTAATATGCTTATTGTTTATTAAGAGTTTGTGTTGAATAATTCTTAATACGGTAAACAAAAAGTGTTTATAAAAGAAATGAACTGTAAGTGATAAATAATAAACAATAAAGTGACTCTAATAGTAGGGGAAAGTCGGGTAGCTCCGGCCATCAGGTAGCCGCGGTTACTGTTTATTTTATGTATAATACCGTATTTTTATCTTTGAAACAAATTAGAAATGGCGTATAATTTAATTGAACTAATTTTTTTAGTATAGTGACTCCATTATTTCATTTCTTTTTTATAAAAAACTACTATTCTGTAAATATAACCGTAAAGTGTTCGGACAATTTAAAAAATGAGTGTCGCATTGAACGTCATATAAAAATGTTATTATATTTGTAATTTCCGACACTATTGAATTTATATTTTTATTGATATCCATAAATTATTCTCTGACGATTATTTAAGACATAATTTGTTGTTACTTTACCGAGTAATATAATTAAAATAAAAAGTTTCTTTTCCTGTGGCCGGAGTTACCCGATGAACTTTTGAGGGTTAGTATTTTACTCCTCATATTTGTCCTTATGTTTCTCTTAATTAATATGTTTATTTTATTATTGGAAGAATTTTAAGTCTTGATAAATAGTTTGTCTTCAACATGAAACAATTTAATTATTGTTCTTGAAATATTTACACAATTTATTGACAAAAAAGCTTAAGGGGCCGGGGCTGCTCGACTTTCCCCTAAATATACATTAAAAATTAAATGTAAAAAGTGACAGTGATTAAAATGAAAGTGTGCAAAATGTGTTGACTAAAGTAACAATATTTAGAAAGTGTTGAAATTTTTTATTTTCAATAAAGTTAGTGTTATGAAATGCTAAAAGTGTCCATAAAATGGGATTGTGGATTCATTAAACAAGTGATTGATAACTGTTTAATAAATAAATTGATTGTAAATGTTTAATAAATAATAAAGTGATGATAATGTTTTTAAAGAGTCGTTACAGTGTAAAATAAGTGTTAATAATATAATTATATAAATAAGGTGAGATAAAGATATAAGACAATAATAAGTTGCTTATTTTAAAACGTCAAGTATGTTTCCAATGTTAACAAAATTTTTATCTTTTTTAAATTCCCGGGAAATCGACTAGAAATAAAAAAAAATTTACCCTTATTTTTTATTTTTTTGATCTGACAATATTAATGGGTGCCGCTTACAACCCCTATTTTCAATACATGGGAAAAGTGTACTTTTTTTAATAATTGCGAAAAACTGTTCTTAATTTTATCGAAAAAGGATCAAAAGCTTTTGAGACCTCAATACATGTTCAACTTTGAAGAAACTGTCAATTATTATTATTATTATTATTTTTTTTTGTAAACTGACCTTCCCTAGGGAAGTGGTTAAGTAGTTATATTGTGTATTTTTTATTTCTGAAAGTCTAATTGTACGGCTCAAGATGATACCTCTTTGTATATTTTAATATGAATTATAACAAATAAATTAGTATTATTATTATTATAAGACAATAACATAAGACAATAACATGAGACAATTACATGAGACAATGATATGAAACAAACAGATAAAAGAATGAGAGAAATGAGGAAAAATATAAGATAATAGCATGAGACAATGTGATGAGATAAACATGTGAAACAATAAGAGAGATCAGGTAAAGAGATGGGATAATGAGATGAGATAAATAGATATGAGATAAACATATGAGATACATAAACAAAAAAACATTAAGACTTGAAATATAAAGATACTTTGATGACATGTAGGCTAAAGAGGTGATTATGGAGTTAGATCGTGAGAAATAAAAAATAAGATTCATTTTCTGTTAATTTTTTTTTTTAAAGTTGTTTTTGAAAAATAATTTCTCAGTTAAAGAAGAGATATTTCAATTTAAATGATAAAGATTAGGATATTCGTAAGTGGGAAATGCTAAATGACAATCACATGTATAAGTTTCAGGAATTATAGGAACTTTAATCAGGTGGTAGTTTCCAAAAACAAATTACAGGATATTTAGAAATGTTAGATGAAATTAAAGCAATTAATAAGAGTAAATCACATACTCAAAAATTGTGTAGTGGAAATCAACTTTTGTGTCACTGGATTTGCACTTACTATGATGGAAATGAACTTTTTGTTTATGATAGTCTAAATGAAGGATGTTTAAATGAAGATCAAAGGGAATATTTATGCAGGTTATATCCATTTACACCTAATGTAGTTTTATAAGAGTACAACAAACAAATTTTGTTGATTGCGGTCGATACGCCATTGCGTTTGCTCTTTCTTTATATTTTAATATTTAACCTGAAAATATTGTATACAATTATGCTTTAATGAAAACTCATTTGTATATGATGTTTGAAAAAAATGTGTCATCTCATTTTTGGATAATTTTACAAAATTGTATAAACTTGGAATTTGCAATATCGAATAAATAAAAAACAATAATTTACATGTGAGGAATGTAAAAGATGCGACACAGAAGAGAAAATTAGATTATCAAACTAATGACGGCTTTACAGAAATGAAAGGAGATAGTAGTAGTCCTTCATTACATACGAAAACAGAACAGAAAAAAGTTGTTAATATTCCTGACTAAGAAGCTAAAAAAAGCAGTACCATATATAAAAAATGTATTGTAAAAGACCTAAGTTAAAAGGAAAGATGGAAAAGAGAGACAAATAACAAATTTGGAAAGTGTAAATAGTAACAGAATATAAATGTTTGTAAGAAAAAACATGTGGAAAGTGCGTCAAATTCTATTGAAGTAGTAAAAGAAGGTAATAATTATAAAATATTTTTTTTTTTTTTTGCGTAGGATGTGAAAACCTGCTACCAGGTACCCTGTAGCCCGTACTACAGGGTTATGCGGGGGTGGCGATGTTCTGCCGACCCGCTAAAAACACACCCTTATTTGGGGACCTTAGGACCACTCCCGGCTAGCACTTTTCGCGCGTATCACCATCGGGAGTGGTCTTATATCCCCTCCTCTATCGCCAAAGCGACTTTCTCCCTTATTCTACGGGACCTCCATTCTTTGTCGACCATCGAGATCTTTGACCCTCCTAACATAATGTATGTAGGTCTCGATGGTTCGCCAATCCTCGGGAGAGCGAGTCATAAGCGGGATCATGTTCTCCGGTGTAACCTTGCGATTAACACCGGTAAACATAACCTGCCTCTCCGCGTCCCAACACTTACAGCTGAAGAGTGTGTGCTCTGGGTCGTCCACTGGGAACTTGCAGTACACACACTCCGAGCTAACGACATTTTTAAATCGCTCCAGATAGGAGCCGAAACACCCGTGCCCTGTGAGAGCTTGGGTTAAATAGTAGGAAACCACTCCATGCTTTCTACTTATCCAGGTGGCGAGTGTAGGTATCAGCCGATACGTCCATCGGCCTGTCTCCTCCCCGCTCCATCGTTCTTGCCATCTGTCGACGAGTCTGCTTCTCGCATCTCGGCGAATTTGATCCTTGGTGGGTCTATTATCTTCCGTATATGCGGAAGAATTTCTTTTCTTGAAAAGGAGGAAAATTTCCTCCCTTTCTTGTGCGAAAAGATCTGCCGGCGGGACGCTGGCAAGGACCTGAGCAGCACACGTCGGTACTGTCCGATAGGCCGAAATGATACGTTTAGTTACACTTCTTTGCGCGGACAGTATCCTTCTACAGATGGTCTTGCTTCTGTCATTTCGCAGGGTCGGAGCCCATACAGGTGCTGCGTATAGCAGCTTTGAAAGGGCAACACTCGCCACCAGTCTCCTCTTTGCTTCAGAAGGCCCACCAATGTTCTGCATTAGACGAGCTAAACTTGCCAAACACTGTTCGGCCTTCTGACATGCTACGGCTATATGGTGTTTCAAATTCAAAAATTTGTCGAATTCGACACCTAAATATTTAATATGATTCCTCCATTGGACCTCGAATCCGTCTATCTGAATACCAGGGGCTGTATAACCACGTCTGTCTGTGACTAGCAGCGCTTCGGTCTTTTCCAGAGCCATTTGGAGGCCTCTGGCCTCCAGCCAGCGCTTTGCCCGTCTTAGACATTCGTTCACCAATACGCCCAGAGCTTTTACTGTTTCGGCAGTGCATACGATCAACGCGTCGTCCGCGAAGCCGATGATCACCGCGCCTTTAGGTAGACCCATTCGCAAGAAGTCGTCATACGAGACATTCCATACGAATGGTCCTATCCTCGAGCCTTGGGGGGCACCTTTCTGCATCTCCTCTTTCAGAGTGCAGGTGTCACCCTCGTATATTACCCACCTGTCGCTAAGATAATTATCCATTATCCGCAACAGGTAGGACGGTATTTCCTTTGTTTCTCATCGACTTGATGAGATCTTCCCATCGCGCGGTATTAAACGCGTTGCGTATATCAATGGCTACCAACGCGCAGAAACCCTTTTTCTTCCCTGGTCCTAATTTGTTTTTTCCTTCTCTGGCTAGGTCCACCGCTTTCTGAATGGCGTCTACTGTGGACAGGCCTTTGCGAAATCCAAATTGGTTGTCAGACAGACTATTCTCTCCGGTCAAGTGAGATTGCATTCTCTGCAGAACCATGTCCTCTAGAAGCTTACCCATCGTATCTAACAGGCATATAGGCCTGTAGTATGAGACTTTATTTTGAGGTTTGTCTCCTTTCCTTAGGAGGACCAGCCTCTGTCTTTTCCAGTCGCGGAAAAACTCTCCTCTCTTCAGGCAGTTGTTATAGCAGTCTAGGAGAATCTAGGGTGACGCAACGATCTTTTCTTTAAGGATCTCGTTGCTCGTCCCATCTAATCCCGGCGCTTTGCCTGGCTTTAACCTACTGCCTGCTTTTTGTAATTCTGTAAAAGTGAAGAGTTCTTCCTCACCGACATGACAGTTACTCCAGTCCATTCTAGGCCATGGTTCTGCTGGAGGAAACAAAGCCTTTATGATTTGCCGGACCCAATCGGGATTGTCTAGACCGGCGGTTTTTTGCCTCGATAACATTTTCTTGTTAACGATTTTATAAGCCAGACCCCATGGGTCATTTTCGACGTCACCGATTAGGTTCTTCCAGCTCTTTCTTTTTGCAGCGCGTATCTCCTTTCTGAGGATTCTCTTGGCCTCTGTATATGCCTCTTTCAGCAGAGGATATCCGTTTGAACGGTCATATCTCCTTCTTGCTTTGAGGCATGCCTTTCGCAAAGAGGCCAATTCCTCTGACCACCAGTATACATTTCTTCTTCTTGGGGTTGTGCTTCTACAACGCGGCATAGACGCGTCGCATGCGGTGACAATCATATTTTTCACCGTCCGCACCTCCCCTTCAAGGTTATTCGGCCTCTTCACCCATCCCAAATCCTCTATGAGGCGGGATTCTTCCAGGGACCGGCCGAACTTCTCCTTGTCGATTTTTTTAATGTTCCACTTTAGGCCATTTTCACGGGGAACTCCGTGGTTCCTGGCCCGCAGCGTGTCTCCCTTGAGACTGAAAACTTGATATACTGGTGGTCACTATGGGTATAATCCTCCAGGACGCGCCAATCTTTAATACGTATATTTAGAAGGGCCGTTGTGATTGACAAGTCAATTATCGATCCCTGACCGTTTCTCCTAAAAGTCCAAGACCAACCTGGATTCTCTAAGGCTCATTTCCAGGTCATAAATCTGATCTTCGAAGGCTGACAGTTTATCGTTGGGCGAGAAATAACAGCTATACATACGTATGCCTGACATTTCCACCCACACGAATCCACTGTTCGTTTCCAGGAACTTATCTGCCCGCAACTCGGAATTGCAGATCTGAATGGCTGCTCTTCCCGATTTATCCTGATACCAGGGAGTGAGATCGTTCTTTCTGTTCTGTTCTGTGCAGAACAAGATATCGATTTACTTCTCCCCGGCTGTTTGCATAAGGAGGTCTTGAGCCTCTTTGCACTTGTGCAGGTTAACCTGCAGAAACTTTAGGCCCTTGCCTTTTTAAGTTTCTGCAGTTCCTCTTTGTAGGTTGGACAAGTGCTACTCCAAGAGAGATGAGCACAGTCCTCCTTTTTTTGGTCTGAGCAAGTCAGACATTGCAGATGTTCAGAGGTACAGTCTCTAGCCATATGACCCGAGGTGCCGCATCTCCGACAGTTTTTAGTTCTGTCGGGGCCCTTGCAATTTTGGGTCAGGTGACCGAAGCCAAGGCACTTCTGGCATCTATGAACCTCTAAATGCTCTCGGACGTGAGCATTGATCCATCCCACTCGGAGTTTGCCGGACTTAAGCAGAGTATTACGCTGTGTCTCCGGCAATCGAAGCAATGCTGTCTTCATTCCACCGTAACGTGAAAGAAAGCGACACGTGAGCTCCAAGTTGTTATCTTCAACCTGTTTCCTTACCGCTGTTATAACCTCAGCTTCGGTTACTGTCTCATCCAGGTCTCGAACCTCGAGGCTTCTTCGGTTGACAAGAGCAGTCACTTGGGCCCTTTCCTTTAGAGCAGTAGCAAGTGCTCCCGCAAACTTTGACGTTTCTCCTCCCTTTTTAACTACGAGGAGAACCTCCTTTTTGAGGGTACGTCTTATTTTTAGGACCTCGATATTCGAGTCCTGTGGCTTTACTGCCGTTTTCATGTTCTTGATGAGCTGGTCATAGGACTGCGACTCACCGACCGAAATTCTTACTGCTTCCGTGGATCTGGATTTAAGGTTTTTACTTTTCTCCATCTTCCTTTCCCTATTTTCTGCCTTATTCTCGGCATTCTTTTTTCTTGCTTCCTTTCTCTTATTAATTTTAATCTGGAATCCATCATCTTTCGATGCTCCTTCCCTGGCGCCAATGGTTTCTCTCTTGAGAACTTCGCCATATGACAGGGTTGGAAGGACGTCCATCTGAGAAGGGGGACCTGCTACCTTCTTTATCGGCGTATTCTCTTCAGGCGTTTAAGATGGTCTTCGTTTAGCGCTTTTCCTGCGCAGAGGAGGAGTTGAAAGGTCCAAAGCCCTCCTCTTTAACTTAAGGTGGATCTTTTTCCCCTTCAACTCCTTTTCCAAAACCCTCGTAAAAACATCTGCCTGTGTCCTCATTTCCCTTACAACGCCGACAAGTTTTTCGCTCTTCTCGTAAGAGATACGAGCTTCGTCTTTAACCAGCTAAGGATTATTCTTCAGTTGGTTATCTCGGACATACTTTAAAGACAAGGAAATTTCCTCCGTGGCCTTCACCTGTTGTTCCATTAGATGGAGCATTCGTCTGAACGCCATCAATAATGAAGGAACCTTCTCCTTAAAGTCTGCGGGCTTTGCGCTTTTCTCCATCTCCTGCTTCTTGCTAGCCTCGTCTAGCTGTTTTGAGGAGTTTTGAAGCTCTTCAAAAGTCGGTACAAAAATCTCATTTTTATCGATCTCACCACGTATTGATGAGCTAGAACCAGGGTCTGTAAGACCAGGTTCCACTTCCATCTCCTCTAAAAAAATTCCATTTAAATCCATAGTTTAGTTTTACCAGCGCCTCGTGCGTAAAGTGGCGGGCCGCCTTGATTGGGAACGGGTACACCCTCGGATACTGCGATCCTACCCCAGATCCCTGAGGCCCAATCAGCTGCTTAGCCGTTCCCGGAATACATGGACGGAACAGACTCGCCAGTAACAATGCAGGTTCCGATCCCTTACATCCATTACGCACTCGTCGATCAATCCCGAACGGGCTGGCTCCTGACACCCTACCGCAGGTCCACCTCGGCAGAGCTACGCTCACATCAGACTCGTACATGTCACGGTTGGAAACGCCGTGACAGGACTTATCACTCCCAGTGTACTGCCTGTAGGGTGCCGATCGGCTAGTGTCGTTGGTCAGACCGAACAGAGAACCGGTCCATCGGGCGCCAACCCTGGATCGAGGCTACTCCACACCAACTTAGAAAAACCAAGAAGGCAGGAGTGTCCTATTCCTCCCAGAACCCATGTCGTCCACAGCTGACGAGGATGGTTAGCCCCCATTTGGAATCCGAATTAACATCATCCGCACAGGATAGCTAGTGCACAGGTTCGAAAAACGGCGGCTACCCGAATTAACGGGGTCCCGTTCATTCCCCTGTGCCCAAACTCGCCAGACATCTGGAATCGATGAGTTCTGGAAAGAGCTGAACAGCTCGTCCAGTGCTGGCGTCCGAAGGACAAGCGCCTTGCCGGTCCTAAGCCCCCTCACCACGACAAGGTGACACTACGAGGGGGTAATTATAAAATATTAGAAACAATAGTAGTAAGAAGATATTTTTTAACAATTCTAATGAGAAAAGTAGAAAAACTAGAGCAGAATATCAGAAAGAATATAGTGAAAGGATGAAATTAAAACGAAAAAAATTTATAACAAAGAAACAGAAATATCAATTATGGAAGAAGTATGTTTAAGTAGGGAAACAGATTTAAATTTTTCTAAAAAAAAACACATAAATAGTGCTGTTTAAGAAGAAAAGAGAGATAATAATTCTGACAAATTAATAATTTCTAGCGATTATAATTAGACAAGTAAAAAAAAAGACGTGCAGAATATAAAAAAATGTTGAAATTCAGTTAAATTATCTTAAAGAAGTAGTAGGAGATGATAAGAATAAGAAATTACAAAGAATAGTGAGCCAGACAAAAATTGTTAACACCTCTAATCAGAAAATTAAAAAAAAGTAGAGCAGAATGTACTATATTCAAAAGATATGCAGGAGAAGATGTAAGAATTGGTGATGAGAAAATGAAAAAAAGTCACGCAAAATAACAAAAACAATAACGTAAAAAATTAAAATAAAAAAGAAACGTAATCCATGAGGAAAAAAATGATGTTTTGAAACATAGAGGTAAAAAATGGAGTCATTTATGGAAATGAAAACAACATTGATATTCGTGATTTTGCTTATGCAGAAACAAATATTAATAGCATACATGTTTTAAGCTATAACGAACATTATCTTAGTAAAATGTCGTGTTTTTGCAAAAGATGAAAAGCTAAACATTTTGAGAAAGAAAAATTTAAAATAAATTAACTTATAATTATTGCTGCAGTCATGGTGGTGTATCGTCGCCTTCAGAAAAATACCCTCATGAATTAAAAAAATTGTAATGAAATTGCTATTTTTAATATGAATGCTGAAGGTTTAATACCAGAGTCTTATGTAACGATTTATAATACATCGATTAAACAATTGCAATTGGTTAGTCATTTAGATCCAAATGTTAAAACTTGGATATATCCTATACTTTATCCTCTAGGAAGCAAGGATTATAGTCTCGATATGATTCGTACTCATAGTGATAAGCCAACTAGAAATCAAACTATGTCCAGATCTGCTTATATAAAATATAAAATAGGAGTAAGAGATCATACCTTCAATCAATTTTTATATGGTGGAAGAATGTTTCAGCAATGATAAGTTACTAATTATGTCAAAGTTTAAAAAGTCAGGTTACATTTTTGTAAAAATAATCAAACAAAATTAAAAAGTGAAACTTACAAAGGATTAATTGATCATTTAGATAAACAAGAAATTGAAAATAATGTACATGTTGGAAAGATGTTGATACTGCCTTGAACATCTATAGGATCACCTCGTAACATGTTAAAACAATATCAATATGCAATGGCCATTATGTAGCTTTTCACGGTAGACCCGATTTGTTTATTACAATGTCATGTAGTTCAAAATGGAAAGAAATTTAAGAAAATTTATTACTTAATCAGTCAGCTTCTAATAAACCTGACACGGCTGCAAGAGTCTTTCATTTAAAAGTAAAAAAATTAATGAAAACTATAGTAGATGATAAACTATTTGGACAAGTAAAGTCCTATGTTTATGTTATTAAATTTTAAAAGCTCGGTTTACCTCACATTCATTTATTGGTGATATTGGAAGAAGGTTCTAAAATATTAAGAGCAGAGAGTGTTGATCGGTAAAAATTTTAAAGTAAAATTTTTAAATTGTATTAGGTATATCATTTTTTTTATAATTTTTCTTGATATTCTTCATTTTATTCTTCATCTTTTTTTTATTTAATTAATTTTTAATTAATCAAAATTTGCAAATTGATATACACGATGAATCAAAGATCACTTCATTTTAAATTTATTGCAATGTCTTCTTATCATTAATTTTCTTTTTTTATTATATTATGTATTTCTTTTATTTCACATAATTGTACATAAATGAAACATTGTTTTAAGAGGGGAACACCAATTGTAATTTTCGAAAAATCGTTTTTTCTTTTTTTGCATTTTCTTAAAGTATACATATTTCAAAATGTGTTTGTAAATTTCTAAGTTGATCCAGTGAAAAATAAATGTGTTATACAGCACTATGCGGCAGCGCGCCAAGGTCGCTTTAGACCAGCTAACACTTACACCAGGTGCTCCATGGCTATTCGTCTTTTGTTTCACGCTTAGATTTGCAGTTTTTGTACCCTTCCTTCATAATTTTGAGACCAGAAAGAATAATATGAGAAGCAAAGGTCATTTCAAGTATTTAACAAAAAATTACGTTGAAACTTTAAATGCGTTTTTCTGAAAATGACATTTTCAAAGTCGGTGATCACGATTACTCGAAAACCATTAAACCGATTTACTTGAAATTTGGTATGCTTAATTTACACATCTAAGTCGAGTAAGTGATCGAAGGATTTTTTTTATGCAAAACTTTTTTTTTATAGCTGAAAATCGATCGTTTATTTTAACGAAAATCATACTGTTGACTTTGACAGGTCACCATTTTGTCGAATATATTTTTTTCTTCAATTCGTTCGATCACTAACAGGATAATCTTATACTAAATGTAAATCAATTTCATTTTTTCATTTCATACGAAGCATACTTGCAGAATCCTGATCACAGCGAAACACCTTTTTTTGGAAGGTGTCGCTTCAATGGCTCACATCTTCAAAAGTTTTGGTTGACAAACACTTTTATTTATTTTTTTTAATTACAGTTTTTAACATGTACTTTGAACTAAGAAATAGTATTTTTCAAAACGTTTCATGGTTTTCTAGGAAAAATTTTTTGAAAAAAGCACTTTTTTTAGTTACAACTGGTGTTCCCCCCTTAAGAAATAATAAAATTTGGCGTGCGCTTTAGCGCGCGCTTTTTTTTCTAGTTAATATAAACCGTGAACAGTAAAGAGCCAAGTACTGATCCCTGTGGAACACCGGAGTGAGATGTGAAAGGAGGGGAGGAAAATCCTGCATATTGTACAATGTTAGTTTTACAAGTTAAATAACATTTTAAAGTAGCCAAAAGATTTGTAGGTTTTTCTAATTTAGATAGTTTTTTAAATAAAATATCGTGATCGACCTTGTCAAATGCTTTTGTAAAATCTGTATATATAACTAACATCAACCTGTGATTTAGTAGAAAGAGCGACATTAATAAACTGAGTCATTGTGACTAAATTAGTGGTAGTGGATCTTTTCTTCACGCATTGATGCTGATTATTAGATAATACGTAATTCAAACTGCTATTCAGAAAAGAGAATATGGATTTTTCAAAAATTTTTGTAAAATTTGGGATAATTAAAATTGGTCTATAACACAGGCACACAAATAGAAGCAGAGGTAGACATGTTCTGAGTCCAGTGGACCTTTATGTTTTTGGGGTCGCTGATTACGATCCCGGTGTCTACATAACTCCATCATGTCTCACTCATGGTCACGTCAATGTCAAGCACCTAAATTAAGAAAATAATATTTTTTTGACCCATGATTCTGAAAGAGCAGAAAAATTTACGTTCCGAAACGTCTTAACCGTTTTTTAATCAAACCTTTAAATTTCATTAGAAGGTCATTTAGAGGTTAAATATTTAATGTCATTTCTCGCATGCATGGAATTTTAGCCAATGCTTGGTATTGCACTTTCTATAGGAAATGTAACTTTATGTTTTTTGGGGCGCCGATTACAATCCCGGTGTCCATATAGCTCCATCACATAAATTTCAAGGTCAAGCACCTTATTTTCCGAAATATTTAACCTTAAAATGACCTTCAAATGACTTTTAATGGTTTAATGGAAAAATCGATCAAGGCATATCCGGACGTAAAATTTCCTGCTCTTTCAGAATCTGGTGTCAACAAATTTTTATTTTTGAAATTTAGGTGCTTGACCTTGCCGTGATGGAGTTATGTGGACACTGGCATCGTCATCAGCGACCCAAAAAACATAAAGGTCCACTGGACTCAGATCGCTCCATGTCTTTTAACAGAAAAGTCGGTATATTGTCTATCCCAGATGTTAAGGTAGGCTTCAAACTTTTTATTGCTTTTGACACTTGAGGTACAGTTAATTGAAAATTTAATTAAGGAATAAGTTTGGAATAAAAAGTTACACATACTAGGAGGATTGTTTAGAGGTTGAGGAAGATTATAAACAGATGAAAAGTAATTCGCAAATTCATTTACTATTTTTTGAGTTAATTTCAATAAACTATCGTCGATGCTCATGTGTACAGGTCTCCGAGAATTACTTTTTTCTCTGTTTAAGTTTTTCCAAAAACTTTTTGAATTAGAGAATATAGATGATTCAATAGATCGTTGGTATAATAGAAAATAGTCTCTAATTCTCTTCTTTAAACTAAAAGTAATATTTTTAAGAAAATTTTCCAAAGAAGAAGAAGGGGATCTTTTAAGTCTTTTAAGGATTGTATTTTTTAATTTGATAGCATTAATTATATCATGTGTGAACCAAGGTGGGAAGTTTTTCACTGTGCTGTTAATCGTATTATAGTAAGGGACATTCTTATGCCATAATTTTTTACAAGTTAGATCAAGATTGGAAATACATTCCCGAACGTTGTTCAATTGCAACAGATGATTGAAATTTATTTGATAGAAATCACTATATAAAGACTCTAGGTCAGCTTTTCCAAAATTAAAACGTGAGTTAGGCACAGTGTCATCACTATTAGATTGAATGGTATTGAAAAGACAATAATTGAAAAGATAGTGAAGGATGATATTTGTCAGGTTTAACTAAAGGGACTGGTGCTTTTATAACAGAAATGTGGATATGATAAAAAATTAAATCTTAAATGTTATTGTTATCATTAATAACAACATTAGATTGCAGTAAATTAAACAAGTTTACCAACTCTCCAATAGATTTTACCTTAGCATTTCTCGGCGTTGAACTATTAACATTAGATCCAGATGCAAACACGGTATAGGTTGGCACATTAAAATCGCCACATATTAATAAATTTTCACTTAAAAAGGATGTATCATCAAGGATACAGTTTATCACATCAACAAAAGAATCAGTTGGAATCGAAGGTGGTATATACAATAATATAAAAATTAAACTAGTAGATTTTAATAATATTTTGACAGCTACGCCACTAACTATGTTATCATAAACAGGTGGAAAAATAAGCTTTAGTTGTTTAGTATTAACATTATTATGAATTGCCAATAAAACACCATCTCCCCTTCTAGATATTCTTTCTTTATAAAAACCTTAAACGAGCTTGGAGGGAAGATAGAATTAATTAAATACTGTTTATCAGGTGTTAGTCACGTTTCAGTCAGTACATAAATGTCGTAATAAGTTATATCTTGAAAAGTAACAATTGAAAATTTTTTTTGTATTTATTTCACGCACATTTTGATAGTAAATGTTGCACAAAAAGTCACAAAAAAAGTTACTTATATTATCTAAGTCCCCTGACTGAGTAATACTATTTTTGATAATCCGTCTATGCATCTTATCTTTAAATTCTTCTCTCCGCTTGTCATTCGCTGTCTGTGAAATTCCTTTGCTTGTAGATATTGTTTCTGTTGCTATTTGTTTCTATCTGCGGTTATTATTTTGAGAGAGCGGGGATTAGTTCTTAATATAGAAAATTTGTCAACTCTAACAAAATTAAATAGACTTAAGTCAAAACAGGAGTCATCTTATAATAATAATTGTAATAATTGTAATAATAGTAAGAACTGTTGTTCATGAGCAATCTTGTCATATACATCATTGTTAATTGGTTCAATCAATTTAAAGACAATAATAATATTGGATAGAGCTTTTATTCTGAAGTCAATTTCACTAAAAAAATACTCACTGTTTTGTTTTTGTAAAGAAGAATTTTCAACAGATTGAAGTCGAGTTTCGAAAACATTCATCCTTGTACTATGACTCATCACATCACCTTCAACGTTAGACAGACGACTTCCGAAGACTTTAACATTCGTTTGTAATTCAGCAATTAAATTTTCTATATTATCAAATCCTGTTGTCATGCTTGTAGATAATGTTCTGATTTCATCCCTCAATGATTTTAAAAAATCATTTGTTGTATTTGGAGAAGGAGATATTGATCGAGATTTAGATCTAGACCCATTGCCACAACATTTTTTTTAACCTCCACTTGGTATTAATTTAGTTTTACTTGTGCAACCTGGGTGGTATGCAGTATTGCAAATTGAACAGAATATAGGGTCTGTCGTTTGTTTTTTGCAGATCAGACAAATATGTATTCCTGTTGATAAGGATATCGGTATATTTTTTTTGGAGGCATGATGATGTGAAACACAGCAAGCATAAAAGATTGTGGGATACACCAAATTTAAGTCACGGCACTGAGATTCCTTTAAGGGAAGTGGCACGATACAAGGTTTATAAGATAGGTAGTACACTGCATTCTATTAAGATCATAATGTCTAATTAAAACAAAAATATGCTACTTTGCAAATAAATAATTCAAAATATAGTTTTGTTTGCTCAATTTTGTCCCATTTTCGACTTAACACAACACAAAGGAGCTTTTAACACCAATTAGATGGGAAAAAGTTACACGATTGTCCAATGTTTTTCAGTAAGATAGTAGGTTAACTCAAAATGTTGAGAAATTTCCAAATAATGTTTTATGGAGTCGAAACAACAAGGAAATTAATTGTATAATAATAACCCAGATGTACACTTTCCACAAAGAAAAAACATTTCACGTTGTAAGAGTTGCAAATAAAGACTAAAACGTACTATATGATGGGACCGGCACGAGCACGAGGTACAAGCAAAGCGGACATAAACACTGAGCTCTGGATCGTGATTTAGAAATATTTTTTAAATGTAGCATCGCTGTATATTTTGTAAAAAAATATATGAAATTTATAAGAATGAAAAAAAATATTTAAAAAAATATTTTTAATATTTTTAAAAATTTTATTTTTACACATCGTCAACTTCCATGGGTTCCTGATTTTTATAACCCCATGAAAGCGTATCAGTTTTACCTGAAATCAAGACTCTTTTATCATCTTGCCAATTTAGAGCAATTTTGTCTTGCTTTATTGTATTCACCTCATGTTTTCTACTTCGTATTAAATGTTGAGATTTTCAGCTTTATCATTATCTCCGAAAGTTTTATAAGAATATAATTTGGATCTTAATCCTATAAATTCAGCTACAATTTTCCCATTACATTCATCTTTTATTAAGCCCAAAATTTTTTTATTTGCAAGCAGTATTCATAAAAATTGTATTCTGGATAATCAGAAGTGTCAAAGTTATGTAAATCTCGTTTAATAGAATCATAAAAGTTTGAACCAGTAACATGATAAATTAAACTGTCAGTATAAAGTAACTTTGCATTTTCTCCGAAATTTTTATTAATGTAGTTGTAATGCAAATCATAAATAATTATTTTAGAAATGTCTAAGATCGAAAACCCTGTATAAATTGGTTTATTAAAATAAACATGTAATTTGTCTATTTCTGTTATAACCATATTTTCCCCAAAAACTGTACTACTATTAAAATTTGGTTAGACAATTAAATTTTTTCCTCCATTTCTACCCTCCCATTTTGTAACTAATCTAACATCTTTATGATTTCTAACGTTTTCCATAGTTTTCCCGAATACTGAATTATTCATTAATTTATAAAAATTCTTTTCGAATTCATTGGTTAATTTTTTTCTCATTTCAGTATTTAAATCTATATATGGTTTAAGCCATGGTTTTTGTTGAAATTTCAAAACTCTGTGTATTTTAGTTATTTTCATTCCCAATTCTATATGTTGTTTCAAGTTTCTATAGTGAACTATATATTTTTCCTTTTGATATAAACTAGTAATCAATATTTCACAATTTGTTTTTGGCGGTTTAAAATGGTGTAGACAAAGTGGTAAATCTTTATATAAATCATAAAGGTTAATAAGATAATCTAAATCTACTACAAGAATATAACCTTCTAAAGATTCATCCGGAATGTTTAAGAAAAAGTGAGTATCATAATTTTCAACCCATTCAAAATCTTTAGATGTGACTGTCCATGACAAAACGTGCCTTAGCTCCAAAAAGTAAATTTTGATTTTTTAATGCCAACCGTCAGATGTATATTTGCTCTTTCATCTCCAAAAAAAAAAAAATGTTGTTTTAAAGAAATTTTGGTGTAATTAATCAAGAAGCGTAGGCACGTTACATTGGCTTCAATGCATTGCTGCATCTTTAAACGCTCATCCTGTAAAGTTGACGTTTGGGAGCTAAGACAGGTTTTCTCATCGACAGTCACATATGGTAAATGTTCACTCATGGCTTTGCCATACTGGTTATTAATATCCAGATACATGATATAAGACTCTGGTTCAGAAGGATCGAAATCATTCCCGATAAATCTATTATTTGCTCTCGCGTAACGATTAGAACATTGTGAAACCCCTACCCCAATTCCTTTTATAATAAAAAGCAACATTTCAGCATCAGTAGAAAAATCAAGTTCTATTCCCGTATATTTCAGCATGGCATCAAATGCTAGTCCTGGCGCAGTATAATAATGTATTGGATCTAATTTGTATGTTTTGATACAATTATACAATTATAAAAAACTATTGGAACTGTATGAGAATCTTTATAATTAACATTACAACCTGGGGGAGCTGCACCCCTATATTTTCCAGTGAAATGACAATGATCCCTATGTTTAATATCTTCGTTTTTAAAAGGTTCTTCGCAAATATGACAGACTGTTGCCATATTAAATTGTACCTGTTGTTCAAAAGTTAATATTTCCATTGAAATAATATTTTTAAAATAAGAATTTACTTTATGTGATAATTGTTCCAATTCTTTAATAAACCAATTTATACAGTCTGGTCCGTGATAAGATTTAAATTCTGAGAGAGAATTATTAAAGTTACACTGTAAATAAAAACCAACACTGGTGGGAACATGTTTCTGCTCTACACCCGGCTCTAACAAATATTCAATATCGGCATATATGAAACTTTTTCTATATTTTTATAGTTTTTAAATTTATAAATACTGTCTGTTTCTTTGGGTAAAACAACTCTACATTTCTTCAAATTTTTGCAATTTTCTTTATGATTATTAAAAGATTTTTCATACTTAAATGGCAAAGACATCTATCACATAATAAAGTTCTATTATGATCTTCTGTTAATTGTGAGCTTAATAATCGTGAAATATTTCTTATCCAGGCAAAATGATAAATTTTTTCACTATCCTTTCTTTTAGTGTTCTCAATCATTAAGAAATGTATTATTGGTTTATTTAAATTATTGTTACTTAAATAAACTGGGGTGATTTCTTCAGTTTTTATTCCGTAAACATTTATTGTTAAATTATTTAATTTTTCAAATTTGGGAATATTATGTAATTTAGTAGGGAAATCTATACCTTCATATTTTAATTTATTACTAAAATCAGGATAAGAAGTAGTACGATATGGATGTTCTTGAACCGGGTGTAAAGCTGACATTATTGACCATAAGAAACAAAACTCATCATCATTTTTAACATTGACTACAGCTCTTTTAATTCTTGTGAATTTGGGCATTTAAACATACGTACCGACTGAGAGTGGAGCGTATCTATTTATATTAACAGTTAAATTAACAATTTCCTTTAATGTCCAACCTGTTAAGTTTACAATCATACCCTTCTTCTGCAAACTTATAGTTGTTCTGACAATTGCAATAATATTGCTTTTTTTCGATGTTCAAAGTTTATTACATCTCAAATACTTTTTTAATAACCGTATATGTTTCAAACCCTGCTTACACAATTGTTCACACTTATCAAAATTTAAATTTTCTTCATTCTTATAAATTTCATAATTTTTTCTTAACATATTAAACATCTCCTTATTTGAAATCATTTTTAATGATTTTGAAGAAGCAGTAAAAGATATCAACAACCTTACTCAAAAACAGTTCGATGAAGACTGATTTTTTTATCGATGTTCCACTTTTTTATAGTTTTGTTATACAGTATTGCGAAATTTTAAAAATTGAATTTAAATAACTTAAAAAACAAAGTTTTCAATTTTAAAAAACCTTGTTGTCACTGCTAGATTCTCAGAGTACAACTAATATTTGTACACTAATTAAAAATATAGAAAAAGATCTCACGGTCAATCGCAAGACAAATTCCTCAATCCCGCGCTCGCGCATGCGCAGATCGATGTTGGTGGCTTAGAACGCTCCCCGTATATATACTCTGACTCATCGATCGAGTCAAAATTTATTTTAGGAATCTGCATTACCAACATGTGGTAAAATAGGAAACTGCATTACCGACTGTGGGTAATTACCCGATTAAAGAAATAGAAATCTGCATTACCGACTGTTGGTAACGGGTCCCGTACCCCCCTAGCTATACTACTATTATAATTATATATTAACATATATAAAGACGCCTTTAAATTTAAAAAAGCCCAGGTACCTTAAAAGAAACATTAAAATTACTTTATACAAATTGCATTTGAGCGAAAGTATCCCCTACCATATTTTGACATTACAGACTGCTGTCATAGTGCTTGTCCGTTTTTTACATTTTTTTTAAACGATTGATTTGTTGCTGAAATATTACGTGCTATTTGAAAAAGAACAATTATTAAATACTCAGAATCTTGCTCATAATAAATCAGCTACGCCAATAAAAGGATTAACAGTAAATAAAAATTGAATGACTATACATGGGATTGTTTTTTATGGAAATTAATTTTAAACCTTAATATTGAATCTTCAATTAACATATTTGTAATTTAATATATGTACTTTTTTGTTGTTTTCAGGTTTAGCCCATATGAGTGGGAAAACCCAAATCCCTATAACAGTCAAACTGAGGTCACACAAAACAATTTTACTCTTCTTAACTCTCTGTGGTTTACCATAGGATCTCTCATGCAGCAAGGTTCTGATATAGCACCAAAGTAAGTTAACGGTAACAGTCCTCTTCTAATCAAGTCCTCCTTATAGGTAGTAATTTTATTGTCATTGTAATAATATTTTAAGCAAAAAAATAGGCAATTATAAGAACAGCAAATAATGCAGACATTTATTTTTAGAATACGGTTAATGTATCTATGTCTTGATATTAATGGTAAGTATTGCTAGCTCATAAAATGCGCGCATGCATGAAGATAGTTTTTTCTACTTTTTACAATCAATGTTAAATATTAAAAACATTATTTTAATATGAACAAATAATGGACCATTCCCATCCTCAAAAAATCAAATTCCCTAGTTCTTTGATTTTGATAAAGCTTAGGAATACTTTAGCAAGAAAATTCTGCAAGCGATTTTGAAAAGTTTTGATTTACACGTCTTAAAATTTTTTCTTCTAGTTTTAGAAATGTCATATCTCTGAGGTAAATAGATATATTTGAATGAAGGTAATTTAAAATATTGTGATGCAAACAGTCGTAAAATTAATGTTATTAAGAAAATACGAATGATAATATGTCTAGAGTATCAGGGTATTATAGCCATAGGTGCATGAAAGAGATATTGCCTTATCTAATATTTAAGTAAATAATAAAATTGGTGTGCATCTAAAAAAACTATTTTGCTTGTAACGAAGTGAAATTTTGTAATGCTCTAAATTGGCTCGCTGGATTCAAGGTTCTCAAGATATATTCAATTATACTGGTAAACTAGATTTAGACATTAAATTTTCTTTACTAAATTTCTACTGTCGCTTTGGGATAGGTTTAGCCAGCAAAATTCTCAGGATTTCTATTAGTAAGAAATAACGAAATAATATATTGTAACTAAAGAATAATAAAAATGTACAAAATAATATTATATGAAAATGAGTTTAACAGGACAGCATATTGTTAAAAATTAAATATTTGAATTTAAACAAGCGAGTTACGTTAACAAAATAACATTTATATTTAGATTAAATAGACTCGTTTGTTTACTAAATGTCAGTCTCATATTCTCTATGTCGCGCACATGTTTATTGATTAATAAATCTAATTATTATCATAAATTTTCTGGTGTTTATTTTAATATAATTAACAGGTTATGGGCCCAGAAAACGCGAGTAGAATAATTATATATAAAAAAAAGTATCATAAGTGATTGTGTATAAATTGTGAAATTATACAAAATGAGCGGTACAAGTTAAACAAGGATTGAACTTTTGAATAAAAATAATTATGATACTTGGAAGTTGCAAATGCAAGCTGTTCTTATAAAAGCAGACTTGTGGGAATACGTAAATAGAAGTATTATAAAACCTGAAAGAGAAGACGGAGCTGCAAATGCAGCTAGGATACAATCCTGGATCAAATATGACTTAAAAGCCAGATCTGACATAATTTTGTCTATATCTGCGAGCGAACTAAAGCAGGTGAAAAATTGCGATACCTCAAGGGTTAATGTAGTTAAGGATTCAAGAAATATATCAATCCCAAGGACCGGCAAGAAAGGCTATATTGCTGAAAAGGTTGACGTTGCTGAAAATGACAGAAGGAAACGAAATTCGAGAACATTTAAATGGATTCTTCAATACGGTTGACAAACTTGGAGATATAGAGATTCAAATTAATAAAGAATTATTAACGATAATGTTGTTATATAGTTTGCCATCTACTTTCGAAAATTTTAGATGCGCAATTGAGTCAAGAGATAATTTACCAACTCCGGAATCTTTACGTACGAAAATAATTGAAGAACGTGACTCCAGGAAAAGCAGTTCGCAAGATGTTAATTCGGAAGCTATGTTTACAAAAGAAAAATTATAACCGTGTTGTTAATAAACAGAAACCGGAAATGAAAGAGAATTTCAATTTTAAACAAAATTCCAATAATCAATTTCGGTGTTATCTGTGTAACAAATGCGGGGAAGACGTATGTCTTAAAATAAACAAAGATTCGGTAATAGAATCGGCTCGCAATTGGTGTCTAAATAGCGGAACAACCACACATTTATGCAATGATTCGAACATTTTTCTCGAAATTAATGATTCTTGTAAGGGAATCCTAAATCTTGCAAATAGTTCCACATCAAAAATTTTAGGCAAGGGTACAGTCAAATTTACGACTAAAGTAAAAGAAGATTTAAAGAATGTAACACTCGCAAATACATCACACGCGCCGGATTTGAGAACGAATCTGTTATCAGTTTCAAAAATTACAGATCGGGGTTACAGTGTTCTTTTTACTAAAAATCAGGCAAAAGTTTTTGATACGAAAGGAAACATTGAACTTCATACAGACAGGATCGAAGATTTATACTACGTTCAGGAAATTCGAGAAAGTGCATGTACAACGACAGATCTTAAAGTGTGTTAAATATCACTTGAACTTTTGCATAAACGGCTTGGGCACGCTAATAAAAAAGATATAAAAGAAGCAGTGCGGAATGGTGTGGTAAAAGGTATCCAAATTACAGACGTTTCTACAAAAATTTATTGCGAGGTATGTATTAAAGGAAAAATGTGTAGAACACCTTTCCCAAAGGAATCAAACCGGAAATCAGAAATGCTTTAAATTATACACACAGTTGTGTGGGGCCCAATTCAGACAACTTCGATGGGAGGAGCAAAATATTACATCGAATTTATAGATGATTTTTCAAAATGGTGCGAAGTAAGATTTTTAAAATCTAAAGCAGAAGCATTTAATTCAACGAAGAAATACATTGCTTATGTAGAAAAACAAACCGGAAAAAGTGTAAAAATAATTTAATCCGACAATGGACGAGAATACACGAGCAACGAATTAAACGCATTCCTGAAACAACGAGTGATAGGACGAAGATTAACAGTACCACATAACCCTTAACAAAATGGGACGGCTGAACGAAAGAACCGGACACTTTTGGAAACAGCTGTATGTCTTATGTTAGAGGCTAATTAACCAGATTCGTTGTGGGCGGAAGCAGTGAATACTGCTAACTATATCAGAAATCTTCTACCTACGGCAAGTTTAGAAGGAAAAACACCACACGAATTATGGAAAGGAAATATACCAGACTATTCTAATCTAAGAATTTTTGGAAGCAAAGTTTACTATTTGGACAGGGATCCTGGAAGAGAAAAATTGAAACTACGAGGTGAAGAAGGAATCTTCTTAAGATATTCAGAAGAATCAAAAGCTTATAGGATTTGGTCGCATAAGAAAAGAAAAGTAATCATCAGTCGAGATGTAAAATTCATGGAAAATCAAATAATAATGAAAGAAGAAAATAATAAAAATTTTTCATTGAATGGAAATAAACAGGAAGAGGATGAAGATTTCATCGAAATCAAACACACGAGACCTCAACAGGAAATGGAAGTAAATAGTGACTATGAAGAAGATTTTCGTGGATTCGAAAACCAATGTATTACAGAAATTTAAGAAAACGAAAGAGATAACTTACAGCAAACTAATAAAATAATAAATCCAAAACCAAAAAGAAGACCAGGATGACCAGAGGGAAGTACAATAAAATCATTACAGCAGGAAAACACTGCACAAAGAACGGGCACCCGAACTGGAAGAAAGAAGAAGAAGGAGGCCTCCACCAAAGAAGGAGGCGATGTCAGGATCTGATGTCGATGAATGGCGCCAAGCAATAACAACTGAAATCAAATCAATAATGAAAAATCAAACTTGGACATTGGTAAATCGTCCCAAACAAGGAAAAATAATTGGTAGTCGGATAATCTTGCGTAATAAACTGAACTCAGAAGGACAAATTGAAAAGAGAAAAGCTCGCCTGATCGCTCAAAGATTTAGTCAACAACCTGGGATACATTTTACCGAGACTTCCGCTCCCATCACTCGTTTCAGCGCAATTCGGTTTATTGCATCACTTGCAGCTCAATATGATTTATATATTAGACAGATCGAAGTAACGTCTGCTTATTTAAATGGTATTCTAGAAGAAGAGATTTTTATGGAACCACCTGCACACTTTCAAAAATTTCTACAAGATTTAATCGACTTTGAAAGAAATAACGAAATTTTCAACGAAGCAAAGAAAATGTTAAGTGATCTACAAAAGAGTGATAAGGTATGTCTTCTTAAAAAATCTCTTTACGGTTTAAAACAAGCAGGAAGAAGTTGGTACATAAAACTAGACAACACTCTACAAAAATTAGGTGCAATACCAACAAAATCTGATCCATGCCTTCTTCAAATAGAAGCAGGCGAAGATGCAATTCTGATCGACATGTATGTGGATAATTTTTTAATAGCATTTCAAAATAAAGAAAAAATCAACGACTTGGGAAAAAAAATAGCTAATGAATCTGAGATCAGAGACATTGGTCTAGTGTCTTATTGTCTTGGAGTAGAATTCACCCAAAAGGATGATGTCATCACGATCAATCAACAAGGTTATATCATGGAATTAATCAACAGATTTGGAATGATCGACTGTAAACCTGTTGCAACTCCAATTGACGTAAGTATAAAACTAAAGAATAGGGAAAATCCTACAACTGAAGAACAGAAACTACTATATCGAGAACTTATTCGGGGTCTTACTTACTTATCCGTGACAACTTGACCAGATATCGCATATTCAGTTAGCACGTTAGGACAATTCAACAATTGCTACGGATTGGAACATTGAAAGGCAGCAAAACGTGTATTACGTTATTTAAAAGATACAAGTAACGTTGGTCTTATTTACAAAAAGGAATCGAAACCAATCCAAGAATATGTTGACGCAGATTGGGGAGGGTGTGTGGAAGATCGAAGATCATACTCGGTATATATATTCATGCTTGGAGGAGGACCTATATTTTGGGATTCACGAAAACAACGAACTGTTGCACTCTCTACAACAGAAGCAGAATATATGGCAATGACAGAGTGTATTAAGGATGCAATTTATCTTCAACGTTTAGTTAAAGAATTAGGGTTCAAACATCTTGGAAACCTGACAGTTTTCTGTGACAAACGTAGTTGTATTCCTCTCGCTGGAAACCCAATTTATCATGCAAGAACCAAACATATTGACATACGCTATCATTTTATTCGTGATATATTAAAAAGGAATATTTTCTCTGTAAAATACATCCCAACCGATCATGAAGTAGCAGACATTCTAACAAAAAGGACTTCCAAGAATTAAACACACGAAGTGCTTAAAGTCTGCTGGACTTTCAATTATGAATTTGTGATTGAATAATTTTGTCACTGTATTTATTAAAAAAAAATGTCATTTTGATTAAGAATGATTAACTCGAGGGGAAGTGTTAAGAATTAAATATTTGAATTTAAACAAGCGAGTTAGGTTAGCAAAATAACATTTATATTTAGATTAAATGGACTCGTTTGTTTACTAAATGTCAGTCTCCAATATTCTCCATGTCGTGGACATGTTTATTGAATAATAAATCTTATTATTATCATGAATTCTCTGATGTTTATTTTAATATAATTAACACATATAAAACCAAATAAGAATATTTAACAATAAGAAAGATAAGAGTTTGTTTCTCCGGAATCTATAAACAGATTATAAAAAAATAATGTAGATTTTACACCAAAAAATAATATAATTCAACTAGAATTATCCGGAATAATCGGTCGCGGATTAAATAGAAAAAAACTCCTTCTCCATTACAATACTAGTTACGGACGAACCGCTAAAAAGTATTGTCGCAGTTTCACCGTGATGTTAAATAAAATTGAATTAATCGTCAGGTAAAGTCGGGTTCGATTAATTCACGGTTTTATGAGATTAAATTAATTATCCGGTAAATATTATTAATTATTTAATCTAACGATAATTACGTGCATCAGTCCGGTAAAATATTTAATCCGACAGCGTAATTCCTGGTAAACGGTGAAGTTAACTAGAAAACAGTTAAACAAACGCGGGTATTCACCTAGCGAGAGTCTGTTCTCCAATGACGCAGTACACGGGAAAGCCCATGCGACAATCTGCGTTTTTAATACGGCGTGGAAAATTTGAAATTGCTCGGAACACTTTCCTACCTCATAGTGTTCTTAAGCAATTTACTTAAATTTCTTGACCATTCGTGGTGGTCCACGACTATGATCAAGAAGTCATCTCAGAGTAGATTTACTCCAGTGACGATTCCTTCGTCTACGTAGTAGATGTACAGAATTGTATCGTGTTTGAGACTCCACGGTAAACCATGACAAATCTCAGGACGATCCTGGCTAGAGGAAAGTAAAAGTTTGTTACTTTGATTTTCCATTGAAGGACCAATGCTCAAATCTTCAGAACGTTCTTCAGGTGCCATTCTTGGAGGACCAAGACGACGGTATCCGAAGGAGTCGGAGGGGTATGCCCGAGATGTTCCTCGGCTCGCTTTCCCAAGCTGACTGCCTGATCTGCAAGAAAGCAAGTCGATATACTGACGCTGCTCGCTGTGGAGCTGCGCGGTCGTACTACTTAATGCTATCTGCGCCATCTTCTTCCAATGCGTAAGGCAGGATGCGCGGTCTGTTTAGCAAATAGGTCTGCTAACCACGTTTTGAAAGTTTAAAAATAAGACGAGAGTGGAACTTAAATGCAAAGGTAGGTTTTTTTTAACGGAAAAATACATTATTTAATTTAAAATTAATAGTCAAGTGCAATTGTGAGGTTCATCACATGCTTACTGACGCTCGGTGAAGTATAATTATTTTTATAACAATTGTTTATAAAGTTAGACATATTTAAACATGTTAGTGGATTTTTTATTTGTAATTCTTTTTCAAAAGTAAATATATATATATACTTTATTTATTTCGTTTTTTAAAAACTTGCCTTTTTTGTCCAATTATGACTCTTTAATATGTTTACAGCTGACAACGATATGCTTAACAAAAAAATAAGGGAAGATAACACCATACAATTACGGTTTTTGCCTAACCGTATATGAGAGATTTTTTCCACACTGATTAGTAAACTATTGGGTTTAATAGGGGAGAGGTACGCAGGTTGAGACGGTCCGCAGGTTGAGACACTAAGATATTATGATCTATGTAACTCATAATACCAAATGGTTTATTGGCATTTTGTCGCATCGTTAGTAGCAAACATTTTGTACAATAGAAGCGCAATAGTTCCTGTTCCTTGCGGTGGAGTTATAGCGAACTAATTTTTTTGACCAAAAAAGTGTTTTTAAGAATTTTTGTTTAGTGGAAAAAGTGTTTTTTTTTCAGTGTCAGTAAAAGGTGAAGATAACATTTACATAACAATTTTTATTCTATTTTAATATTCCTACGGGATTTGGAACATACATTAACATCAACAAATAATTTTATAGTGTCAAAAAAATAACGGCTAGGTCCGCAGGTTGAGACACGTTTTGGTACGCAGGTTGAGACGCGCAGTGCAGTGTAAAAATAGTGCCTTTGGACAAATTCATTTTTAATCCACAATTTTCAAGTGATTTACAGGTTCCTTTTTTTTAATTGAAGGTAATATAATTCAACATATAACGCCATGTTTTTTATTTGACGTGAATTGTTTATTAAATGTTAATACTTAAAATTTAATATAATTTTAACTTGAAATTTTTTAAAACATTACATTTTTTTTTATTTTAAACAAATACTGTCGGGTATTGAAACACTAATTACTAAAATAATGAATGCAATATTTTAAGAACTTTTTTGTGCATTAACTATAATGTTTAAAAAATTTTCATTTGTTTCAAACAAATAAGTGAGCGAAAACTGTGTTGCTAATTTTAAAGGCATTTAGACATTAATGAAACATAATTTATAGTGTTTCTAATCTCAATGTAACTACTTATATAATTCATTATTTTCACTAATAATTTATTGATTATGTTATAAACAATTAATATATAATATCTATTTCATTATAACTCGCAGTCTTTTGTAACGAAATTGATAAAATCTCATGTGCAATGAACATTTTTAATAAATGCGATTGACGAAAAATAATTTATCAAATTCGCTTTTAGTTCAGTATTGTTTAAACAAACTTTAATTATAAAACTTTAATTAATAAATTCACAGTTCTATTGTTTTTAATTTTTTAAAATCCGTTTCTTTAAAATGTTTACTTAAATATAAAACATTTTTCAAACTTTCTATCGAATTTCACAATCGTTCACAATTAAAAATTTTATTAACAATTTTAAAACATTTTTAAAAAAAAAATTATTTAATATGGAACTGCTAATGTTTTTTTTTATTTTAAAATACAAAAATATCCATATTTGAGTAAATCTATTATAAAAATGAGCCTCAAGCATCTAAGAACAACAAGCATGAATAGGGCATTCTCTGTGAAACAGAGAGAGGGTTTAAAAATAAATAACCGTACTTTTTAAAATATTGCAGCTTGGGATACGAAGTTACTTTTGCCGTATGGCTTTTTTTAATTAAAATTTTGTTTAAGACTATATAATGTTACAAATAAACAAAAAACTAATTAACAAAATGAAAAGATTGTTTCAAAATTTTTAAATTTGATCAGATTCCCATCAAACTTGTTACTCGCAGGTTTTTAAGGTCTCTGATTAAAAATCTGAAGTCACTTTTTAGAAATTCTAAATAACGGATCCAAAATGGCGGACATAATTTTTGAATTTCGATTAGATTGACTTCAAACTTGTTACACGCAGGTTTTTGAGGTCGCTGATAAAAAATCTAAAGTCACTTTTTGAAAATTCTAAATAACGGATCCAAATTGGCAGACATTATTTTTAAATTTTGATTAGATTGGCTACAAACTTGTTACTCGGCGGTATTTGGGCATTTTAAAGGTTTTTCATGAATAGGAAATTATTTAATGGTCAAGTGACCTTGATATTAAGTGATAACATTAGCCGATCAACCCTTAAAACTCACCCTAGATTCTGATTTTCAACCCCAAAGTCTGTTATTGACATTCGTCAAGTCTAAGAATTTATCACTTGATATAATAGTCAGTTGACTACCAAATAATTTTTAACTTATTAGAAATCCTTAAAAAATTCATAGACTTCACAAAATTTAATAATATGCTTTGGAGTTAAAAATCTGAATCTAGGGTAAGTTTTAAGGGTTGATCGTCTTAGATTATCAGTTCATATAGAAGTCATTTAACCACTAAATAATATTAAAAACATTGGAAACCCTTAAAAAAATTTTAGACTTCACGTAAGTGAATAATAAAGTTTGGGGATGAAAATCTAAATCTATGGTGAGTTTTAAGGGTTGATCGGCTTAGGTTATCATTTTCTATAAAGGTCAGTTAAAAACTAAATATTTTCCACTTCATTAGAAACCCATACAAAATTCTTAGGCTTGACGAAAGTCAATAATAGGCTTTAAGGTAAAAAATCTAAACCTAGGGTGATTTTTTAGGGTTAATTGGCTGAGGTTATCATTTTATATCAAGGTCAACTGACAACTAAATATTTTGCACCTCATACGATCCCCTAAAAAAATTCTTAGAATTGACGAAAGTCAATAATAGGCTTTGGTTTGAAAATCTGATACTAGGGTGAGTTTTGAGGGTTGATCGTCTCGGATTATCACTTCATACAATAGTCAGTTGACCCCTAAATACTTGTTATTCCATTATAAACACTTAAAAAAAATTTAGACTTGTCTAAAGTCAATAATAAGCTTCAGGGTTGAAAATCAAAATATAAAGTGAGTTTTAAGGGTTGAAAAGCTAAGGTTATCATTTCATATTGAGGTCAACTAAAAATCAAATATTTTACACTTCATTAAAAACCCTTAAAAAATTTATAGACATGACGAAAATCAATAATAGGCTTTGGGGTGAGAAATCTAAACCAAGGGTGAGTTTTACAGGGTCATTGGCTCAGGTTATCATTTTATATTAAGGTCAGTTGGCAACCAAATAATTTTCCATTTTATTAGAAACGCTTAAAAAATTCTTAGACTTGACGAATGTCAATAATAGGCTTTAAGGTGAATAATCTAAACCTAGGGTGAGTTTTTAGGGTTGATTGGTTCAGGTTATCATTTTATATCAAGGTCAGTTGGCAACCAAAGAAATTCCATTGTATTAGAAACCTTTAAAAAATTCTTAGACTTGACAAAAATCAATAATAGGCTTTGGGGTGAGAAATCTAAACCAAGGGTGAGTTTTACAGGTTCATTGGCTCAGGTTATCATTTTATATCAAGGTCAGTTGGCAACCAAAGAAATTCCATTGCATTAGAAACCCTTAAAAAATACTTAGAATTGACGAATGTTAATAATAGGCTTTGGGGTGGAAAATCTAAATCTAGGGTAAAGTCTAAGGGTTGATTGGTTCAGGTTATCATTTTATATCAGGGTCAGTTGGCAACCAAATAATTTCCATGTTATTACAAACCCTTAAAAAATTCTTAGACTTAACGAATGGGGTGAAAATGGGGAATTTGGGGTGGAAAATCTAAATCTAGGGTGAAGTTGAAGGGTTGATTGGTTTTGGTTATTATTTTATATCAAGGTCAGTTGGCAACCAAATAATTTCCATTGCATTAGAAACCCTTAAAAAATTCTTAGACTTGACGAATGTCAATAATAGGCTTTAAGGTCAAAAATCTAAACCTAGGGTGAGTTTTTAGGGTTGATTGCTTCAGGTTATCATTTTATATCAAGGTCAGTTGGCAACCAAAGAATTTCCATTGCATTAGAAACCCTTAAAAAATTCTTAGACTTGACGAAAGTCAATAATAGGCTTTAAGGTAAAAAATCTAAACCTAGGGTGATTTTTTAGGGTTGATTGGCTAAGGTTATTATTTTTTATCAAGGTCAACTGACAACCAAATATTTTTCACCTTATAAGATTCCCTAAAAAAATTCTTAGAATTGTCTAAATTCAATAATAAGCTTAAAGGTTGAAAATCAAAATATAAAGTGTGTTTTAAGGGTTGATAAGCTTAGGTTATCATTTCATATTAAGGTCAGTTGGCAACCAAAGAATTTCCATTGCATTAGAAACCCTTAAAAAATACTTAGAATTGACGAATGTTAATAATAGGCTTTGGGGTGGAAAATCTAAATCTAGGGTAAAGTCTAAGGGTTGATTGGTTCAGGTTATCATTTTATATCAGGGTCAGTTGGCAACCAAATAATTTCCATGTTATTACAAACCCTTAAAAAATTCTTAGACTTAACGAATGGGGTGAAAATGGGGAATTTGGGGTGGAAAATCTAAATCTAGGGTGAAGTTGAAGGGTTGATTGGTTTTGGTTATTATTTTATATCAAGGTCAGTTGGCAACCAAATAATTTCCATTGCATTAGAAACCCTTAAAAAATTCTTAGACTTGACGAATGTCAATAATAGGCTTTAAGGTCAAAAATCTAAACCTAGGGTGAGTTTTTAGGGTTGATTGCTTCAGGTTATCATTTTATATCAAGGTCAGTTGGCAACCAAAGAATTTCCATTGCATTAGAAACCCTTAAAAAATTCTTAGACTTGACGAAAGTCAATAATAGGCTTTAAGGTAAAAAATCTAAACCTAGGGTGATTTTTTAGGGTTGATTGGCTAAGGTTATTATTTTTTATCAAGGTCAACTGACAACCAAATATTTTTCACCTTATAAGATTCCCTAAAAAAATTCTTAGAATTGTCTAAATTCAATAATAAGCTTAAAGGTTGAAAATCAAAATATAAAGTGTGTTTTAAGGGTTGATAAGCTTAGGTTATCATTTCATATTAAGGTCAGTTGGCAACCAAAGAATTTCCATTGCATTAGAAACCCTTAAAAAATTCTTAGACTTGACAAATGTTAATAATAGGCTTTGGGACGGAAAATCTAAATCTAGGGTGAAGTTTAAGGGTTGATTGGTTTAGGTTATCATTTTATGTCAAAGTCAGTTGGCAACCAAATAATTTCTATTGCATTAGAAACCCTTAAAAAATTCTTAGACTTGACGAATGTCAATAATAGGCTTTAAGGTGAAAAGTCTAAACCTAGGGTGAGTTTTAAGGGTTGATTGGTTTAGGTTATAATTTTATATCAAGGTCAGTTGTTAACCAAAGAATTTCCATTGCTTTAGAAACCCTTAAAAAATTCTTAGACTTGACGAATGTCAATAATAGGCTTTAAGGTGAAAAATCTAAATCTAGGGTGAAGTTTAAGGGTTGATTGGTTCAGGTTATCATTTTATATCAAAGTCAGTTGGCAACCAAATAATTTCCATTGCATTAGAAACCCTTAAAAAATTCTTTTCTTGGTCAGTTGGTGACCAAATAATTTCCATTTTATTAGAAACCCTTAAAATATTCTTAGACTTGACAAATGTCAATAATAGGCTTTAAGGTTAAAAGTCTAAACCTAGGGTGAGTTTTAAGGGTTGATTGGTTTAGGTTATAATTTTATATCAAGGTCAGTTGTTAACCAAAGAATTTCCATTGCTTTAGAAACCCTTAAAAAATTCTTAGACTTGACGAATGTCAATAATAGGCTTTAAGGTGAAAAATCTAAATCTAGGGTGAAGTTTAAGGGTTGATTGGTTCAGGTTATCATTTTATATCAAAGTCAGTTGGCAACCAAATAATTTCCATTGCATTAGAAACGCTTAAAAAATTCTTAGACTTGACGAATGTCAATAATAGGCTTTAAGGTGAAAAGTCTAAACCTAGGGTGAGTTTTAAGGGTTGATTGGTTCAGGTTATAATTTGATATCAAGGTCAGTTGGAAACAAAATAATTTCCTTTTCATTAGAAACCCTTAAAAATTCTTAGACTTGACGAATGCCAATAATAGGCTGGGGGGGGGAATCTAAATCTAGAGTGAGTTTTTATGGTTGATTGCTTCAGGTTATCATTTTATATCAAAGTCAGTTGGCAACCAAATAATTTTTCATTTTATTAGAAACCCTTAAAATATTCTTAGAATTGACGAATGTCAACAATAGGCTTTGGGGTTGAAAGCTGAATCTAGGTTGAGTTTTACAGGTTGATTGGCTCAGGTTATCATTTTATATCAAGGTCAGTTGGCAACCAAGTAATTGCCATTGCATTAGAAACCCTTAAATAAACAATAAACAATTGAAATATGATGTCATTATTCATTTTGTCTCAAACTAAAACTTGTTACTATGGGTGTCCCAACCTGCGTACCTATTTTTTTTAGGGTCAACAAACATATGTTCGAAAAATCAGTCATAATTTTTTTATTTTTCAAGAAAAAAATTATTTTCTGAATCAATGTTGTAGCCTTGGACATTACTTTTCAAATAGCATATAGAATTATTTGCTAAATTTTGTTTGTCTAAAATATTCATGAAAAACAAAACCCGTCTCAACCTGCGTACCTCTCCCCTACTTAAAAGAAGAAATACACAGGGGACGTGTATACTTAAAAAGTTAGGTTGAAAGTAAACCAATTTGATTTTCAATTTGCTAACGAATCATGACATGCCTGTAACGTAATCACTTGATACTGTGTATAACATACAACCTGAAAGCATATTTCATTAAATAAGTTGTTGTTGGTATTGCTGCAGACAATTTACGCAGATAAAATTTTTTTTATCCCACAGGCACAAAAATGGCGCTTTTAGATGCCTGTGGGCAGAGTCAAAACGCATTTATTTGTTCGGCCGTGTGAAAATTGGCGTCATTTTTCCCTAGGGAAAAAATGTACAGCTGATCCATACATTTTTTTCACCTTAGGGAATAATGGACGCCATTTTCATACGGTCAAACAAATGAACGCATTTCGACCCTAACCTACAAGCATTTAAAAGCACCTCTTTTGTGCCTTTGAAATAAAAAGTACCGTAAGCAACACTGGTTTAAAGTCAGTCCAATTTGTTTACAATAATGTTTGTGTACGAGTGACGGTCGAGGGCGAACATCAAACAAACATCAGCGTAAACATATGGCTGCCTTTAACCCCTTGTTGCTTAATATACTATTGCAGATAAAATGTACTTACAATTTTATTTGTGCAAGTAAATTTCATCCTCGAGCTAATGTAGCCTGATCTCTGGACGAGTTTTGGCCTAAATTATTTTCGTAAATCTCAAGGTTTTTTAACAGCAAATAAAACCGAGAAGTTTTCAGTATGATGATTTGGAAATGTCATCTATTTGGGTCAGCGCATAGTAATGATTTAACGACAAATTTAGAATAAAACAAATCCATTTTTCCTGTATGCAACAACGTCTAAAGCTTTAAAAAAATCTATTTTCTGCATTGAACAAAGTGTCTTTTAATTTAGTACTGTCGTTTAGGAGGGGGAAGGGCAGAGATAATAAGCTCCCTTTGATTTTCACTAAATAAACAACACTTTATTTAGCCCAATTCTGTGTTACACGGAGTTTAGATTCGAACTGAACTGAACTAGTCCCAACTAGATCAACTTATCCCCACTTTTACAAAGTGGACTGTAGAACGAGAGTGGGGGATATCGAGGAAAAGAGAACGAAGGATAGTTAGAAAAGGATCATTACATCGCTAACAATGCCGCCCGCCTCGTTCCTTGATCGAATTATAAAGTACTGAACAAATAAATTGAACGAATGAACAAAAAATTAAACAGCAACTAAAATGCAGACTTATTAACAGAGACAGAACTAAACGCAACAGTATTTACTTTGACCTTTAAAAAAAAGGAAGAAAATTGCAGATTTTCAGTCCTCTGATTGAGAGGACTGGTGTTCAAGACGTCATGTCTTCCTCATGTGTTCGGATTTGTGTCGTCATAACTATCCGGATCGTAGAGAATGTGAATATTATTCAAATTCGATAGATTCGCATACATTCGCACTGAGATTTCACGGGATTTGCAATATGTTCCTATAGATAAATAGAAATCAGGCATTCAATGTTTGGTGGTTTAAAATCAGATTGCAAACCAGTAGATGTGTTTTTGATACGTATGCGTAATTTAGATAACACATTTTCGTGTAATTTTTCGGCACTTTATCAGGATGTTATTTGTGATACAATCTCGAGCGTGAAAAGTGACATGTGGGTTGAAGAACTGCGTAAACATAATATCGTGCCCTTTGAAATTCATAATGATAATAGTAATATAGATGTTTTGATAAGCTCGGACCTAGCCGGAAAGTTAATGACCGGTAAAAAATTTAGTCTTAAAAATGATATGAATGCCTTTGAAACGTATTTAGGGTGGACTGTAATGGGAAAGTTGCCGGATAGTTCGAAAAGAGAGGATTCAACAACAATGATTACTACGTTCCTCGTGCGGGAGGCTGGTATTACGGACCTGTGAATTTAGACGTGATAGGGATTAAAGATCTTATATAAAAATTAGAAAAAGCAGAAAAAGACGATAAAGTTTGGAGATTTTTGACAAGAACCGCGAAAATGACTCAGGATGGTCGGTACAAGGTCAGATTACCGTGGGTGGAGGATCACATCACAGTTCCTAGGAATTTTGAGATAGCATGTAGTAGGTTAAAGTGTTTTATTTTAAAGCTTAAAAAACAAAATTTGTATGAAGAATACAACGATATTTTTTAGAAATGGTTAGCCGAAAATATTATTGAGATCGTACGTAAAAGAGAAATTAATAATATAAGTCATTATCTTCCTCATCGCCCAGTAGTAAAGGCCGAAGGAACAACAAAAATTAGACCGTTATTCGATGCATCGACTTGCGCAAAAGGATTGTCATCGTTCGATCACGGTTTAGAGAGGTTTAGAGAGATGATAATCCTCAGACACTGCCGTGTGGTATTCGGTCTCGCTTGCACTCCATTCTTATTGTCAGCTATCCTTGCTTTACTTTTAACATCAGCTTGGGAGAAAGTAGAGAGGGGTTTAGATTATGAAGGGTCTAGAGAAACAGTGGATAAACTAAAAAATGGGTTTTATGTAGATAATTGCGTTGTAAGCGTAGAATCGGAAGAAAAAAAGACTAAATTTATCAGGTAAGCGGCATGAATTTTAGCAGCGTGTGGTTTCGATCTTCACGGACACAGTGTGCCTCAACCAGTCGAAGGGTAAAATATATAATAAAACACAAGATAATATCGGAGTAAGCCGTGTCATTACGTATTATAACTGTAAATGTCGCTATATATTACTTTGTTAAAGGCGAAATACTCTTTAGCAATGAACACCATTCCCCCAAACCCCCCACCCACAAGAATGACAGAATTGCTTATTGAAATGAAACGAAATTTTATCAACGAGAATTGAAAATGTTATTAATACTCATCATTGTAGGATCTTTGACTCCCTCTCCACCTTCATTAACCACTTTTTCGCTCTATCTAGCCCTCTATAAATGCGAAGTCTCGGGTAGCTCCAAAAAAATGCAACGATACCACGACTGGATCGATCGTGAGCATGACATTTTGGACAGACTCATCCACAATCATAGAGTGGCTATAGCGAGATATACAATGGAACACATTCGTTTGGAATAGAGTAAATGAAATCCGATCCAGTAGCATACGAGAGGATTGGAAATTTATATGTGTCGAGTTGAATCCCGCTGATTTGCCTTCGCGAGGATGTTGCGCGTCTAAATTGGTCGAATCTAAGTGGTGGAGTGACCCTAAATGGCTTTATTAAACAGAGTCTGAATGGCCGACGGAAAATGTAGAGATTGAGGGAAGATGAGATAAGAGGCGAAATTAAAAAACGTCAAATTGTACAGATGGTTAATATAGAAAATTTTGAATTTGAGGTAGGAAAGCATTTTTCTTCTTACAAAGGTCTCCTTCGATTCTTTCCATAGATGAATATGTTTTTTTAAAATCGTAAAAAAATACTTGCGGAAAAAAGGATAAGAATAGTGGAAAATCTGATAGAGCGCCTTATTTGAGTGTAAATAAACAGAAAAAATTAGCATTAACGTTAGAAGAGATAAAATCAGCAGAAATAAAATTGCTTAGTTTTTTAAAAGAACAAATGTTTACGGGAAAAAATGCAGACAAGTTGTCTTTTTTTAAAACATTTTTGAATGAAGATGGCTTGCGGGTCTTTAAAACAAAAACATTTAATCGCATAGATAACTTCCAGTTTCGATGTCCTATTTTATTGGACGGGAAAAATGAAATCATACACTTACTGTACTGGTAAGAGACACTCACGAAAGGTTTGGTCATGCAGAAACGCTGATAATCATGAATATCTTACGTGAGAAATTTTGGATCACGTCACTGCGCAAAATAGTTAGATCTGTTCTCTCGAAATGTACAGTTTGTAAAAAACACCACACAAAACCATTAGATTGCGAGCCGTTACTTTTACCAGTTGATCGGGTAAGAGACGCTGCGGTGTTTAAAGTTGTAGGATTTGATTTTGCGGGACCTCTATTTATTTAAAAGGGAGGAAAAGCATGGATTTGTGTTTTTACATGCGCAGTCTATACAGCAGTCCATTTCGAGTTGGCACTTTCGGTCGGTGGTTTTTTAGAGGGTGCTCGCAGATTCATAGCGAGACGTGGACGACCACAAGACATTTTTAGCGACAATGGCACACATTTCGTAGACACAAACAATGCTTCTGGCAAGCTAGATTGGCAAAAAATTGCTAGGCAAAGCGAAGTGACTCGAAAAAAGTAGCATTTTAATCCACCTTCTGCTCCTTGGTGGGGGGATGGTGAAAAAGTCTGATAAGTGTTACGAAAAGAATTTTGCGAACAGTTTTAGGAAAAGCATTGTTGTTATACGAGGGACTGTACACTGTTCTGTGCGATGCGAAAGCTATTGTGAATTCGCGCCTCCTGACCTATATGTCAAACGATCCCGAGTAGCTCATTTCGTTATTACCATCTGTTTTCTTACAAGAAGTCAGAGAGATCGCAGTTGCATATTGTGACATGTTGGATCATACTAAATTAAATAAAAATATAGATATAGACTTAAAGTTTTGAAAAATCTGTGGACTAGATTTCGTACTGAGTACCTGGGTCAGTTAGTAATTAAAAATAAAAATAAAATAACGCGAAAAATAGAACCAGGCGACATTATCCTAATTGGTGACGACTTGCACAGGCGTTTGGATTGGCCTCTCGCAAGGCTTATGGAAATATTTCCGGGACACGATAGAAATGCTAGAGTAGTATTATTGAAAATAAAAGACGGGTTTCTCAAAAGAGCTTTCCAAAGAATTTTTCCATTGGAGTAACCACAGAATGATGTGTTAAGTTAACAGATATTAACAAAAATGACAAATTCTGAACAGAATGAAATTTGTGAATTAGAAGAAATTAAAGTTAAAAAGAATTGTAATTTTGAAAAAAATAAAGTTAAAGATAATTTTAAACTGAAAAGTGTGTGAGAATAAGGATCCCGACGTTATTGTAACTAGAAGTGGTCGTAAAAGTAACAAACCGAAATTTTATATGTCAAAATGATTCTCATCCAAGGGGTGGAGGATGTTAAATGAGAAATGAATTATATATTTTAAACGTAATTGTAAAAAGAGGTTTAATCGTAACTGCGTTTGCGCGAAACTTAGAGAGGGAAATTAGCTATAGACAATTTCGGGACTATTTGAGTGAGCTGGGAACTACGGTTAATTAAACTAAGTTGTAGAATAGTGTTACCTTTTATAAAAGATTTTGGTATTAACTTTTTGTGGAGTGACTTTATCGTGACAGCAAATGCCAACGAATTTTTTTAATAAACTGTTCTTTTTTTATGACTGTTAATTTGTCGTTGTTTATTTTGACCTGATCTATGATTTAACACAGCCCTAGAAGTGCACCCGGGGATATTATGGGTGCAGTACCCAACGCCCACGTTATGCTCTTCAGGACCGTTCCCCTTACACTTTCAAGTCAATCTATAGTCGACAACAATTCGACTCTTCTCCACCAGACCACAGATGCATGAGTTAGCCTAGGGAGCAGAATTGCCTTATAGATCCACATTAGTGTATCCGGTTTTAAACCCTAGCTATGCCCGATGGCTCTTTTACATTACCAGAGGGCTGCCATGAATTTCTTGCACTTATCTTCTAAAAGTTCATTCCAGGCTAGTTTACTATCCAGGATGACTCCTAGATACTTTGCTCGCGCTGACAGTTGAAGTTTTTGTTCTGAGAGCCTCAGCGTGCGTGTAGCTTTCCACTTATAGCGTCTCGTTAAGACGACAACCTCAGTTTTTTTTGGATTGACTAACAGGTTGACCCGTTGGCACGAATTGTCGACAAGGTTCAGTGTCTGCTGTAATATTTCAAATAGTTCCTCCAGGTGCTGGCCACGGACAATCAACAAGATGTCGTCCGCGTATCCAATCACATGAAAGCCTTTTTCTGTGAGAAACTTTATCAGTTTATCAACCACCAGGCACTACAGCAGAGGTAAGATGACTTTCCCTACGGGCAGCAGGATTGCCTAACATGTGGCAGGTCTAGTCAACGATTGTCTCTGGAATTTCGTGGAAACGCATAGCCCTTCGTATTACATCGTTGGAGGTGTAATTAAAGGCCCTTTCGATATCCATAAAAACTTCAATAGCAAAACCCTTTACTTCTAGCTGACCATCAATTAGATGCACAGCTCTAGTTAAGGCTGTTTCTGAAGAGCATCCTGCTCTATAGGCGTGTTAAACTCTGTGAATCGGATGTCTAGACAGGATCTCACAGCGGATATATCTATCCACTAGTATTTCTACAGTTTTTAAGACAAAATATGTTATGCTGATCGGTCGAAAGTTCTTCGGTGAGGTGTAACCAATTCTGCCTGCTTTAGGTATGAAAACCACTTTCGTACCCCTTCATATCTCTGGAAAATATCCCAGAGTCAAACTCGACCTAGCAAGCCTTACCAACGGGCCGACTACACTATCGCCTACTCTGTGTAAAAGAACGAGAGAGATGACGTCTGATCCGGGAGACTTATAGGGACTAAATGATTCAATGGCCCACCTGATCCCGGCTGCGGTCACGATCCTGTTAGCCAACCCTCTCCGAGGACCATAATTAGCAATCCGGAGATCAGGCGTAGGCCAGGAGACGGGATCACCACTATAAGACCTTGTAAAACCCGCAAAGTGTGTCCGGATCAGGTGCGCCAATGTCACCTCGTCCAACTCGGAGTAGGTTCCATACGGTAATTTCATAGTGCCCATGATTGAATCAGGGTTTTTAGGAAGCAACTTATCCAATCTGGATGCGTCCTTTCCTATAGTTGTTCCTTGTCTTGGAATAGATGGCCCAACTTTCCTCCGTGCGACTTGATCTAGCACGTCTAAACAACCTTCTAGTTTCTTTTCGCAGGTTGTCCAATTCATTGTTCCACCAACAGGTGTTAGTAGCCCTATGAGGTTTAGTTGGAACACAACTACACTCAAAGACCGTTTAAACTGCTTTTGTATTAATCTCCGCCACCCTATCGAGAGTCTCAGTATCCCTGATTTTCTTTGGAAATGCAGACAGCGCTTTCTTAAGCTAAATCATATAGCCAGCCCAATCCGTTTTTCTGGGATTACGGAACCATTTAGGTGGGGAGCTAACCGTGGTCATCAGCTTGAAAGGTTATCTGTAAATGAACAGAAAGTAATAGTTATTAGATAGTCCAACAAAATCAAACTTCTTTGATTAATATCAGAACTCTCCCATAATGTGTGGTGCAAATTGAGATCACACCCTAACACCAGGGGAATCCCCTTTACCGTATAGTACTCAACGAATTTTGCAACCTCTACTGGTGGATTGGTCCTGCGGTTGTAGAAGAAGTAAGCCGATCCAATGACGGTCCTTCCAATTCCCTCGAAGTCAGTGATCACTGCCATTAAGTCTTCAGTGCACATGTCCAACAAAGGATAACTGATACACCTTTCAACAGGATGCACGCTCTTGGTCTCTTAGCCTTGGGGTCCCTGTAACAAATAAAACTTTTTCCCCGAAACCCCCTAATGATATCTCGTAAAACCCAAGGGTCTTAGATCAACGAAATACATGTGTGTATCCTTGCAATACCCCTCATCAGTACTGCTGAGGCGTCTTTGCAATGATGCAAGTTTATTTGAGTAAATGTAAGTGCATCAGTTGCAATTAAGGTAACTGATCACTTCTTTCACTCGTCCTGGGCTCCTTCTCCACGCGGCCAGTGACTTTAAAAGTCACCCTTGCTTGACTCTCAGGGACCTGCACAACTAAGAGGAATTTATTCCCATCAGCTGCTCCAGCCACCTGAGTGTCTTCCGTCCTGACTATTCGCCAAGACGAAGTTTTTAGTGAAGAGTTGTACTCCTTCAGTGTCTTCAGTACCTCCTTTGCTTTTTCCGGCTCGCTCGGAATCCATGAGGTGGCTTTCAGCATCCTTTGAAGTACATCCACCCCACTAACATGAAGCGTCGCACAGTGGGATTTTTGGCAATTTTTTTGTCAAAATCTAATATCTCTCGATAGAATAGACGAAAATAAGTGGTCCTTGGATCAAAATTAAGCTAGATAAATACAGAATAAAAGAAAATTATAGAGAAGTTTTTTTCTAATTTTTCTGGTCCGGGAAACACTCGAGAAGTTAGAAATTTTTTCCAAAAAACGACAAATTGAAATATACAGACCAAACAAATTTGTAAAACTTTACAAAACCTGTTATTCGTAAGCTTCTGAGGTCACTACATTTAAATATGTATGAAACTTAAACTTTCAAAATGGCGATTCCAATATGGTGGACTCAAATCTAAGGAAATAATTGATTTTTAGGAAACTTGGTTTTCCGATGTTTTTTGGGTCGCAGAATGTGAATATAATATTTAAATTGATAAATTCAATATGGCGGATCCAATATGGGGGACTAAATTCCCCAAAAATACTTGACTTTTACGAAACTATGTTTTTATATGTTTTTTTTTATATGTTTCATTAACCTAAAGTTAAAAAAAATATCTCTGAGAATAATGTCAAGAACACATTTTTAGGAAATGAATATATTTTGTGCTGTTTCCGTAATAATAGTACGAAAGCTGATAGAGAAATTTCTTTTATTTCTAAAGCAGTAAAATACCAAGTTCGGTGAAAATCAAAATAGGTTTTTAATACATATTCCATAATATCAAGTCCACAAAATTGAATTTATTGATTTGAATATTATATTTACATTCTACGACCCCAAAAACATCTAAAAACCAAGTTTGTAAAAATCAAGTGTTTTTAGAGAATTTAGTCCGCCATATTGGATCCGCCATATTGAATTTCAGAATTTGAATATTATATTTACATTTTGCGCCCCAAAAAATATCTGAAAACCAAGTTTCGTAAAAATCTATTATTTTTTTAGATATGAGTCCCCCATATTGGAATCGCCAATTTAAAAGTTTAAGTTTCATTCATATTTTAATGTAGTGATCTCAGAAGCTTACGAATAACAAGTTTTGTAAAGTTTCACAAATTTGTTTGGTCTGTATATTTCAATTTGTTGTTTTTTGGAAAAAATTGTTAACTTCTCGAGTGTTTCCTGGACCAGAAAAATTAGAAGAAAACTTCTCTATAATTTTTTCTTATTCTGTATTTATCTAGCTTTATTTTGATCCAAGGACCACTCATTTTCCTTCACTCTATCGAGAGATATTAGATTTTGACAAAAAAAAAGCGAAAAGACCCACTGTGCGTCGCCCCTTTCCAAGGTTTCAGACCTTCCACCGCACTGGTAAGCCAGTTCTTAGCCGCTGGGTTGGAAGGGAAGAAAATGAAGACTTCTCCCCTGCAGAAGGAAGCTTCAAACCTCGGCAACCTCTCAGCTGTTTCTCTTACAAGAAGCGGCATTACGGCCCACAGCGGTCTGAGAGCCGAAACTAGCTGTCCAAAAGTCAAAAAATTAATATCTTCAAATACATTTATTTTGGATGATTTTCTGATCTTTTGTATCTATTTTGTTTGATTCGGAATATTTTAACCATTTTAAAATTTTTTATTGATGTATCATGGTCTTATCTGCGACAGCCTCGCTTATAGTTAATTTTGCCGTAAAACTCATATCTTCAATTATTTGGAGCTAGTGATCATTTACATTAACATATTTAAATAATGTATATATTAATTTAGCAGTTTATTTTTCTGTTTTTAAGATATGGTAAGATATTGTAAGATATATTCCACTATTTTTAATCATGTTATTAAAAAAAAGCAATGAAAGTAACTATTTACAGTATTTGTACACTACAAAATTCAAGATACTATAAGTTAGAGCTGCCGACAACTTAATGTCCGCCATTTTGAATTTTTGAAATCTAACTTTAGATTCGTAATCAGCGATCACAAAAACTGCTAGAAACAAAGTGGTTTGAAATTTCATTAACGCGTTTTTGAGTAAATAGTTTTGTCCGGCTAGAATCGAGTTTCAGACCACTGTGCGGCCCTTCTGAAGTTCCCGAATTGCTCACCAGTTAGAGCCACGTCGAATAGTTGACGACAGGGACCACAGTCGTCAGGTGATTTACTCTGATGGCCACACTAATACCTCCCTGTGTCTCCTGAGAGACAGCAGTTTGGTTTAGGTTTGGTCTTTTAGAGACTGCTGGTCACAGTGTGCCTCAACCAGTCGCAGGTGGTCTAAAAATGTAACAACAAACGGCTAATGTAAAATTGTCCTAAATGGCTTCTAGATTTTAAATTTCCTAGATTTGAAATCCTAGCTGCTCCACTTTTTGATATTTCTACGTGGGTGTTCCATATTTACCATGAAAACGCCTAAGAGTCTATCAACTCAAGAAAATATCAGAATAAGACGTATTATTACGTATTATAACTGTAAATGTCGATAGACCCGACTGTCTCAAAGGCAAAATACTTTTTAGCAATAGATGCACCCCCCAACCCTTCATCCTCAAGGATGACAGAATTGTTTATTGAAGTAGGTTCTTTGACCACCTCCCCCACTCTTATTGACCACCTTTTCCTATTTTGTTGTTCTCTATGTAGCTACCCCCCCCCCATGATAACAGAATTGATTATTGAAATGAAACAAAATTTTATCCATTATAATTGAAAATGATATTGATACTCATCGTTAAATGATCTTTGACTACTCCCTTGCCCTTGTGGACCACCTATGATTCCCCTCTATGATTCATCTTGATTAAGATAGTATTTTTCATAGGTGTTCTTATACATCTGTGAAAAATACTATCTTAATCAAGAGAAATTTAAAATAATTATAAGTTTTCCTTGGAATATTAATTAGCATAAATTAAGACTGCTTTTCTGCCATAAAATAAGACTTTTAAAAAGGCATCCTAAAACTATTGGGAGGGTACATAGAGGGGAAAGGAGGTCAATGATTTCGGGGGAGGTTGTCGAAGATACTACAACGATAAGTATCATGAACATTTTCAATTATAGTGGATAAAATTTCGTTCATTTTAATAAGCAAGTAGCAATATATTGCGCGCGTCTAATTTGTAACAATAAAATATAAGGCAAATATTAGAATGTATTCCATTTTTTATTTTAAGAAGTAGCTAAGTTTAAAAAGTTATTATCACATTTATTACTAAAAGTAAGAATAATAATTTTTTAAATTTATTAATTTCATAAATCTAACATAAAATATTCATTTGTCCTTCGAATTCCATGTAAACAGTAAAAGCACATCTTAGTCAAAAGATAAGCTTGAAGCAATAACAATTTTTTTTGACATAACCTTGAACATAACCTCATGATTGGTGTATCCTAGGCGTATTTTAGGCTATTGTATTTAAAACGTAATAAATGAAAATGTGAATAAAATAATTTTTTAAAATCTTTGAATTTTCTTTAATGAATAAAAGTATTCTATTATATTTATTTTATACAATGGAAACAAAACCTTCTTTTATATTATTTAAATAATTATTATTTAAAAATAGCTTCCACATTCGACTTCTAATAGTTTTTGAAAATTGTATATATGATTATAATTTAGGATTACTCCCTTAATGAGAATTTCTAAATCTTTTTTATTCAAACTACAAAATATTCTTTCTTTTGCAATACCCATCGTATTTTTTATAGGTTAAATAAAGGAGAAATGGATCACGTGGAGAGATAAATCACTTTTTGACATGGCAAGAAGATGCACCTTGTATCTTTTTAACAAACTGTTCTGGTTGTTTATCAGTTATTATGTTATGATACATAGACTAAAAGTTCAAAAAGTCTTATAATTATTAACTTTATTTTGGAAGCAATAAAACAATTCTTTTTTAATTTCGCTCAAATAATACTCCGAAATTTGTGTGGTGTGCCAAAAATAATACGTTTCTTCTTTAATTTTTTTAATTCGTTACTAACTTACTATTTGAAATAATAATTAAATACTTAATTATCACATAAAGAAAAGTATTGTGTTTCAAGATTACTTGAAAAAAGTAATCTCTATTATGTATTATAATGTAAGGTTATGTTTTATTATTTTGACTTATTCAATTTGTAATACATGACGACAAAATAAATCAATAGAATATCATTTAGCAAAGGAATATGACTATTTTTTTCGTAAAGAGAGATGAAATAACTAATTCAGCAGTCAAAACTGATGCTACTAATTCCATTAGCCAAATTTTGGCTAATTCAAATTTGGAGAGTATTATTCATGCTGTCATAAACAAAGAGAGTATTTGAATCATAGTAACTACAAATCCAGTGACCTTTTTTTTAACCACTGAATAGGATTTGAATATGTCTCTTATCTTTTCTAATGGGTTTAACTTCATCCAACATTTGTGAATAACCCACATTTTGCATTTGAAAATGACCACCAGAATCGACCCCGAATATGAATGTTTTGATCTTTTTCATTTATTATAAAGTATATTTTTTCATTTGTAGAATCCATTGTATTCTGTTTTACCAAAACATATTATATTATAAATTATGAAACTTTTGAAACATCTCATGCAATTCATAAGATTTCAGAATTTTGGAACATATGCAACAAGTATAGTATAAATTTTTCTTCTCCAGTAGGACCTGAAAAAAAGTTATTTACATAAAAATTTATTTCATCTTAATGCTATTCAAAAAACCCTGCTAGAAAAAGTAAATACGTTTTTTATAAACATACTTTAATAAAATTTTAGTAATTTCAGAATACAAACGTTTCATATATATAAAATAAAGGGACCCAAGATGAACACCCTTTCGATTTTATGGCTCTAGAATCCAAACCGAATAAAACATTGTATATTACAAATTAATTTAATTTAATTGTTTTATTTATTAAGAAATAACATTCCTAAATACTTCAATTTAATAGATTCACAGTAAAAATTAATAAGATATCGAAAACTATCGGTATATCTAATTCATTAACTATTAAATGACATTTTGTGTTGGAAAATAAAAAATTTTTAATTGGTTCAAAAAATTATTAAAAAAAAGTGTAAAATCGAAAATATGAAAATAAATACATTGAGATTTTGGGCCTGTCCATCTTAGGGTACATGACACAATTTTTTAATCTTTAGTAAAATTTTTTTTAAACACAAAATTAGTAAAATCATTTTAGAATATTATTGTACGATAAATAAATAATATTACAACGTTAAGAACTGATTCTAAATCATAAATTTAAATAAATTTACCAAATTAAAAAAAAACATATAAGAAAACTTTTTTTCTTAGTCTATACAAACAACATAAATGACAGATAGCATAAGGCGCTGTCACCTTAAAATTATATACAAAATGTCCATCTTGGGGCCCTGTCTCCTACATAAAAATAATGTTAACTTGTCCATCTTGGGGCCCTCTCTCCTACATAAAAATAAATGTTAACTACACCTTAATGACACCTAACATTAATATAATCAAAAATAATTTTAAAAAATCTTAAATATTCCCATAAAAAATTTTTTCTTCATATTCTTAAAAAATGACTAAAAATAAATAATTTTATTATTTACAATTCAAAGCATACTAATAAATAATATTATTATATGGTATTATTAAATATTATCAACATTAAAATTAATTTTATAATAAATAATAATAATAATTGTATTGTATTATTATAATAAACACGTCTCGAAATCTAAAATACCTTAATAAGTACTAAGTATTAAACAATATACATTGGGGCGAAATTTCTGTACCGATCCAACTAAAAAAAAAATTTCCTCCGATTGGGCTAAAACTTGCCCTAAGTTTAGGTCTATGCATGAGTACATTAGCTACCAAGTATTACTAAATTTCATCATTAACTGTGTAGTGGGGAGGGGGGTCAAGTTTTTGATGAATGGTGCGTGGACTAGTTTTTCATCACTCGTAACTTTTATACGGTCAATCGCACAAATTTTTGACCTATATACTTTTGAAAGGGTTTTTTCTGCTCTTTTAAACGGTAAAAAGAATTTTTTCGAAAATTTAAAATTTGACCCTTTTTTTTAAAAATCAAAAATATTTTTGACTTTTTTTTCAAAATCGACATTTTTTTTTTCATTTTTTGAAAATAAAGTTTAAAATGTGTACTTTGAGTACCTCAGGTATGAAAAGGTCCTTTTTTTTTGTTTTCAAGATATTAAATAATGAATTTTTAAAAATTAAATTAAAAAAAGTAATAATTTTTTAAAAAAGTAAATTTAGAATTAATATGAATTTTTATTCTAAAGACAATAAAAATTTACATCCAACAAAACCCAAATATATAACATTTTGCATAAAAAGTATTAAATAAAAAAAATTTAAATAATTATTAATAAAAAGTTAATTATGACATTCTTAGCGTCCAAATAAACAAAATCATAAGGTCAATTCTCTTTTTATTGTATGACTTATTTATTTGTTTATTTATTTATGTGGATGTTTTTTTATTTATATGTTTAATAAAAATATCAAAAAGTACCTACCTATATTTTTACAATCGCTAGTAAAAAGAAATTAAGGAAAATAGCTATTTGTGTACTTTAAGTAGGATCACAGTTTATATCCCCTTTGTCCACAAAATTGTTTTTGTTTTTTTTTGTCTTTAAGAATATAGTAAAATATTGTAGTACTGCTTCTTTTTCTTGGAGTTTTGTTCAACGTTTTCGGAAAAAAGTCACTTTCCATCGCAGATGAGAATTTTTTTAGTTGAATTCTACCATCTTCTTGTGGTATATAGGAATGGTATTAAGAACTACCAGTTATTGTTACTGCACTATCGAATCTGCATTTCAACATTTGGGTAGTTGAAGCAAAAGTCTCTTTACTTTTAAAAAAAATGTGAGTTTCTTTGCAGTTTTTCTTTGCCCAGTTAAATAGATTTTCTGCATTAAGAATGTGTTCTTTTGAAGAGGCTTGGAGACTTGCACGAGCAGCTCCTCTTTTTATATTAGCTCCTACGCCATCACAAGCACCTTTACCATGGGCAGTGGCATGATAATGCCATTCTGCAGGAACTCCAAAATCTTGTGCATGAGCTAGAAGATTAGCAAAAGAATATTTATTCTTAAAATGCTGCTTTGCTCCGTCTGTAAAGTAAAAAACTTTTTTTACTTCAAAATTTTCTTTCAAATAGTTCATGATGACAGTCTGATATTCATATACACTCGCAGTGTCATGTGACAAATTGTCCGAAATAATAGCCATGCTTTTATGTAACAAATTATCTTCTACTTTATAGTATATGACTACTGTAAAGATGGTAGCTTGATTGTTGTTCCAGTGAAAAGCTTGGGCAGCGTTTTAAACAATAAGGGCATAATTTTCAGCGAAATCACATGAAATGACAAACTCACCTGGCACTAATTCTTCCTTTAGATTTTTATAAAAAGATGCTTGTTCTCTGGCAATAAAATCATGTACTTTCAACTTATTTAAGCGTTTACATAAATCTTCTGTAAATTCATCAACATTTAGTACGAGTGTTTTTAAATTGTATCTGTCGGTCTGCATCCAAATTTCACATTTTACCTCTTCAACACAATCTTTATCAAAAGCTTTAATTAAAATCTCTCTTAAAACATTTGTACCTGGACATAGTCCACAATCTCCTAAGTAACAAGAAGTACTCGGAATAGGACAAATTATAGCTTTTATGCAATCATGATAATCAGCTAATTGTAATTGATGGTCTTTAGTTAAATGTTCAATATCAATTTCATTTAGCATTAATTTCACATTTTCGTGATACGTGCAAACACAAACAGTGTGTGTTCCACTACTTCCAGCCAACACACAATGGGTAGGCCTAAGTTGGGAAAATTTTGATAAACTTATTTGGACGTTCTTATGTTCTGATTTAAATTGCTCATACAGTTCATTTAAATTGCATAATAAAAGCCTTTTTTGTACATGTTGACGAGTTCCATCTGCATTTTTGACAGATATGAAGTCCTTCATGCCAGGCATCATGCGACTGATATCATCACGATTGTAAAAATCTTTAACTAAATTCACTGTTTCAGTCGATATTGGATTTCCTTTTTTTGGTTTTGGAAAAGCCAAAATACCATATTTAGCTACTTCATCTTTTACATTTCTTGCATGTCTATCGGAAACGTTAAATTCTGTCATTATCTTATTACGACTCCAAGATTTTGGTAAAAGTGTAAGAAGCTGAAATTTTTCTGCTGAATTGTCTGAGTTCTCAAATTTTTCCTTAATTTGATCAAAGATTTCTACACACGATTTGTGATGTTCATAATCGTCATCAGAACATTTAGACTTAGTTATTTTATTTGGAGTTAAAACAAAGTCATTATCATTTGTCCGATCATCATTTTCTTTAATAAATCCACCAGGTTTTTCAAGATCTATTTCACTTACTTCATTTTCCTGTGCTTCAATATATGAGCTTGAAGGTTTTTCAACTATTGTTGAAGTCTTCATCTCTTCTTTTAAATCAAAATTGCATTTCAAGCAAATTTTTGCTCCTGGTGGAAAAGAGTATCTACTTTGTACACTCCCAGCTACGGGACGTAATGCTCTATTTGGATGGCTTTTTCTTTTAAAGGGATTAAGGCATCTATTGTAACAAACTTTTAATAGCTTACTAGGAGCTATGTTTGATTAAAATACCAATAAACAAATGAAAACTATTTTATTAAATAAAACGATTGTTAGAAAATATTAAATTTACTTACACTATATGTTAGCAAACGATATAAAAAGAGAGATTTACAAACCTGCGTTTAATGTATTTAAAACTCGAATTTAAAAGATCTAATATCTGACAGAAAACTTATTCCAACAATACAAAAATATTATTAGCTTTTTAAAAGTATATAATACGAAAAAGAAACCAAGATAATTTGTACAAACCTGAAAACGTATCCTTATAGAATAAAAAACTTGAATATTAAGCTCTTATATAAAATATAATACGCATCTGTACTGTGAGAAATAGAAAAGTTGGCCACCCTGTGGCAACTTTTGATACTACTTTAAATAGGCGCCAAAATTTGAACTACACTAAGCAAAGGATACATTATTAGACAAAACAAGATTATTTTATTACAACAGAAAAAGTATTTTAATACTTCTATATTTGAAATAAAAAAAGAAGACAGCAGAACTACAATATTTTACTATATTCTTAAAGACAAAAAAAAACGAAAACAATTTTGTGGACAAAGGGGATATAAACTGTGATCCTACTTAAAGTACACGGATAGCTATTTCCTTAATTTCTTTTTACTAGCGATTGTAAAAATATAGGTAGGTACTTTTTGATATTTTTCTTAAACATATAAATAAAAAAACATCCACATAAATAAATAAACAAATAAATAAGTCATACAATAAAAAGAAAATTGACCTTATGATTTTGTTTATTTGGACGCTAAGAATGTCATAATTAACTTTTTATTAATAATTATTTAAATTTTTTTTATTTAATACTTTTTATGCAAAATGTTATATATTTGGGTTTTGTTGGATGTAAATTTTTATTGTCTTTAGAATAAAAATTCATATTAATTCTAAATTTACTTTTTTAAAAAATTATTACTTTTTTTAATTTAATTTTTAAAAATTCATTATTTAATATCTCGAAAACAAAAAAAAAGGACCTTTTCATACTTAGTGTACTCAAAGTACACATTTTAAACTTTATTTTCAAAAAATAAAAAATGAAAAAAAAAATGTCGATTTTGAAAAAAAAGTCAAAAATATTTTTGACTTTTTAAAAAAAGGGTCAAATTTTTAATTTTTAAAAAAATTCTTTTTACCGTTTGAAAGAGCAGAAAAAACCCTTTCAAAAGTATATAGGTCAAAAATTTGTGCGATTGACCGTATAAAAGTTACGAGTGATGAAAAACTAGTCCACCCACAATACATCAAAAACTTGACCCCCCTCCCCACTACACAGTTAATGATGAAATTTAGTTATACTTGGTGGCTAATGTACTCATGCATATACCTAAACTTAGGGCAAGGTTTAACCCAATCGGAGGAAATTTTTTTTTTAGTTGGATCGGTACAGAAATTTCGCCCCATATATTCTATAATATCTACATTATCTCGGTAAGCGGCTACTAAACTCGAGTTTAACCAAATCTAATTTAAAATTTGAAAAGTAATCTAGATCTGTTTGTAAATGTAAGTAAACTTTTTAATTTATATTTATAGACAAGTAAAATTACCTACCTGTCAAAAATTCATCTCAGATCCTCTTCGCGTTTTTAGATTCCGGACGGTCCTTTCACTCGGCCTTACAAAACAAAACTATCCCCTCTCATCAACATTATTTTTCAAAAAGAGGCGAACCTTACTCACAGAAAACACCAATCGAATCATTTGGTAATTTCAAGTAAACGCCCAGAATACCCTTACTCCTTAAAGGTAAAGAAAAGATTAATAATCACCTCATTGTAATTTTGACAAAAGGCTAATAATAAGGTTATTGTAATTTCGACAAAAGGCTAATAATGAGCTCATTATTATTTGGCCAAAAAAGAGCAACAGACTCATTGTAATGCAAACAAAAGGAGAACAATAGGAGAATGACAAATCTCAGCCTTTTTGAAACGAAAATTTTTCGAATCATTTGGTAATTTCAAGTAAACGCCTAGAATACCCTTACTCCTTAAAGGTAAAGAAAAGGTTAATAATCACCTCATTGTAATTTTGACAAAAGGCTAATAATAAGGTTATTGTAATTTCGACAAAAGGCTAATAATGAGCTCATTGTTATTCGAACAAAATGAGAACAATAGACTCATTGTAATGCAGACAAAAGGAGAACAATAGAAGAACAATGCCAAATCTCCGCCCATTTTGAAACGAAAACTTTCAGCTAAAGGGACACTGGCAAATTATTATATAGGATTGAGGCTCCCAATTCATGAGCCGGTCCCACGCTCGAGTATGACTTTTTTGAAGTCAGTCAGAATATCAAAATTTCAGTAAAATTAAAATTCAAATTTTAATTTCTAAAACATACTACCTTATAGTTTTAACAAATAAAGATTTGGATTATAATTTTACTGAAATCTTGATGTTACCTTATACTAACTTTATACCTAAAATACTACCTTATATTTTTAAAAAATAAATATTTGGATTTTAATTTTACAGTAATTTTGATGTTCTGACTGACTTCAAAAAAGGCGAATTCGAGCGCCAGACCGGTTCTTAAATTGGGTGCCTCAATTCTGTCATAATTAGGGGGCGGGGTGGGGTGGCTACATAGAGGGCTACATAGAGGTGAATGATGATCAATGAGGGTGGGGGGTGTAGTAAAAGATCCTACAACAATGAGTATCAATTGCATTTTTAATTATCGTAGATAAAATTTCGTTTCATTTCAATAAGAAATTCTGTCATTCTTGGCGGTGGGGGGTTGGGGGGGGGTGGTGTCCATTGCTAAAGAGTATTTTACCTTTAACAAAAAGTCATGTATATCGACATTTACAGTTATAGTATGTAATGAAACGTCTTATTTCGATGTTTTCTTAAATAGATAGCCTCTTACGCGTTTTTATGGTAAATATGAAACTATTACGTAAAAAAATCAAAAAGTGGAGCAGCTAGGATTTCAAATCTTGAAAATTTGGAATCTGGGAGCCATTTAGGACAATTCCACATTAGCCGTTTGTTATTACATTTTCAGACCACCTGCGACTGGTTAAGGCACACTGTGTGGTGGAGACGAATCAGTTCCTTTTTTCCTCTTGGTACCGGAGGGACCAGTTGTCTCTTCTTTCTTGCCCTGTGCTAGCTTCAATCTCCTCCACCGTTGCTTTCCAGAACCGGGGAAGTCTTTTCTTTCGAGGAGCCTTTCAGACAAATCGGTAGAGTTTGTTACTTTTTCACCTTGCTCAGCAGACCCCAAAGTGCCTGCAGTTCCAGGTGGTCGGTCAGTACCAGCTGCCGGGATAGGGACCTTTGAACTTTCAGCCTCCGATAGGACCTTAGCCTTAGCTGCTATATCATTTTGGCTGGTCTCAAGGCTTAAATTGTTGAGATTTAAATTACTTGGGTCTGTCATTTTGATCCCACGAAAAGCTAGGGAAAAGAATTCGGCCCCTGCAGAGCCCCGCTTGCAAGGGTAGGACTAGATACTACTGGAAGTTCTCCCGGTGTCTCAGAGTGCCCGTGCGCGACATCTCCAGCCACTTCACTAACCAGGGAAGCGCGTTCGGTGCCCAGGCCCCAGCTTTTGTTCTGGGTTGGACCCCTTCCATTCGACCCTTCTCAGCTCCCCTTCGGATTTGTTAACCCGAGTGCCATTCAGCCCTCGGCACGGTAAAAACACCTTGGATTGGGAGTGTCGTTGGTCCAAAACGACAGACAACCGGTCCGACAGCCATCAGCACTAGATCGAAACTACTCCACACAACTTGGTATGCAAGCCGGCAGGAGTGTCCTATTCCTCCCAGAATTCAAGTTGTCCACCGCTGACGAGGATGGTCAGCTCCCATTTGGAATTCGAAATAACATCATCCGCACAGGCAGCTAGCACGGTGGGTCCGAACCAAGTTCAACCCAAAGGTTGAAGCACTTTAAATTTTCTTGTGAATTTATATTTTATTATGTCTTCTGATTAATTTAAGACTATAAAAAATAAGTTGGAAGACGAAGTTGAGAAAGTATTTAGAGGAGAGTTGGGTAGTCCCGGACACTTAAGCTTTTTAATCATATATTTTATATTTACCTTTACTGCTTGAGGTTTTTTATAGTAAGAGTATCATTACCAATTCCTTCAAAAAATAAATACAAAAAATGAACATACAGGGAATAAAAAAAATTATTTAACGCTAAAAATTGTTAGGAAAAAAGTGTTGGGTATCTCCGGACTCAAAGAAAATGGTTAATTAAACGCTAAGAAAAGTGCTGTAAAAATAAAATACCTGTTGTACAGTTATTATCTAATAAATTTCTGTTCTTTTGCTATAAACTAAACATTAGTTTTTAATTTTGTATAAATCAGAATTAACCAAACGTAAACAACATAATTGTTATTTTGACAGAAACAAATGATTTCTACACACAAAATGTGTCTGGTAGTACACGACAAAAAATGTCCGTGGCTACCCGACGGTGATATATTTTGGTAAATTTGCTATCAAAAGTAAAAAACTTTAAATTAACAAAAACAATATTAACAAATTTCATAGTCCGTAAGTATATGTATGTATTTCTGCAAAGACTTAAAAATATATTTGATGTTGTTATATAAAAAATTGACGTTAAATATGATCTTCAATTCTTAGAAGGACATTGATTTGAAAACAGAGAACATTTAAATGCGATGTTTTACTATTCTAATTAATAATGATAGACTCCACTTTCTAAATTATATTTTAAGATCGTGTGGAATGACACAAACGTGGTTTTAAGTTTAAAAAGTATACAGGTTATTATATTTTACGAGTGTTTAGGGCTACCCGCTGTCCGAGGCTATCCGACTCTCCCGAAACTATGTCTAAAAGAACAACGATTTAATCAGCGTTTATTTTAAATACTTTTTTCAATTTTTCGTTATGTCTATAGTTAAAAAAAATTATTACTAAAACAATTTTAATTCGATTCTTTACTTCTAATAAAAATAATGCGCAGTGAAAAAATATTATTATAGTCGAATATCAATTTATTTAAGAAGTGGTGTCTTCAGCAAACAATAAAAAAAAAAACTTTTTACTAAATTTATTCAATTAACCTTTTTCTATTTTGGTTTTAAATTACTCAAAAAATAACAGTAATTAAATTTACAAGAAAATTTGAAGAGCTTAGATTTTTAGGTTGAAGTTATTGATGAGTAGCAGTGTTTTTAGCATAAAAAAAAACAACAACTCGATTTTTTTAAAAATGCGTCTAACGATTTTTTTCTTTTTGATCTTGAATCACTCAGGAGACATAATAGAGTAGAAATTCACAAGAACATTTAAAAATCCTCAACCTTTGGGTTAAACTTGGTTCGGACCCACCGTGCTAGTGCACCAAGTACAAGAGCGGATGGCGACCAAAGGACAAGCGCTTGGCCGGTCCTAAGCCCCCCCACCACGACAAGGTGACACCGCGAGGGGGAAACAAATGTTAGTAATATAATGATAAATACTAGCAAAGACAGACGCGCGCACTTGCGCGCGTGTTACAAAGAACTGTTACTGTACGGAATGAAAAAGTTTTCCCAACATCATATAAAAATTAAAAGTTTATGTAAATGTTGAGATAAAAGATGTCTCATTATTATATATTCTTATATATTGTCATATATGTATTACTGTCCTATATAAGAAATCAGTTAGTCATAGATATAGATATACTGCTATGCTTTCTCAGCAAGTAAGAGAGAATAAGATATAGAATTTTCGTGGGTTAGAATAGGACAAGAATAGTGTCCGTAGCAGAAAAAGAGATGAAGAGTATGGAATAGATAAAGAGAACAATAGCGTGCGTACAGAAAAAGAGAATAAGGTATAGAATGTGCCTGGAATAGACAAGGACAACAGTAGTGTGCGAAACACAAGGTGAGTTCACACTATGTGATTTTAGTGTGAAACCTGAAAGAGAGAAAGGTGTGATGATGTTCTTCGTTTGAGAGAGAGAGAAAGAGAGAGTGAATGAGAAAAGAGATTTTAGGGCATTGTGAAAATTCTAAGGCACCCTTGTACGAGAACTTGATAAATGTTGTAAGTTAAATACTTTTTTAATTTAAAAAATGAAAAGTTCGCCACATTTATAAATTAATTTTGTATTGTTTAAACAATTATTTTTAATTTTCTATAATTAAAACTAAGCATCAAACTTGAAATTTATTTATAACCATTGTTTAAACAAATTATTGTAACTATTGATTAACTTCATCCAAAATAAAGAATTTGTTTATAGCAATTGTTTAAATAAATTATTGTGATTATTAAATTTAGGTGAAATGGAATTTAGGTTAATTGGAATTTAAGCTGAATGCATTTTAGATTTAATGCATTTTAGGTTAAATGTGATTTAGGTTAAATACATTTTAGGTTAAATAGGATTTAGGTTAAATAGAATTTAGGTTAAATAGGATGTAGGTTGAACGCAGTTTAGGCTAAATGCTTTTTAGGCTAAATGCATTTTAGGTTAAATGGGATTTAGGTTAAATATAATTTAGGCTGAATGCATTTTAGATTAAATGCATTTTAGGTTAAAAGTGATTTATGTTAAATACATTTTAGGTATTTAACATTAAAAAATTATCGAAAAAAAATATGAATGAGCAATAAAAAAAATTCACCCGACATATAAAGTTTTTTAAAGTAGACAATACGAATAGCATATTTTCATTGCTGTGGGGAAATTTTTTTTTTCAGTTTTAGATTTAAAAAAAAAATTAGAACATTAATTATTTAATTCTGTATGTTATATTAGTTTAGTTATAATAATAATAATATTAATAGTTTTTTTTGTTAATCTAAAATAGATAGCTGAATTTATAAAAATAATATCCCCAACTCCCTTACTGAAATGTACTTTCACAAACCCCTGTTGACCAATCAAATGTAACCTGATGACCCCCACTACTTGAAGAAGTGACACGCCCCCAGATTTTCTAAATTTTGAAATTCTCCTGGCAAATTATAATATTGTAATGTTTGGCTAGATTCCTTCAGATAAATAAAGGAAAATGTATTTTTCTAATGGGGTCTAGGTAAAAACCTGACCCATGTGTTTATGACAAACAAATAAATAAATAATTTGAAATTCTTACAAATTTTCTAAATTTTGTAAGAAATTTAAATAATTTATTATCGGGTTTTTTCCAATTTTTGTTAACTGAAATGTGATTCATTACAGAAGAGTATTAGTTATTTTAATCTGTATGTTATAATAGTTTTTTAATAATAATAATAATAATAATAATAGTTTTTGTTGTTAATCTAAAATAGATAGCTGAATTTATAAAAATAATATCCTTAACTCCCTTACTGAAATGTACTTTCACAAGCCCCTGTTGACCAATCAAATGTAAACTGATGACCCCCACTACTTGAAGAAGTAACACGCCCCCAGATTTTCTAAATTTTGAAATTCTCCTGGCAAATTATAGTATTGTAATGTTTGGCTGGATTCCTTCAGATAAATAAAGGAAAATGTATTTTTCTAATGGGGTCCTGGTAAAAACCTGACCCATGCGTTTATGACAAACAAATAAATAAATTATTTGAAATTCTTACAAATTTTCTAAATTTTGTAAGAAATTTAAATAATTTATTATCGGGTTTTTTCCAATTTTTGTTAACTGAAATGTGATTCATTACAGAAGAGTATTAGTTATTTTAATCTGTATGTTATAATAGTTTTTTAATAATAATAATAATAATAATAATAATAGTTTTTGTTGTTAATCTAAAATAGATAGCTGAATTTATAAAAATAATATCCTTAACTCCCTTACTGAAATGTACTTTCACAAGCCCCTGTTGACCAATCAAATGTAAACTGATGACCCCCACTACTTGAAGAAGTAACACGCCCCCAGATTTTCTAAATTTTGAAATTCTCCTGGCAAATTATAGTATTGTAATGTTTGGCTGGATTCCTTCAGATAAATAAAGGAAAATGTATTTTTCTAATGGGGTCCAGGTAAAAACCTGACCCATGCGTTTATGACAAACAAATAAATAAATTATTTGAAAATCTTACAAATTTTCTAAAATTTGTAAGAAATTTAAATAATTTATTATCTGGTTTTTTCCAATTTTTGTTAACTGAAGTGTGATTCATTACAGAAGAGTATTAGTTATTTTAATCTGTATGTTATAATAGCTTTTTAATAATAATAATAATAATAATAATAGTTTTTGTTGTTAATCTAAAATAGATAGCTGAATTTATAAAAATAATATCCTTAACTCCCTTACTGAAATGTACTTTCACAAGCCCCTGTTGACCAATCAAATGTAAACTGATGACCCCCACTACTTGAAGAAGTAACACGCCCCCAGATTTTCTAAATTTTGAAATTCTCCTGGCAAATTATAGTATTGTAATGTTTGGCTGGATTCCTTCAGATAAATAAAGGAAAATGTATTTTTCTAATGGGGTCCTGGTAAAAACCTGACCCATGCGTTTATGACAAACAAATAAATAAATTATTTGAAATTCTTACAAATTTTTATTATCTGGTTTTTTCCAATTTTTGTTAACTGAAGTGTGATTCATTACAGAAGAGTATTAGTTATTTTAATCTGTATGTTATAATAGTTTTTTAATAATAATAATAATAATAATAATAGTTTTTGTTGTTAATCTAAAATAGATAGCTGAATTTATAAAAATAATATCCTTAACTCCCTTACTGAAATGTACTTTCACAAGCCCCTGTTGACCAATCAAATGTAAACTGATGACCCCCACTACTTGAAGAAGTAACACGCCCCCAGATTTTCTAAATTTTGAAATTCTCCTGGCAAATTATAATATTGTAATGTTTGGCTGGATTCCTTCATATAAATAAAAGAAATTGTATTTTTCTAATGGGGTCCAGGTAAAAACCTGACCCATGAGTTAATGACAAACAAATAAATAAATTATTTGAAATTCTTACAAATTTTCTAAAATTTGTAAGAAATTTAAATAATTTATTATCGGGTTTTTTCCAACTTTTGTTAACTGAAATGTGACTCATTACAGAAGAGTATTAGTTATTTTAATCTGTATGTTACAATCGTTTTTTAATAATAATAATGATAATAATAACAATAATAATAGTTTTTTTTGTGAATCTAAAATAGAAAGCTGAATTTATAAAAAGGATATCCTAAACTCCCTTACTGAAATGTACTTTCACAAACCCCTGTTGACCAATCAAATGTAACCTGATGACCCCCACTACTTGAAGAAGTGACACGCCCCTAAATTTTCTAAATTTTGAAAATCTCCTGGCAAATTATAATATTGTAATGTTTGGCTGGATTCCTACAGATAAATAAAGGAAAATGTATTTTTCTAATGGGGTCCAGGTAAAAACCTGACCCATGCGTTTATGACAAACAAATAAATAAATTATTTGAAATTCTTACAAATTTTCTAAAATTTGTAAGAAATTTAAATAATTTATTATCGGGTTTTTTCCAATTTTTGTTAACTGAAATGTGATTCATTACAGAAGAGTATTAGTTATTTTAATCTGCATGTTATAATAGTTTTTGAATAATTAAATAATAATAATCTCCGTAAACTCCTGAAGTTAGTTACTTTTTATATTTATTCATTTTTTCTGTCCACGTTTTAAAGTCTGAAGTGAAGTTAGTTAAACCGCCAGTTTGAATTTTAAAAAATGCCCAACGTCAAATAGAAGTAGGCAGTTTAAGCTACTTTTTCTTGACGGTTTTAAATTTTTTATATAAAACTCAAAATAAAGAGATGGTGTGGCCCAATTGGTAAAAAAGGTACTACAATTTTTTAAATATAGTCTTTAATTTTTTTTTCAATTTAATTGAATATTTAATAGAATAAAATTTAAAGGTCTTTAAGTTTAAAGCTTTGTCTATCATATTGGATTTGTCATTTTAACATTTTGAAAGCTTACCTTATACATTTAAACAAATACATTTAAACTTAGTCGATCAAGATTAACAATTAGGTTACCAATTTAAATTGATCGAGCGTTCTACAAAAGATCTAATACTACCTTCAGAATTGTCATCATTTTGATCATCTTCTTCTTCAGTATCAGATATGTCACTATCATCACTATCATCGTTTTCACTAACGTTCATTTCATTTATTTCTACTACATCATCATTATAATCATTATCTTCAATATAATTCATATTATTCGGAAGATCATTATTTGCATGTATTGAATTAGTAGTTCATTGTATTAACCAATAAAATTTAATTTAAATCATAGACGTTTTAAATAATCACTATTTCCAAACCAGTCGAAATGACAACCTTTTGCGTTCTTTATTTCTTTTAGAGAATTTTACTATTTTCTGTAGTATAAATACAAAATATAAGATTTTTATTTATAGTATCATAAAAAAATTAAATATTTAATAAACAAATGGAATTGAAGTAAGAAAAAATGTATTCTGAATATGTACTGCATCAGATGAATCTGACGAATCATTTTCATTATTGAAATTGTCTCTTAAAGCTATTAATATTCTTCTTTGACTAGATTGGGAATAGCTCTCAAAATCTCTAATACCTTTCATTTTGTCTAATTGACTTTAAAAGTTTCTAAAATTATTAAGCATTTTATGTCAAATAAGTATGACGCACTACACGTTCGTATTTCAATTTAAAGAATAACAAAAGAGACATCTGTATTTAAATTCAGAATTATCCATTTTCTCGCCTTGAAGTTTGATATCTTGTTATTAATTCTGTATTATCTTTTGTTATTAATTGACAAACTGTCATCAGAAAATCTTTTACCATAAAAGTTTAAGCTGACTTATAAATATTTATATAAATAATAAAAACGTCTACAAGGATGGGAAAAATATACTGTCTCCTATTTAGGACAGACAAGAAGTCTAAAACGGTGATGGAAGAACCGAAAGATTTTTAAACTACCAACGAAAGGGAAGAAGTGGAATTATTTATAGAGAGAAAATGCTACAAAGCCATTTTGTTTCAAGAAGTGGTAAAACTTTTCTTAATAATCTTTTCTATTACTATAAGATTAAAAAAAAAATTAAATAGATTAATAAAAGGGATCATCTATAAAAAACGTTTTATCTTCAGAGGGAAGGGATCGTGAAATACAACCATTTGCAACAACGGGGACGGGAGGTAGTTTAAATTTAGGACGTTTATATTTTTATGTTTTTATTATAATATTCTTTGTCGTCTTTAGGACTTTAGCTTTAAAACTCAGCAATTTTTAAGGGAGGAAGGGGGTATAAAGCATTTTTTAATGTTCAATTTATGTGGAGGGAGGGAGGGTAAAAAACTCAAAACTTGGTGAAACGTTCTTTATGGATGATCCCTAAAAAAAATATGATTTATAAAATAATAATATTAGCAATAAAGTACAAGAGCTATATTGAAAGTATAAATATATAAAAAAAATTATTGGTTATATTAGGGGCAAATTTTCTCAAGTGTCCAGCGTCAAAATTAAAAGTTGTTGGATCGGACTAATATTTGCACAAACTTCAGTGCTATGGGTGAGTACTTTAACCAACAAATATTATGCAATTTAATTTAAAATTGTAGAGGGGGGAGGGGGTTGAATATTTGGGTAAAGTAAGAACATTGAGTTTTTCAAAAAATTGTAGCCGCTAAATAACGATATTAAAAAAATTTTCACCTATATGTTTTCGAAAGGTTTTTTTATGCTCTTTCACCAGGTAAAAAAGTTTTTTTCTAAAAATCAAAATTTAACCCTTTTTTTGAAAATTAAATATTTTTTCGACTTTTTTTTTAAAATGGACCCTTTTTTCTTTTTTTTTGTCTTAAAAGAAAGCTCAAGTTGTGTACTTTAAACATACCAAAAGAACAAAATGACGTTTTTTGTTGTTTTCGAATTATTAGTTAATTAATTAATAAAAATTTATAAAAATTAAAATATTTAACAAAAAAATTAGGTTAGGGCAATTCGGAATACACCACTTTGAAGCTTATCAAAATGCGCATCCAACGTGCCGTATATGAAGTATTTTGAAAAATTTTATAATTTATAAATAAATATTTATAAAAATTAATTAACAAATAAATATCACCAATAAAAATAAAGGTAGAGTATTAAATTTTTTTTTGTTAGGAAGTTTTTACAATCCTACATTAAATAATATCTAGCTAAAGTATTTCCAACCAATGAAAATGTAAATAAGACATTTTTACATCTACATCTTTATGCATGCGCCGCGTCGCGCTGTACAACTTCGTTAAAGCTACTTGTGTAACCACGGAGCCTAATATTTTTATGTCATTTTCTACAGAACAGTTATTATTCATTTTTTAATAATTAAATATTATATTTTTTCAAAATAATTCGTATAATTTAATTTTATATTTATCGTTTTCAAAATTACAAAACTTTAAATTTTTTTATAATAATAAGTAAAATTTTTTGATCCTAATATTTAGTACTATGTGCAGCATTTTTAAAACTCAATTTAATTACTTTCTGCTTCCTCTTGGATAAAATATTTAACATTTTTTCATCCAAACTTAATTTATAGATGTTTGAATTTTACTGCTCGTTTAATCTGGTGTTATGAATTTTAATATAAAAATGTCTTATTTACTTTTTCAATGGTTGGAAATATTTTAGCTAGATATTATTTAATGTAGGATTGAAAAAACTTCCTAACAAAAAAAAATTTAACACTCTACCTTTATTTTTATTGGTGATATTTAATATTTATTTGTTAATTGCCGTAACTTAATTTTTTTGTAAAATATTTCAATTTTTATAAATTTTATTAATTAATTAATTAATAATTCGAAAATAACAAAAAACGTCATTTTGTGCTTTTGGTATGTTTAAAGTACACAACTTGAGCTTTCTTTTAAGACAAAAAAAAAGAAAAAAAAAGGATCCATTTTTAAAAAATGCCAAAAAAATTTTTAATTTTCAAAAAAAGGGTTAAATTTTGATTTTTAGAAAAAAACTTTTTTACCTTGTGAAAGAGCAGGAAAAAACCTTTCGTAAACATATAGGTGAAAATTTTTTTCATTTCGTTATTTAGCTGCTACGATTTTTTAAAAAACTCAATGTTCTTACTTTACCCAAATCTTCAACACCCTCCTCCCTCTACAATTTTAAATTAAATTGCATAATATTTGGTGGTTAAAGTACTTACCCATATGACTAAAGTTTGTGCAAATATTAGTACGATCCAACAACTTTTAATTTTGACGCTGGACACTTCAGAAAATTTGCCCCATTAATAAATTACCGGGCAAGTGCGAGTCGGACTCGCGCTTAGAGGGTTCCGTATAGGAAATAAAAGGGATTAAAATTTTTTTTTAATTATTTATTTTTAACGATTCAATTCAATTATTTAGTAAATATTTATTATTTGGATTATTTAAATAATAATAAATTAAAATCATAATTCTTTACTTTTATTAAAATTTAAGTATAAACTTAACCATTTTTATAAGATTAAAAATTTCCAATCAAATAGACTAAGCTTTTTATATCATTTTGAATTTTAAAGACAAAATTTTTTTTTTAATTTTTTTTTATTTTCAAACTTTTAAAGTAATTTAAACATAAAAATAAACATTTTGTGCAAAACAATAATCTTAAGGCCGTTGAAGACAGAGAATCTGCCGTGGTTGACAGTGTGTTTGACCCATGGGTTTGGAACACTTAGGAATTTTTTTCGACAAAACCCAACATTTTATCCAGAAAAGGAAATAGTACTGCAAATTCTACTGAAATAAAGATTCTGAAAAATACTTACTTTTGATACATCAAGTAATCCCCGAGCGTCAGTTTCTCGACGAACTTGATGTGCCGGAATCTACCTACAATGAAACTTCAAGTTTGGCAATTTTTTCCGGCAAAACCCAACACTTTTTCCAAAAATAGGTCCCGTACTGCAAATTTGAATGTAAAAAAAAGTTAAATCTCACTTAGTTTTTGAGATTTAACTTTTTACGTGACGTCAGTTTCTCGAGGAAAAATAAAAAAACTTGACACTTCACTCACTGATTCCCACTTTGACAATTTTTTCCGTCAAAATCCGACACTTTTTCGGAAAATGAACACCGTACTGCACATTTAAATTTAATTACAAATTTTATACGCACTTTGTTTTCTAGATTACACTTTTAATTTTGCGTCAGTTTCTCGAGAAAAGTGAAAAACTTTTCAGTTTCTTCAAAGAAGCTGTCAAACAATATAGTTTGTTGTGCGCTGTTCTAATGCGGCATTTTCGGGTACTATTCACCTCAGCGCTGGATTTGAAATTATACACAGGCATACATTATATTCATTATATTATTCAACCTGATTATAGAATCCACTTCATAGAGACAGAATGTAAAGTATTACATAAATAATTTATATCAAGTCCAAACATGACTTTACTGACTTTTTTTAAAAAAAATTGAAATTTGTTTGTTATTTCAAGTAAAGTTAGATCATTGAAAAGCCGTATTTAAAATACTTCAAATAATGCAAATTTAGGAAGTAAATAATTTAATGCAAATTATGCATTAATAATTTCTAAACAAATGAAATATTTGTTAAAATCTAAGAGTTTCAACACAAAATAGTAGGGTTAATAATTGTTTTATTTTTTAAAACTAAATAAACTGAGTACCTAATTAATAAATATTTTCTGTTGTAAAAATTAAAGAAAATAAATATTAATCAAATTTGTTATTTATATTATTTTTACAAAATAATAAATCCAATTTTATATGATCTTAGAAACAAAATATGTTTTAGATTACATTTATTTGATTTATTTCATGCTACACTTACATATATCTTGCTTGTACAAGAAAAAAGTTTACTTCGTAAACTATATAATTAAAAATAAAAAAAAAATAAATAAATTATTTATCAAGTAGTTTCATCATTTTATTTTTAAAAAATAAGAAATACAATTTACTATGATTTTAAAAAGTAAATTATTTTATTTGTGAGAAATAAAATAATCAATTCAATATAATAAATAAAATGGACAAAATATATGTGCTGAATCACTTAGTGAGCAGGGGATTGGAGAAAAAAGGGGGAAAAGTGGTGGCGGTGTTTGTCGACTTCAAATCGGCATTCCCGTCAGTTAACAGGGGGGTTCTATGGAAGGTCTTAAAGGATAGAGGAATAGAGGAGAGTATGATAGAGGATAAAAGAGATTTATGAAGACTCAAGAGTAAAGGTTAGAGTGGGAGGGAAATATGGTAGGGAATTCTGGCTGGGAAGAGGGTTAATGCAGGGCTGTCCTCTGAGTCCTTTGCTATTCAATTTACTAATAGCGGATTTAGAGGAAAGGCTATGGAGGAGAGGGAAAGGAGGAGTAGTGCTAGGGAGATCGAGGATATATACCCTGGCGTACGCGGATGATATAGTGTTGCTTGCGGAGGATGTGAGTGGAATGAGGTTGTTAATGAGTGAATTTGAGAAGTATGTGTGTGAGAGAGACTTGTGGGTGAATGTGGATAAGACGAAAGTGGTGAGATTCAGGAAAAGGAAGGATGTGAGAGGGGAGGTGCTGAGATTGAATGGGAAGGTGGTGGAAGAGGTGAATGAATTTTGTTCTTTAGGATATTGGTTTGAGTCGAATGGATCGAATGAGCTGAATGTGAGGAAGAGAGTGGAAAAGGCTAGTAAAGTTATGGGACAAGTGTGGGGGATAGGGAAGAGAAGGTTTAAGAATGATTGGAAAAGAAGAGTGTGGATGTTTGATGCGTTGGTGTGGTCTGTAGTCAGTTATGGGGTGGAAATATGGGGATGGAGAGAGAGAGGGTTGGTTGAACGGTTGCATGAAAGGTTTCTGAGGTGGGTGATGGGGGTGAGTGGAAGCTGCCCAGGGTATATGATCCGAGAGGAACTGAGTAGAGATAAAATGATGGTGAGGCAAAGGAAAAGAGTATGGGGTTTTGAGGAGAAGCTAAGGAAAGGAGGGGGTAGTAGAATAGCACAGTTGTGTTGGAAGGCTGTTAGGGAAAGAGAGGAGAATGGGACGGAGAGTAGAATTGGTTGGGAGAGAGATAGATGGGTGGTAAGAAAGGAGGAAAAAGGAATGAAGGTGAGGGGTTGGGAGGAATTGGAAAAGCTTATGAGGGAAAAGGATCAGGAGGAGAGATGGGAGAAAATCAAGGGGTCTAGATACAACAGATGGTATGGAATGGTGAAGAATAAAGGTGTACCAAGGTATTTGAATGCATGGAAGAAAGAGAAAAAATGGAACAGGGTGTTAAGGTTTAGGATGGGTGAGGGTATGAAAGAGTGTAGATATTGGATGAATGAGGAGGAGAAGATGTGTAAGGTATGTGGGTTTGAGGTGGAGGATTGGGCGCATGTGTTGGATAGATGTACTGGAGTGAATGAGGAAGGAAAGGGCATAGGGGAGTGTGTAGGTTGGGTTTTGGATGAAAGTGGGCAAGGGGAAGTATGGATGAAGGAGCTAGAAGAACGGAGAGAGAGAATGAGATTAGGAACGGGGTATTAAAAGATGGATTGAGTAAATAGTAAAGAGTAAGTAAAGTCGCGAGGCTCGCTTATGAGAGCACTACGGTTAGGAAACGGAAGCCCTGGCACTAGAAGAGAGTACGTAGATGGTAGAATTGCGTTTAGCGATGTAGGTTAAGACTCGTTGTATATAGTATGTAAGAATATTGTAAAGGGAACAGGAGCCCTTCGAGCCCGTAAAAGGGAGAATAAACAATTTATAATTAAAAATAAAAAAAAATAAATAAATTATTTATCAAGTAGTTTCATCATTTTATTTTTAAAAAATAAGAAATACAATTTACTATGATTTTAAAAAGTAAATTATTTTATTAGTGAGAAATAAAATATTCAATTCAATATAATAAATAAAATAGAAATTAAAATTATTTACATTACATAAGAAAAATATTCAACTTTATTTTTCAAAAATAACAAATTTGATTCAGCATAATAAATTTATTTCCAAACAGTTAAAACTTATTTATTTACATTTAATATTTCAATAAACAATTTGAGAATTTAAAAATAGAAAATAAAAATTTATATATTACAATATTATTTATTTATATTTATTTTTTCAAATTATTTTTGAATATCCAAAAGTTTTAACACAAAACCTTTTGATTTAATTAGAATAGAGAAAGAATACAACCCGACTTACACAGGAAATCAAAAACAGAGATTAAATGGGGACTGTTATTAAAAAGTTTATGTCAATTGGACAAATAATTATATTAGATATCGTAAAATAAATGTTTTTATTTACATTTTTAGTTGCTACTTTTTAATTGTCAAATTTCTCAGCAAATTTGTAACGTATACAAATAAAGTAATTAATTTTCTAATTCTGGAAAAAGATATAACTAAAATATTTGATAAATCTTTGATTCACTTTATTTTTAAAATCATAGTAAATTGCATTGATTACTATACAAAAATTAAATAAATGAAGTAATTTTGATGCCTAATAAATATTTCAATTTTTTATTAAAATCATATTGAATTGCATTTTCCATTTAGAAAAAAATAATAAAACTTTGATTAGGTCTCTATTTGATAGTCAAGGCGAACGGTCGTGTTTCGGGACTTGCTCTGCCTAAATTGATGGATTTCTGATTTCTGCAGTATTTACTGGACAACAAAATTAATATTTGTTTGATGGCGAAGTGCACAAGTATTTAACAGGATCCACGTGGATTGTGTGCAGTGTTTTTGTTTAGTGTTTCGTGCCCTGATTATTATTATTATTACTTTTCTTTAATACGTGATATTTTATTGTGCTTCAATTTGTGGCACAGTGACACGCTAAGATGTCGGACACCGAAATGAAACAATTAATCGAAACTCTGATGATAAAGTTGGAAGACATAAAAAAGTCACAGGAAGATCTGAGGACAGAAGTACGCGAGGCTTGTGGCAATTCTAAAGAAATTAAAGAGAATGTGGAAATTATTTCCGCTAAAATTAAAAGCTTTGAATCGAACTTGGAGAGAATTGACCATAAGGAGAGAGCTAACAATATTATTGTTTTTGGACTCAAAGAGGTAGAAGGACAACCAGATTTGCTGTCCTGTATTATCGAATTGTTTAGAAAAGTTCATTTGGACATACCGGAGATAGCTATCGCCGACGTATTCAGACTGGGTAAGACCGCAGGTAAACGTCCAGTCATTGTGAAATTTATCGCTTCTAGATGGGTGAATCATGTATTTTCCAAAATACTAGAGCTAAAAGGGCTGAATGTTATTATAGCAAATGACAGAACTAAACAAGAGAGAGAAGCACGTAAGGAACTTCGAATACAGGAACATCGCTTGAAAGGAGTTGGATATGTCACAAAAATCATGAAGAATCAGATCATAGTGGATGATAAGATGATCCCTCTCGACGAGATTGATGCCTTGATTGCAGCTAGGAAGAAACGGAAGGTCCTAGAGGAAGTGGAGGAACCAGATGAATTCATGAACGGAGTAATTAAAACATCTAAAAAGGGCCGCCATTCAAATAGAGAACTTTTAAAGCTTGACAAAAATAATCAAAGCATTAAAACCTTTCTCCCTAATAACTCTGCAGAGCGCAACTCGGAACCCGCACCTTCACGAGACCAGAAGGACCTTATATAACAAGAGGAATCCTTTAATGAGACTCTAAATGAACCTTCACTGGCCACGCGATTCAAAATTATTTTCTGGAACATCCATGGGCTCAGTAATCTGGGGGACGTAAGGAATTCGTTGAAGCAATCGGACATTCTTTGTATATATGAAACCTGGGTGGAGGATGCTGAGGTATATACACGAAACTTTTCCAGTAATATGCAGTTGTTTCATTCACCAGCGTGGAGGGAGGCTTCCAGAGGTAGAGCTAGAGGTGGCATTCTTATAGCAGTAAACAAGGGTATTTTCTCAGCAATTTTATTACAATGTAATCGAGATTTCATATTTCTTAGACTTAAAACAGAAAATTTTGAATGTATTTTGGGAATAATTTATTTATCCCCCCTCTCGAGCATCCACGCTTTTATAGAGGCTCTAGAAGTAGCGCTGTCATCTGCTAGAGAGTTGCACCCGCATTTACCATTACTCGTAGGGGGGGATTTTAATTGCAGAATTGGGAGTTTAAATCAATTAGACGATAACTTGTTCTCAAATTTTAATAACTTCTCGTCAAATAGATCCTCGAAGGACGATACAGTAAATAGTAGGGGAGTAAAATTAGAGGCTTTTATGAGCGACAATGGGCTCTGTGTTCTTAATGGTAGAGCCGGGTGGGACTCCCCTGCGCAGGATACATTTTGCCAAAAGAGGGGTTCTAGCGTAATTGACCTTGTGTGGGCATCTTTGGGCTCTTTTACATTTTTAGACAATTTTGTCGTCTTACCGATTGTGACCAAATCAGACCATTTGCCAGTGGCCGCGATATGCGAAAAGAGAAATTCTTGTGTAAATAATAGGCGTGATACAAAAACTTTCACTCAAAAGCTTGTTTTTAATAGGGATAGATGTGAAGAATTTGTTGAGAAAATGAGATGGAATGACGAGATTGCCTGTGTGGATGAAAGAATAGACAGTTTAAATGATAAAATGTTAATAGCGATAATAAGTACTGCGAAAGAATTAAATATGGTTCAGTACGTGCGAGAGAGAACGGGAATAAAGAATTTGAATAAGCCTTGGTTTGATAGAGAGTGCCGCCTGGCCAGGGAGGGCGTGACTAAGGTGTATAGGAGTTATAGAGAGGGGAGCAGTAGTGATATTAGCCGAACGATATACATGGAAGCTCGAAATAATTATCATAGTCTTCTGCAGAAAAAGAGATTAATCTTTGAAAAAGAAATGGTAGATAGAATTGCAGGGGCACATGACACACCAACATTTTGGAATTTAATAAATAAAAAACAAAATAATAAGTTTAATTCTAATAAGATAGATAAAACCGCTTGGTTCCGCTGGCTCGTCGATGTGTTCCCCAGCAAATCTATTTGTCGAGAACTTGAAGGAAAACAGTCAGACCCCCTGTTGGATGACTGGGTGTCTTGTGACGAGCTTCTATGCAGTCTAAAAAAAGGTAAAGCAAATACTGCCGCGGGGGAGGATCAGGTAAACCATAATTTTTATAAAAATCTTCCGGAAAACTGGGTGTTTTACTTGGAATATCTATTTAATAAAATAATGGCAACGGAAAAGGTACCCGCCTCCTGGGGTAATTTAACTAATTTAATGTTTTTCAAGAAGGGAGATGTGGACGACCCGGAAAATTATAGACCGATTACGTTGGTGAATTGCGTGGCGAAGATCTTTACACAGATTCTTTCGGCTAGAATGAATATATGGTGTGATGCTCGCCAGGCAATTCCAGAATTTCAATCGGGATTTAGGAAGGGTAGAGGTTGTATAGACAACCTTTTTACTCTTCTTTCGTTGATCCAAATACACCTTAGGTACCAGAAGGGGATAGTTTATGCTATTTTTGTAGATTTTAAGAGCGCGTTCCCTTCGGTTCCGCATGACCTTCTCTGGCAGAAGCTGTTTAAATTGGGTATAAGTACTAAGATTATAAATATACTTAAGAATTTTTATGAAAGAGCATTTGTTTGTATTCGTACACAACACGGGTCCACTGACTATGTAAAGGTAACGCAAGGATTGTTGCAGGGTGAAGTGCTTAGTCCACTTTTATTCGCTCTTTTTGTTAGTGACCTCGAAAAATTCTTGAAAGATCAAGGTTGTAGGGGGCTCTCAGTTAATCATATGGTGGAAATTCTTCTATTAGCCTATGCAGACGACCTGGTCTTACTCGCCGATACTATTCCGGAACTATGTAGGAAACTGGACGCTCTGCATCTGTATTGTAAACAGAACGGCCTGAATATTAATGTTAAGAAAACTAAAATTGTTATTTTTCGCAACAATACCAACAGTGGAATATCCTCTTTAAAGAGCTTCAAAATGGGAAATGAAAGTGTGGAAGTCTCTGAAAACTACGAGTACTTGGGCATAATTTTTAATAAAAATTGTAAATTCACAGAAGCTTCGAGAAAAATTGTAGGCTCAGCAAACGCAGCATCCAACGCTGCATTGAACATTATTGAGAGTTCTAAATTAGATTACTGGAATGCGTATGAGAAATTATTTGAAAGCTTAGTGAAAAATACATTATGTTACGGTATTCAGGTATGGGGTCAGACTTGCAAGGATACGATAGAAAGAGTTCAGTTGAATTTTGTCAGAGGGTTGCTACATTTGCCTCGTTGTACGCCGAATTACGCGGTGCGCCTGGAAACGGGTAGATTACCATTATCATGTACGATTCTCTCGAGAACATTGTCTTGGATAGAAAAAATTTCTTTGATGGATTCTTCACGGTACCCAAGGCTGTGCCTCGAGAGATTGATGCATCTGGCGCGAGCGGGTTCGGTGGGCAGATGTGGCAATTGGTTCTTGCAGATAAAACAATATTTTTTGGCTAGTGAGATGCAAAACGCCTGGGAAGAGGCCACTTTAGTTAATTTAGTGGCAGGCTTCAGCAGGCTGTTAACTGGTTTTATAAAAGTTGAGAAAGAAAAAGATTGGAATTCTAGAGCTAATTCAAAGAGCCTGCAAGTCTGGCCGTATCTGGCTTTGTCTCAGGAAGTGCAGCCTTATCTGGCAGGCAGGATGAATTTGATGTATAAAAGAGGTATGGCACAAGTGAGACTTGCAAACTTTCATTCTAAGCATGTAACTTTAAATGGAGAAAGATATAAATTATTTAATGCGGAACAGTGCTTATTCTGCCTGGCAGATGGGGTTGATCTGAACCATATTTTGAACGAATGTCGCAAATATGAGGATATTAAACAGAAATTCTTTCCTGATGTTATGTTTTGTGAAGATCAGACAGTCTTTTGGAAGGAGATTTTACTAGCTTCAAATCAAGCACAATGTAAAAATTTTATAAGAATGTTTTTAGAGATCCTAAATATGTCAGAATCACGTCAATTTTAATTTTAATAGTCCATTTTTGTTTATACACTACGGAGAAATAGGTTAGTGATAAGGCTTAGTAGTTTTTTATGTTATTCTCTGTTCTTAATGTAATAGACGGTAATGTCTCAATAAAGGATATATATGATAAAAACTTTGATTATCAAAAATTCATAATATATTCGATTACTTATTTTTCTTAAAAAAAAAACTAACTGTCTACTTATTTCATAAATATTTGTCGAATATATCATTAATTTTATTTTTAAAAACATATTTTTTAAAAATAGACTTTTTTCTAAAATTTCAATAAAGTATTTTATAAATAATTTATTTATTTTTATGTTTCTTCTAAAGAAAGTATTAAATTACGTAGGATTATAAGAATAAAAAAAGTAAAATATTTAATATGTAAATACTTTATTTATTTTATTCTTTAAAAATAAAAATGTTCTATTTAATATGATTTTAAAAACCAAATTATGTTATTTATGAAAAAAAAAATTAAATTCGCTGTGATAAAAAAAAAAAAAAATTCAAATATTTATATTTGATAACACAAATATTTTATTTTATTCTATAAAAATAAAAAGTCTTATTTAATACTATTTTTCAAACACTATACACTGATTTATTTGTATTTCATTATCCAATAAACAATTGGATAATTTATAAATAGTAAATAAAAATTCATATATTACAATATTATTTACTTATAATATTTATTTGTACAAACTATTTTTAAAAATCCAAGAGTTTTAACAATAAACGTTTATGTATTTAGAATAGAGAAAGAATGAAACCCGATTTACACAGGAAATCAAAAACAGAGATTAAATGGGGACTGTTATTAAAAAGTTTATGTCAATTGGACAAATAATTATATTAGATATACCTAATAAAATAAATGTTTTTAGTTACATTTTTAGTTGCTACTTTTTAATTGTCAAATTTCTCAGCAAATTTGTAACGTATACAAATAAAGTAATTAATTTTCTAATTCTGGAAAAAAATACAATTGAAATATTTGATTCACTTTCTTTTTAAAGTCATAGTAAATTGAATTAATTACTTTAAAAAAATAAAATAAATTAAGTTTTTTTTTTATGCTTAATAAATATTTTAATTTTTTATTAAAATCATATTAAATAACATTTTTTATTTAGAAAAAAAATAATTACCCTTTGACTTTCAAAAATTCATACTACATTCGATTACTTATTTTTCTTCAATAAAATAAACTAACTGTCTACCTATTTTATAAATATTTGACGAACATTTCATTAATTTTATCTGTATAAACATACTATTTTTAAAAATCGACTTTTGTGATTATTTAAATAAAGTATTTTATAAAAAATTTATTGATTTCTTCTAAATAAAAAATTTAATTTCGTAGGATTATAAGAATAAAAAATGTTAACAATGTAATATGTAACTACCCAAGCAGCACGTAATATTACATGAATATCACAGTGACATCATATTGTAATATTCGTAATATTACAGGGTGATATTACAGTGATATTGACGTGATATTGAAATGTCCGCCTCAAGGTAATATTACAAGTAATATTACAGTGATATTGATGTAATATTAAAAGTAATATTACGATGATATTGAGGTAATATTACAAATATTTATTTATTTCAATATTTATTTTACATTAAATAAAATATTTAAAAAAAATTTGGCGCACATGGGGTTCGAACACGCAACGTTCGACACAACGTGAATACGCCTTGTACCTCTCGGCCATCTAGCTCTTGGAATATAGTTCAGAAAGTGTTCTTCATATTGTACCAAAGAGAATTTAAGGTACTACACGAAAAACACTTTCTGAAATACATTCCAAGAGCTAGATTGCCGAGAGGTACAAGGCGTATTCACGTCATGTCGAACGTTGCGTGTTCGAACCCTGAGTGAGCCAAATTTTTTTTTAATATTTTATTTGATGTTAAATAAATATTAAAATAAATAAATATTTGTAATATTACCTCAATATCATCGTTATATTATCATAATATCACTGTAATATTACCGTAATATTACTTGTAATATTACATCAATATCACTGCAATATTACTTGTAATATTACCTTGATGCGGACATTTCAATATCACGTCAATATCACTGTAATATCACCCTGTAATGTTACGAATATTACAATATGATGTCACTGTGATATTCATGTAATATTACGTGCTGCTTGGGTACATTACTTATTTTATTCTTTTAAAATAAAAATGTTCTATTAAATATCATTTTAAAAACTAAATCATGTTATTTATGAAAAATTTCATTCGCTGTCATTCGCTGTTCCCAAATATATATATATATATATTAGGGTGGTCCAAAAAAGGTCGATTTTTGAAAATTAAAAATACTGTCGCAGTTTTATATTCTGCAAAAAAATACAAGGCATAACTCTTTTTTTATAACTTTTTAAATTAATAATTGACTTGTCCCTAGGGTTTGAAAGGTTCTCAGTGCTTCTTCTACTTATCCGTCGTATTTCACTTATGGGTAATAATCTAAATCGTATCCTGGAAAGGATTTGCGGGTGAAAAAAATACAATAGACCTGCTTCTGAGTAGGTAGAAATGGTCGACTTCAATCCTAGACCCTTTACTTCTCCTTTTCGTCAGTAGCAATGCACAGGCCTATATCAGTTTCGCTCATAATGATGGCTGTAAACCGACGACGGGCAAAAAACCGTAAACTTCAATTCAAGAATGTGTCCCTTTAATATTTATAAATCAATTTTATTTTTTCATGTACTATTGTCAATAGAATAAACTTTTATTTCATGTAAATTTTAAATAAATTAATTTATATTTACTGGTAAAAAATTGCCTCTAAAAACTGCCTATTTAATGATTTTTCAGGTTTTTTCTAACTGAATAACAACTATAAATATATCATTTTGGAAATTTTTTTTGTTTCAATAAAATATTTTAATTGTCACCTAACAGTTTACGGAAATACATTGCAATAGGAAATCAACAAAGCAGGAAAAAATAAGATTGAAAATAAATTGCTTGTTTTACGTGTTAATTCCCATAAGAGACAAAAAGTCGCAGGGACAAGCCAATTATTAATGTAAAAAATTATAAAAAAAGAGTTATGCCTTGTATTTTGTTGCAGAATATAAAGCTGCGACAGTATTTTTAATTTTTAAAAATCGACCTTTTTTGGACCACCCTAATATATATATATATGTATAGTCTTAATTTTTTTAGACTTTTCCAAATGAGCCTTTTCTTTATTACTTCACTAATTTCGAGTAGTGTTATTTTAAGTTTATTTCAATTATGTTCCATTATCAGTGACTGTTAGAGTCGGCCTTAAGATAGTACGAGCCTGTTCGTCCGTATAGGATACTAAGTTCTAGTCGAGTGGCATAGATTTCAAGAGTCATTTGTAGAAAAAATTTGTAAGTATGTAAAACAAAAAGAAGAGAAAAAAGTATCATAAGAAGAATTTATAAACTACAAGACTACAAAAGGCGTCTCCGCAATTTTCGCATAGAGCGTGAAGATGGTTTAAACCGGCCCTGTTTATTCTTATCAGCAATAGGCTACCTCCTGTAAATCAAACGTTCCACATTTTCTTTGTTTATAAAGCAATGAGCATTTTTTCCCCAGGGTGCAAAATTTATTTCTTTTCATATTGCCTCGTATTTGAAAAATATCATATTTTATGAATTAGTTTTTGTACTTCTCTATTTTAGCGTAAATTGCACTCGTCATTAATGTGCATTAGTTTTTTTCCTGGTGACAATTTTCCAGTTAGGTCCGGAAAACACACATAAAGTTATTTTACAAAAAGAATTTCTCTGCAATTTCTTTCTTAGAACTGTCGTTCTATAAGACAATTCATTATACTTTTCGATTTAAGTTCAATATTCAACAATTTTAAAACTAAATAAGCATAAAATTTGTGGAATATACTTCCTGACAAGAATAAGTAGGATTCTACAATTTTCCCGCTTTTCATTTTATTTGTTTATTTTTTAATTACTGTTATGACATGTGTAACTCCAGCTTTCTATATTATATACATCTGAATTAGTAATTTTCTGCTCTAGTATGTTACAGGGCATAACCAAAAATCATTTGATGTATTAGGGCAATGAACTTTTGATAGTTAAATGTATTTCTAGAATGGAAACTTAAAGTTTTTCGTAAACTTTAAAATGTAACTTTTTATGTTGTAGAACGAGATTTGAAAATTTTGACAATTTGTTTAAAAGATTGGACAATTAGGGTTTTATTTTCAGATTGCACATTCATTAAGAAAAGAAAGCTCCTCCCTCTTCCTCCCTCTAGCTTTCGATTCTCATGAGCATATACTTTCACTTCGAACGCATTTTTAAATTTCACGTTATAAAAACTATATAATTACTTTTATTTTTGAATAATCAGAGTAAACGAAATTTTTAAACTATCTTTGTAGCTTTCAATATTAATTATTTACTACAAATATCTGAATGATAAGACTTCTTTTGTCATTATTTATAATTCTATATCATAGGGCATGTAGATATTTTATAATAATTTCATTAATGCAGATAAATTAAATTAGTACTCGCGAATGCTTAAAATTGTACACAATAATCATTTCATGTCATCACATGAATTTTTCCACAAATCTCAACGATACAAGGTTAAACTTTTTGACTTTGCAAAACGTTTTTAAAAAATCTTTCTTATTTGCTTGAAGCTTCTGGAAAAGGAATTAATGTGTCAGATTGGAGTATATTATATAAATGTTCTCTCATTAGTGAAGCATTTTCAGAATAATTTACGCGATATGGATTACCTCCTAAAACAATCGTTGTTGCGAAAGCAGCTGCATACACTCCGCAACTACAGTAGTCGGGTTGCCTTGTTACATTGTATGAAACTATGTTATCTATAGTAACATGTGGATATCTTTTTTTAATATAACGCTGTTCATCTTGTGTTAAGTTTTGGAATTGCTTTGGACCAAGGCTATCAAAAATGTGCAGTTTACTACTATAGTAGTATATGCAATGCCAGTGTCGAGAATTGCCTCCCCCAATTATTTGAACGTCTTGATTAAAAGGTGTTTTACAATTGAATGGCTTTAAGTGACTAGGAAATAACATATATTGCGCAGTAAGCACATTAAACCTTGACCATTTTCGCAAAAGAAGTGTCACTTTTTCCATACATGCTTCATTTAGCCAGCCAATGGAGCTTAATATGTACTCTTCACATTCTGCGAACGGTATCTTTTGTAAAATGTTTGAAAGGCCTTCATTTAATGTTCTTTTACCTTTAGTATAACTTACAAACTCAATATCACTATCACTATTACTTTCTATACTTATAGTTTCGAAATTTTCTTCATTTGGCCTACTCTTTTTCTTATTACTACCTTCAAAATCAGTAATGATCATATTGTCAAGGGCACTATAATTACTTTGTTTGTATTCGTTTTTCTCTAGGCTTTCAATTAATCGCTTTTTTTTGCACAGCAATCGTCTGTATAATCTACGCAGCTTTCCAACTCGCAAATCCTTTTCTTTTCTTCAAATTCATCGTAATCTTCATACTCAAAAAAATTGTCACACTCTTCATACTCTCTGCACTTGTCAAGCCCTTTAAATTCCTTATTCTCTTCAAAATCCATTAATTCTTCGTCGTCAGTTTTCTGCATAGAAAAATCACTATCTTCTGAATCTGAGTCATCTTGTGTATTAATTTCAGCTTTACGTTCCTTCTTGGCTGCAGCATTCCGAATTTTTTCATTGTATGCTTTTAAAACATAATCAGGCTCTCTGATTTTCAAATTTCTTTTAACGCGACTATCTAGAATTTCCGGCCTTATAGAATCAATGAAAAAATTCTTCAATTTTGTTTCCATTTCTTTTTTCCAAAAAGAATCGTCGCGCATGACAACAATAAATTTCATAACTAGTGGTGCCCAAACAGTAAAAATACAATAATGTCTCTTACTGTGATGCAATGCACCCTGAATTTGATAATAATAATTATGTTTAACATTTAAGGAGTTGGGGTTTTTTTTATCAAACATTTTCTTTACAGAGGGCACTTTCATTAATTCTTCTTCTGTTCTTACGTGCTCAGCAGTTATCGGACATTTTACTTCAACGATTCCACTAGTTTCTGAATCATCAAATAATAAAAATTACCCTCATTCATTATTTTCTCGGGGGATATATTCAAGGCATCCAAATCACTTTCAATTAATCCGTCTGGTGATGCTCCAAGATACTCAATTGTCGAATCGATTATTATTAGTCCACTCTCTGTAATTGGTACTTTCAATTCCTTTGCTAAATAATACAATGCTAATTTCTCATTATGCTTTCCATACTGTAAAGCTTCAACAACTTTACCACGTGTTGGTGTCCAATACAAAATTTGTCTTACTAAAGGGTCTGTCAGAGTACTTATTCTCCTCCTGCAGACAAGACCATAATTTGAAGCTGTTAACATTTCTTGTCTAAGGGAGATCCACAAATCGGATTCTGATTGCTCCACTGTCTTCAAGAAAATTGCCGATCGGTCCTTCTGTTTTGTTTTCTGTTCTTCCTCAAACTCTTGCTCAAGTTTAGTCATAACTTCTTTTGATATATAAGGTTGTTGTGCAGTAGGGCCATAATCTTTATCATCATGTTGGCTGTGTTTTGGAATACTTCGTTTTGTGTATTCGTAATCTCTATTTCGCTCAACTTGTAGCTGTCTTCTGCTTTCCATATCGGACAACACTTGGGGAACATCTTTATTTAAACCTTTATACAGGGCAGAAAGTGAGCCTTTTACCGTTGCTTGTAAAACTGCTAAAGAAGTGCGTCCGGGATATGGTGCTGACATGCAATAGATGATTCTTTTTGCTGTAATGACCATGCAAATAATATTATGAAAGCATTCACACCTGTTATTTGTGACATTATATAATAAACTTTCTGCATTGACTGCTAATTGTCGGATAAGTGGTTTTAATTGTTCATAAATTCCTGTATCTTTCAATAATGTCATACTCTCTTCTTCATTTTCAACATCTTTGTTACAAGGCCAACCTAAATTCTCACATTCCTTATGCTCGCCAAAAACATGACTAACAACATTCATTATGTCTTCAATCAAAAACTTTATTTTTTGGGGGATTGTTAGAGAAATATCTTCCGACCGTCTTTTTGCAGCTAATAAAATTTCCGAACGCATTGTTAATATTTTCCCTTTCAAAATGCGGCGGCCTTTAGCTGCAGGTCCACCTCGTTTGTCATTTGGACTCTTATGGGTAGCTATGAATGTTGCTTTTTTCCCGAAATTTCTCAGCAAATGATTGGAGCATTCGATTTTCTTCACTATAACTCCGTATTTCTTATAGGGATTGTATAAATGGATTTTAGCCATTACACTGCTATCTCCATCGGCTATTAAAAATTTGTAAATTAACCCGTTCTTTTCTATACTTTCGTTAAAGGCTTCAGCTACTGATTCTGCTTCCATACTTCCTGAACTTTTATTTCTGTCAAAATTTTTAAAGCAATTGTGCTCCTTGGGATTTCTTCCTTCTCGGTCTGCTTTATCACATACTGAACAAGCTTTCAATTTTACAATAAGATCTATAATTTCCCCTGTCTCGTAACCTATTATAACTGTACAGCCACCTAGAGAATCAAACCTTCCTCCCATGGAACGTTTCGCCCAGGATGCATCGCTGATAACAGTAATGTACGGTACACCATCGATGACATGTCCTTTTTTCATGGCAATGGCAGCTTCTTTTCTGGCAGATTCTTTCATGCATTTTCTCGAAATACTTACTGCATTTAATGCTACCTGTTCCTGATACTTTCTAAATGTTTTAGCACTCATAACGTCCATATTTTGAGCAGCATAGATGTGTTCCATGTTGGAGTATTCAACTCCCGCAGCCATGCATCCTGCCACAAGTGTATAGTTGGGATCTAATTTATTTGGTTCTTCTAAATGCGTTCTTATGCTTTTAAATTCTTTACATTCACCGCATTCCATATGTATAATTGATTTCATCCCATTCTTAACTTTACTCTGCACCCTAAAATCCTTTGCACTACATCCTCTGTTATGCCGATTATGTTCTTCCAACATGTTCATTGTCTGCCAAATAACGTATCCCACTTCTGCCGTGTGGTTTCCAATAGAGCGAAATTTTGAATCGAATGAATTTCTATTTGCATCTGGTGCTTCATTTTCCGCATTGTGAACAACCTGTGCTACTTCATGTTGTCCAAAATTCTCTTGATATTGTTTTTCCAAATGGTTTTCAACATTTCCATCTAAGATAAACAGCTTTTGGTCCAAAGAATTGTTCAAAAGATTTTTTGTAACATTTCCGACGTTTTGTTCGTTGAGGGAAACGTTATTTTTTTTCTTTTCCGATTCTTGCGAACGCCTGTGTATAAAAAAAATTTGTGTCACATGTCTTAACCGATTAACAACAAAATTTTAAAAAAATTTCAATAAAATTTGAAATTTCTTCACAATAAACTGTAACAGAAGAATTATGAAAAGGACATTTCTATAGTTTCAAAATCGCTTTTTCAAATTCCTTTATAAAAATTAACGTACGTTCGTAAGTCCACAAATTATAAGCGTTTTTTCTATGAAAAACGCGACTTTTTCGGCTTCATTTTTCATTAATGAATTTGTTTGAGCACTTCATCTCAAAGCAATGTCTTTCATTGTTTCATACATTGAGACAAAAATCGTGGATTTTTGAACGAAAAATTATTTCATAATAAAATTTGAGGTTAGGAGCAAGTGTGAAACGCAAAACTACCTTACTGAATAACTAACTTTAGCTCACGTACACAACTCGTGTGAAGTTTGCCACACGAGCAAAGCGACTGTGGCGTAATCACACTAGTCGAGATACACTTAGATGCGCACGTGTAACACACAATATTTTCTACAACAGTTTGTGCCTAAAAGGAGACCAGTCTTGCCAGATACCCTCCCTTGACGCATTTGCGCAAGTCTCTAGAAAGTCGTATGATTGGTTCCAAGTGAGCGGGGTGGATTGAAAAGCCTTAAATTAAGCTATTTCAAATTATCCCGCTCACTTGAATCAATCATACAAGTTTCTAGAGACTTGCGCAGATGCGTCGAGTGAGGGTATCTGGCAAGACTGAACGAGACCCGAATTTCACTTCAAAACAAAATCACTGACAAGCCGACGGAGTAGCTTTTGCGCCGCAGGTAGGGGCCCCCTCATTGATGGGGTCCAGGGGTGAAACCCCGACGCGACGGGGGGTTTCACCAATTCTAATATTCCGGGAGCCGGTGACCAAAAATCAACGTCATCAAGTTCCGGGATGAAATTCTGCATAGAGATAGGTTTATTGATGAACTGCAGGAATACGTAAGTCTGCATGCGCTCGTCCTGGTTAGAAGCTGAGCAAGTGCGATTATTAGACGCTCAGGTAAGGGGGGTTTTCACGTCATCGAGTTCCGGGTTAATTTTTTTTTAATTTGTAGGTCTATTCCTGTAAATTGCAAAAATGTCAGTCTGACACCCACAGCACCGAAAATTTCCTGAAAATTTATTAAAGATTTATTTGCAAACTTCGGAATATTTAGGTGCAAAGCTTAGCAAAAATTTTGTACAGATTTAAATGTCCCGATTAAATAAATGTTTAGCGTAAAAGTTGACTGAACATTTAAATTTACATTTTCGTAAAATTTTCGTCGCGAAAGTTTCCTGAACATTTAAATTTACATTTTCGTGAAATTTTCGTCGCGAAAGTTTCCTGGACATTTAAATTTACATTTTTGTGAAATGTTCGTCGTGAAAGTTGACTGAAGATTTAAATTAAATTTTCGTGAAATGTTTGTCGCAAAAGTTGATTCAACATTTAAATTAAATTTTCGTGAAATGTTTGTCGCAAAAGTTGATTCAACATTTAAATTAAATTTTCGTGAAATGTTTGTCGCAAAAGTTGATTCAACATTTAAATTAAATTTTCGTGAAATTTTCGTAGTGAAATTTGACTGAACATTTAAACTGAATATTTGTGAAATGTTTGTCGCAAAAGTGGATTGAACATTTAAGTGAATATTTGCTAAATGTTGAGCGGAAAGTTGACCAAATAAAAAAAATTATATTGAATAGAACAAACAGGAAATTGTAAGTTGAAAGATTGTATTAGATTAAGGATTTCTAAAACGTTACAAAATCTTCAAAATTTTATTCAATAAATGTGTTTATATTAATTTAATTTCTGTTTAATTTACTTGTTCCCCTACTATTTAATATAATTTTTTTATTCGGTCAACTTTCCGCTCAACATTTAGCAAATATTCACTGAAATGTTTAATTCACTTTTGCGACAAACATTTCACAAATATTCAGTTTAAATGTTCAGTCAAATTTCACTACGAAAATTTAATTTAAATGTTGAATCAACTTTTGCGACAAACATTTCACGAAAATTAAATTAAATCTTCAGTCAACTTTCACGACGAACATTTCACGAAAATGTAAATTTAAATGTCCAGGAAACTTTCGCGACGAAAATTTCACGAAAAAGTAGATTTAAATGTTCAGGAAACTTTCGCGACGAAAATTTTACGAAAATGTAAATTTAAATGTTCTGTCAACTTTTACGCTAAACATTTATTTAATCGGGACATTTAAATCTGTACACAATTTTTGCTAAGCTTTGCACCTAAATATTCCGAAGTTTGCAAATAAATCTTTAATAAATTTTCAGGAAATTTTCGGTGCTGTGAGGGCAACTTCTATCTTAGTAGGGACGTCAGGCAGACTAAAAAAGTAGGTTAAAAAAATGGGCGATTTTACGTCATCGAGTTTCGGGATGATATTTACATCCAATTGAAGCTTGAAGAATGTGCTTTTAGAATTTTTTGTCTGTTACCTAAAAACTTGGTAGATTTTTGGGGCAGACTACATTTATTAGTAGGTAAGGCATGAAGATTCTGAAGAAACTTACTCTACGTACATTGATTTTTGTGATTAAAATCATTTGTATACATCACTTATTTCTATTATTCACGATAGAATTAATATAGTTTATTTAACAATAAATTATTGTTGAAAATAATAAAAATTAAAAAAAACATGTTTTACTTTTGCATACAAGTATTAGTTTTTGAAATATAAAAACATTAAATATAGAAAGTGCAGAAAATTTTAGCCCAGTTTAAAAAAAAAGGTCAAAATTCATTAACTTTTAACGGTTATATCACAAATTTTATGAATTTTAAAAGTTGAATTCATTTTTTGCTTCTGCGTCTGCAGCGAAACCGAGAGACCGATGACGTAATATCGCCCATTTTTTAGCCTTTTTTAGTCTGCCTGACGTCCTTACTAAGATAAAAGTTGTCAGACTGACATTTTTGCAATCTACAGGAGTAGACCTACAAATTAAAAAAAAAAATTAAACCGGAACTCTATGAAGTGAAAACCCCCCATACCTGATGGTGACTCCACAATACGTATCTATGAACGTCGACGTTGATGGCAAAGCGTCGATGTCGACGCTTTGGTTTGTGATTCTCAACTATTTAGGGAAAGTCATGTTGTCAGCTGTGATCAGTTAACTGTCGAAACGGTGGAACATGGAACATAAGCCAATTGCAACGTTTCCCCAAATAGTTGAGAACCACCAACCAAAGTGACGACATCGACGCTGTGCCATCAACGTCGACATTCATAGATCCCTATTGTGGAGTCACCATGAGAGTCTAATAATCGCACTCAGCTCCTACCAGGACGAGCGCAGGCAGACTTACGGATTCCTGCAGTATATCAATAAACCTATCTCTATGTGTAATTTCATCCTGGAATTCAATGACGTTGATTTTTGGTCACCGGCTCCCGATCTATAAAGCTTTGACGATTAGAGGTTCGGTTAGTTGTTTTAGATATGAGTAATGTCGATTACTGGTACACTGAGAAAATGCTAAAATGACAAGTACAAGTGGAATGTAACTTTATATTTAATCTGCATTTTAACAACGTTGCACGTTGTAAAAATACTAAAATTTGTAACTTTACAACGTTCAACGTGACCTGAAATGTTTCTTACGTCTGACGTATAGTAAAGTTACAAATTTCTTGTATCTTTACAAATTTTTAGACACGTTACTAAACTATCTGTTTTTTCACTACGTTTAACGTTGTAAAGTTACAGAAATTGACTTACAAACTTTTTGTAATTTACAATCCACTTGTAAGTTTCATTTTAGCATTTTTCTCAGTGTAGGTGATTCCGAGTTACAGCAAATTAAAAGAGCTAGTGACACCGCGTACTCAAATTAATCTATCAATAGCAGAGATCGGAAATTGACATGTCATTTTAGATTTTGAGGTAAAATACGTAGAATACGTAAAATACGTAGAAAACTGCAAACAACCTAGGTAATTTACAATTTCAACATGGCGGTAGCAGAAAAAAACTTCTTTTTTTTTAATTTTTTGATTCTATGAATGTATTTTATTAATTTTTAAGGGTGTTATTATATATTTGGGCTAGTTTTAAAATAAATTATGCAATTATTTTGGTTTTACATTTTACTTTTAGGTTATGTTGCATACGTATTTTTGTAGATCATGTGATATTTATAAGGTATGTAAATTACGTAGAATCCTTATCCGGTAAATTAGTACGTAATTTACATGTAAAAAACTATGTAGATTACCTTAGAGATCCTCAAGGGAGAGTTGAGTCATGTTGACTTGGATTCTGATTGGTCGCGGGTTTCCGGAAACGGATGTTCATAAAAAGTTAGTTTCATTGGTTCAAAATGGCGGTTCCATTTTGAAATGCGTTTAAAACAAACATTTTTAAAATTAGCCCGCTCTTTTCGACCAATGATACAATTTGCAATATCGTCACTTCCGTTTCCGGAAACCCGCAAAGGTAGTAGAAGGGGAAACTTGTCTCAACTCTCCCTTGAGGATCTCTAGATTACCTCAAGTAATTGATGTTCCGATCCTTGATCAATAGGCTCTTTTCGGGGTCAAAATTATTCTAAGGAAAGAATTTTTCAAATCATGAATTATATTGTCAATGCACGCGACTTGCGACGACGCGACAGCTGATATTCTAGAAACATATATGGTGGGAAACGAATAATTAGGTTGGCAGGCGTGTTTGACAAGCATCAGGAGGGAGGAACTGTGCCCAAAAGTCCAATTTCCCCCTACTTTTAGACACAAGTACATAAAAAACAGCAGTTTAGTCGAGTTTTGGACACAAACTGTTATAGAAAAATTTTCTGCTTGCCGCTGTTGACATTTTCCTCTACTATATCTTTACTTTTTATATGCTGTCAATACTTTACTCCCTCGTCAGAATATTTTGTGCATCGCATTCCCGTACGGTAGGACATCAGCCATTTTTAATAGCTGCGAACGGATGCCATTTGACAAGTTAGCACGTACACTCAAATCTCGATATAACGAGGAGGTCGAAATCGTAAACTTTTGCTATAGCGAGCAGAGTTCTTTTTTATTAAATGTCAAATTTTAATCTGCAAAATAATCATTAGGACATAATAGAATAAACATTAAATGTTTTTAATTCATTACCTGTTTTGAAATATTAATCTTCGTGGAACAAGAAGCTTCTAAAATGATTTTTTTTTTGTTTTATATACATAATTTGCGGAAGAATAATAGAAAACACGAGTTCAATGAAAACTATGCATTGAAGTTGTTTAGCTCGTAATAGGGATAATTTATCAGCTCTTTATATATAGAGCGCTCGTAATAATACGTTATATTTTATGGGATTCGAAAAGACGTCCTTTTCAAGGACATTTTCTGCGTCATACTTATTCTTTTTTATTTTTGGAAAATTTGAATATTGAATTATTGCATGTAAAGAAAAATCCTGAAATTCTTGAAAAAGTAATAGGAAGATTGAAAGTATATCGGAATTTGTTCTTTTCTTTTTCAAAATGATATACATACAATATAAGTTATAAACTTCATTCTCTGCGGAAATTACACAAAATATATTATGATTAAAAAGTAAACAAGTAAAATAAATAAAACAATATCACATATTTACACTAATATCATTAAATAATATACGAAATGAAAACAACAATAACTAGTTTCATCCATGCATATGTGGCAAATATATAGTGATTTTTAAAGCTTTTTTTACTAGGTATTCGATAGTAGTAAATATTTTTTTGTAAAAAAAAAAATTTGGCCTTTAAATTCAAGGTTAAAGTGTTAATTTGATTGTATCTCGAAATCGGAGATTTAAAAAAAAATTTAACCTATCTCGACGGAAAGCTTGACTTTTTTCCTGTAAGATATGTAAAAATTAGAGTGGAACTCTACATACTTCTGTCAAAAATACATCCCAAATACCCGCGCGGTATTTCGAGATACGATCAAATTGACACTTTGACCTTGAATTAAAAGGTTAAATTTTTTTTTTACAAAAAAATATTTATTACCATCGAATAGCCTGTAAAAAAAGCTTTAAAAATCACTATGTATATGTTAACTTTTATGCAATCTACTTAGAAATATAGTAAATTTAAGAAACTACATTTAAAAAAAATTCAAAATTTTAAAACTGTGTAACTCAAAAACTATTTCATGGAATTTAAAAAATATTTGGTATTTACACTTCCGCTAACAATGGAAACATTTTAGCAAAGTTTGAACAAATTTTATTTTTTGACCTGGACAGTTCAGGAATTTTGCCCCATATGCGCGAATTAAGTAGCCGTTCGTTGTTCAGCGTCGCAAGTGTAAGATTTGATGTCTTCAAGTTTAGTTATTGTTGTTTTCGTTTCGTCTATTTTTTAATGATATTAGTGTAAATATGTGATATTATTTTATTTGTTTCAGTTGTTTGTATTTAATCGTAATATATTTTGTGTATTTTTCGCAGAGAATAAAGTTTATATTTTATATATATATATATATATGTATATGTCATTGTGACAAATAAAAGAACAAATTCCGATATCTTTTCCATTTTTCTATTACTTTTTCAAGAATTTCAGGATTTCTTTTTTATATACAATAAAATATTCCAACTTTCCAAAAATAAAAAAAAATAAATCCACGCCTCCCGTTGATAAAATGCTTATTCAATTGTCAAAAATATATAATTCTAATTCTAAGCTAAGTTCTATAGGATGCTAGTTCATAGTCCATGTAATATGATTTCTATTCAATGTTCAGAATAATATAATGCTATAACTAAAAGTTTCGTTTACAATATAATTAGAATGCAAGTTTACGTATAATAGATATTTTTCAATTATTATGAATAGTTCAATTTCTATTTTGTAATCAAATAACATGAAATTTAGATTTAGGATTTTTCAAAAAATATAATTAATTTTTTAATCTTTTAATTACAAATATCAACATTTCAGACAAATCTTAGTATAAGTAATTCTAGATCATTATAAGTATTTTAAATATTTGATATTGAAAAAATAGTTTTTAGTAGTTCTTTATAAATGGTCAACAAATATAAATTTCATAATGTTAACTTGGTTTTAAATTTACAAGTTTAAAATTTAAATTTAATATTATTTGTTTATAAACTAGATTACATACATTAAATTATTTATAATAACAGGAAAAGGTCAATTATTTTTATATCTAAAGACGAAAAAGCTGGAAATAATATCGTGATTAAAATAGTATTCTATTATTTGTTGTATTTAAACTTGAATTGGAATGATATCAAACGCAATTTTCAGTTAGCATTATGATATCAAACATTATAATAATCTTGAATAATAATTTTTAAGATTTGTCTAAAATCTTAATATTTGAGGTTAAAACATGTAAAAATTGGTAAGATATGTTTCAAATCTGAAATAATTTTAATTTAGTAAATGAATAATAATGATAATAATAATAGAAGTTTAGGAACTTAATTTCATGTAATTCATTGGTTTATAATGAGAAATATCATGCGATAAACTTTTTATAACAGAAAAATTTAAATTATTTTTACATCTAAAAACGAAAACGAGTTATATAATGTCATAATTAAGGTATTAGTCGCGTAAATGCTTCCGCAAAACTCCCGCAAAATAAAAAGAACAAAAAATAAACTTTTATATCAACTCATTTGCTTCCTTGTGACCTCTTCTAATGTAATATATGTAATTTTCACGATTTTGAGTCAGGTACTATAAGTTATCGTGATGTATTGCTTACACGTTTTCGACATTTTTCAATGAAACCACGTGAAAATGAAAAATTATGAATTTTTAAATTATTGTATTTTTTATACGGCGTGGTCAATAAAATAAATTTTTTTTTAAAGGATTTATTTTATCTCAATGTGTAACTTAGTAGTTTTATTTGAAAAACTGACGACTTGTTTTTTTATAATTGAATATAAGAGACATTTTTTACATGCATTTTGAGCTATTGCATGTAAAAGGTATAAACTTTGAATTAATATTTTGAAGCTCAGAAGTGGTCAAAATTAATAGGATAGATTTTATTTCATAGATAAATACCTCATGAATACAGATACAAAGTTTTAAAAAAATCTGACGAAAATCATTTTACGCGACTAATACCTTAAATTAACTTTTTATTATTTACTGTATTTGAACTCGAACTTTTATTATTTTAAACAAAACTTTGAGTTAATTTTATTTTTTTCTAAACATTGAATAGGAATCATATTACACGCATCACGAACTGGCTTGATATTGAACTGAGCTTCGAATTAGAATTATATATTTTTGACAACTGAATAAGTATTTTATCAACGGGAGGCGCCGAAACATGACGTAGAAGAGGACGTTGAAAAAGACGACTTTTTGGATCCCAAAAAGGACGCCCTTTCAGACGTCCTTTTCAACGTAATGTTTCTCAATAGGGTTTTGAAATAAAAATCATGATTCATTGTTTGAAAGATACTTACTTGCCTTTCTAAAAAGTCAGAAATGTTTTTAAATTTCATTTAAATAAAAATTTTGAAAATACTTGTCGTTCTCATATTATATGCAATTTATGACGTGTGAATTAAAAAAGTTTTGAAAATGTTTAATTTCAAAAATTGAATTCAATCAATGTACATAAATAGTAGTTTATTGAAACACACTCAAAGACTTTACTTTTGTCAGGAAAACTTTTCGTTTTACACGATTATCCTCGATTACAAACCTGATGGTAAAAGTTGTTTACTAGCGTCTTTCAGTGAACAATTTAGTATTCAATTTATTTAGAATGAACAAAATTTTATGGTATTAATTAAAGACAATTCGGTATCTCTGAACAAAAAAAGCCACTCTCGCCTTATACGCCTTAAAAGTCCTATCTGACGTCGGTTGTCTAAAACAACCACTGTTAAAATGAATGTCAAAAACCACACTTTGCTTTCGTAATTTTTCCAGAAAACTGATTTCTAAAGTTTCATAAACTTAAAAAATTCAAAATCTCTATACAATATTGTACAGATTGGTGCATATTTAAGTTAGTCTATTTCAAATGCTGTTATGCTGTTATTTTATACGACCAACGTCAGAGAGAAGTTTTTAGGCGTATAACGCGAGAGTGGTTTTTTTTGTTCAGAGATACCGAATTGTCTTTAATTAATACCATAAAATTTTCTTCATTCTAAATAAATTGTATACTAAATTAAACTGGTAAACTTAACTACATAAACATATTTGACTGTACCGAAAATGTGGTTATTCCAACGAAAATCAATTTAACCTATAAAATATAGTTGTTTTGATAAGAGTGAATTTTTTCAGTGTTTCATGGATCAAAATAATTTAATTTTCTCCATTATTAAAATTTCAATGTATATAGAAATTTTAATGTATTCAAGTTTCCATCAATTCTAATTTTTATAAACACAGTTATATTGATGGAAATTTTATTTGACCATAAATTAAATACATTCAAATTTTATATTTAATTCAATACTAGAATAATTTACCTTTTTGGCTTATTTTAACATATTAACGTTAAAAAAGCAAAATAGCTGTACTTTGGAACAGTACTGCCGTACTAAGGAAAAACTTAGGCAAACGACATTTTGACGAAAAATGAGTTTTTGGTATCAATGGATTCATTGAAGAAAACTGCACCTGTTAGTTATAGTTTAAATCATTTTTTAAAATTATTTGTTGTAAAAAATTAATATTAAAAATCTTAGAAACTCTAGAAAATAAAAGAATACTTGATAAAAAATTAAGCAAAGTGCTTTGCGTAGTCCAAAAATCGTACGAGGCTTCGAGCTCGGGTATAAGATCAGAAGGAAAAAGTTAGGCAAAGTCACTATAGCGTGTTATTTGTATCGAAAACGTGGTCGAAGATAAGCGCTGCTTATGAAATAAAAACTACGCAAACTCAGGGACGTAACTACAAATGTCGAGGCCCCCCCGCAAATTTTTTCAGGAGGCCCCCTCCCCCCCAATATTTTTTTAAATAGTGTATAAATAATTTCGGTCAATATTTTCTATTTTTAATTATTGTTTTAAAATTTTTTTTTTTTGCATTAGGGTTATTGGGCTCGAGGCCCCCCCCCCCCCCAACAAGCCGAGACCCCCCAGCAATGCGGGGTTTCGCTGCATGGTAGTTACGTCCCTGCGCAAACGACATGCTTGTAAACCCATGGCGTTTGCCTAAGTTCTTCCATCAAAAAGTGAGTCGAGTACGCAATTGCAATTTGGCAATACACAGAATGTGACGTCACTCACGGCATTGTCGTCTGCCTAAGTTCTTCCATCTGATGAAGGGTCCGCACTCGCCTACCTATTTGGAAGAAACTACGCAAACGACTTTGCTTAACTTCTTCCTTCGTATTTGTATTAAAATAACTCGCAAATCAATTTTTTCATATAATTTGTTTAAACAATTAACGTTTGATTTCAGAATTAAATAGGGCACTATCATTTTAAACAGTATGTGAAGTTAAATTGAACAATTTTTTAGTCTATATCAGGGTTCTTAATGCAAACAGTTTTTCTTGATTTTCTCAGTTCGACCAAAATGTCGTTTATTGTCTAAGTTTTTCCTTAGTACGGCAGAGTACTGAATATAAATTTTGTTCCCTAAAATTCAAGATACCGTATATTATAGATTTTATTTTGTACCACAAAAAATCTAATATGACACCTTTTTGATAAGATATAGTACCAAAAAAATTAATCCTCACTGAGAAAGAAGATTTCTTCTTACAAGAATAAAATTATGTTTACATTGACTGCATTGAAAGAAATCGTTTTTATTATGCTTGTTCCAAGAATGAGATATTTAGCGTAAACTCTGGTCTGCTTCTGTCATGCGCAAAACAGTTTAACATAACCTTAAATATTTGAGTCTATAATATTTTATACCAGGACCGACTACAAGCATAATTCATACTTGATCCAATGTATTTTTGCATTGGCGCAAGAAAAGTTTTCTCTCAGTGTTTTTGATTAAAATTATGTAAGGGAGAGGGCCCCAAGTTGGACACACTATCGATTTATTGCTGTAGAATCCAAACCGAATAAAATATATTAAAATTTTTTATACCGGATGAAAGTACAATTTATAAGGTAACTTATGGCCACAGAGATAAAATTTTATTTTGAACATAAACATTTTTTAAAGCATTTTTTCTAATTGTTAAAATTTTAGGTCTAAAAAAAAGTGTCCCCAAGATGGACACCTTCTTAAAAGTCTCTAAAAATGGTAGTAAATAAAAAATTAACATCGTGTAACAATTCTTGAACTAAGTTTTAATCATTTTACGGAATTTATCAGGAAATAAAATTTCTAAAAACTTCAATTCAATAGCTTAACAGTAACAGTAACTCAAAAAATTATTGAAAAAAGTATAAAATCGAAAATATGCAAAAAAAAATACATTGAGATTTTAGTCCTGTCCATCTTAGGGTACATGACACCATTTTTTAGTCCCCAGTAAAAATATATATATATGAATACTGAATTAGTAAAATCATTTTAGAATATTCTTATACGATAAATGAAGAATATTATAACGTTCAATACTTATTCTAAATCATAAATTGAAATAACTTTACCAACTTGAGAAAAAACAGTTACAAAACTTTTTTAGACACAAAATTACGTGGTATGTGTAGCAGAAAAACCAACTGCTTTTTTTTCTTCAAATGTGCATCAAAATGTTCGTCTATACAAACAACAAAAATGACAGAAAGCATAAGGCGCTGTCACCTTAAACAAAAATTTTATACGAAATGTCCATCTTGGGGCCCTGTCCATCTTGGGGCCCACTCCCCTAATAAAAAATATTAAATTTCATATTGTAGAAAGTAAATAAAAAAAAAAATAATAATAATAAAAATAATAAAAAGATCGTCGGTTGTGAAACCTGTTAATGATTTCTTGAATTAGCGGCACAAAATAACCCAGAATTTACTGAGTTTAATTGTGCTAATAGAATTGTTTTTAATGGTTTTTTTGAAATCAACATTTTGAATTTTCTTAATCAGTGATACAGAAAACACCCACCCATTGATATTAATAAATTTTGTTATAAATTAAAAGTGTTTGGTACTATTTCATGAACGTCGGCAAAAGTAGTTTTTCTGGTGGATAAAAATAAAATTTGAGCTTTAAATCTTGTTAAACGATTTCAAAAGCATATAAATAAAAAGCCTTTTTCAGAATTGTAGAAAGAAATGTACTTCATCCAATATTGTATTAAAATACACTGGAAATAATACCAAAGAAAATGTAAAACGTCATTGCAATAAAGTGACCAGCTGACCAGTGACCACAGGTCGAAAACGTAGTAAAATAAATCCGTACTGCGTTGTATTTTTACAAGCGGACTGTCAGTTTCAACTTCTTTTTCTGTCTCGCATTGTTTTTTTTTAGGTTCATTAATATACAAATCAATTTAAACACTTAAATTTTTTTTCAATATGCTGAATATGAAAATGATATTTTTTTCTAAGTTTTGTTCTTTTTAAGATTATTTGTCCCCGAATAATGCTTAAGACTCTGTATATTCTGTTTAAAACTGATTATTGTAATTGGCTAAAATGAAAATCTATTTTTCTAAGTTTCAAAGAAGAAACTTATTTTTAATTTGACGAAAAATATCAATTTTTGTAAAAACAGATATTTATTGCCAAATTTTTCTCTAGGTATTTGATAATATATGTCCCCAAAAAAATTTCTTTAACTCTTTATCAGGTTTGAAACTACTTTTTACAATTGGATAAAATTAAAAAATATTTTTATAATTTCGACGGGAAAAAAACTATTTTTAAGATGATAAAAAATTCATTTTTTTGTAAAAGCAAATATTTATTCCCAAATTTCGTACTATAAGAGAATATATGTCCCCGAATAAATTTTTAAACTTTATATCAGGTTTTCAACTAATTTTTAAAATTGGCTAAAATAATACAAAATTTTTAAAATTTAAAGCTAAAAAAGAAATGTTTTCAAGATGCTAAAACTATTCAATTTTTATAACAAAAAATCTTTGTAGCCAAATTTTTTCTTTTTGAGATTATTTGTCCCCAAATAATTTTTTGAAATCTTTGTCAGATTGATAATTAATTTTTACATATATTACCAAATAGAAAAAAATTTGTCAATAAATATCTTCTTTGATAAAAATTGAATTTTACATCATCTTGAAAACAGTATTATTTCCCTTGAAATTGTAAAAATATTTTTATTTTTATGCAATTGTAAAAATTGGTATGGAACATGATAAAGGATCTTAAAAATTATTAGCGAGAAATTATCTCAAAAAGAAAAAAATTTGACAACAAATACCGTTTTATATAAAAATTGAATTCTTTTAGGATCTTGAAAACAGGTTTTTTACCACTAAATTTTAAAAATTTTGTATAATTATAGCAAATTTTAAAAATTAGTTGAAAACTTGATATAAACTTTACAAAATTATTCGGGGACATATATTCTCAAATAGTACAAAATTTGACAATAAATATCTGTTTTTAAAAAAATTGTATTTTTTTATCATCTTGAAAACAGTTATATTCCCTCGAAATTAAAAAAATATTTGTAAGCTTTATCCACATTTAAAAATAACTTAAAAACCTGATATACATTTTAAAAAATTATTCGGGGACATATATTCTCAAGTACAGGGTTCGAACCGGTAAAAGTACTTAAAAATACGGACATTACGGACCAAAAATTCAAAATTACGGACTTTTACGGACTAGTTACGAATAAACATTTTGTATCCCGAAAGACTATTTTGAATGTGATAGAATTAAAATACAGTAGAAAAGTAAAAAGAAATTGTATTTTTTATGTTTAAAATAATTTATTTCTTTGAAAATTATAGACAATTTTATTAATATTAAATAGAAAAATATTAATGAGTCTGAGGCAAAGAAGAGAACAATTATTATTGTAGGTATACTTATAACATAGGCACAAAAAAAAAGCTTTCTGTGCATTTAAATAGACCTATAAGTCTTATTATAGTACTAGCAACATTAAAGCGCGCCAGAAACTTTGCATTGTTATTTGTTTTTAAAAACTAGAAATTTTTGCAACTTCAAATAATGAAAATTAGGAGAATAATTACAAAATTGAAGAAACTAACTGAAAAATAACGAAAATAATTGACAATTGAAAACAAAACTCGAAAAATGTCTAGATAATTATACAATTGAAAAAGAATAATTTAAATAATTGAACAATAAATATTCAAATTAAACAAGAGAATTGAAAAATAAACTGTTGGAAATAATTGCAAATTGAAAAACTGAATTGAAAATCGACAAAATAATGGAAATTGAAGAAAATAATTGAAAACTGAAGAAAATAATAACAATTTTGAGAAAGAAATTTAAAATTTAAGAACTGAATTGAAATTGGAAAAATAAATAATAATTTTAAAAAAATTACAAAAGGACTGAAAAAAAATTAAAATTGAAAAAATTAAAGAATTATTATAAAAATTTTAGAGAATAATTGAAAAAAGTGTGCAAACAACTGAAAATTGGGTAAAATAAATAATAATTGCAAGAAATAGTTGAAAATATATTAATTGACAATTGGAAAAAAATACTTTAAAAATATGAAAATTATATAAACAATAGTTGGAAATAATTAAACATTGAACAAATAGATTGAAAATTGAAAGCAATAATTACAAAAAAAAGGGGGAAAAAATTGAAAAATTAAGAAAATAATTAGAAATTGCAAAAAGGAATTGAATTTCAAAGAATAAACTTAAAATTGATAAAAGAAGATAATTATTGAATATAAGATAACATAATTAAACAACTGCTTTTAAAATTAAAAAAATGTATTGCGATACACGAAAAAAAATAATTTAAAAAAGGCGAGAATTTTTTAATATTAAAGACAATAATTTAAAATTGAAAAATGAAATTTGAAGAAAATAGTTGTAGAATTAAACAATTGTATTGAAATTTTGAAACAATTTTTATGAGTGAAAAAAATAATTGCAAATTGAATTAAACAACTGAAAAGTTAAAAATTAAATTAAAATTTGAATAAAAAAAGTAAAATTGAAGAAAATATTTAAGAGTTTAAGAAAATAGTTGTAGAATTGGAAAACTGAATTTAAATTTAAAACAATTTTTATAATTGAAAAAAATTATTGAAAATTAAAGAATTAAATCAAATTTTGAAGAAGACAGATAAATAATTAAAAGGAAAATAACAAAATACAAAATTATCCAATATTAAAGAAAATAATAGACAAATGAAAAAAATTCGAAAACTGTCAAGAATAATCAACAAGGGAACAAAATAATTTAAAAAGTTACCCACACAGCACCAGAAATTCCCTGAATTTTCCCTGAATATTGGTCCACATTTCCCGAATATTCGAACCTAATATTCAGGGAAGTTTCGTGGAAGCATCAAAATGTCCGCCATAAAGAATATTGGACGCTAAATTTCCCTGAAAATGTATTTCTAATTTTCAGGGAATTTCCGCATCTAATATTCCTAGAATATTCAGGGAAAGTTAAAAAAAATTTCCAAAATTTTTTTGATCTGGTAATTGATAAAAATTGTATGTCATATTTGGCACCCGTAGGATTCTAGAACATTAAAAACTACTGCGCAGCCGTAAGTGTCACAGAAAAAAAGTTCGACCATTGCGCATCATGTACAGAAGATTTACGAATACTGTGAATATTGAAGGAATATTAGATGCGGAAATTCCCTGAAAATTAGAAATACATTTTCAGGGAAATTTAGCGTCCAATATTCTTTATGGCGGACATTTTGATGCTTCCACGAAACTTCCCTGAATATTAGGTTCGAATATTCAGGAAATGTGGACCAATATTCAGGGGAAATTCAGGGAATTTTTGGTGCTGTGTGGGTAAAGAATAATTATAAAACTTCAAGAGAATGAATGAAAATTGAAAAAATTGTTGCAATTAATTGAAAGTTGCGGAAAATGAATAATAATTGAAAGAAACAGTTTATGACGAGAATAATTAAAGAATTGAAAAAAATATCTGAAAAATAACGAAAATAATTGACAACTGATAAGAAACTTCGACAAATCGCTAAATTAAAACAATTTTATAATTCAAAAAATCATTTAAAAATGAAAAAAATGACTAAGTTGAAAAATGAAATTAAAATTTATATAATTTAATTGAAAATTCAAAAAAGTAATTTATAAATGCCGTGATTTATTAAATGTAGCAGAAAATAATTAAAAACTAAAAAAAAGAATTGAAATTTGACAAAAATTCGGAATTGAAGAAACTAATTGAACATGTGAATTATAGTCATAGAAACTTATTGATAATAAAAAAAAAAATAAATAAAATGGACAAAAAATAAAAATTTAAAAATTTTTATGAGTGAAACAAATAATTGTCAGAATCAGGGAATTTTTAAATGTAAAGGAATTAAATTGAAGTTTTAAGATAATAATTGATAATTTAAGGAAAAATTACAAATTGACGAAAATAATTGACAGTTGAAAAAAATTCGAAATGTGTCAAGAATAATCGTTATTAGAACAAAGTAATTTTAAAAATTAAAGAGTAATTATAAAAGTGGATAAAAATAATTATATTTGAAAAAACTGTTTTTAAATTATGAATTTATTAATTGATAATCTAAACTAAAGAAAATTTTAGGAAAAATTTTAGGAAATAAATGAAAATTGAAGAAATCAATTGGAACTTGAAGAACATATTAAATTTTCAAGAAAACAACTGATAATTGAAAAAAGGCGAGTATTATTGAATATTAAATAAAATAATTAAAAATTGAAGAAAGGAATTGACAAATTGAAACTCAACCGTTTTTACACTGCTTAGGGCCTCTTATCTTAGAATTTACGGAATTTGCGGACTTTTCTAAACAAATTATGGACTTTACGAACCTTGTTTTAAAAAAACGGACTTTTACGGACCATAAGTAAATTTACGGACTTTTACGGGATTTACGGACCTAGTTCGAGCCCTGCAAGTGGAACAAAATTTGGCAACAAATACCTGTTTTTAAAAAATTGAATTTATTGATCATCTTAAAAAGAGTTATTTTTCGCTTGAAATTATAAAAATATTTTTTAATTTTATCCAATTGTAAAAAGTAGTTTTAAACCTGATAAAGAGTTTAAAAAATTATTCGGGGACATACATTATCAAATAGAAAAAAAATTGGCAACAAATATCCGTTTTTAAAAAAATTGAATTTTTTCATTTTCTTAAAAACAGTTTTCTTCCCCTCGAAATTAAAAAAATATTTTTTTATTTTATCCAATTGTAAAAATTATTTTCAAACCTCATATAAAGTTAAAAGAAATATTCGGTAAATATATTCTCAAATATTTTAAAATTGTTTTTAATTCTATTATATAGCTAATTCAATAAAGAATTGATCATATATACCCATACAATTTTAATATAATTTACAAAAACTTTGTTCTTTTATTAGAAACGTTGCGCACTTCAGCGTCTTTTTTTTCATCATCCTTAAAACAGTTTATTACCCATCAAAATGTTCAAAATATTTTTTAATTATATAACTGTAAAAAATAGTTTAAACTTGATGAAGAGTTTCAAAAAAATTTTTGGGGACATAATTTATTAAATAGAAAAAAATTTGGCACAAATATCTTTTATTAAAAAATTTAAATTGTTTTAGCATCTTGAAAATATTTTTTTACCTCTAAATTTTAAAAATTTTGTATAATGGAAGCCAATTTTAAAAATTACTTGAAAACCTGATATAAAGTTTAAAAACTTATTCGGGGACATATATTCTCAAAGAGTACAAAATTTGGCCAAAAATATCTCATTTTACATAAAGTGACATTTTTCATCATCCTAAAAACAGTTTTTTACCCATCAAAATTTTTAAATAGTATATTATGCATTAAGGGAGGGAAGTCCGTGTTTTTTTGTCAAGCACAAATGTTCGAAGAACGAGTGTAGCACGAGCGTAGCGAGTGCGAAACGAGTTCGGAGAACATTGTGCGAGACAAAAAAATCGGCCTCCCGAGGTGCATATGCTATTTTCTATCACATATGTACGAAAATCTCGTGTTTCGTTCGCGTTAGCGGGTCAGCACTCGCAGTCTTTAGGTTAGTGACGTTAGAGATAAAAAAACTTCCGAACAGTGAAAAAAACTCTCATCGCGCAAGCGCATTGCGGCGCGCATTTTATTTATTTATTTGTTTATAATTTTAGTTATTTTGTTTGATAGTAAATTATTTTCAACCTTCGAAATTGTGAATTTTTCACTTTCTACGAGAATAAAAGGACAACAAATTTTAACCTAAAAATAATATTTTTGTATATTCTTCTCCTTTTTTCGAGAAACAGAAGTTATAAATGTAGTTATTGTTGATAAATACTTTTAAAATAGTCATGTATGAATTCAATAATGTGGAATATAAGTGAATTGTTCACTTACCTTTCGCGTGCTGATTTTCGCTTTGATAAGCGTTTCGTTGACGGATATATTGGTTTGTATTTCCCATTTTTGACGTCTTTTTTTATTATATTATATTTTCCTTCATTATGTCACTTCACTTTAAACAAATATTATTCAACTCGAAGTGATTTAGAATTATGTATCACATTTATAAACACTTTGTTGTGTAGATATATGTTCATTCACTTTGTCTTCAGAGTGAAGCACGTTTTTTCAAAGACTATTGGTTACCGCCATGAAGAAGAATCAGGTTCGGCTGCAGATCGGTGAGTGCCCGGTTATCTGTTTTGCAGGTGAAATTCTCTGGGACAGGATATTGTTAAAATTTCGTTTAAAATCGTATTTTAATTGACAATAGAAACATACAGTTAATGAAAAGTTGTATAAAAACACTTTTTTATAATTAAAAACAAAGAAGGGGAACATTGCGTGTCAAAAAAGTGGAATAAGGGCGCGACGTTGACTAGAGCTGGGTGTTATCCGCGTCAGTGCAACCTAACTTTGTCTTTGTTACGCAGGTTCTGACAGGCATCAGTAGGTGAAAGATTCTTGATATATGTAAGTAAAATTTATGTTATATTATTATATATTTACTTTGTTACCTTTCATTTTCAATTGATTCAAATACATTTATGCATTCCAAAGTGTACAACTATAGTCTGTAATTTTTAAATTTTATTTCGTTTGTTCTTAGTAGTTTGTAATCAGTCTCGACATTTTTCCATTATTTTCTGTTGTTGATGAAATCTATTAAAAAACCAATTGTCAATTTCAACGTTCAAAATTATAAATTTATTTTTTATATTGCAATTTGTATTTTCAAATTGCTGTAAATAAAATACCCATTCATTATGATTTTTAGGTTATTTTTTCAATTTGTAATAATTCGGCATCTCCGACTTAAACAAACCACTTTCGCTTTATACACCTAAAAATTTCACTCCACAGTTGACTGTCAAGAACTGTCAGTGTTAAAATGAATGTCAAGAAAAAAACCACACATTGTGTTTCCAATTTTCCCAGGAAACTGATTTCGAAAGTTTCAGAAACCTAAGAAATTCAAAGACTCAATACAATATTCTATAGATTAGTGCTTATTAAAGTTGGTATATTTTAAATGCTGTTTTGATTTGAATTCAAAAAATGTGACATTTCATGTAACCAAAAAAACATAGTGAAGGTTTTAGATAGAGAAGTTTTTAAGCGTATAAAACGAGAGTGGTATTTTTGCTCAGAGGTACGGAATTCCCTTTGATTTGTTAAAATTTTGTTGTTAATGTGTAAATTTTCCAACAGGTTTGAAATAAGAAGTTAATTCGACAATGGTGCTTTCTGTAAGTGTAATTTTCACTATTTTGTAAAAAAAATATTTCCAAAATTTGTGTCTGTCATCCTTCTTTTTAAAAAAGAAACTTGTAACCAAATCTTGAATTTTAAAGTTCCACTTTTACCAGGGCTGTTTTTTATTTCAATCATTGAGGTGTTTGCTTTAAAATCACGACTTAAATAAAAAAATATATATCTCTAATAGGTATTGCATTAAAAAAATAGCAAACCATAAGTAGTAAGGGCCCATTATGGCCAGACATTCGTGACGTCACAGAGTGACGTCACTGGCGCCAGAGTGAGAGAGAAAGAGATAGTGGGGGTAAAGGGAGTGAGAGAGACAGAGGGGAGGTGCGGGGGAAGGGGCGGGTATTTTATAGCCAGACATTCGTGACGTCACAGGGTGGGGGGTAAGGGGAGGGGATAGTGGAATTATGGGATGATTTTTGTGACGTCACAGGTTGTAGTGTGTAAGAGTGGGAGAGAGAGAGGGGGTTAGTGTGAAAAGAGAGATGGCGATAGTTATAGCCAGACATTTGTGACGTCACAGGTTGTGGTGATCGAGGGTGAGGGGTAAGGGGTGGGATGGTGAAATTATAGGAAAAGTTTCGTGACGTCACAGGTGTAATGTGTAAGAGAGAGAGAGAAAGAATGGAGTGGGGGTAATGAAAGAATGAGTTGTCGTGTAGGGGATATCCAATCAGATTGTGTCCTATAAGTGACCACAATGGACATTATTATAATAATTTTAGTGGGTGGTAGTAGTCGAATATTGGAGCCAATGAGATGATGTCCTATATACAACAAGAATACAGGTTATTAGAGGAAGGTTTGAAAAGTGCGATAATGAATTCAGAATGGAAATTTGGGTGAAGGTATTGTTGTGCTCGGTCCCAGCATCTGGGACTAGAATAGAGAGTGGTAAACAGATGGAGAGAGGTAAAGGGGGTAGTGAAGAAGAGAAGCATGAAATACGCGTCTGAATGACTAGCTGGCAAAACAAGGGAGAGCGAGTGATGCGGCAGTGAGTTAGAGGGGAAGGGGGAGAGAAGAATAGGAAAGGAACAAGCTTGCCAGGTATGCAAGTGTTTCCCTAAAATAAGAAATATGCAAAGAGCTGAGAAACTAGAAACTTGAAATATTCTACGAGTTGGAAAAAAAAAATTCGTCCAATATTGAAATTTTTTATTTGAATTTAATTTAAAACATTTATAATTATTTAAAATAATTATGAAAAATACTCAATAAATTAATAAAATAATTTATATTAAAAAAAAAAAAAAAATTACTTACCTCAAGATTCGAACCCTCGACTTCTGAGTTGGCAGTCCGATGTGCTAGCCACCTGACCACTATGGCTGTGTAGAGACTTAATAGACAGATTTAGTGAGTAAAACTATTATTTTTTTTTAGTGTCTGAATTTTCTCAAAACTTATATTCTGAAATATTTTAAAATTTATTTCTTTTACGAAAATAGAGTTTAAATCATTTAATTTTTTAAAATTCTTTTAATCTTTATACATTTAACTATCTTAACTGAATGTGAGGTTAGGTAAAATAAATTACTTTATCTAAAGTTACAATATTTATTTGTTCTTTAGATGTATTTGAACGCACACACACACACACACACACACACATACGCATGCAATAATTTTTAAGAAATTACATTGGGGGAAATAATATTTACAAATATACAATAAAAATAATACTTTTTAATAAATACGCCAACAACCATTTACATCTAATGCTACAGTGTCAGCATCAAAATTACATTCCATATCTGGTGAACTTGCGATACATGCTACGTCAACTCGGTCCACATCAGTGTCCATCATGGTAGAAATGTTAATACATTCATGGCTGTGTTGAAGAAACACAGTTTCCTCAATATCCATCGGAGTTTCTCTTTCATTTTCAGGGTTATAAATTTCCGTTGTAGCAGTAGAGGTAATAACAGATGCGCTCTCTCGTAGATTTTGGTTCTGTGCTTCTTCCTCATGGCCCACGTTAAAATTAGCATAGTTTCGAGTATGAATGCTACTCAGATCTTCTATTCTTCTTTTGTTCAGCGTTTGACCCGTGCCTTCGTTGTCTATATTATTGGATTGTGGTTCATTTGAGGGTAAAGTGTGCCATTCTGTAAACAGAGAGTAAAAATTAAATATATAGAAGAATTATTCTTATATTATTATTATTATTATTATTATTATTTAGAATATAAGTATACCTTGAGTATAGTGAACTATTGAGTTCGTAGCGATGAATACTAAGTGAGATGGTGATTTTAGTTAGATAAACATTATGTAAAAAAAAAAAATAACAAATAAATAAACATTAATAACAAAATAAATAATTTTTAATAAATAATAAATTACTAGATAATAAATTAACGCTCTACACAAAGTCGTTTATAACCATAAGGCAGAGAATCATAATTATCTACCCTGCGTCGTTTCATATTAACGACTCTACATGTTTTGGTTTCATCACGTGTTACGACCTCGTGTAATCGAGTGGTGCGAATCACTCTTGAGGAAACTGATATCGGGTTTTCATTCAAAATCACTAAGTCGCGGATCGAGTTGAAATTAATTAATTTTGAATTTTTGAAATTTAATGTAATACCCTTAGCCTTGCAAACACTGGGTTCAGATCCGTCAGCTGCTCTAACTTTATAACAGTAAAATTTTGGACCTCCAGAGACGAAAGTTGAAATATAACTACCAACACCATAATCTTTTTCAATTTCGTCGGTTAGATCGCCCAAAAGTGTACCTACTGGAAGTTTGTACTCTAATGGTGTATTGCGACTTACGTATATGCACGAGTCTGTATCATAATATAACACTCTTTTACCTAGTTTAGAAAGATAGCTATACAATTTTAAACGGGCTTGTGCAGTAGTGTAGGCCGCTATTACAACATTTGTGTTGGGTGGAGGAGTACAAACCTCGGTCTTGTACAGCCAACAAACATAAAGTACAGACAGAGTGTAAACATGAGCTTGCCATGCTGGCGAACAGGTAGCACAGGGTGGTACAAATTACGAGGAGGTAAAATTGAACAGAGTATTAAACCCTCGACATTGGTGAGATTATTATTATCACCTGTTAATTTTCGACAATCTTCACCAATATAAATTTCAGGGTGTCCTACTGGGAACTTTCCAGTTTTGCAAATAAAAGGGTATAAAGAACAAACATCCTTATACTCAATTATTTCATCATTCTTTACATTATAAAATGACTTGGTATTGCCAGTTCGACCACCATAAAATGCGTCGCGTGGGTTTAGTACTCTGTTTTTTTTTAAAATAGGGTGGTTTTTTAAAAACGTTTTTAATTCCTCGTCATTTTCTTTTAAACGATTAAATTTACATTCCCACATTTGAGAAAGCTCATAACCACAATTTTGAATTTTATCTGACGCAGCCAGTGTATTTGCATACCTGTCATCCATTGTTAACTCTGTGTTATTTAGTTTTTGATCCCTATTTATTGTATAGCATTTAATACATCCATGCCAATAGCACCCGTGAAATTGATACACACGACGAGTTGTTTTGGCTGCGTTTTCATAATATCCATCGACAAGGATATTTTCAATAAGTCTGTGTTCTCTGTTTCTTCCTGCGTGTGTGATAGTGATCCCATCCCTTTTCTCAACAGACAAAAGCCATTCGATTGCTATTTTAGATTGATTATTGGCCCATCTATAACCCCCTTTCGGAATAATTGCAATACTGTTTTCTTGCAAACAGTGTGATCTAAAAAATCTGTTACAAGCAGAGGCTATAGTAACAGCGTCAGTGAATGGGCAAACACTACCATACTCAAGGAATATTTTTCGAAATGCTAAACACGCACATCGTAAAATATCCACATCGTTTTTACAATAATCAATTAACTCCTCCCTGAGATTAAATTTATATGAACGATCTGCACTTTTTTCAGCATACCATCTTAAAAATTCTACTCGTGCCTTTTCACTCATTGTATCAGGGGAATAGAATTTTTTATCAGGTAAATTGCAAATATAATTTTTATTCTCAGGGATATTAAACAAATGAGGAAATACCCCCTTTTTTTCCCCCACTCCTTTTAAACCAAATGCAGATGGCAACGCTGATAAGGGAAGATGTAAGTAATTCAAACTATCGATAAAAATAGTTTTATTTACTTGCATCGTAGTAATTTTTGTACCGTTTTGCAAAAGAATGGGATCACTACTTTTAAGAGTATGATGCTTTGCAAGATAAGCGAGGATGAATTGAGAATCATATCCTCGAGCATTATGTGCTATACAAATGATTTTTTTAAATTTTTTAACTGGTCGTAGAACAAGCTCAACAAAATCATGTACAGGGTCTTCACCGTCGAAAATATATTCACGTATACCACACTCCTGACACACTTGTGAGATGTCTTGGTTGTCAACACAAAAGGTGCACACCTGCTGAGCAACGCAAAGGTTTGGTTTGTGTACATTAACAGACTCGGTCCCTTCTACAGTCTGATTTTGCTGAGTTTCAAAGTCAAAAAATGTAAAAATAACAGGGAATTTATGTGTACCATCGGAATTAATTTTATTTGAATCACTCTCCTTTGCCACCGTCATAAAACAATTGTGATTAAATTCGCGATCACATTTGCAAACCTGACAATAAGAAAGACCACAAACATGTTCTTTCGTTTTACTAAGATTAACCAAACGTGAACACGAGTTACAAATTCGCAATGTTGCACATATAGATTTATTAAGTGAATAGGAATCTGGGTGTAAATGTCGATTAAAACATGCGTCATTAAAAAATCGACGTAAACACGAATCACATTTACGCCTACTCGTTTGATCGCAATTAGTCTTTAAGCAAGGTGGTTGTGAAAAACATGCGTGACATTTGTGAGAACATCTGTGTTCGCATTCTCTTCTGTAACTCTGGTTACAGGGAATGCAAAATCCTCTACTCACTGCAGCACCCGTTAAACTTAAAATTGTATCGTAATGACGATTAATACTATTATGCAGTAGATGAACAGAAAATGTCGGGTTCTCCCCTCTTTCAATAAAATATTTAATTCCATCAAAAGCGGGCTCACCCCCACGGGAAAATTCTTTTGAGTCAAAAACTCTTAAAACTACACTCTCTTGAACCAAATATTGTTGAAATTTAATTAACTCATTAATACCACAACCACCTTGAGTATTATTAACATTAGAGTTTCTCATTAACATGACAGCCAAATTTGTCTGAAGCTTCCGGGTATCTTTTCTTACATCTAGCCACTTTTGGTGTACCGGGCCCTCGCGAATATTACCACGTACAGCGTATATTATTCCAGAAACAATTGCACGTGGAAGACATGAAAAATCATTATTTTTTATAGTTAATATGGACCTTTTTTTCACATTTTTTTCAGAAAGCTCATTCCACGCACCACCATTAATGTTTTGTATACATTGAACGTTTAACCTAAAGCTATCGTCAAAAGTAAACTGTTCGGCACTTTGGACTACTGAAAAAAAAATTCCCCAGAAATCCTCGAAATTAAAATCTCTAACTTCTCGAATCGAAAGAAACCCACACGATTTAGTAAAAGTATCAGAGTTAAATTTAATACCGACAAAATCCGAGGGGTCATAATTTACAATAATAGAATTGAAAATTCCCCGCAAAGCAGATTCGACCCATTCGATTGGGTTAATTATTTTATCTGGTAATTTTGCGAATTTAATTAAATAATCGTCACCACGTAATTTAAATTTCTGATTGAAACAACTAGTTTTTTCTATAATTTGAAATTTAGGCGAGTCATTAAAATCACCATCTCTATTATTAATTTCACTTGCGCGAGATGGCCCAGGTGTTGCGTCATTCTGCGCATCTACTCCATACCCTTTTTGGACAGTCACGATTTCTATATACAGACACACACACACAGACAGAGATACAGATTAACACCGTTATAAAAATACTAATAGTATTAAAAAATATTTCTTAGCTTTTTTTTCTTTCATTATTTTAATGCTTATTGATAAAATTTTATTATATTTATTATTACCGAGTGTGTATTGATCAGGTTAACTTTTTAATTATATGTGAATTAAAAGTATTGTCAAAACTAAAATGATGATAAGTAGCTTAAATAAAAAATTTTTAGAAATGAATATAAATTCAGATTTTGAGTTAATTTTTCGAAAATTAATAAAACACTAATTGGATTAATATCATGTTATAAAAATATATATTAAAATTTCAAATCCGATAATGAAAAAATACAATTATATTACACTAGTAATAAATTAAATATTATTAAAAATTAAAATTTGTCTACTCTGTCATTTATACTCTTTTTTTTTTTACAAATAAAAATGTACTCACCATTGTTTGATAGAAGGTCAAGATCACCATTAACAAACTCGCGTTCACCATCTTGAGGTCGGGTTATCTCTCTAATCCAGTGTGAGAGGTCAATCGGGGTCCGATTGACAGCCGAATTACCACTTTCACTGTCACTACTAACCAGATCTACAATTTCGATCGGGTTCGTGTCACTGTTTCTGGCAAACGATCTTTCACTGTACACATTACTATTACTATCACTTGCAACTGACACTCTATCCAAAACTACCTCTTCCTCTTCTTCACTTTCCTTCAACCTCAACTCGCGCTGCCTCTCATCCTCAAATGTATCCCCCTCATCTTCATCGGTGAAATATTCTGGAAGTTGAGTACATATATTGTACCTTCCAACTAAATCAAAAGGTGAGATATTTCTTAGGATTGATAGTCTTGATGTTATAGGAGTCGAAGTTGCTAGTGGTGGGGATTCCGGTGTAGAAAATAAGGAAAGTGAAGAGTGTTGCGAATCAGGTGGTGGTAACGGTATTTGCTGAGGTAGTGGTGTTGTTGTTGTTGTTGTTGTTGTTGTTTGTGGTGACGGTGGCGGTGGTGGTGATAATGTTGTACTTGGTAATGGTAAAGGTACCATTTCTTCAACTTGATTAATTACTTCATCTTGAACACGAGTGATAACTGAAAAATAAAATTAATCATTAATAAAATATCAATTTTTATTTATTAGGTATTTATTAATTTTATTTAAGTTTTACTTACCAGAAATGCCATTTCTTTTCCCAAACTGTTCTTCAATTTTTGTTTGAGAATTTATTAAACTCTCTACGTGCATTTTTAACCACTGGTCATTTGCGACCAAAGGTTTCACGGAATTTAATCCCTTCGTGCTCATAAAATTTAACGTTTGACACGTTAAAAGTTGGAGTTTTTCTTTCGAAAAATCACCCGCGTTTAAGCCCGTCTCTAAAATATCGATGAATTTCCGAAACTCGGAAATCGCTTCGTTCATCGCGCCGGTTTGTTCGGAAACTTTTTGGGTATTCATAGCGAATTTGTGTAGTTAATTTTTTTTTGAGATGTTCTAGCTCGATGTCTCAACGGAAACTGTGCTTTTCTCACATTGAGTTTCAGTTTTATAAATTTTCATATTTCCACCACCCCATAGGAGAAGGTTGGACTAGCCAAAAGACTTTTTAATCAGCAGAAAAATGGGCGTTTTCAAATTTACAAGAAACTGCTCAGAAAAAGAGTGGGATATGCTAAAAACTGTTTCTTTATTACCAAAGAAGTGTTGCATATATTGTAAAAACATACCCTTCATATATTCTGAAAAACATACTCTTATTTACATTTTTATGATGACAAAAGTGAAAGTATGTCTGGCAGAACTTTTATCTTACTCGGTTGATGTTTACACTTGGTCGCGACTTGCGCTACAGGGGTTTGTTAGTGTACAATACAGGCTACCTATTCATTTACATAGACCCTAAATGATCTGTTTCCTACAATATTCGCTTTTCTATTAACGAAATTACAATATTCAAACTAGAGTTTAATATCTTGCTGAATACAGTTTATATCTTATATTTTTCTGAAAAAAAAAATAAGTTTTGAAAATGTTAAAAATTGTCAGTATAAAATAAGAGAATTTAACATCCTGAATAAATAAATAAAAATAATAATAATAATAATAATAAAACATTTTAATTTGCGTTTACTCAAGACGTATTTAATGCACTTTCAGGTTAAATTTTTTTTTTATCCTATATTTTTATTATTACACGCTGTTTTCTAAAGAATTTAAAAGTATATGTTTTATTAACAATTTCAATTTTGAAAATAATAATAAGAGTTTAAACTTGTATTAACATGATTTTAAAGATAACGTATCATAACCGGATAGTCAAATTCTCTCTATTATGATTATGATAATTGGTATATCTAACACCTGTTATGAGTATAACATGCTCGGACTTGTTCCACACAACATCTATAAAAGAAGTGGTATGATCTTACACTCATGTTATTCTGAAATTTGTATCTCTATAGTCAACATGGCGGGTGTTTTCTCAAAAATCGTGTCTGCTGCCACATATGATTTTGATAGTGACGATACACAAGCACCAGTTGATCTAAGTGTAAATTATTCGGGAGTGCAAAAAAAACGTAAATATCCTGAAGAAATGGCATTTTCAACATCCAACTGCAATAGTGGTGTGAGATCGCAAAAGAAATTTAAACCTTTACCACTTCATCCTATGATTTTTGTTACGAGTTATGACTTGAATAACTCTTGTTCAAAAAAAATATCTGTTGGTCTTGAAATACAAGATGGAGGAGATTTTTTACCAGCCATTCATTTCACCGATAAACGATCTCGTGGAATTTCGTTACATTTTGAAGAATGGTTGGATCTACAACAAAAATTTGATATAATTTGTGCATATCTGGATGGAAGAAGTAATTATACATCATGTGGTGGTGATCCTCGTCCAGAAGCTGTTAGAATTGGCAGATGTGTATTAATTTTCACCACTTCGTATAATACACGAGCAATTTTAATTGGTAAATCTACTGGTGATGATTATGATGAAAACTCACTGCTGGACATCACGAATGGGAAGAAGGAGTATCATTTTTCCAACAACATTGTGATGCAAATGGCTACATTTGAAGGGTTAACCAAGTTGGTTATATGTATCGACGAGCGTGTAAAACAGTTGCGAAGAATTGCTGACGACGTTAAACTGTGTAAAGACATTTTTATTAGTGAGATGTCTTCTTATTTGGATTCACAAAATATTGTGAAACCATCTAGTGAATTTATAACCCAGTTATTGAATGTAAAATTTCCATTTTTTAAAGAAAAAGTTAAAGAACAGTTACCACTTGAGTTTGTAAACCGTTACTTTGAAATTGTGTTTTGCGAAATTTCGTGTATTTTAACATCGTTTCTGTCTCTAGCTATAGGTCAGAAGTTACGAGAAAACAAAAAAAAAAAAGAAGCGAATGACTCTTAAAAACTATTTTTCGTCATTTTGTTCAGATAATATGTTATTGTAAAATTATTATTATCATAAACAATTTTAACCTTACACAATTTATGTTATTGTACACAATTTAAATGAAATAAAATTATTATTCAATATAACGAATATATACATGTGAGTCGTGTGTTTTTTCTTTTAAACCTTTTCACCTAGTTAAAAGTCTATCAAAAGTAATAAAATAATAATAATAAAAATGCTATCTAGAACTATTTTGATTTAAACTTATTAATTTTCTCTCACTACTGTAACATTTCAATGTTTAACAAAAACAATAATTCTGAAATACTTCTTTAAACTTTGATAAATCGTTAAATTAAAAACAAAGTGTGGAAGGAAAAAAAAAGAAGAAGAAAAAGATGGAAAAAGGTAAGCGTAGCAGCGGGCGTCGGCGTCGGCGGGCGTCGCGGCGCGTCGCGGTCTCGCCTTGACAAGCTGATAAAAGGCGAGATGCGCATGACGCCGAAAATAAGCATGAATTCGGCGTACAAACCAGGCTTAAATAAGCTTATCAAGCCTGGTGTGCGTGCGGAACCAAAATCAGCTGATGTGGTTCCGAACTACATATACGCGCATGCGCTAGCATATCATTAATTACTTTTGTTTAGAAATAATTTCTTAAAAGGAGTATCAAACTAATTATCTACTTAGTAAGAAAGATGGATACGAGATGGAAACACCCGTTTACATCAATGATTTGTGGTCCAACTGGTTGTGGAAAGACATTTTTTGTAAAAAAATTTTTAAAAAATATTCATAGTATGTGTAATGTACATTTTACTCGTATACTGTTTTATTATTCAGAATGGCAACATGGGTACTCTGAATATGGTAAAAAAATAGAATTTAAAGAAGGATTACCACAACCAGCTGATTACTCGAGTGATAATGAGTGTCCAAAATTAATAATTATTGACGATCTTATGCGAGAATCGTCAAATAATACAATTGTCGATCTCTTCACTAAAGGTAGTCACCACAAAAATCTCAGTGTAGTTTTTATCTCTCAAAATCTGTTTCATCAGGGTCATGGACAAAGAGATATCTCGCTGAATGCAAATTATATTATTGTCTTTAAAAATCCTAGGGATCGCGCACAGTTTCAACATCTTGCTCGCCAAATTTACCCTGAGAATCCACGCTTTTTACAAGAGGCTTATCACGATGCAACCTCAAAACCGCATGGTTATCTTTTTCTTGACCTTAAACAGTCGACACCTGATAATTGTCGTTTCAGAACCAATATATTTCCTTCAGACGATTTTTCTTACGTTTATTTGCCAATAAAAAGTATAAAAAGACTTGATACAAATGATCAGGTACCAGTTGTAAGATTGTAATGGCGTCGAGTGTATGTAAGTGTATTGGCGTGAAAAACGCTGCTGCATTAAATGCAATATATCATCTTGATACTAGTCAAAAACGAGCAATTTTATCATCAGCCAATCATAAATTAATCAAGTGTATTTGTGAGTGTGCGTTAAATATTCTAGCTGGAAATATACCGTTAAAATCGTCTGAAAAACAAAAATTGAAAAAACACAGAAAAAAATTACGAAAATTAGCAGAACCATCGGGAAATTGGAAAAAGAAAAAACATTTTATTTTACAAAAAGGGAGTGGGTTTTTACCATTACTACTTGCACCAATTATTGGTAGTGTTCTATCAAACCTATTTGCATGAGGAATATCAGAATTTTAGGTTATGGAACACGCAAGAAAAATGGTATTAGTTCCTAGCGAACAAATTGAAAAAATACAACAACAACAATCTTCTTCTTTAACTAATACTAGTAATTTTCATACTTTTACAAATAATTCTAATACCGGGGCTAATATGAAAACAAAAAATCACACTGAAAATATTTTTGCTGATAATGTATTTCAAACACCGTCTAACAGTATCCAAACACCTGGAAATGTTACGAGTCGACTTGACAGTGAAATGAGTCAAATTTTAAACTCACCATTTTTTAAAGATGAACGTGAGAAATGGAATATGTACCAACAAGTATTGCAAAAATATCTTTTTTACAAAAATTTTAAAACGAAATCAGAAAGTACAAGTAAAAAAAATGTAAAAAATTCTGACGATGATAAAAGTAATATAGATGATAATAATGATAATGATAATACTGAAGATTCAATTAATATTGCTGATATTCTTGCTACTGTACCCAAAACTTTTAACCTCAAAGGAGCATCACTATTACAACGTCTTAGTAAACCCGATTTACGTAACCGTTTCAGATGGAACGAACGCGGTACTGTTTTTATTGATGGTAAAGAATTAGCAAAATCTAATATTGTTGACTTGATAAACGATGCATTAAGATATAGAAAAAGTGTGAATCCTGTGGGAAGACATCAGTTTGCCTCTTTCCTTCATGAGATCGGTATTTCACGTGAAATTGTGACAAATGGGGAATACTGGAAAAAAACTGTAATGACAGGTTCTTCAAATATTCATTTACAGAAAGTGACAACTCGAAATTCTGTTCCACAGCATCCGCTTTTAACAGAAGATGAAGATTCATCATCCTCAACTGATAATGACTATAAGAATAATAATAATAATCACAGCTCACAACGACACAGGAGTAGGAGTCGAAATCGTATCAGGCAAAATTTAAAAAAAGAAGAAAAAGGTAAATGGTTTTCTCTCTTACTTAAACCATGAAAATTTTAGAAGAAATTTATTACAATCCATTACATGAGGCTTCTTTTTCTGGAATTGAAAAACTAGTAAATGCAGTGCGTGGTAAAGTGTCAAGAAAAAATGTAATTGATTGGTTAAAAAGTCAAGATGTGTATAATTTACATATCCCTACACGTCGAAAATTTCAACGTGCTTTTTATAATATGACAAATATTGATGATCTTTGGGAAGTTGACTTGGTTGATTTAAAAAATTTGAAAGATTATAACGATAATTATGTATATTTACTTGTAGTAATTGACGTGTTGAGTAAATACGCATGGGTAGAACCATTGAAAAATAAATCTGCAAATGAGGTGAAAAATGCATTTGAACGTATACTCGATAAAAACGAGAGAAAGAGAATTCCTCAATGTGTGCAAAGTGATAGAGGAAAAGAATTTTTAGCTAAAGAGTTTTAACAATGTTTATTAAAACACGAAATAAGGTTTCGCCCTGTACGCGATCCAAACCATAAAGCAGCCATAGTTGAAAGATTTAATCGTACACTTAAAGAACGTATGTGGAGATATTTTACGTATCTCAATACACATCGATACATAGATGTTTTACAACAAATTGTACATGCGTATAATAATGCACGACATTCAGCTACAAAAATGCGTCCATCTGCAGTGACTTTAAAAAATGCAAGAGCAGCGTATTTAAATATTGTTAAAAAATATGATAAAAATTTATTACACGGTGAGAAAAAAGCTAAATACAAACCTGGCGATTATGTACGAATCAGTAGAGAGAGAGGTGTGTTTGAGAAAGGTTATGAAGCAGGTTGGACGGAAGAAATTTTCGTCATAAAGCGTGTTTTTAAAGAAAGAGACCACTCACCTGTTGTCTATGAGCTGAATGACTTGGCGGGGGAGGTTATAGAAGGACATTTCTATGAACGAGAACTTTCAGTCGTTAAGAGAGAAAATATTCTTAGAGATACTGAATTCATTATTGAAAAAATAATTCGAAGCAAGGGTAAAGGTACAAAAAAACAATTACTTGTAAAGTGGCAGGGATATCCTAGTAAATTTAATTCGTGGATACCTGCTTCTGATTTAATGAAAAAATAAACGAATAAATAAAATTGATGTACAATAATGGAATCAGATCAATTTTATTTAATCTTACCTAGTAATAGCAGTATGAAATATTTCCCTCATAACACAACTACACATTTTATTACTCAACTTCCTCATGAAATTAGACTTAATGGTCGATGGGCTATTGCACTTACAGAAATACAATTTCCTCGCACATTTTTACATATAAGAGATGAAAATTCAGATAAAATTGAAAACCGTATTGCACTAATGTCACTGGTATCAAACGCTGACAATGAGGCAAAAAATTTTATTAATAAAAAAAATAAAAAAGAATTAACAATAGATGGAGAAAATTTACTTGAAAAATATAAACTACCCTTTCTTTTGAAAAGTAACACTGAGACAAATGAAATTGCTGATAACACTATTAGAGATGAATACAATTCAGCTGGTGTGCTTACTGGTGCATGGTGTCAACCTGTAGTCTCTAATTTTGGGCCAGGTGTGTACAATAAAGTTAAAGACCTAATAGCAGCGATAAACCAGACGGAAATTGGACAAAAGCATATAATGTTGTCTTTTAAAGACGATGGAAATGGATATGTCAAAGTTGAAAGAATATGTAAAAATGAATGTAAATTGGATGGACAGCATTTTCTAGTTATTAGTGAAAAGGTATCTCGTATTCTCGGTTTCTCACCTGAGAAAATATTACCCAGCAGTTCCTATTATGCTAAACACCCTGTCAGCATGGCACGTGGACTACCGGAGAAGATGTTTGTCTATTGTGACGTATGCGAGCCTCGAATAACAGGTGACGTGCAGACACCTCTCTTACGAATTATTCCTGTTGATACTCGAAATTATATTTTCGCTTCTACACAAGTTACTCAATTATCATCTCCGAATTATATTCCACTTATTCGCACACAATTCCGCACAATAGAAATTGATATAAGAGATCATGTTGGCTTGCCCATACCATTCGAGTTTGGAACTCTGACAGTGACACTACATTTCAAAAAAATTGATTAAGTAAAATGTCTCATTATATCGAATATTACACCACGCAGGTTGGAAAGGGGGGAATATCAAAAATTTATGTCGGATCTCCATATCAGAGAGGTCACGGCATTGGCAGTTTTCTTTGTGGGCTTTTTCGTCGTGTATTACCAGTATTGACACGAGGTGCACGTGTTGTTGGTAGAGAAGCATTGCATGCAGGTCTTAACACGCTTGATGATGTTGAGAGTAATATACCATTTAAACAAGCAATAAAAACACGCTTTAATGAAAGTCGTGAAAATTTAAAAAGAAAAGCTTTTGATAAAATTGAAAATCTCATGAATGGTTCTGGTTATAAAATTAATACAAAAAAATTGAGAGCTCAGTTGAATAATGTACTCGGAGAGGTAAAGACCAAGCGTAAAGTAGCTGTTAAAAGAAAAAGAAAAGTAAGCAGGAAAAAGACTAGTACTAAGAAAAATAAAAAAAAAACAACAAAAAGAAAAACTCTAAAAAAGAAAAAAATTAAAAAAACTACAAAAAAAAATAAGAAACGGGTAGTAAGAAAAAAAGGAAAGAAGCCTAAAACACAAAAAGTAAAAAATCGAAAATTTATTGACATATTTGATAATAAATAAATAAAGTAAAAAAAATGTCTTTTCTACACTCTCACTCTTGTGAATGTTTGAAAACAGAGCTTGACCTATTCTCACTACCACCTACACAAACATCTATCGAGACCTCATAATGGATTCACTATAAACCAGTTTCTTCGTTAAGCGACGACTCCCCTATAGAATTTGTTATACCTGGTCATGGAGAAGAATACATAGATCTTGCGCACACTATGCTAAGCATACGTGTTGATTTAAAAGGGAATAATACTGCCGAGTTACCTAATGACACACTAAAAAAAGTTGGTGTTGTAAATAATTTAATACACTCATTATTTAATCAGGTTGATGTATATTTTAACCAAAAACTTATCTCACCACAAAACAATGCATATGCATACAGAGCTTACCTGGAGACCCTGCTTAATTACGGCCCACAAGCAAAAAATAGCCACCTAACCTCATCTCTGTGGATTGTAGACACTGCGGAGAAAATGGATGATATAGATAGTACTGACACAGGTCTTGAAAAACGAAGAAAATATTTATCTCATGATGGGTCAATCGATTTGATTGGTCATTTGCATTGTGACATATTTAACCAAAATAAGTTTCTTTTAAATGGAGTGGAAATGCGTCTTCGTTTAGTGCGTAACAAAAATTCTTTTGTCCTGATGGATCCAACTAACCGATGTAACATTCACATTACCGAAGCATCTCTTCTTGTACGTCGTGCAAAAATAAGTCCTGGTATTTTACTGGCACATACAAAAGCACTTTCTCATGGTACGGCAAAGTATCCAATCACACGAGTAGAGGTAAAATCTTTTACATTACACAATGGTGTACATGGTGACACCCTTGATAACGTTATCCTTGGTCAACTACCAAAAAGAGTAATAATAGGATTTGTTGATAACAAAGCCTTTAATGGAAACACAAAACTTAATCCATTTAATTTTAAAAATTATAAAATTAATTTTCTCTCACTGTATGTTGATGGTATGCAACTACCATCCAAACCTCTACAACCTGATTTTAGTAAAAAAAAACTATTTGTCGAGGCTTATCAAAGTCTGTTTACTGGTACAGGAATACATTTTCTGAATGAGGGTAATGACATTGATCGTTCTGATTACAGTGAAGGATTTTGTCTTTTTGCTTTCGATTTAACGCCTGATCTATCTGCAAATTGTTATTCACATTGGAATCTTGTGAAAAACGGTAGTGTGAGAATTGAAGTTCGTTTTGAGGAACCATTGGAAAATACTATAAACTGCATTGTATATGCAGAGTATGATAATGTATTAGAAATAGACTCGTCGCGACAGGTTATTGTTGACTTTGGTGCTTAGAGTAACATATGGTATTTCTAAATTTGGAAATTTTCTCTTATCTCTATTACATCAGTTTATCAGCTATTGCATCACTCATTAAAATGTATATAAGCCAGTAGAAAGAAGTTCATTTCTTTCTTGTCTGCGGAGTAGTGTGGACAATGCCTGTGCATTAAATTACAATATTATTGTTAAGTGATGGATTTCGTTATTGATATCCAGGGTTTTCGTGGTGCTAATGGAGAATTTATGGAGAAAGAAGTGGCTGTTGTTGCATTAAATGATAACTTTGTTAGTCATTGGATATCATCACCACCATTTCCATTTACCGAATTATCACCCGGTGCGAAACAACAAAATAACTGGTTAACTTGCTCCTTCCATGGTATTGAATGGTTCGAAGGAGACGTGCCACTTAAATTTTTACACGCAAACTTGCGCAATGTTGCAAGAACAGCGGGAAAAATTTATACTCGAGGGCAAGAAAAAGCAAAACTACTACAGGACATTATGAGTCGTCAGATTATTAACTTGGAATTATTTACATGTCCAGGTTTCAAGAATCTTGAACAAACTAGTGAATTCTGCCTACATCACGGATTTAAAAAAGAAAAAACTTTTGTTTGTGCTGTGAACAATGCCTATAAAGTGAAAAAATGGTTACTACAGCAAAAATCTGATCCAGTTTTAATATTACCACCAATTGGTACTGATGTGGCTGAATACGGTGGCATCGATACACCAAAAACATCGCTAAAAGAAAAAAAAAATTTCTTTTCACTAATTAATAAAAAAAAAAAAAATGTCAACTTTGATGATGAAAGTCTTTTAAAAGAAAAATTAAAAGCAGCAGGAATTATAACAGCTGGTATAGAAATGAAATCACCCACCTCAGTCGAGGTAAATAAAATACTGGAAAATTTTCCACCACTTGAAAGCCCATTTTTAAAAGTCAAAAATGAACAGTCTTCAGATTTTGCAAGTGCTTCATCAAATTCCACGAAGCACAATTGGGGTGTTTCCAGCGGATCGGATTCCGAGGGTCATGATGAAACCGGTCTCTATTATTGTTAATACTGATGGATATCGAAAACCTGGAACGCACTGGATCACCATCTTTATCGATAAACATGGCCGAGGAACCTTCTTCGACAGCTACGGTTTTCCGCCTCGTATTCCTGAACATGTTGATTGTTTGCGTCGAAACTGCACCGTATACCAGTGGAACACAGAACAATTACAAAGTTTCTCTTCTGATGTATGTGGTCAGTTTTGCATTATGTTTCTCTTTTATATGTGCAGTGGTGTCAGTTTGTGTGATTTCATTAAACTTTTTACCACAAATTTTGTGAAAAATGATTCTATTGTTTATTGTTTTTATAGACAACTTTTAAAAAAGGTTAATAATAATAATAATAATTGTAATAATATGTTTAAAAAAAAATTACACAGTTTCCAAGGTGGATATTATTTTCACTCTCACAGTAATAATATTCACCTTCATCGCTGTGTCCAATCGTGCTCGTCTCGAAATACTTGTTAAATGTATAGAATAAACTCGAAAATATGCTGCGTCGCTTGTGAACATGTTGTTTGAAATGTTTTTACGTCTCTCTGTGGTCATTCTAAAATATCTTAATAAATGTACACGTAATAATTAATTATAGTTCTCTCGTCACTCAACCTATCTTATGTTATTAATTAGTTCATATAGTTTGGTTATGTTAGAATGTAATTTTTTTTTTTTTTAAAAAGGACAAATAAATATCGTAACTTTAAAAACAGTATTTTATTTCACCTAACCTCATATTAAGTTAAGATAGTTTAATATTTCGTAAAAGAAATAAATTTAAAAATATTTCAGAATATAAGTTTTGAGAAAATTCAGACACTAAAAAAAAAATAATAGTTTTACTCACTAAATCTGTCTATTAAATCTCTACACAGCCATAGTGGTCAGGTGGCTAGCACATCGGACTGCCAACTCAGAAGTCGAGGGTTCGAATCTTGAGGTAGGTAATTTTTTTTTTTTTTTAATATAAATTATTTTATTAATTTATTGAGTATTTTTCATAATTATTTTAAATAATTATAAATGTTTTAAATTAAATTCAAATAAAAAATTTCAATATTGGACGAATTTTTTTTTTCCAACTCGTAGAATATTTCAAGTTTCTAGTTTCTCAGCTCTTTGCATATTTCTTATTTTAGGGAAACACTTGCATACCTGGCAAGCTTGTTCCTTTCCTATTCTTCTCTCCCCCTACCCCTCTAACTCACTGCCGCATCACTCGCTCTCCCTTGTTTTGCCAGCTAGTCATTCAGACGCGTTTTTCATGCTTTTCTTCTTCACTACCCCCCTCGACCTCTCTCCATCTGTTTACCACTCTCTATTCTAGTCCCAGATGCTGGGACCGAGCACAACAATACCTTCACCCAAATTTCCATTCTGAATTCATTATCGCACTTTTCAAACCTTCCTCTAATAACCTGTATTCTTGTTGTATATAGGACATCATCTCATTGGCTCCAATATTCGACTACTACCACCCACTAAAATTATTATAATAGTGTCCATTGTGGTCACTTATAGGACGCAATCTGATTGGATATCCCCTACACGACAACTCATTCTTTCATTACCCCCACTCCATTCTTTCTCTCTCTCTCTTACACATTACACCTGTGACGTCACGAAACTTTTCCTATAATTTCACCATCCCACCCCTTACCCCTCACCCTCGATCACCACAACCTGTGACGTCACAAATGTCTGGCTATAACTATCGCCATCTCTCTTTTCACACTAACCCCCTCTCTCTCTACCACTCTTACACACTACAACCTGTGACGTCACAAAAATCATCCCATAATTCCACTATCCCCTCCCCTTACCCCCCACCCTGTGACGTCACGAATGTCTGGCTATAAAATACCCGCCCCTTCCCCCGCACCTCCCCTCTGTCTCTCTCACTCCCTTTACCCCCACTATCTCTTTCTCTCTCACTCTGGCGCCAGTGACGTCACTCTGTGACGTCACGAATGTCTGGCCATAATGGGCCCTTACTACTACCATAAAAGAAAACAACAAATTTGTGACTAAATCTTAAAAATTTCAATTTTAATTTTTTATTCTTTATGAAATTTAAAAAAATTTTGCTAATACAGGTGATAAAAACACCTACAATTTACATTTTTTTGGTATACTCGCTTTTTCCAATGTTATAATTCTTGGTATTTCATTCTATATTCTTTATATTATATTTTTTATTAGATTGATAATAAAAAATTCATTAATGTTTATATTATACGTTTCATGAGAATTAAAAAGTAAATAAATAAAATTAAAAATCATATAATTAATATAAAAATACATTTTGTTTTCGATACAAAGTTAAATTATTTTAAACTTTAATCAATCAGAACTGCAATAAAACCAAAGTTTTAAGATTTATAACTCATTTTTATTTCAAATAAAACAAAACAAAATTATTTCAATCTTTCAATCTTTTTAATGGTATAATTCAAGATATTTTATTTTATATTCTTATTTATATTGAATTTTTTTAAAGTAATTAAAAGCTCGAAGTATTGTTCTATAAATTATTCATATAAATTATGTTATAAAACTTTAATTAATTCTCATGTTATGTTAAAAGTGTTTTGAATGTTTATTTAAATCGGTAAAGTAGTTTTAACTAACTTACGTGTATATTTTAATACATTATTATTGCGAATAAAAAATAAATTTGCCATATAATTTTAATTTTAGATTCAGGAGAATTAATAATTCAAAAAAAAAAAAATTAAAAATCACAAAAGTTATTGATTTAAAAAAGAAGGATATAGTGCCAAACTTCGGGTGTAGATGGAATGAAAAAATGAAATTTGAAATTATTATTCGTAATGAATAATTGTTAATTATTTTTCTTCAATTTCCAATTATTTCTTACGATTTTTGCAATTTTTATTGATTATTAAAACATTTTATAATAATTCTTAACACTTTAAATATTTCGTTATATCCTCAAATATTCTCGCCAGTTTTCGAATTTTATTTTCAAGTGTAATTTATTTTTCTTCAAAATGAATTACTTTCTTTCATATTTAATTATTTTCGTCATTTTATAAATTTTCTGTAATTATTTATTATTTTCGGCTGATCAAATCTGTGAAGAAAAAGGCTTTCGCCTGATTTCAATGTTGACGTCTCTCGGTCTTAAAAGACGAAATAAATTAGTTAATGTTGATTTATAAGAAACAATAGAATGTCAGAAGTGGTGAAACTTTACTTTAAATTCTATAAAAAATAGGTAAATATTATTTTGAAAATATTTTTGAAATTTGGAAAAATGATGAAAAAATTTTAAAAAGTAATATTTAACTATTTTTTATAGCAACAGAATTGAAGTTTCACCACTTGTGCCATTCTATTATTTCTTATTAATGAACATTAACTAATTTATTTTGTCTTTTAAGGTATTAGTCGCGTAAATGCTCCCGCAAAACTCCCGCAAAATAAAAAGAACAAAAAATAAACTTTTATATCAACTCATTTGCTTCCTTGTGACCTCTTCTAATGTAATATATGTAATTTTCACGATTTTGAGTCAGGTACTATAAGTTATCGTGATGTATTGCTTACACGTTTTCGACATTTTTCAATGAAACCACGTGAAAATGAAAAATTATGAATTTTTAAATTATTGTATTTTTTATACGGCGTGGTCAATAAAATAAATTTTTTTTTAAAGGATTTATTTTATCTCAATGTGTAACTTAGTAGTTTTATTTGAAAAACTGACGACTTGTTTTTTTATAATTGAATATAAGAGACATTTTTTACATGCATTTTGAGCTATTGCATGTAAAAGGTATAAACTTTGAATTAATATTTTGAAGCTCAGAAGTTGTCAAAATTAATAGGATAGATTTTATTTCATAGATAAATACCTCATGAATACAGATACAAAGTTTTAAAAAAATCTGACGAAAATCATTTTACGCGACTAATACCTTAAGACCGAGAGACATTAACATTGAAATCATGTGTAAGCATTTTTGTTTAATTGTAAAGGTTTGATATGCCTTAAGTTTTTCATCTTCACTACATTTCTTCAATTGTTAATTATTTTCTTTGAATTTGAATTATTTTCTTCTAATTCCAATTACATTTGTCAATTTTATACATAATTGTCTTTAATATTAAAAGTCTCTTCTTTCTGAAATTGCTTTTTTCAATTATCAATAACTTTCTTCAGTTTTAAATTTAAACGGTCACCTCTTTTTGTCAAAAATCAATTTTCTCAAATTTCAATTGAAATTTTCAAGTTTTAAATTCTATAATAATTTTTAAAAATGTTTAATTTGCAATTATTTCCTAAAAATTTAATATTTCATGTTTATTTTTTCAATTATTTTTTTCTATTATCTATTAATCTACTCGTATTTTGAATTTTATTTTTAATTATCTACTAGTTTCCTTAAATTTCAATTTAATTCTTCAATTTTCAATTTATTTCTTCAATTTTTAATTACTTTCTTCACTTCTCAAATATTTTTTTCAATTTTAAATTCCATTCTTCAATTTTTGCTTATTCTATTCAATAGTCAATAATTCTCGCCTTTTTTAACTGAATTCAGGCATCACAGGCAGACCTTTTTTCAATTTTGGCACCTTTTTGAGCTTATTTTATGATTTGTCACCTTTTTTGATGACTTGTCACCTTTTTACATCTTCTTTCACCTTTTTTAGAATAAAAAATATATAATTTTTTGTAAATATTTTGAAGTATTTTTATAAAATCCAGATTTAATGTTCGAACTTAGTTTTATTGATGATTGACACAACGAGAAATCCGATTTACTAATAAAAAAAGTCATTAAAAAAGAATAGAGTCGAATAATTTTAAAACTCAATTATTTTATTTATATTTCAATTTATTTCTTATATTTTTAATTTATTTCCTCCATTTTAAATTTTCAATTATTTTTTTCTGTTGTCGATTACTCTATAGATTTCGATTTTTTTTTACTTTTGTTTTTTCAATTTTCAAATATTTTTCTTAATAATTAATAAATTTAGTAATGTTTCTTTTAATTATCAATTTATTACAAATTTAATTTAATTCTTTAATCTTCGATTTATTTCTACAATTTTCAATATTTTCTCCAATTATAATTCTCGTTACTTTTCAATTATTTCTTTCAATTATTAATTTTTCCAGCAATTTTCAATTATTTCCTACAAATTTTTCAATTTACAAACAATCAAGAAGTTTATAATTATTCTTTAATATTTTGTTCTGTTTACAATTATTTTCGACAGTTTTTTTTCCAATTTTTTTTTTCAATTATCAATTACTTTCTTTAAATTTTTATGTCACTCCTTAACTTTTAATTTATTTCTTCAATTCTTAATTTTTTTATTTTGTCAATTATCATTTTTAATTTAAAATACCAGTCTTTAATTTTCAATTAATTTCTTACTTTTTTTGTTACTATTTTCTGCAATTTTTAATTTTTTTAATTTTCAATTATTTTCTTCTATATTTTACAGTTTTCACCTTTTAATTAATTTGTTTCAAATTTTAATTATATTCTTTAAATTTCAATTCTAGTCAGCTAGCATTTGTGTACTTGGCGACTTTAATATACCATTTATTTCATGGCAACGTGATGTTGATGATCGTCAACTCTGTGAGCCTGATCAGGGCTGCACGCGTCAACAAATTCAAATCGCCAACACTTTCTCTGATACTTTTGAATTTCTTAACTTATCACAAATAAACTCTTTTTTCAATATTAACGGATCGCTTTTGGATTTAATATTTTTAAATTTTATCAATTATTCTTTATATCTACCCACTGACTCAATCTTACCGGTTGACGATTATCATCCTCCACTTTTACTCAATATATTTTCTTTTGATAATCATAGATTATTTAATGTTTCCCCAATCTGCGATTCGAAATATGATTTTAAAAATGCTAATTTGGCGGGCCTGACTTCTTATTTATCTACTATTAATTGGGAATCGGTTTTACAGTCGTCAGATGTCAACGAATCTGTTAATACATTTTATAACTACATTTATACTGCTTTCGATTTTTTTGTCCCAGTCAAAATTATTCGCAGATCTAATTTTCCACCATGGTTTAACCAAGAGCTTAAAAGAATTACTTTTTTCAAGAAATTAGCTCATCTCAAATTCAAACGCACTAACAATCAACAAGATTACAATATTTTTTCTCGTTTGCGAACAGACTGCAAAAATCTTTCTAATAGACGCTATAAAATCTATGTCTCGAAAGTTGAATGCTCCATTATACATGATCCTAAACAATTTTGGAATTATATAAATTCATTGCGCACCGATAATCGCTTACCTAATGTTATGCACCATAACGATCAATCAGCCGACACAAACGTAGACATCGCTAACATGTTCGCAACGTATTTTGAAAGTGTTTATGATCCTGCTTCAGTTCATCCATCTGTCCAGAATGTGAATAGCTCACTCTTCTTACATACTTTCTATTTGGATAAAAAATCTATTTTGGACAAACTTAAAAAGATTAATTCTAATAAGAGCGCCGGCCTCGACGACATTCCCCCCTCTCTTTTAAAATCCTGTTATATGACATTCTTAGAACCATTGCATATTTTATTTAACATGTCTTTAGCATCGAGCACTTTTCCAACTGAATGGAAAAAAGGGATTATTATTCCTATATTTAAAAACGGTTCGAAATCTCAGGTTGGCAACTACAGACCTATTACCATACTCAGCGCCATTCCTAAATTATTTGAAAGCTTGGTTTTAGACGTATTATATTCCCACACGGCAAATTTAATTATAAATGAACAACATGGTTTTGTAAAGGGTAGGTCTGTGGAAACTAATCTGTGTTTGTTTTCCAATTTTATAATTAACAGTATTGAGAAGGGTTTACAAGTTGATGCAGCTTATACGGACTTTTCCAAAGCGTTTGATAAGGTGAGCCATAACGCATTGGTGATAAAGCTTAGAGCAATGGGGTTATCACCTGATCTGCTCGCTTGGACAAAATCCTACTTGTCTGATAGAGTCCTATCGGTACGAGTTGGTAACGCTTACTCTGAAGTTTTTTGTGCTACCTCGAGTGTGCCCCAAGGTTCGAACCTTGGTCCACTCTTATTCTTACTTTTTATTAATGATATAAATTCAGTGTTTAAGTTTTGCCTTTTCCTACTTTTTGCAGATGACTTAAAATTTTACAAAATAATTAATTCTTATCAAGATCTTTTGGATTTTCAATCTGACATTGATCGTCTTTATTCCTGGTCTGTTTCCAATAATCTCTTCCTAAACATCAGTAAATGCTCTGTAATAACTTTTACAAGATCATTATCATCTTTATCTTTTAACTATTCAATTGACAATGTTATTTTAAGAAGAGTGGTTAGTGTTCGCGATCTTGGGGTTATACTTCAGAGTGACTTCAGTTTCACTGAGCACATTGATGCCGTATCAAGCAAATCGCTTCGCACTCTCAGCTTTGTCACCAGAAATGCATCTTTATTTAACAATATCAAAGCCATTAAATCACTCTACTTGTCATTAGTAAGACCTTTGCTTTTATTTGCCTCAGTAATTTGGCACCCTTATCAAGACTATCATCTCATTAGACTTGAACGAATCCAAAATAGATTCTTGCGTTTTGCGGCGTGGAGAGTGGGCATATTTTAAAACAGATTCAATCACGATTATAGTGACCTAAGATCGGCTTTTAAGATCGATGAGCTGAAGTCTAGATTCTTGTACTCTGACTTAATTTTTTTGTATAGAATTGTGAATGGAATTATAATTTGTTCTGAACTTCTCGAATTGATCAAATTCGCAGTACCTATTATAATCTTAAGACAAAATCCTAAGAAGAGAATTCATTTCAGTTATAAAAGAGTCCCTCCTTTCCATCTGGACATACATAGAACAGTTTACGGTGAAAACGCGACAGTAAATAGAATTTGTAAAGAGGCTAACGCTCTCCATTCAGTCCTAGATTTTAGCTTACCACAAAGTCAGTTTATCGCCAATCTAAAACTTGTAATTCTCAACAACAATACCTCAACCTAACGATTAATTTTAGATTTTAATACTTATGTATCAATTCTTAGATTTTAATTATGTATTATTTCCACTTTGTTATCTACTTTATTGTTAAGTACTTATGTACCAAAGGGCTTTAAGCCCGTTAATCTGTATAAATAAATAAATAAATTCCATTTTTCAATTTTCAATCGAGTTGTTCAATTTCTAATTATTACCATTAATTATTGTTATAATTTTCATAATTTTTCTATTTTCTTAATTTGTTAATTCAATATTTCTTGCACAATTTTTCCAATTATTTATTTTAGTTCTCTATTAGTCTAATCATTTTTTGAATTTTGTTTTTAATTGTTAATTTGTTTGGTCAGTTTTCAGACATATATTTTATTTCACAGCTCCCTGTTCATTACTTGTAGATTAAAAAAATTCTAAACAGACAATTGTTACAGAAATACTTGTCCTTTTTGTTTTTTTCTTCTTATTTAAAATTTTTTTAAAAAGTAACATTCTATATTTTTCAACATCTTTTAAAAATAATAACCAAATATAAAAAAAATAAAAATTTATATTTTACATCTTTAACATTTTGCAGTAGGAATAAAAGAAGTCGAATTTTTTTTGCAGGAAGCTGAATTTCCACTTTTGGAGATGGCAAACCCAACATTAAGAAGGAGTAACAGGAGATCTGCTCCGCATCGTGCAGAAGTGCGATCACCGCAGCAGCAGCCACAGCAACAACCCCGGCCACAACAGGCGCCACACCAACATCAGCCACAATCTCAACAACCCCGACCACAACCGCAACAAAGCCGACCACAACCCCAACAACACCAGCCACAAGCAGAACAACCTCAGCCACAAGCACAACAACATCAGCCACAAGTGGCTCCACAACAACACCAACCACAAGCGCAACAGCAGCAGCCACAACCGCAACCTCAACCGCAACATCAGCCACAGCCGCAACAACAGCCAAATTTGCAACAATACCATCCACAACCGCAACAACATCCACAATTACAACAATACCATCCACAACCGCAACAACAGCCACAACGGGAACAACATCAACCGCTACAACAACAACACCATCCACAACCGCAACATCAACCACAACAATACCATCAATAACCACAACAATACCATCCAGAACCACAGCAATTCCATCCACAACCGCAACTACAGCAGTCACAACCCCAACCACGCCAGGCTCAACCACAACAACAGCAGTTTCATGATGAGGAGCAGTATTATGATGAGGAGCAGTATTATAATGAGGAGCAGTATTATGATGAGGAGCAGTATTATGATCAGCAGCCGCTATCATCGCGACAGGCTCGGTACCAGCATCACAACACAGGCAATAACACGTTGGAAGTGATGGCTGAAGAGCTCCGACGTACGCGTCGGTTGCTAGAAGATCAGGGGAGACTCTTTCAACAAGCTTTAATGCTTCAAAACGCAAATAGCCACAGATCTAATGTAAGTTAATTTAAAATGGAAATTTTCCTGTTATAATTTTTATTAAAAATATCTATAAAGAATCAAGGTGTTCAGCAATCCGGAGAATCAAAAAAATGCCTTGAATTTAGTACACTTTACAATATACTGGGGATTTGACGAAAATACGCAAATTCTTAAAACGATCTGTGAGTTCTTGAAAAATTCTAAGGTTTCGTACATAAATTTTATTTTTTCAATTTCAATTAATTAAAAATTCATAATCAAAAAATTATTATTTTGCATTAAATTTTTATTTATTTGTTTGTATATGGGTTTAAAAAAAATTGGCCTTTTGTTTATAGTACTAAATATAAATCGATAAAAGATATATAAGAAAACAATCATACACTTTCGTTTTTTTTTGTTTTTTAAAATTTAGGAAAGTTCTTTTGATTTTATACTTCTTGGGGGAAGATACTATTTATTGTTTATTCAATTTTCTGATTTGTTTTTAAATTGACATATTTTTGGATATATTTATATTGAATGTTTCGAAGTTATTATCACATTAACTATTAATATTCTTAATTCTCGAAGACATTTTCTAAATTGTTATTTAAAAAAAATGTTATTCTTTGTCTAGACTTTTATTTTTGTTTTTAAAGTGTCATATTTTAATTTTCCTGGTATTTTAAGTCTGTTTTCTGTAGTTCTTATACATTTTATTATGTTTTTAAAAGTCTCTTAATTTGTTCATAGCTTATTAAATTTCTTCCTAAAGAATTTTACATTTCTCGATATATTAGTTTCTAATTTGTTATTTGAAGTTCTTAGTTGATAACAATTTTTTCAAAGTATCTTCTTATTAATAACATTTTAACCTTTTTCATGGATTTTCTTATGTAGTTTTCTAGTGTCAAAAAGTATATCCGTAAATATTGTAAATTTGTAAAAAAAAATTTTTTTTATTGTTTTGCAGTTTTAATTATTGAGCGATTCCATTGATTATCGTTCGAGAGATGTTGCTGGCATATCTCAAAAGTGTAAATTAGGTATAAATTACAATTTAACACCGTAGAATTCAGTTTTAATCATGATTTTGTTAAATATTTTTATATTTATTAAGAAATTATAACTAAAGACAACAGATTAAGGTTGAAATAGCGTTTTTAGGCCATATTATAAACTTGACTTAATTCATGAGTATAAGCTAAAATGAAATTTTGTTAAAAATGGATGTTACTATATATTTTCAAAAGATAAGTTTTTGATAATTTATTTTGTGTAGAAAGCTCAATTGGAATAAGAAAAATCAGTTTAAAATTTATCCACAACCTGTCAATTTGCTGCAAATTAAACATCATATTTTTTATAAAAATATTTAACAGAAAACTTGGATACTTACGTGGATTAAAAATCAATATATTGACTTTCCTTATCCGGGAAAGATGGCTTGAAAAAATTATTTCAATTCTTATAAAATACCACATTTAATACCAATTAATTAATATAATTACATAATAATACATTTAATACCAATAGTACTATTTAATACCACATTTCAGCATATTATATCTTTTTTCTGAAAGCTTTTAAAAGATTCGAACTTTTCACTTATTTAAGATTTTACAGAAATATACAGTATATTCAAATGTTCAGAAGGTTATTTTGCTTAAATTCTGAAATATTTAAGTTTGAAAGTTATTACAAAAGAGGTGAAATTTAAAAACATTTGATAATTTCTAAAGTTGCTTGGTTCAGTATTAATCGGTTTGAAATCAACTTTATTTAAATTTATAATTAACATTAATTAGCAAATAATAAATATAATTTTTACCTATCATTATAATAATCGTATAAAAATATTTATTTGAGATATGTGAAATACACATTGGGGAACCAAGGGGGGCACGGATGTTTTCCCCCCCAGCCTTATATTTGAATGAGAGAGAGAGAGAGAGAGAGAGAGATTGCACTATAGCGCAATCACCTACACGTAATACCCCCATCAAAAACCTTGTCTGGTTCCGCCACTGCAAAATGATGGGAAAAATATTTCAAATAAGTATCGACATGATACTTATTTGCAATAAATTCCAGACTTAGTTTGAATGCTTTTTAAAAGCTTTTAAAAAAAAAGATATGTGTTGAAATATGGTGTATTTTTTATAAATTTACAATTTTGAAATAGAATTTTATAATAATTGAAATATTTTTTTAATTTAAAGTTATTTTTTTCTGGATAAAGAAATAAATTATTTAAACCTTTATTTATTCATCATAAAAAGTTTGAAATATGGACTAAAATCGCCATTTAAATCTTACTCTGTCGTCTTTAATTACAGTTTTTGAATAAATAAGGAAATATTTAACAAAATCTGAATCAAAAATGAATTCTACGGTGTTCAATAATGGTTTATGTATAAAGTAAATTTATATTTGATATGTGTCCTTCAATGGAATCACCAAATTGACTTTTTAAAATATACTACTTTCTGTATATTATTTCGCGGTGTTTTTATCTTTAAAAAAATATTTTAGCATTTTTCCTTCAAGTTTCTAATATTTTAAGACATTATTACTATATTTCTAAATTTTCCATCTTATTTCTTAAGTATTATTTGAACATTTTGATTTCTAAGATTATTCTTTCTTGTGGGGGTTTTCAATTATCATTGTACACATTGTTATTTTGTTTTTCTATTTTTAAATAAATTATTCTCAGCTTTTCAAATTTTTTTTTTCCGTTGATTTGTTTGCCCGGTATTTTTGATATTTTAGAATTTTCCAATAGCATTATTTTCTTCTTATTGGTTTTAGTTTTTTTCAAAACTAAGCTTAATTATTCATTAAAATCAATTACTATTTCTTTAATAGTTTCAATTGAAGCGTTGGGTGCAATAAGGGCGTCAGGCAGCTAACGCCCGTTTTGATATTATTCATCCCAAATGGTAACAATATACTCTAGTTTATATTTACAAAAATTCATTTCAATCTAAGGCTTCTTTATGATGCTAAGAATAAATATCTGGAAGTATGTCACATAATTTCATTGCTTTGAATATTTCCTAGATAAATTTGTATTAAAAACTATAAAAGTTTAAAAACATTGAGTTTAAATATCTCCGATCGTCGTTTTTTGTCTAACGCCCTTATTGCACCCAACGCTTCAATTGCAATTGTTCAATTAAGAAGAATTACCTTTGTTCTTAATCATCAAGCGAAGAAACCCGGGACATTATAGATCGCAATCCGGGAATTTGATTGAAAATTGATTTATGAAATGTATTATAATTACTTAAAATATCATCAGAAAGGTCAGACTGACCGATGTTTGTATTTAATGAATTTTAAAAACTTCACTTGATGAAAAGTAAGTTAATGAAACTAACTTTTTTTGGAAGAGGGGGAGCTCTAAAAATGTTAAGTGTGTAAACATAAATGCAATAAATGTATCTTTTCTTAACGTATACATTTGTTTATATTCATCTATTTTATGAAGTTGTTTTTCTTTCATTCTTCATTGTTTATATATAGCTTTATATTTTCTCTTTAATTGCAATGTTTGTTTAATTTCTAATTAATTTTTACCAATTGTCGTTTATTTTCATCGCTTCTTATTTAGCTATAAAGTTTCTAGTGATTTTTTCTTGATTTTAAATAATTTAATTATTTTCATTTCAGAACTCTGCATTCCCGCAAGAAATATCGAGATATTTTGGGCGCAAATATTAAGGTTCCTTTCGCATCTGGTATCACACAGAAAGAAAATTTGTCACAAATTTTATAAATTGCTTTACAATATGAGGAAAAAGAGTCGGAAGGAAAAAATTTCTGATAGGTGATTTCAAACTTTAAAAAAGTTATATTAAAATTCTTGCAGGATAATACTAAAGTTGAAAATTAGTTCGTAATGATTGCAATGTTGTTTCTAAACCTTCAAATTCCTCCTATAAAAATTTCGCTTTGCGTCGCTTTTTCTCTAAATTGTGAAACACTGTAATAAAATTTATTTTGAATTTTCTTTCCGCGCATGTATCTCTTGACAGGAAAACTTGTTTCAGTATTTCTTAATATCTTTTGTATTTGTTTTCATGTCGTATCTGCTTTCAGAAGAAAACTGTTTAAATATTGTTTTTTTCTTATATTCTGTTTTCTCAAGTTTCATTAAATTCTTTATACTCACACTGAGGAAACAGGAATTTTAATTATATATAAGGCATTATCAGTCTAATAATTCCTTATATATAATTGAAATTTTTTTTCCAGTGCATGTCTTGTTTATAGTCAATTATGGTTTTAGTTATAACTACATTAATTAATATCCGCGAGAAACTTTAATTCCACTAGGAAAAATCACTTTCTCTTTGAATATCTATGTCAAGAAAAGTACTAGGGCCAGTCCATTTTATTTCACCTAAAGCCGTTGCGGACTATTTTTTAAAAATTTTGATAATTTCTAAAAATCACCTTTAGGGTCCTGAGAATGCATATGGGACAATAATTTTCTGAAATTTTATTGACTTACTTCATAAAATTGATTTTAAAGTTGAGATGAGCTATAAAAATGTCATTTTGACGGGTGGACAAATTAAATAAAAAAGCACACAAATAATTAATAAATGAATTATTTTTTCTTTTATAATTGTTAAAAATTGTTTACTTTTTAAATTCCGAAGACTTTGAGTTAATCGTAACTTCTTATAGTTATGAAAATTGATATTAAATATGAAGTGTCAAATGTCAAAATTTCACACTTTTAAACTATTTTTTTTTAGAATGTGAATTAATATTTTTAAATAAAACGTTACTTAAAATGAAGTATTTTTAATTTAGTTACATATGATCTAGTCTTTTTTTAATTATTAATTTGGAAGTATGTAATATTTTACCTTCAATATTTAAATTTGATGAATTTCTCACATTTTCAAATACTAATTTCTCATCCCCAGAAGATCGGAAACCTCCCATTCGTGATTAAATATTTGAACTTGACCTCCCTTTTCTTGATCTCAAAGTTTGGCATTGGAGAGACGGACGATTCTTGAGTTAAATTGATTTTAAAATAGTCGTTTTTTGAATGAAATTTAAGGTTACAAAAACAAGTAGATTATCAAACTGAAGTTATAGCTTGATCCTTATCGATTTAACAGATATTTAATTCAAATTTAAAATTATATTTAAATAAATAAAATTTAGTTTATAATTAGATCAAGTATTTAATTTTAATAATTATGACTATTATTAAATTTATCAAATTATTTTAATTTAATAACAAAATACTTAAAACCCTAAAACTTTTCAATAAATATTCTTTTTTTAAATATTCATTTTAACAATTTTAACTGTCTATTAATCACATTGAAAAAATACTACAATTCTACTTTAAAATGAATATTTAAAAAAAAGAATGTTTATTGAAAAGCTTTAGGGTTTTATGTATTTTGTTATTAAATTAAAATAATTTGATAAATTTAATAAATAGTCATAATTATTCAAATTAAATACCTGATCTAATTATAAACTAAATTTTATGTATTAAAAAAAATTTTAAATTTGAATTAAATATATGTTAAATCGATAAGGATCAAGCTATAACTTCAGTTTGATAATCTACTTGTTTTTGTAACCTTAAATTTCATTCAAAAAACGACTTTTTTAAAATCAATTTAACTCAAGAATCGTCCGTCTCTCCAATGCCAAACTTTGAGATCAAGAAAAGGGAGGTCAAGTTCAAATATTTAATCACGAATGGGAGTTTTCCGATCTTCTGGGGATGAGAAATTAGTATTTGAAAATGTGAGAAAATCATCAAATTCCAATTTTGAAGGTAAAATATTACATACTTACAAATAAATAATTTAAAGAAAGACTAGATCATATGTAACTGAATTAAAAATACTTCATTTTATGTAATGTTTTATTTAAAAAGATTAATTCACATTCTAAAAAAAAATTGTTTAAATGTGTGAAATTTTGACATTTGACACTTCATATTTAATATCAATTTTCATAACTATAAGAAGTTACGATTAACTCAAAGTCTTCGGAATTTAAAAAGTAAACAATTTTTAACAATTATAAAAGAAAAAATAATTCATTTATTAATTATTTGTGTGCTTTTTTATTTAATTTGTCCACCCGTCAAAATGACATTTTTATAGCTCATCTCAACTTTAAAATCAATTTTATGAAGTAAGTCAATAAAATTTCAGAAAATTATTGTCCCATATGCATTCTCAGGACCCTAAAGGTGATTTTTAGAAATTATCAGAATTTTTAAAAAATAGGCCGCAACGGCTTTAGGAGAAATAAAATGGATTGACCCACTAGAGAAAGACGGAAAGAATTATGAAAAAACTTGGAATGTTTTGCAAATGTCTAAAGAAGGTCGTTTTTTAATACAATTTTTGGTCCGCAGAAGTTTTTAAATACAATAACATTAACATTAATTTCAAGAAATTTAATATCAAATTCTGTAGAATCATTTTTAAATATTATTTTTAACTTTCTTTCAATGTCTTTCAATGTCTTTCGATGTGTTCACGCTATTATTTACAAATCTTTGTAATAATTTTGACCAACAATAAATGTAACTAATAAAAATTGTATCGATATTTGCTGAAATATTTCCTAGTCATCCTCATGTATGTATTCATACATTTTAAAGCAAGTAAATTTACCCTAATTATCCCCTATTTTGCGATTGGTCTCTATAAGACCCCTATTTTTCATGAAAATATATTTAAAGTCAAGATATCTACAGATTATCAATTATTTACAATCTTTCTAAAGATTTTATTAGTTGTTCAATCTTCAATTATTTCTATCGTTTTTAAATTATTTTCTCATTTTCTTAATTTATTAAATTGTATTTCAATAGATTTCCTGAATTTGCAGTCTTTCATATCAGACTTCAATTATTTTCTTCAATTTACAATTATTTTATTCTATTTAAATTGTTTTTTCATACTTATTAAGGTATTTCACCGGCTGCAGGGTGTCTAGCGATACGGGATATCCGGGAATTTTTTGGAAATGTCGGAAAAATATAAAACAGTGTACTTTAAAGATTTTAAAAAGTAGCGCGAACTAGAGCTTTTTACCTCGGATAAAATATGTAATAATTAATACATGATTTAATTGTATTCGATAACAATACTTATTTCAGTGTTTCATTTAAAATACTTATTTTTGTTGTGATAAATTTATGAATAAATCTTAAAAATTTCAATTTTAATATTTTAATGTTTATGAAATTTAAGAAATTGGGTTAATACAGATGATCAAAATACCTACGAATTACAAGTGTTTGATATGAAGATAGCAAAAAACAGTATTAAATTTTTATATCTTGAAGTCATTATAATTTAAATAAATTCCAAACGTAAATGAATTCATATTCCAATTTGTTCAAACTTTTAAATTTCAATTAATTCAAATTTAAATGCATATTAAGTAATAGAAAATAATTACATAATATTAATTATTTGTCATATTCACAATAATTCGTACAATATTTTTAAGAGGCTTTAATTTTTCGAAACTGCTTGATTTTAATCTTATAATTTTTTATTTTTACAAAATTTAAAAATTGTCATCCCTTTCACTTTTTGTATTTTTTTGTGTTTGTCGTTTTATTTTAGGATTTTTATTAATTTTCTTCTTTTTATGCAAATTGTTTAATATTACTTTACACAATTTTGTTACTACAACGTTTACTAAATTATTTATTTTGATGATTTTAAATATTATTTCTATATTTTTAAAAATAAATACTATCTTTTTTTATAAATTTATTTCAATAGTTTTTACACCTTCTCTATTTTTTGCGGAATTTCTTGCAAACTTACTAATTCTTTAATAAAATTTTTAGATTTTGTGTAATATTATAAAAATTTGTTTGATTTAATTTGCCTAAACTTTTTTATTTTTAAAAGATTTTTAAATTTCTTTTTATGTTATTTTTATTAATTATAATTTTTTAGTAGATTCCCAGTGGGCACACATGTCCGAAAGACGTCCCTATGTCGGCCTTTATGTCCAAAAGACGTCCTTAAGACGTCTTTTGGAAATTTTTGCCCACTGGGTTCTAACCAAATTTTATTATTTTTCGTACTTTCTACATTTTTTGACAGGTTTTTAGATTAAGGATTGTCAATGACGAGATGCGAGGTAAGGGGATTGTTTCCTAATCCCCGTGTATTAGCTGCATTATCACGCAGGGTTTCAACTTAAAAAAGTAAAATATTTGTTTCTCAAACTTGCTGAAAAATATTAATATATAATATTTATCGAATGATTTATTTGAAAAAGTTGGAAAAATACATAATGCATATTTTCTTTTTATTTAAATGTTACAAATTTTGCTAAATAAGCTTCCTGCAAAAATTAGTAGAAATTATGTTGGCAATATCCACTTTAGATTTCTTGTGCGCAGAAGTAGTGTTTATGTAATCATAACCTCAAATTTTGTGTATTTCTTGAAATCAAAGAGTCTAAAAGTTTTGAAATATAAAAGTGAATTTAATATTATAAAGGTAAAGATGTACAACTTGTTGTATTAACAAAAACAATTAACATTTTTTAGTGTAAAAGAAAAGTTTATGGCTTTTGTATTAATACATTTGAATTAAGTGTAATGTTACCGCGCAAGTGCTAGTTTCAAGGTTATTATTCATTTTTGTTAAAAAACAACTTTGATAATTATTTATTCAGTAAATCCATGGTCAGTTTTTTCTAAACTTTTTTAATTGAAATTTGACGACATTTTCTTTCTAATATCTAAATTTCAGAATTTAAGCTCATTTCCATCACATTTTTTTCGAAGATTTAGGTGAGTTTCCATAAGAACCTGTGTTAAATTGCACATTTATTTCAATTTTTTAAACAAAAACTACGTGGTGAAAAATTTTGAAAAAAATCAAGGCTTCCTGAATTGATTTGAGGAACAATATGTCAAAATTTGAGACTTTTAGCTCATTTCCTTCAATTGCCGGTGACAATCCTTAAAGAAAAAAATTAAATTAAAATTAATCCTTTTATTTTTAGTCATCATTTTTCCACTTCTAAAAAAAATTTTTCTTTTTTTAAACTGTTTAATTTTTATCTCATAATTATGATTTTTAAAAACAATTATTCAATTCTTTTATCCACATTTTTTTAACATATCAATTTTCAACAGTTTTGAAAACTTTGATTCTTTTATTTTATATTATGTAAATAGAATCTTGTACTAAATATTCTCATTTCAACATCTGTCTTCCATTTCATAGAATTTCTTTTCTTTTAAAATTTTGTTCTCTTTAGTAATATACTTTAAAATTTTTTTAATTATCTCCTTATTTTTTATTATAATTAAAAAAAATGTCCGTAAATAGTGACATTTTTTTAAAAGAGTTTCCACTTTTTTCATATATTTTTATGCCACTGTTCAATTCTTGTATAGTTTTCTTAATGTTTTCTTCATTCCTTTAATAATGCCCATCTTTACGTTCCTGTTTTTTTTATAATTTGTTATTCTTTTGCTGCTCTTACCAAATTGTTTTAACTTTGAGATCATATGAATTTTAAGATATTTGTTTTAAATTTTCTTATTTATTCGACATAATTTATTTGATTTTGTTTAAATGATTTATTCTTCATTATTTCTTATTATAATTATGTACTCAATTTAAAAAACATTAATTAATACAAATAAACATTTTGAGGTTTTATATACTGATAATATTTAAAAAAAAATTATTTTCGATTTAAATAAAAAATAGTCCGATTTAAATAAAAAAAGTCATGATTTTTATCAGCCCTGTAATAAAAACATTCAAAAAGCTGTATAATATAAACTAATTTTAGTAGTTTTTAAAAACTACTTTATAATATATTATTTCAAAATTTTAATCTGTAATTTTCATTTTTAAAAATCCGGGACAATTGTGCTCTATTTTAATCTGTAATTTTCATTTTTAAAAATCCGGGACAATTGTGCTCTCGAAATCCGGGAATTCGCGGGTAATTTAAAATTACCAGTTTCCTAGACACCCTGCTGGCTGTTGCACTTGAAAAAATCGATTTTTTAGGACTTTATTTAAATTTTGAGAAAACGTTATTTAGCAACGTAGCAAGGTAAGGGGGACTAAGATTTTAAACATATAGAAGGTACACATAAAATATAGCGTTTTCTCACAATTTAAAGAAAATCGGTTAAAACGCTTTAATGTCCGAGGTTTGGATAAATTTTAAAAATTTTTCTAATGAAAAATTAGAAAATTCTAATTAGAAATTTAAAAAAAAAATCGGTTTTTTCAGTTATAACAACTGGTGAAATATCTGAAATATTTTCATTATTTTTCAATTAATTTCCAAAACTTACAATTATTTTTTTACATTTTAATTTTTTTTTATCATTTTTTCATTGTGCGTTTTATAAACTTTTCATTGGTTTTTTCGATTTTAAATTACCTTCATTATTTCTACATTTTTTAATTCATTTTCTGTAATTTTGAATTATTATTTATCTATTTTAAATTAGGTACTTTACACAATTCGTAGTTATTTTAATTTTTTTTTTTTATTAATTTCAAAATTTTGTAATTATAGTTTTTAATATAATTTTCTTACCTAAAACTTTGTAATTTGGTCCTACCCACAAATAAAATAATCGATGTATGTAATTCTATTTTTCGCAAAAACTGGGAATTTTTACAAAAGTTTTGATTCAAACTATTTATTCAAAGTTTTAAATTACAATTGTCTCAAAATTTTACAGCTGAAAATGAAAAATTAATTATTTTGTGATTCACCTTAACTTTATTTAAACCTTACAGATGACTTAAAAAATTTCTAACTTTATTATCAATTCTTTTTTTCTTTGATAATTTTCTTTAATATTGTTTGACTAATTAATAATGAATTTTCTTATTTGATAATCATGTTTCTATTTTTTTAAAACTTAAATAAATATTATTTTTCGAAAAATTAAAATTTTTCTTTATAATTTCTTGTTCTTAAAAAGAAGCAGATCAATATAATATACGAATCACTTTTTAAAGACTCTTTTTTTATTTGTTTCTATTTTTTTTCCTGTTGTAGATTCTCTTCTTTTATTTAATTTTGGTTTTAAAACATTTCGAAAAATGTATGATTTTTTTTTTATTTCCGAATTTAATTTGATGATTTGACAAGGAAGCGGAGTAAAATTTTTTACATTTATCTGATTATTTTTAGATTAACTCGTTTCTTATTTAAATTTATTCAATTTTCTTTTCATTTCATTTTGTCTATTTTTTCGCAAATTTTAAAAATTTAAATGTAAAATTTTCAGATTCTAAGATTTTTTTAATTTATTCAGTTTTTTATTTTGAAAGGAATTTCTTATTCTGTTTATACAATTTTTACATAAAATTGTTTAGCTTTTAAAGAATAAGAAAAATAAATTAGTTTTCTTATTTTCTATTTTTAGAGATTTTTTTATTCGTTTCGTAATAAGTAGTCACACAATTTTAACTATGTTGTCTTTCATGTACCTATTTATAAATAAAATATTTCTTATCATGAAAATTAATAATTTTATAATATTAGTAGAAATATCGTATCTCTTAAAATTGAACTAGAAAATGTTCTTATGTTGTAAATTATGTAGATTATATAATTTATTTATTAATTTTTTAAAGTACCTTAAAAAGTATATTTAAAAATACGAGTTACAAAATTAAATGGTTTTTGAAAATAGTAAAGTTCATAATTTATTGATTAAAATCCCTTTATTAAAAAAAATATGTACTTGAAACTTGCTTTACTTTAGTTTATTGAAAAAAGTTATTGAGTTATCCAGATAAATTACTAATAATTTAAATTTTTTAGAAGTTTTAAATTATAAATAGTTATCAAATAAAAGAAACATTTCACTATAAAACTACTTTGACAAATTGTGTGTACTAAATGATATTGAATATAATTTTTCAAAAGAAAGTAATTATTTCATATTATAAATATCTAATTAAATCATAGAAAGTGGTTAATTGTTTTAAGTTGGATTCATCTTTTATATGGATAAATACAGAAGCTATTTTTATCTGGAAAGGAATTACAGTTGTCTAAATGTTAAAAATAAGGAAACACTATTAATGGTAGAATGCACTTTTTAGGTTATTTTGAGGTTAACACTTTCTAAATAAATAAAACAAAGACGAAATACACACATTTAATTGAAAAAAACCAGTTTTTAATTCAAGTTTTCTGAAAAGTAAAATTATAAAAAGCACAATAATGACAATATTCAGCTTTGAGGTTGCTTTCTCTTCAAAATTCCACATTTCAAGTGACAAAACGAAACATTTACCTATCAGCTGATTTTTTGAGGTAGTTTTATTAACAATTTAAAATTTGACAAAGCCAACACAAACTACTTTTGTTTTACGCTTTGGAAATTAAAAAACAAAGAAAAGACTACTAACAATTTTTAATTTGTACCATTTGTACGGTTATCTGCTTAGTAATAAGCATTTAATAAAGTTTATATAAAATTTTAAATTGCAAAATGCAATAACTATAAATTCATTTACTTTTTACGTCTATATTCTGTTTACAAAACATAATTTCACATACATAAAAAAATTTATATACTGTCTATTTATGTATTGAAATAGATTTTTGAAAATCTAAAACAGAACAAAAAACGATTTAGGACCAAATTCACTTTTTAGGTTATAACATTTTATAAACAGAAAATAAATGGACATTTAAAATTAAAAATGAACATTTAATAATTTTATAATTCAAATTTTCTGTATTCATTTACATATAAAAAACACAATAATGACAACATTCACTTTTAGGTTATTTTATTATCTAGTTTAACTCGTTCAAATTTAAAGTACCAAGACAGAACGTCTTTTTCCCAAATTTTCTAAACTTCTAAAATATTAAAAGCACTGTTCACTGCTATTCACTTTTCGTATTATTATTTTATAAAGGAAATAAAACGCACCTATGAAATTCTAAAAAAATAACACCAAAAATACTCATAACCACAGTCATTTTTCAGGTTCTTTTACTAGCAATCACGTACTAAGTTCACATTTCAAACGAAATGTTAATAAAACAAGAATTTTAATTACACTTGCACATTTGCGATCAATTTCTTCTTATAAATATAAAAAATTGAAAAGTTGATGCGAAATGAGAATTTCATCTTTATTATGAATAGAGTACTGTTTTACCAACTAAATGCTACTTTTCTAAGCTGCCGCTTTTGGCGCTGTGTTACGGCCGGAACTTGTTCCCTTTCCACCCAGCCATATGTCTTGAGCCGCCATCTTGAAGGCAAATATCATTTGAAATATGCTGATTTTCAAGTTCAGCAAAATCATAGAAAACAAAAAAATAATTCAACACTTGTACCAGATGCGGATTCCTCATCACATAAACCTCCCATCCACCAAGTTTCATCCCGAAATTAGTTTTTTTGGCGGAGACAAACGAAAACCAAGAATGCATTATTGACCCGCGCTTTTGACGTCATTCTCTATCACATGCCCTTAAGGTGGTTTAGCCCAAAATCGATTTTCTACAGATTCTCAGGAAATTTCAAAAACAAATTAAATGCATTATTTTACGCATTTCGTTGAAATTTTATTGGAGTTTACAGTATCGTTTTCAAGATATACATTTATAAAGTTTGAACTTTTACATAGAAACAGTAATAAATCGCGCAAAATGACTATGTTTTCATTAATTGAAAAAAAAGGCTTTACAGATTTAAAAAAAACTAATATATTTTAAACTACAGTGTAATACAACTTTTAACAACGATACTAAATTAATTTACCATGCGATTTTTAAGAAAATGTTATTCAAGGTTAGTAATTATTCTCTTTTTTGAAACAACCAAGACAGAGAAAATTTAATAACTTGAAGTTCTAGGCTAAAAAAATTTTTTTCGACAAAATTCGTTTGTTTAATGATTTGAACTATAAAAATACTATTTAGAAACTGAATTTTAGGGAGAAATGAAATTATAAAGATTTAGAATATTATGGTCCGATAGGATGAGAACTGATTGAAAGGACAAACGTCCTTAAAAAAATCAAAAAAATAAATTTTTTTTTAAATATTCTTACGTTATTTGCAGCAATCATTCCATGGAACTTGTCTATTGTTTCCGTTCCCCAAATGACGCATTTAACGCATTTCCCGGAAACATTCACTACATAAAATTTCAAAAGTTCATTCTGGCCAGTTTTTCTCCAAGGAGTAATCACGTCGACATACATTACTAATGCTCTGAAAAAATAATTATTTCTTGAAATACATTTCAAACCTATATTCACCTTTAATAATAAATATATCTCATTTTCAAATTATGAATAAAACACGAATTTAAGAATTTTAACACAAACAAATTTAAACTCAATCATAAATAAATTAAACATTCAACATACACAGTTCTGTCCCAAAGTTGTATGGCCTCAATAACATCATTTTTGGTATATGGAAGCTGATAATCCATGATCTAAAAAAAATATTGTAATGATAATGAATTGACTTGTAGTACAGTCAGCCGACGCAAAATGTCGTTATTATTGCTCGCACCCCGTTTTCAATGGAATCTGGTGTGTGAGGTGATGCAGTTTAACAATGTAAAATCTTCTATTGGACTTTAGTTGCAGATCATTTTTAAAAAAATTAAAAACCGACTTGAAAAAGTGTTTTTCGATGCGCACTGCTTTCTACTTCAATTAATGAAAAAGATAGGTATTGAAATTACGAACCATTTGCAATTGCTTTATTTCTTTATTAAAAACAAATTTTAAACCACTAAATATGGCAATTTTTAAATTGTTAAATAATTTTGTTAATAACAAACTTATCGATACGAATCTTTTTTGTAAAGTAAGTTCTCGTCAAGCTGAATAATTCTGTCAAACTTCGAAGTTGATCAGACCAATAGTTTTTGAACAATTGCATTTGTTATTTAAATTTTTGTTTATTTTCAACTCGCCCTTATGAGAAATAAGTATTGGATTAAGTATCGGATTAAGTATTGGGGCGAAGTATTGGTTTAAGTATTGGATTAAGTACTGGAATGAGTATTCGGTTAAGTATTGGATTGAGTATTGGATCAAGTATTGGGTAAAGTATTGGATTAAGTACTGGTATAGGTATTGGAGACCCAATATTTTTTTCGCGCAATATATTTCTTTCAATACAAAAGAAAATTTTTATCTAATTTCAGTGGAACTGTAATTTGGCGATCCATATATTTCTATGTATTAAATGGACGACAAAAATCTATTGCGCAGACCTGAGAACCGTAGGAACTTAGTGCGCAACAAGTAAAATTTTGAACAATTTTTAGCGAAAAAAGTATTGGGTTTCCAATACTTATTCCAATATTTTATTCTAATACTTTATCCAATACTTAACCCTACACTTAATTCAATACTCAATCCAATAATCATTCCAGTACTTAATTCAATACTTAAACCAATACTTTATCCCAATACTCAATTCAATACTTAATCCAATACTTATTTTTCATAAGGGCGTTTAAACGCTATGCCAAAGTGAACGGTTTGCTTTTCCTTACCCTTAAAAAATCCTTTGAACCTTTATCTTTAATGAACATTTTGAAAAGAAACGATTTTTTTGTTTTAAGTGCATAATAATCGACCTTAAATGAAAAAAGAGCTTTTTGAGTTATATAAACAATTTCCAATATCTCTTGTGATTTTCATCTTATTAAATTTCTGTAAATTGCATTCGATTACATTTGTCGAAACACGAATTTAAAAAAAAAAGTTTATTTCTTTCAAGGGGGGGGGGGAGATAGGTTTTTTTTAAAAATTATTTACAACAAACTACTTAATATTTTTATTTGAAATTTATACCACTAATAGTTCATTAACTATACTATTTCATAAAAAATCAGCGAATTTTTTTGTCACTTTTTTCTTGTTCATATTTAAGCTCAAAGTGCAAGCAACAAATTTTGTTGCTGAAAAGCCTGGAGTGGGGGAACTGGGCGGCCCGCGACAGTCGCTCCACACGAAATTGATGCGAGTCGTTCGACTTGATAAAAGTTGTAATAAGTCGACTAATTATTATTCAATCTTCATCTTTTTATTTTAATTTCATATACTTTTTCCTGCTCATTTCAATTTTCATGGTTTCTGTGAAAAATAATAACAATTTCTGTTATAAATTAAAAAAGAATTTTTTCAATGTTAATTTTTTATCATTATTTATGAAAATTTTTCAATTCACTTTTTTTCAGGTTTCAATGTGACCCTTTAAGAATGTTAATTCACGTTAATTTACACACGCCCGTCAGACCACTGTCTGATTTCAGTTCCTTTAAAGTGAACTTTCTTGAATTGGTAAAGTCGAGGAAGTCAGGTGAGTTGCTTGCGCTGCTCTGCGGTAAATTGATTTCAACAGTTGAAATTTACAAAAATTGGCATAAAATTGATAATAATAAAGCAATTTTTTTTTCATTTTTTCTTTAAATTAAAGCTAACTTTAGTTTCGAATGTAAATTAAGCACAATTGAATAAAAGTTGACAATAACGTTACAACTTTATTATTAATTATTTAAATTATTAGTTAGATTAAACATTATGTTAGGTTAAAATAACTAATATTATAATAAAACTTTGTTAATTAATTTGCTTAGTCTTACGTTTCATAATGCAATACTATTGACATTGTTGCGTCATAAAGTTAATGATACAAATCATAGGTGTTTACTTTTGTTCATTTAAGGAAACGTAAATAAAAAAATATAGTAAATAATAAAAGATAAAAATAAATTGAAAAATATGTTTCCTTTATTTATACAAAATATTGCAGAAAATTTAAAAAGTAAAATACAAGTTTTGAGTTAATCATGAAAAGTTAGCTTTAATTAAAAAATAAATGATAAAAATTGCTTTATTATAAACTATTTTATGCCAATTTTTATAAATTTCAACGGTTGAAATCAATTTACCGCGAAGCAGCGCAAGCGACTCACCTGACTTCCTCCACTTTACCAATTCAAGAAAGTTCACTTTGAAGGAACTGAAATCAGACAGTGGTCTGACGGGCGTGTGTAAATGAAATACATTTTATTAAAGTAAATTAACATTCTTAAAGGGTCACATTGAAACCTGAAAAAAAGTGAATTGAAAAATTTTCATAAATAATGATAAAAAATTAACAATCAAAAAATTCTTTTTTAATTTATAACAGAAATTGTTATTATTATTCAAAGAAACCATGAAAATTGAAATGAGCAGCAAAAGTTTCATCAAATTAAAAAAAAGATGATGATTGAATGATAATTAGTCGACTTATTACAACATTCATCAAGTCGAACGGCTCTGAACAATAATATAATAATAAGAGATAAAGGAAGCAATTAATTAACAACACAATTGGAATGAGACTGTAGAACATTTATTGCTTATAAGGAAAACAAAGACAGAATGAAAGTTGTGCGAAGTTGCACCTGCAGTGCTAATTGTGAAATTGACGAGTCTGAGACCGATAACTTGACAACATTGGAAAGGTCTCAAAGGTCAATCACAATGTATGATAAAGTCACTGATCGCTGTGATATCGACAATAGACTCAGAGAGGATATCACAGTAACCACCAAAGTTTATAACAAAATACAATTGTGCTAGTCGAATGGGTTAACGATCACATTACAGGGGCATGGCCGTGACAAAATAATGATGCTAGGTAGAATGCAAAACAACAAAAATAAGAGGTTGAAAGAATGAAAAATTTGCAGTTACCAAAAATATGTATAAATAATAAAATAGATAAATATACAAAATTCACACTTTACTAAACGTTACCCATTGAAGACATCGTTGAAGAACAGCATCCTCTCGATTGGATAACCTCTGGCATCAAAGCTGTTTACCAACGGCACTCATCGATAAGTATTTTTCGTACTCTTTTAGGCTACCCTAAAGTAGCAGTTTGTTACATAATATACAGATACTTTCAATTTAATAGCACTATGCTATCTGTATCTGGCTTTGAAGCAATAACACCTTACTTTTGGGAGATGAAAATAATGAATCAAAATAAATATTAATTCTTATTAACTGGTAGCATCCTATTAGTTGTACTGAAATTTTGTATTTATTTATTATATTTGATATTTTTTATTTATACTATTTATAATATTTTTTGTTATTTTCATACATATAACATATACATCTTAATTCTATCTTAATACAACGCTCTAACCACTATGCTATACGCTCACTGGTAGACGTTTAACGCACTGCCTACATAAGCTACAACAAGAGGTGGGGGAAGAGCATTGCCAAAGACCTTCGCGCTAATGGGCCAAACACAATGGCTAAGGATTAAAAACATTTGCTATTGGCAGTCCGCAAATTCGCCGTTTAATCGAAACGAAAGCTTATGCTATCAAATCTAAAGCAGGGTGTTTATGATTCTACGGTTTCTTGTATGAATCAAATACTTAAAATATTTCTTTCAAAAATACCATGGAAACATTTTAAGAGAACTATGTTAAACGAATATTAAAATATACTATTGATTTATGTAAAGAAACAATTGAGTAGATAACAGTGATTTGATAGCACCATGCTATTATTTCAAAAACTTCAGACTTTTGTTTTAAAGGTCTTTGATTATGAGCCAATAAATCTATCATTAAAGTAATGACATGGAATTCAATAGGATAAAGGTATTTGATTCAATCCCCCACAGCACCTAAGCTTGCCTCAACTTTGCCAATCTTTTCTCAAGTCTTGACAACTTTCAGAAATTTTGCTGCAAGTTTAAGAACTTGAGGAAACGTTGGTAAAGTTGAGACAAATTTAGGTGCTGTGGGGGATAGTATTTTTTCCTCAGTGTACATGGCATGCCATGTAAGAAAATTACATTGTATCCTACGTGACACCCAATATGGTGAAGTGGAATGAAAATAATGAAACCTATATGGAGAGAATACCTTGAATACCAGATAGAAAGACCGATAGTTTTTCATAAGGAATCCCGTGTGGAATCCTACGCACTTTGCCACACAGAATGCCGTAGAGCGTATACCAATAAGTGCCGTATGGGACACAACGCACACATTTCAGACTACCCAAGTAGCACGTAATATTACGTGAGTATCGCAGTAATATTACATTCAATGTTAGTAATATTACAGGTTGATTTTACAGTAATATTTCTGTGACATTAAAATGTCCGCGTCAAGGTAATATTGCAAGGTAATATTGAGGTCATATTACAAAGTAATATTACAGTAATATTACAGTGACATTGTAGTAATATTACAATTAAATGTAATGTAGAAAAAATTTGGGGCACCGAGACTTAAACTCTTGTAAGCTGCCCAAGTAGGGAAACGTCTTAAACCACTCGTCCACTCAGCTCTTAGAATATATTTTAGAAAGTCTTCTTCATATTTTACTACATATTTGTAATATTACTGAAATAATAACTCAATATTACTTTGTAATATTACTATGTAATATCACCTCAACATTACCCTGTAATGTTACCTAGACGCGTACATTTTAATGTCTCGGAAATATTACTGTAACATCAACCCGTAATATTTCTAATATTAAATGTAATATGACTGCGATACTCACGTAATATTACGTGCTACTTGGGTAAATCATACAGTGATACCATTTTGGAAGAAATCAACACATTTCAATACTATAATAGGCATTTGGAAGTATTTTTTGTCACCTTTCAAACAATTTTTGAGAAATTACTCTACGACGATTTTTAAGGAAGGATGTTATCATTTATTTATAAAAATAGCCCTTTTTTCAATTGTTGGTAACTTGAGAAGAACTGACTTTTGGAAAAAATTGTTAAAAAATTATGCTTTTTGTCCGAAGAATTAGAATTTTTTTTTTTTTTTAATATTTAAATATTTTTTCTACCACACATGCACGAAAACCTCGTGTTTTCGTTCGTCTTAAGCGGGGCAGTACTCACAGTTTTTAGGTCAGTGAACGTTAGAGGTAAAAAAACTTCCGAACAGTGAAAAAAACTCGCAATGCGCCTGCGCGATGAGAGTTTTTTTCTCTGTTCGGAAGTTTTTTTATCTCTAACGTCACTAACCTGAAAACTGCGAGTGCTGACCCACTAACGCGAACGAAACACGAGATTTTCGTACATATGTGATAGAAAATAGCATATGCACCTCGGGAGGCCGATTTTTTTTATTATGCATCCCTCCCTTGATGCATAATATACTATTTTTTAATTCTACGGACAAAAAGGCACATTTTTTTTAACAATTTTTTACAAAAGTCAGTTGTTCTAAAGTTACCAACAATTGAAAAATAGTATATTATGTATCAAGGGAGGGAAGTCCGTGTTTTTTTGTCAAGCACAAATGTTCGAAGAACGAGTGTAGCACGAGCGTAGCAAGTGCGAAACGAGTTCGGAGAACATTGTGCGGGACAAAAAATCGGCCTCCCGAGGTGCATATGCTATTTTCTATCACATATGTACAAAAATCTCGTGTTTCGTTCGCGTTAGCGGGTCAGCACTCGCAGTTTTCAGGTTAGTGACGTTAGAGATATAAAAAAACTTCCGAACAGTGAAAAAAACTGTGAGTTCTGCCCCGCTTAAAGCGAACGAAAACACGAGGTTTTCGTACATGTGTGGTAGAAAGAGTTATTTTTATAAACAAATGATCATATCTTCCTTAAAAATTATCGTCGAGCAATTTCTAAAAAATCGTTTAAAAGGTGATAAAAATGATTTAAGTGCCTATTATGGTATCAAAATGTGATGATTACATCAAAACTGGTATGAATTTAAAATTTTTCAAAAAAAAGTAAAATTTTATTTTTTTATTTTAAGCAATTACAAAATAAAAAAATTAAAAATAAACATTTTCTACGTATTGTCTTAAGACAAATACTTAAGCTTTAAAATTAATATATGATAAAGGTTTTATCTTCATTATAAATCAAGGTACAAAACTTTTTGCAATGACCTTGCATGCCGTAGGGTGCAAATTCAAATTAATTTTTGGACTTGTAGCCCTATACACAAACATGGCAGTCAACAACCCTCGAAATTGTCGATTTTAGAAAATCTTTCTAAATAATAAAATTAAAGACTCAATGTATATTTCGGGGACATTCTCCCAGATACCTCTAACAACAAGTAGTAAAAGAATTTCTCTAACAACATTAACATCTTCGCTAGCTATAAGACAATATTTAAAACCAATTTACAAATTATAAGACTTGTACACAAATATTTACGCCCCCGGGCCAGGAAAACGTTTCTTGACAAATAGAGTGTTTAGACGTTTCTGATCATTCCAGTGATGCCTAACAGGAAAAGAACAAAATTATTTTTACAACCTAAGGTTCTTTGTCATGTTCTAGATCCAAATAAAGACTAAATTTCGGATTTGTAGCCTCATACAGAAATATGTGAGTCAACAACCCTCTAAAATGTCGATTTTAAATATTCTTTATAAATATTAAAATGAAAGACTCAATGCATATTTTGGGGACATCATCCCAGATACCTCTAACAACAAGTAGTAAAAGAATTTCTCTAGCTACATTAACATATTCGCTAGCTATAAGACACCATTTAAAACCAATTTACAAAGTATTAGACTTGTACACAAAAATTTACGCCACTTGGCCTCGAAAACGTTTCTTGACAAATAGAGTGTTTAGGCGATTCTAATCATGGCAGTCATGCCTAACAGGAATAAGAACAAAATTACTTTTACTACCTAAGGTTCTTTGTCATGTTCTGGATCAAAAAAAAGACTTATTTTCGGATTTGTAGCCCCATACACAAACATGTGAGTCAATAACCCGCAAAAATTTCAATTTAAAAATTTCTTTATAAATATTAAAATTAAAGACTCAATAAATATTTCGGGGACATTAGCTCAGATAGCTCCAACAACAAGTAGTAAAAGACTTTCTCTAGCTACATTAATATATTCGCTAGCAATTAGACCCCATTTTAAACCAATTTACGAATTATTAGACTTGTACACAAAAATCTACGCCCCCTGTCCTTGGAAACATTTCTTGACAAATAGAGTGTTAATGCGTTTCTGACCATTCCAGTGATGCCTAATAGGAAAAAGATAGAATATAGTCTTGCTACCTAAGTTTTTTTGCCATGTTCAGGCTCCATAGTTGAACATATTTTTAAATTTGTAGCACCATACACAAACATGTGAATCAACAACCCTCGAAAATGTAGATTTTAGAAAATCTTTCTAAATATTAAAATTAAAGACTCAATGTATATTTCGCGGACATCGTCCCAGATACCTCTAACAACAAGTAGTAAAAGAATTTTTCTAGCTACATGAACATCTTTGCTAGCTATTAGACACCATTTGAAACCAATTTACAAATTAATAGACTTGCACACAAAAATTTACGCGACCTGGACTCGAAAACTTTTCTTGACAAATAGAGTGTTCAGGCGTTTCTGATCATTCCAGTGATACCTGACAGGAAAAAGATACAATCTAGTCTTGCTACCTAAATTTCATTGCCATGTTCAGGCTCCATAGTTGAACTTATTTTTAAATTTGTAGCCCCATACACAAACACGTGAATCAACAACCCTCGAAAATGTCGATTTTCGAAAATCTTTCTAAATATTAAAATTAAAGACTCAATGTATGTTTCGGGGACATGGTCCCAGATACCTCTAACGAGAAGTAGTATAAGAATTTCTCTAGCTACATTAACATCTTCGCTAACTATTAGACACCATTTGAAACCAATTTACAAACTTATAGACTTGTACACAAAAATTTACGCCACCTGGACTCGAAAACTTTTCTTGACAAACAGAGTGTTTAGGAGTTTTTGATCATTCCAGTCATGCCTAACAGGAAAAAGATACAATATAGTCTTGCTACCTAAGTTTTTTTGCCATGTTCAGACTCCGTAGTTAAACTTATTTTCGAATTTGTAGCCCCATACACAAACATGTGAATCAACAACCTTCGAAAATGCCGATTTCAGAAAATCTTTCTAAATATTAAAATTAAAGACTCAATGTATATTTCGGGGACATCATCCCAGATACCTCTAACCACAAGTAGTAAAAGAATTTCTCTAGCTACATAAAACATATTTGCTAGCTATTAGTCCCCATTTTAAACCAATTTTCAAATTATTAGACTTGTACACAAAAATTTACGTCACATAGCCTCGAAAACGTTTCTTGACAAATAGAGTGTGTAGGCGTTTCTGATCATTCCAGTGATACCTGACAGGAAAAAGATACTATCTAGTCTTGCTACCTAAGTTTCTTTGCCATGTTTAGGCTCCATAGTTGAACATATTTTTAAATTTGTAGCACCATACACAAACATGTGAATCAACAACCCTCGAAAATGTAGATTTTAGAAAATCTTTCTACATATTAAAATTAAAGACTCAATGTATATTTCGCGGACATCGTCCCAGATACCTCTAACAACAAGTAGTAAAAGAATTTTTCTAGCTACATGAACATCTTTGCTAGCTATTAGACACCATTTGAAACCAATTTACAAATTAATAGACTTGCACACAAAAATTTACGCGACCTGGACTCGAAAACTTTTCTTGACAAATAGAGTGTTCAGGCGTTTCTGATCATTCCAGTGATACCTGACAGGAAAAAGATACAATATAGTCTTGCTACCTAAGTTTCTTTGCCATGTTCAGGCTCCATAGTTGAACTTATTTTCGAATTTGTAGCCCCATACACAAACATGTGAGTCAACAACCCTCGAAAATGTCGATCTCAGAAAATCTTTCAAAATATTAAAATTAAAGACTCAATGTATATTTCGGGGACATCATCCCAGATACCTCTAACAACAAGTAGTAAAAGAATTTCTCTGGCTACATTAACATCTTCGCTAGCAATTAGACACCATTTGAAACCAATTTACAAATTAATAGACTTTTACACAAAAATGTACTCCACCTGGCCTCGAAAACGTTTCTTGACAAATAAAGTGTTTAGGCGTTTCTGATCATTCCAGTGATACCTGACAGGAAAAAGATACAATCTAGTCTTGCTACCTAAGTTTCTTTGCCTTGTTCAGGATCCATAGTTAAACTTATTTTCGAATTTCTTGCCCCATACACAAATATGTGAGTCAACAACCCACGAAAATGTCGATTTTAGAAATTCTTTATAAATATTAAAATGAAAGACTCAATGCATATTTCGAGGACATCATCCCAGATACCTCTAACCACAAGTAGTAAAAGAATTTCTCTAGCTACATAAAACATATTTGCTAGCTATTAGTCCCCATTTTAAACCAATTTACAAATTATTAGACTTGTACACAAAAATTTACGTCACATAGCCTCGAAAACGTTTCTTGACAAATAGAGTGTGTAGGCGTTTCTGATCTTTCCAGTGATACCTGACAGGAAAAAGATACAATCTAGTCTTGCTACCTAAATTTCATTGCCATGTTCAGGCTCCATAGTTGAACTTATTTTTAAATTTGTAGCCCCATACACAAACACGTGAATCAACAACCCTCGAAAATGTCGATTTTCGAAAATCTTTCTAAATATTAAAATTAAAGACTCAATGTATGTTTCGGGGACATGGTCCCAGATACCTCTAACGAGAAGTAGTATAAGAATTTCTCTAGCTACATTAACATCTTCGCTAACTATTAGACACCATTTGAAACCAATTTACAAACTTATAGACTTGTACACAAAAATTTACGCCACCTGGACTCGAAAAATTTTCTTGACAAACAGAGTGTTTAGGCGTTTTTGATCATTCCAGTCATGCCTAACAGGAAAAAGATACAATATAGTCTTGCTACCTAAGTTTCTTTGTCATGTTCAGGCTCCATAGTTGAACTTATTTTCGAATTTGTATCCCCAGACACAAACATGTGAGTCAACAACCTTCGAAAATGCCGATTTCAGAAAATCTTTCTAAATATTAAAATTAAAGACTCAATGTATATTTCGGGGACATCATCCCAGATACCTCTAACAACAAGTAGTAAAAAATTTCTCTAGCTACATTAACATATTTTCTAGCTATTAGACCCCACTTTAAACGAATTTACAAATTATTAGACTTGTACACAAAACTCTACGCTCCTTGGCTTCGAAAACGTTTCTTGACAAATAGAGTGTTTAGGCGTTTCTGATCATTCCTGTAATGCCTAAAAGGAAAAAGATACAATATGGTCTTGCTACCTAAGTTCCTTTGTCATGTTCAGGCTCCATAGTTAAACTTATTTTCAAATTTGTAGCCCCATACATATTAGACTTGTACACAAAACTCTACGCCCCCTGTCCTCGAAAACGTTTCTTGACAAATAGAGTGTTTAGGCGTTTCTGATCATTCCACTGATGCCTTACAGGAAATGAACAAAATTACTTTTACTACCTAAGTTTCTTTGTCATTTTCTGGATCCAAATAAAGACTTATTTTTGCTTTGTAGCCCCATATCCAAACATGTGGTGTCAACAACCGTCTAAAATGTCGATTTTAGAAATTCTTTATAAATATTGAAATTAAAGACTCAATGCATATTTCGGGGACATTAACCCAGACACCTCTAACAACAAGTAGAAAAGAATTTCTCTAGCTACTTTAAAATCTTTGCTAGCTATTAGAACTCATTTTAATCAATTTTACAAATTATTAGACTTGTACACAAAAATCTACGCCACCTGGCCTCGAAAAAGTTTCTAGACAAATAGAGTGTTTAGGCGTTTCTGATCGTTCTAGTGATGCCTAACAGGAAAAAGAAAGAATATAGTCTTGCTACCTAAGTTTCTTTGCAATGTTCTGGCTTAAAATTTAGACTTATTTTTGGAACTGTAGCCCTATACACAAACAAATGTTTCAACAACCCTTGAAAATGTCGATTTTAGAAATTCTTTATAAATATCAAAACTAGAGACTAAATGTATATTTCGGGGACATCATCCCAGATACCTTTAATAACAAGTAGTAAAAGAATTTCTCTAGCTACAGTAACATTTTCGCTAGCTATTAGACTTCATTTTAAACCAATTTACAAAGTATTAGACTTGTACACAAAAATCTACGCCTTCTGGCCTCGAAAACGTGTCTTGATAAATCCGCGAATTTAGACGATGCTGATCATCCCAGTGATGCAAAAAAAGGGAAAAGGAAAATATTGCTTTTATTACCTAAGGTTTTTTGACATGTTTACAATTTACTTTGAATGTGGGTCTAGAACATGGCAAAGCACTAAATGTTGCAAGAGATATTTTTTTCTATTTAATTTTAGACATGAATGTGATAATGAGAATCGATTAAGTTCGTCGTTTGTTACTAAATGTTTTCAAATGCAATAATTTGCAGGAAACGTTTTCGAGGAAAGTTGACTTAGTTTCTTTTGAACACGCCTAATATTTTGGAATTTTGTTTGAAATTGGGTTTAATAAATGTCAAGTATTTTAATGAAGCTAGACTCATTTTGTTTACTCGTTGTAAGAAATAACTGGGACTATGTGCTTGGATTATGCATTTGGTCTGATTTTTTTTGTACATAATTTCTAATGATTACGTTTTTGAGGGTTGTTGACACACATGTTTGTGTACAGTCCTTGTTCTCATGGTTTAGTTACAAACGTGATTAATCAATCCTGGGACTTCACCATTTACGCTTTCTGCTCACATCGAATTTCATTCTTAAGGCATAGAATCAAACATCGAACGTCCGCTAGCTTTCAAAATTTTTAGGAGTACATTTGTGTGCCTCGACATTAGTGCACTTGTATTTGTTCTTGCTCGTACGTAACTACTGCGCATGTACTTTTGCGTTAAAACACGAGTGAGCATATATTCGAGCATTAGAACACTAGTGCGCACGTATTTGAGCATTAAAACACTAATGCGCATGTGTTTGTGCGCTGGAACACTAGTTTTCATGTATTTGATCATTACGACACTACTGCGCATGTATTGGTGAAATTGAACACTAGTACGCATGTTTATCATCATTGTGTTACTACTGCGCATGTATTTGTGCATTAAAACACAAGTGCGCATGTTTTGGATCATTAGGTCACTACTGCGCATGTTTTTGATAATTGGGTCACAACTGCGTATATGGGGCAAAATTCCTGAACTGTCCAGGTCAAAAAATAAAATTTATTCAAACTTTGCTAAAATGTTTCCATTGTTAGTGGAAGTGTAAATACCAAATATTTTGAAATTCCATGAAATAGTTTTTGAGTTACACAGTTTTAAAATTTTGAATTTTTTAAAAATGTAGTTTTTTTAATTAATTATTCTTCTAAGTAGATTGCATAAAAGTTAACATATATATAGTGATTTTTAAAGCTTTTTTTACCCGCTATTCGATAATAATAATTTTTTTTTTAAAAAAAAAAATTGACCTTTAAATTCAAGGTCAAAGTGTTAATTTGATTGTATCTCGAAATCGGAGATTTAAAAAAAATTTTAACCTATCTCAATGGAAAGCTTGACTTTTTTCCTATAAGATATGTAAAAATTAGATTGGAACTCTAAATACTTTTGTCAAAAATACATATTAAATACCCCCTCGCGCTCGAATAGCGCGACCTCGCGCGAGTTTCCTGGTTAATCGAGAGCGCGCGGGTATTTGAGGTGTATTTTTGACAGAAGTTTTTAGAGTTCCACTCTAATTTTTACATATCTTATAAAAAAAAAGTCAAGCTTTCCATTGAGATAGGTTAAAATTTTTTTTAAATCTCCGATTTCGAGATACAATCAAATTAACACTTTGACCTTGAATTTAAAGGTCAATTTTTTTTTTACAAAAAAAAATTTATTATTATCAAATAGCCTGTGAAAAAAGCTTTAAAAATCACTATATATATGTTAACTTTTATGCAATCTACTTAAAAGAATAATTAATTAAAAAAACTACATTTTAAAAAAATTCAAAATTTTAAAACTGTGTAACTCAAAAACTATTTTATGGGATTTGAAAATATTTGGTTTTTACACTTCCACTAACAATGGAAACATTTTAGCAAAGTTTGAAGAAATTTTATTTTTTGACCTGGACAGTTCAGGAATTTTGCCCTATATGTTTGTTCACTTGAACATTAATGCGCATGTTTTTGATTATTAGGTCACTACTGCGCATATGTTTGTTCACTAGAACATTAGTGCGCATGTTTTCGATTATTAGGTCACTACTGCGCATGCATTTGTGCACTAGAACACAAGTGCGCATGTTTTTGATCATTAGGTCACTTCTGCGCATGTATTTGTGCACTAGAACATTAGTGCGCATGTTTTTATTTATTAGGTCACTACTGCGCATGTATTTGTGCACTGGAACACTAGTGCGCATGTTTTTGATAATTGGGTCATGACTGCGCATATATTTGTTCACTAGAACATTAGTGCGCATGTTTTTGATCATTAGGTCACTACTGCGCATGTATTTGTGCACCAGAACACTAGTGCGCATGTTTTTGATTATTAGGTTACTACTGCGCATGTATTTGTGCACCAGAACACAAGTGCGCATGTTTTTGATCATTAGGTCACTACTGCGCATCTATTTGTTCACTATAACCCTAGTGCGCATGTTATCGTTAAACACAGTTCTACTGCGCAACTTCTAATTGTGGGTACTGGAATGCCCTGTGGTATCATCAGACTCAATTATTTGTAATAATCCGTTTTATATAATTATATTTTATGTACAGCATATTTTGAGGCCTTCCCATGAAAATCTAAATTAACTCGGAAATTGATATCGACCCGCCATCTCTGATCTACCGGGGAACTTCGAAGTCCTCAAAAATCTTTTTTTCTTTAAAATCGGCAAAATGTCCCCAAACTATGCGTTGTACACAATTGCTCTTTTGAGGACGTCCTCAAAATAGCAAAATGTCCCCGAAATATACTTTGGATGAAAGAAAAGTCCTCGAAACCTACATTGTACATATATATAAATACATATATATATATATATATATATATATTTATATATATGTACAATGTAGGTTATATATATATATATATATATATATATATACCACATCTTGATCAACAACAAATATTGTAGCTTATAATTCATAAATTTAGAAAAACATATAATATTCTTTCAGCAGGTTCTTGCATTGTGTAGGTGATATCAGTGCTATCGGACACTTAAAATTGGAAACTTGACTTTCGGGTTCAAGCACCGGTAGCAAAGTCGGTTTAAGTGCGAAAACTAACAAATTTTAAGTTTTATATAATAATAAGTCATATTGGTTATTATTCATAAAATAATCTTTAAATTTACTGTAACAAGTTCGCTACAAATATGTTTTTAAAAATAAAATTAATGAAATATTCGACAAATACTTATGAAATAAGTAGACAGTTATTTTTATTTTTTTTTTTAAGAAAAATAAGTAATCGAATGTATTATGAATTTTTGATAATCAAAGTTTTTTTATTTTTTTCTAAATGGAAAATGCAATTCAGTCTGATTTTAATAAAAAATTGAAATATTTATTAGGCATCAAAATCACTTCATTTATTTTATTTTTTATAGTAATCAATGCAATTTACTATGATTTTAAAAATAAAGCGAATCAAAGATTTATCAAAAATTTTAGTTATATCTTTTTCCAGAATTAGAAAATTAATTACTTTATTTGTATACGTTACAAATTTGCTAAGAAATTTGACAATTAAAAAGTAGCAACTAAAAATGTAAATAAAAACATTTATTTTACTATATCTAATATAATTATTTGTCCAATTGACATAAACTTTTTAATAACAGTCCCCATTTAATCTCTGTTTTTGATTTACTGTGTAAGTCGGGTTGTATTCTTTCTCTATTCTAATTAAATCAAAAGGTTTTGTGTTAAAACTTTTGGATATTCAAAAATAATTTAAAAATAAATATAAATAAATAACATTGTAATATATAAATTTTTATTTTCTATTTTTAAATTCTCCAATTGTTTATTGAAATATTAAATGTAAATAAATAAGTTTTTACTGTTTGGAAACAAATTTTGTATGCTGAATCAAATTTTTTATTTTTGAAAAATAAAGTTGAATATTTTTCTTATGTAATGTAAATAATTTTAATTTCTGTTTTTCTTATTATATTGAATTGTATATTTTATTTTTCACAAATAAAATAATTTACTTTTTAAAATCATAGTAAATTGCATTTCTTATTTTTTAAAAATAAAATTATAAAACTACTTGATAAATAATTTATTTATTTATTTTTTTATTTTTATTTACGTAGTTTACGAAGTAAACTTTTTTATTGTATAAGCAAGATATATGTAAGTGTAGCATGAAATAAATCAAATAAATGTAATCTAAAACATATTTTGTTTCTAAGATCATATAAAATTGGATTTATTATTTTGTAAAAATAATATAAATAATAAATTTGATTAATATTTATTGTAATTAATTTTCACAACAGAAAATATTTATTAATTAGGTACTCTGTTTATTTAGTTTTAAAAAATTAAACAATTATTTTAGTCTATATACAATCTTTATTTCCGATCTCCTATGTAAGGCGGGTTGCATTCTTCTTATAAACTAAATTAACCCTACTATTTTGTGTTGAAACTCTTAGATTTTAACAAATATTTCATTTTTGGGTGAATGAATTCCTGCGCTAATCTCGCGCTAGATCTGCGATTCCTATGTTCCGGAGCTAGAATATTTTTTATACTTAAGTATGTTAATTCTGACACAAAAATCAAAATTTTCCAGTAGGGTGCAGAAGGTACACCCATACAGAACGTTAACTAGGCAAGATTTTAAACTTATTTTTTAAGATACGTGTACTTCCGGAGCTACAATATTTTTTATACTTAAGTATGTTAATTCTGACACAAAAATAAAAATTTTCCAATAGGGTGCAAAAGGTACACCCTTACAGGGATTTAACTATGCAAGATTTTAAACTTATTTTTTAAGATACGTGTACTTCCGGAGCTACAATATTTTTTATACTTAAGTATGTTAATTCTGACACAAAAATAAAAATTTTCCAATAGGGTGCAAAAGGTACACCCCTACAGAACGTTAACTAGGCAAGATTTTAAACTTTTTTTTTAAGATACGTGTACTTCCGGAGCTACAATATTTTTTATACTTAAGTATGTTAATTCTGATGCAAAAATGAAAATTTTCCAATAGGGTGCAAAAGGTACACCCTTACAGGGATTTAACTAGGCAAGATTTTAAACTTATTTTTTAAGATACGTGTACTTCCGGAGCTACAATATTTTTTATACTTAAGTATGTTAATTCTGACACAAAAATAAAAATTTTCCAATAGGGTGCAAAAGGTACACCCTTACAGGGATTTAACTAGGCAAGATTTTAAACTTATTTTTTAAGATACGTGTACTTCCGGAGCTACAATATTTTTTATACTTAAGTATGTTAATTCTGACACAAAAATCAAAATTTTCCAGTAGGGTGCAGAAGGTACACCCATACAGAACGTTAACTAGGCACGATTTTAAACTTATTTTTTAAGATACTTGTACTTCCGGAGCTACAATATTTTTTATACTTAAGTATGTTAATTCTGATACAAAAATAATAATTTTCCAATAGGGTGCAAAAGGTACACCCCTACGGAACGTTAACTAGGAAAGATTTTAAACTTTTTTTTTTAAGATACGTGTACTTCCGGAGCTACAATATTTTTTATACTTAAGTATGTTAATTCTGACACAAAAATAAAAATTTTCCAATAGGGTGCAAAAGGTACACCCTTACAGGGATTTAACTATGCAAGATTTTAAACTTATTTTTTAAGATACGTGTACTTCCGGAGCTACAATATTTTTTATACTTAAGTATGTTAACTCTGACACAAAAATAAAAATTTTCCAATAGGGTGCAAAAGGTACACCCCTACAAAACGTTAACTAGGCAAGATTTTAAACTTATTTTTTAAGATACGTGTACTTCCGGAGCTACAATATTTTTTATACTTAAGTAGGTTAACTCTGACACAAAAATAAAAATTTTCCAATAGGGTGCAAAAGGTACACCCCTACAGAACGTTAACTAGGCAAGATTTTAAACTTTTTTTTTAAGATACGTGTACTTCCGGAGCTACAATATTTTTTATACTTAAGTATGTTAATTCTGATGCAAAAATGAAAATTTTCCAATAGGGTGCAAAAGGTACACCCTTACAGGGATTTAACTAGGCTAAATTTTAAACTTATTTTTTAAGATACGTGTACTTCCGGAGCTACAATATTTTTTATACTTAAGTATGTTAATTCTGACACAAAAATAAAAATTTTCCAATAGGGTGCAAAAGGTACACCCTTACAGGGATTTAACTAGGCAAGATTTTAAACTTATTTTTTAAGATACGTGTACTTCCGGAGCTACAATATTTTTTATACTTAAGTATGTTAATTCTGACACAAAAATCAAAATTTTTCAGTAGGGTGCAGAAGGTACACCCATACAGAACGTTAACTAGGCACGATTTTAAACTTATTTTTTAAGATACTTGTACTTCCGGAGCTACAATATTTTTTATACTTAAGTATGTTAATTCTGATATAAAAATAATAATTTTCCAATAGGGTGCAAAAGGTACACCCCTACAGAACGTTAACTAGGCAAGATTTTAAACTTATTTTTTAAGATACGTGTACTTCCGGAGCTACAATATTTTTTATACTTAAGTATGTTAATTCTGACAGAAAAATAAAAATTTTCCAATAGGGTGCAAAAGGTACACCCTGACAGGGCGTTAACTAGGCAAGATTTTTTTTTTTTTTTTAAGTCGTTTATTTCCTGATTTATGATTTTTTTTTATAATATTTTAATTTGAAAATAAAATTATACATTTTTGTAATTTGTCTTAGATTGTACACTTTGTCCATGCTTTTATCAGGTAATAATGATAATTTCTTTTTTGGTGACTTTTTTTGCTTTTGATACAATTTTCTTGTAATTGATTTTTTTATATGCGGTTAATGCGGTTTTTGTGTATCATTTGTTTTTATTTATTTAACGTTTTATTTAGTTGGTTAGAATGAAAACTTGAATATAAATTTTTTTAATTAGCACTATGTTGAAGATTAATTTATCGCTGGAAGAAAATAATAGCGAAGCTCAAATTAATAGTTGGGCTGCTGCAATAGCGCATAATGTTAATAATATATCTGATGTAGACTTTTCATGTTACAGTCGATCATCTCTTTGTGGCAAGGTTAAAATTTTTACCTTAATTCTTAGGAGTATATAATAATTTAAGGAAATTTTTATTGTGATGTTTATTATACTTTTGTATAAAATTGTTTGTTAAATTTGGTGTACTTTTTTTTAATGTTATAATCTATATTTTTTAGAATTTTTATGTGAATGATGTAAAGAAGTAACCAGTTTTAAAGTAGGACGATATTTATCAAAATTGTAATTTTTACAAATTGCATTTTTTTAATTTGTTAGGAATTTTGAGGTTTATCTATTCGCATTAAAGCCTTCTAAAAAATTCCTAACATAATTGTTGTTAGTTTGAATTATAGAAGTATAATATTTATAAATTATCTCTTATTTCGTGTTTTCTTCATTAATAGGTTTCTACTTATTTGAAGAAACCTTTCTGCAAGAAATTTGCAATACGCATTTCGCGTGCGTGGAAAAATAATTCAGGTGGAATTCGTGAAATTACTTCTAGCTTACTTGAAGACCGTTTTAATGACTGTGAATTTAGATTATTTGAAAAAAACACTAGCTCGAGGAATATAAATAGTTATGATTATAATGTACAAAACAATAATGGAAATGGCGGAAATATTGGAGGACAAGTTTTAGAGATTAATGAGCATATAGGTAACAATTTTTTAAAATTTGTAATCAATGATCGATAATCCTATAATTCAAATAATACAATTAAATAAATCGTATATAGTTTGCTACGACTCTCTTTTGTCTAAATATTTTGTTAAATGAAAAGATTGTTTCGATTGTATGTCAGCTTTGTTGAAATGCAAAATATGGTCTTGGAAGGTATAAGCTTTGTAAAAATTTAATTTTACAATCATATTTAGAATATGACGTTAAAGTTCGCAACGATTCAAAGAAACAAAAAAAGTTGAATGAATAATGTTCAAACAAAAAATTTGAAGTAGAATTTTTTTAACTTTTTTTTCTAATAAATTTAATTAATAATGAATTAACTATATTCAACCAAAAAAAGTAGCATGCCAAGGGTATAGCAATTTGTTTGTATAGTTTCGAATCGATAAGATTATAGTATTAAATTTTTAAATACTAAAAAAATATTTGTGACCATTTTAGAAATTATTAAAAATTGAATGTCTAATTTGAGACTCTCTCCCTTTAAAATAAAAAATTTTTTTGTTCGTATGTTAGAAACGTTGCACATTTTTACAGCACAATTTATAAAGGGATATTTTTAATGCATGATTTTTGATAAATATATTGGGCAGTGACTGATAATAACGTAATATTAATATATAATTCAGGATCCACAACTTATATTAAGGTTAACCAATATTAACTGCGTATTAATAAATGATTATATATTTTCAGTGGATAGTAACAAAAGATTTAAAACTTCAACTCCGAAAAAATTATCAAAAAATATAAGAAATGGATCAGGAAATTGTTTAGAAGAAACCTTTTCTACAAAACTTTCTGATGTTAGTAATATTTTACAAAATGACTCTGTGAATTTGGTAGAAAATACAACTTTTAATTATCAAGAAACTGAAAATTTAAGTTACTTAAAGACAAGAAATAAATTGACTCAAGACAATAGTGAAGTAGGATGTGATGATGATACAAATGACTTTTCATCTTTATGTACCAAGCAAGAAAATTTTGAAATATGCAATCAGAGTGACAATGAGTCTTATAATGAAGATAAGATGCAAAGACATCAGACTCCAAAAACTATACCAAAAACAGATGTGAAATATAGCAAAGAGTTAGGTTACTTTGAAATATCTACGGAATTATTTAAAGATAAAACCGATAATTTTTCTGATGAATATATGAAACAAGAATTAGACAAAGCGTTGATAAATTTATTGCCAAGCCGATGTCCTGTAAGATATAGAGGGGGATTTAAACTTAATAAAAAAGGGATTTTAACAGGTTATGGTTACTGTGCGTATTTATCACACAATCAAGATTTTCGCTTGATTTTGACAAATATTTTTTCAGAAACGGCCAATGTGTTTGTTTCATGCACAAAATGGAAGAAACCAATACACACAGGTGGTCCGATTTTTCAAACGCTTCGTGGAGATGAACGACTAAAAGTTCAAATGATGATGCAAAAGATGACTGCTAAACAATTGCAACTAAAAGCCACTGAAGAAGTTGATTCGGAAATAGCTCACAGTGGTCACAATCAACACTTACGAAGTTTAACAGTTTATCATAAAGCTAATTCAGAATTTAAACATCGAAATGATTTAGTTCTTGCATCTAAAGACTTAAATAATTTATTTCAAAATCAAATTGAAGAGTTAAAGAAAAAGGATGTTTATATTCAACACAGCAGTGTGCCAATAAATGTCCAAATGTATTCAAAAAATCAGTTGGAAATTCTAAATAACGATGATCAAATATTACATTTTGACGCTACAGGTCGAGTTGTAATGAAACCAAGAGATCTTCCGGCCTGTAAAATTCTTTGGTATTCTTTTGTTCTAACAAAGAATAACATGTTTGTCCCTATAGCTAAAATGATTAGTGAGAAACATGATGCCACAACTATTAAAAACTTTATGGGAAATTTTTTATATTTTGCAAAACAGAACGGACACAATTTGTCTAATATAAAAGCAATTGTTGTCGATTGGAGTTGGGCCTCAATCATTGCTATAAATAGGGAATGGAATGAAATGTCAACATTGCAGTATTTAGATTTGGCTTACGAATGTCTCTTACAAGATGGAATTTTACCTACAAATATTAAAATAGTTCACAGTTGTTGCACACACATGATAAATAGCTTTAAAGAAACAATATCTAAAAAATTTAAAAAATGTAAGCCGAATATTAACTTCCTTTTAGATTGTTTATCTCGGATGATACTTTGTACCACACTAGAAGAATTAGATGTAGTTTTCACAGCGATTGTAACCACTTTATTGACTACTAGTCGAAGAGAAGCTGCCAATAGTATTGTCATACTAGAAGGATTTAAAACTGATGGACTTAAGGAAGAAACTAAAATAGAAGTAATAGAAGAAAAAAAAGTACTTTATGAAGACAATAAAAATAAACACAACACAATATATCAGAACTCAAAATTTTGGCAGCGATATAAAAAAATATTAGATTCTGTAGAAGCTAGTGTTGCATCTGAAGAAACAGCAAGCAATGAATATCATTGCACAAAATTAGCACATTTTATAACAAATTCCTATATGCCATATGCATGTATGTTTACAGCATTACTTTTAAAAAAAAATCTTCCAACAGTAACACGACTCAGTAATGGAACAGTGGAAGGATTTTTTGGTTTTGTAAAAACAAATTTATTTAAAGAACTATTACCTGTAACTATTACAGAGTTCGTTTTAAAAATGCAATCTTATGTCACACGAGTCTGCCGAATATTTATTGAAAATTTGTGTTTAAAAGGTCGAAATCATGTAAAAATAAACGAGAAGATAAAAAATGAAAAATTTGTTAAAAAAAAAAGAAATAATAAGCAGAATATTGTTCAAATCACAAATCTACATAATTCAAATGAAAAAATGTTTAATGAAAAGTTAGAACGAAATGTGGAAGAAGAAGAAAAAGAAGAAGAAGAAGAAGAAGAAGAAGACAAAGAGAATAAACCTCTCATGATTCATCATCATCCTCCAGCAGATCCAAAAGAAGAATGGGATAAGCCCACAAAGAGAAAAATCCGATCACATTTTGATGGTCACAATATTAAAAAAGTTTGTAAAGAAATAAGAAAAGAAAATACATGTGCATTAGATAGAAGCAGTTGCTCTACGCATGATGCAGCAATGAAAAATACTTTGTTTAGGGACAAAGAGTATTACATGAAGTACACTTCTGACGATTACGTAATTGGAATATTTTCAAACAAAAAATCAATAGGAATTGTTAATTTCCATTTATATGCCAGTTCTTACCGTACTTTAGACTTACAAAGAGTAGGTAAATCAGCTTGGATTGAAGGAGACGTAATAGACTGCTTTGCTGCTATTCATTTAGCTTCTTGGAAAAATGTTAAATATATTTCAGCATCACTGTCCAATTCCATACTGGGAAATTATAGTGATAAAGAAGCGCATGAAGATAGTCTAATTTATAAGTTAAATTTACCAAAAAGTGGAAAAGTATTTATACCTTACGTATACGTGAATCATTGGAGACTTTTAATTGCAGACAATGACGAAAAAAGTATAACAGTAATTGATCCTAAAGTTATGCAATCATGTATTGACACTGCGAGAGCATTTAAATCATTTAAAGATTATATTCATTCAGAAAAACATCAATTTAAGTTACCTCATATAAACTGGATACTTAAAGATCCACCAAGAGGAAGACCATTACAAACAGATTCAGTTAACTGCGGAGTTTTTGTAATGTATTATATGGATTGCATAGGCAAAAGAAGAGCTTTCAATTTTAATTTTAATCCAAAAAAATATAGACTTAAGATAGCAGACGATTTGCTAAAAAAATCGGAAAGTTTGAAAGACTGTTGCCAATATTGCATCAACTCAGAGCCAAATTTAACAATGGTAATGTGTGAATTATGTAGACGTTGGGTTCACACAAGTTGTTTAAGAATAAAGTTTCAGGACACAAAGAATTATAGTGACAAATCAACATCATACACATGTGCTACTTGCACAAAAGCATGTGAGTCAGGCCCTAGAAATTGGATGTTAAGAAAATAGTTAAACAATAATGAAAGATAATTTTTAACAATTAAGAAAAACTTTTTTATATTACAAACGAAAAGAAGAGATAAATATAATTGTTAAAACGAAAATTTCACAATGCATTAATGTAAAATCCAATCAAAGTTGACAATTATTAAAACCTTGTTGTTCTTTAAAGATTTTTATGTTTAATTCTAATATAATTGTTATCGCAGACTAAAGCTTAATAAAAATACATAAAAAACTATTAATGAAATATTTTTACTAAACAAGATGCATTGCTTTAGTACAACACCACTGAGAAAAAAAAAGATGTTTTGAGGTATTATCTGAATAGAACTAGGTAGAATATTTGATATTGTATATTTTTGAACACCAATCTAGCTTAAACGGAATATAAACTCTAGATTGTGCTAAATGGGAACGGGTAATATATTTCTTATGCTGTTTTTTTCAGTACTACCAAAAACATTTCAAAACGTATATTTACAATCCAATTCTTTCAGTGTCATTAATTATACACTTGATATAAAATTAATATATTTAAGATAAAAAAATAATATAGCACCAGAAATAGACGTATGTTAAAATAAACTTTAAAATCTTGCCTAGTTAACGCGCTGTAAGGGTGTACCTTTTGCACCATACTAAAAAATTATTATTTTTGTGTCAGAATTAACATACTTAAGTATAAAAAATATTGTAGCTCCGGAAGTACACGTACCTTAAAAAATAAGTTTAAAATCTTGCCTAGTTACCGTTCTGTAGGGGTGTACCTTTTGCACCCTATTGGAAAATTTTTATTTTTGTGTCAGAATTAACATACTTGAGTATAAAAAATATTGTAGCTCCGGAAGTACACGTATCTTAAAAAATAAGTTTAAAATCTTGCCTAGTTAAATCCCTGTAAGGGTGTACCTTTTGCACCCTATTGGAAAATTTTTATTTTTGTGTCAGAATTAACATACTTAAGTATAAAAAATATTGTAGCTCCGGAAGTACACGTATCTTAAAAAAAAAAGTTTAAAATCTTTCCTAGTTAACGTTCCGTAGGGGTGTACCTTTTGCACCCTATTGGAAAATTTTTATTTTTGTGTCAGAATTAACATACTTAAGTATAAAAAATATTGTAGCTCCGGAAGTACACGTATCTTAAAAAATAAGTTTAAAATCTTGCCTAGTTAACGTTCTGTAGGGGTGTACCTTTTGCACCCTATTGGAAAATTTTTATTTTTGTGTCAGAATTAACATACTTAAGTATAAAAAATATTGTAGCTCCGGAAGTACACGTATCTTAAAAAATAAGTTTAAAATCTTGCCTAGTTAACGTTCTGTAGGGGTGTACCTTTTGCACCCTATTGGAAAATTATTATTTTTGTATCAGAATTAACATACTTAAGTATAAAAAATATTGTAGCTCCGGAAGTACAAGTATCTTAAAAAATAAGTTTAAAATCGTGCCTAGTTAACGTTCTGTATGGGTGTACCTTCTGCACCCTACTGGAAAATTTTGATTTTTGTGTCAGAATTAACATACTTAAGTATAAAAAATATTGTAGCTCCGGAAGTACACGTATCTTAAAAAATAAATTTAAAATCGTGCCTAGTTAACGTTCTGTATGGGTGTACCTTCTGCACCCTACTGGAAAATTTTGATTTTTGTGTCAGAATTAACATACTTAAGTATAAAAAATATTCTAGCTCCGGAACATAGGAATCGCAGATCTAGCGCGAGATTAGCGCAGGAATTCATTCACCCTTCATTTTTTTAGAAATTATTAATGCATAATGTGCATTAAATTATTTACTTCCTTAATTTGCATTATTGGAAGTATTTTAAATACGTCTTTTCAATGAGCTAACTTTACTTGAAATAACAAACAAATTTCAATTTTTTTTTAAAAAAGTCAGTAAAGTCATGTTTGGAACTTGATATAAATTATTTATGTAATACTTTACATTCTGTCTCTAAGAAGTAAATTCTATAATCAGGTTGAATAATATAATGAATATAATGTATGCCTGTGTATAATTTCAAATCCAGCGCTGAGGTGAATAGTACCCGAAAATGCCGCATTAAAACAGCGCACAACAAACTATATTGTTTGACAGCTTCTTTGAAGAAACTGAAAAGTTTTTCACTTTCCTCGAGAAACTGACGCGAAATTAAAAGTGTAATCTAGAAAACAAAGTGCGTATAAAATTTGTAATTAAATTTAAATGTGCAGTACGGTGTACATTTTCCGAAAAGGTGTCGGATGTTGCCGGAAAAAATTGTCAAAGTGGGAATCAGTGAGTGAAGTGTCAAGTGATTTTATTTTTCCTCGAGAAACTGATGTCACGTAAAAAGTTAAATCTCAAAAACAAAGTGAAATTTAACTTTTTTTTTACATTCAAATTTGCAGTACGGGACCTATTTTTGGAAAAAGTGTCGGCTTTGGCCGGAAAAAATTGCCAAACTTGAAGTTTCATTGTAGGTAGATTCCGGCACATCAAGTTCGTCGAGAAACTGACGCTCGGGGAATACTTGATGTATCAAAAGTAAGTATTTTTCAGAATCTTTATTTCAGTAGAATTTGCAGTACGATTTCCTTTAATGGATAAAATGTTGGGTTTTGTCGAAAGAAATTCCTAAGTGTTCCAAACACATGGGGGCCGTGTTTGAGAACCACTGTCAACCACGGCAGATTCTCTGTCTCCAACGGCCTTAAACTGTGGAATATTGTAGTTGTTTAGAAAGAAAAATTTTTTTTTTCGTTAAAATTTTAATTTTTTGAAGAAAATGCTGTAATAATAAATTTAAAACACAATTTTTATGGTTTTATAAAAAATTCTGCATAAAATTACACATTTTTGCCAATTCCCAACCTTTCAGGATAAATACGCTAAGCTCTAGCATAGGGGAATTTTGTCATTTATCAACTTTTCATTAATTACTTTTGATATTTAAGTCCAACAATGTTCGTTATATTTTTCCTGTAATCTACACGTAAAAATACTTAGGTATACCAAATTTCAAACCTGTAGGTCAAATGGTTTGGAAGACAAGGAGGGGGGACACGTTTCTTTTTACAAAAAAGTTTTTCCTTGACAACTCTATGACTATCAACTCCAATCATGTTCTCTATATTTTTCCTGTACTCTACTCGCGAAAATACATATGAAAATACTCTAATTTTTACATATCTTATAGGAAAAAAGTCAAGCTTTCCATTGAGATAGGATAATTTTTTTTTTAAAACTCCGATTTCGAGATACTATCAAATTCACACTTTGACCTTGAATGTAAAGGTCAAATTATTTTTTACATAAAAACATTTATTGTCATCAAATAGCCTGTAAAAAAGCTTTAAAAAACACTATATATATGTTAACTTTTATGCAATCTACTTAGAAATATAATTAATTTAAAAAACTACATTTTAAAAAAATTCAAAATTTTAAAACTGTGTAACTCAAAAACTATTTCATGGAATTTGAAAATATTTGGTATTTACACTTTCACTAACAATGAAAACATTTTAGCAAAGTTTGAATAAATTTTATTTTTTGACCTAGACAGTTCAGGAATTTTGCCCCATGTGTGTACCAATTTTCAATACTCTAGATCAAATAGTTTGGGCGATAAGAGGGGGGGGAGGTTAATAGGCATTTTAATGCATTTTTTGAAAAAAATCTTGTTATTTTCTTGACCACGCTATGAACATTACGTTCAATTATGTTAGTAATATTTTTTCTGTAATCTATACGTGAAAATACATAAGTTTACCAAATTTCAACTCTCTATTTCAAATAGTTTGGCCGCTAGGGAGTGGGTAATGGTTTTGGGCGACGGACAAACGAGTGAAAACATAATGGTTCCGGATTTGACACTTTGTGTTCGGAAACCTAAAAACAAAGTTTAGAGAAAATAGTAGTATCATCATCTGGCGAATTATATCAGAAAAATAAAAAAAAATAAGTAAGGATCTGCTAGCGATTTTTAAAAAATTAAAAGCTCTGTCCGCCAACCAACTGAAAAAACAAAAAAAAGCTTCAAAGGAAATGAACTCAACGATTTTAAAATTACCTGCTATAGTAAACCTATCAAACAAAGGTAACAAAAATTTATCTGCTTATAAAGAATAAAAAAATTAGGTTACAAATGTTTTTAATTAAACAGTTTAGGATTTTTTGCTGATTTTATTCTAACCTTAAATCATGTTTCTAATCTCCTATTGAGTTTCGAATATTTTGTTTATTCGATTTTTTATTCTAAATCGTTCTATCATTGTCCATAATGACTCTGGAAGTTTTTGAAAATCAGATTTAAAATAAAGATTTGTATTTTTTCATCTTTCATAAGCGGTTTAGAATTTCTCAAATTGAAAAATGTAATTCTAAACCATTATTTTATCATTTTTAATGATTTATTTCATTGTTCGTAATAACTTTAGATGTGTTTAAAAATCAGAATTGAATTCTAGATTTGGAATTTTTCATCCCTCATAAACAGTTTAGAGTTTTTCGATTTATAGATTGTGATTCTAAACCATTATTTTGTCATTTATAAAGATATACGTTTTTTTTGTTAATAAGATTTTGACCGTAATCCGTATTTTTTCTCCCCATAATAAGTTTGGACATTTTGCTAATTATATTTCAACTCTAAACTATTTTTATATTTGTCCCTAATGACCTACGATAATTTTGTTAATTTTATTTTAACAGCAATAGAATTTCCGTCCGAAAAGTGAGTCTGAATTTTTTGCTTAATAGACTTTTATTCTAAATCGTTCTTTAATCGTCCATGTTGGCTCTGGATCTTTTAAATTATATTGGAATTGTTGATTTGGATTTTTTATCGCTCATAAACAGTTTAAAATTTTTCGAATTTTAGAATGCAACTCTTTACTATTATTTTATAATTAATATTAATTAACATTTTTTTCTTTATGAGATTTCAAACGTAAACCGTGTTTTCCTTCTGCAAAGTGAGTTTGGATATTTTGCTTAAAGAGATTTTTACACTAAATCGTTTTTTCACCGTTCAAAATGGCTCTGGATGTTTTTAATAATTTGATTTAAATTGTTAATTTTAATTTTTCATGCCTGAAAAGCAGTTTAAAATTTTTTTATTTTTAGTTTATGACTATAAACTATTATTTTATAATTTATAATGATTTACGATTTTCTTGTAAATTAGATTTTTACTGTAAACGGTATTTTTTATCAGAAGAAAGAGTTTGGACATTTTCCTAATTATATTTTAACTCTAAACTATTTTTTTATTCCTAATGTCCTACGATATTTCTGTTTATTAAAATAGTACAGCAACCGTACTTTTCGTCCGCAAAGGTAGTTTTGTCCCTCATAAGCAGTTTAGTGTTTTTCGATTTATAGATTGTGATTCTAAACCATTATTTTGCACTTTATAGTGATTTATGTTTTTTTCTGAATTAGATTTGAACTGAAAACTGTATTTTTTCTCCGCATAATAAGTTTGATGATGTTGGTAATTGTATTTCAACTCTGAACTATTTTTTTATTTACCCTCAATGACGTACGATGTTTTTGTTTATTAAATTTTTTCAGTTACCGTAATTTCCGCCCTCAAGTGTGTCTGTAATTTTTGCATCTTATACTTCTATTCTAAACTAGTTTTTAATCGTCCATAAAAATATTTTGTCCCTCAATTTTTCCAGTTTCTGAACGCAATCTGTAGACTTATTAATTAAGGTGTCATGTGTTTAGTTATTACGCCTTCTAATAATTTTAATCTCAAGTTTGATCCATTAGCACTAAATCACATTTGGAAATAGTTTAAAAAAAAAAATTTTTTTACTTAAAAAAAAAATTATTTTTGTGAAAATTGCATGGGTACAAAAAAAGCGTTCAGTTCCATGTCATTACTATTATATTACTGTAACAACTATTTGATAGCCCACAAGACCACGGTACAACATGAGCCTTAAATTCAAAAAGATTAAATTTATAATTAGGCACTTTCGAGTTAAAAAGAGAATAAAGAAAACTACAAAATAAAAACTGCCGCCTCTTTGCCACGTTAAAAACCCCTGCCTTGACTCTGTGTGGAGTAATATGTTCACTTTTTTAAGGTCATATACAAATCTGATACATGCATTAAGCGATTTTTCAAGTCTACAGTTGAGTTCCTCAGTAATGTCGTCGTAAACAATACAACCATAATCAAAAATTGGAAGAATTAAACCTTTAACAAGTAATAATCTTGTGGTAGTTGAAAGGAAATTCCTGTTTCTATAAAAATTTCTAAGAGTCAAATAGCTTCTCCGGCAGATACCGAGGACGTGCTCCCTCCAAGACAGAGACATATCGAGTATCAAACCCAGATCTTTAACTGAGTCTTGAAAAGTGATAGATGTTCCACCAGTATGTAGGGAAGGAAGAGTCTTTAAAATTTCTAAAGCTACCTTACAATTAGACCCAAATACCATAGCCTTAGTTTTATTACCATTAAGAAGAAGACCATTGTTTTTCGCCCAATCCACTACTAGATGAATATCAGTTTGCATTTTTGAGAGTAGTTGGAAAAGTAGTGATAAAGGTCCAGATAGATAGAATTGAAAGTCGTCCGCGAATTTAATGTATTTACAGTATAAAAGATTTCTCTCAAGATCAGTAATGAACAAATTAGATAAAAAATTTGCAAGTGAGGATCCCTGAGGAACTCCACATTTCACCTTGACCCAATCAGAACTAATCCCTTTACTATTGGTTACCTTGAAGGATCAATATTTAAGGTAGGACTCAAACCACTTGATGGAAGTCTGAGAAAATTTAAAAAGTTTGAATTTATGAAGCAGTAGCTTATGATCTACAAGATCAAATGCTTTATTGAAGTCAAAAAATACCGCAATGGTAATTTCTTTTCTCTCCATGGCCAATTTGATGTCCGATGTAAATTTTAAACAGGCAGTGCTAGTACTATGTTTGTGGCTGAATCCAGCTTGGAACGGATAATAAAGGTTACTGCAAACTAGATATTGAGAAACCTGTTTTTGAACAATGCGTTCCAAGGGTTTGGTAAAAGCATAGAGTATTAAGATTGTCCTAAAGTCCGTACTTGAAGAAGGTTTGGAAATTTTAGCAATTTTATAATTATTTACGATCTTTTGTTTATTCTATTTTGTTACTGTTACTGTTACTGTAAACCATATATTGAGTTTTAATTGTTGCTTATATAATTTCGACTCTGAACAATCATTTTATCTTCCAAATTGTGTTTGTAGTTTTTTGCCTTTTAGATTTATACTTCTTACCATATTCTTATTGTTAGAATGACTTGATTTTTAAAATGATCCGATTGTTCTCTTCTACGTGTTTTCATCTTTCTTGATGTATTTAGGTTTCGCATATAAGACTCACACATCTGATTTAGACTAGAAACTAAGGGGCCACACTTAAATTACGTAACGCTTTTTTCAGGAATTTTTAGACCCCCCCCCCCCTTCCCCCAGTAACAGTTTTCATAATGTAAACTTTTTACAGTTTACACAGGTGTAACAACTTTTCAGACCCCCCCACCCCCCTCTAGAGCGTTAGGTAATTTAAGTATGGGCCCTAATATTTTAGTTGATAAAAATTTAGTTTATAGTGCAAAAGTGATAAGCAAAGAAATTTTTTTTTTAAATTATACACTTGTCTATTGGCCTTTCGCACTTACAAGTGTTCACCGAGGAAATTTTTCCGTTGAAATAGTACTTTAAACAGAAGTACCAAGTATTGTGCGCCTACAGAACGGCTTTGAAGTAGGAGTACTTGCATTTGCCTGGACCACCCGGTATATTGGGTTTGCTCGTCAGTGGAGAGGGAAAACTGTAGAAAAACCTTTCCATAGTACAACCGGTTTATCGACAGCCGAGTTCTAGTGATCTGCACAGGTCGATTACCGACAGTGCATATCATTATGCCTCGACGTCTTTACCTTCCACTGAAGTTATCTTACAGCCGGAAAAAATCCCAGGCTCCCCGGGGCGCGAACCAAGCAAGCTTGACTTGGCGCGACCGCAGAGTCCAGGACCTTAACCAATTGAGCTAACTCCGTGGTTAATCAAAATAATTAAAGTTCATTGATTTGAAACTAACAAGGATACTGTTAAAATGATACGAGTAAATGAAATATTTCTTGTGCAGTTACTATAGAAAATGTGATTTTTTTGGAGAATTTTTTTTTGCGTAGGATGTAAAAACCTGCTACCAGGTACCCTGTAGCCCGTACTACAGGGTTATGCGGGGGTGGCGATGTTCTGCCGACCCGCTAAAAAACACACCCTTATTTGGGGACCTTAAGACCACTCCCGGCTAGCACTTTCCGCGCGTATCGCCATCAGGAGTGGTCTTATATCCCCTTTTCTGTCGCCAAAGCGACTTCATTCCTCCAAATGGGACCTACTATCATTGACAGTCATCAGGGCCCTTGACGCACGCAAGTTGAGCCAAGGGACCCCATAGACCGTCAATCCGCTCAAAAAATGCTTCAGGAGGAAGAGAACTTCCTCTATCTGCATTTTTCTGCAAACTATGTGACCCTTTGGCGACTTCGCCTAAGGGCCTCCTCTCTTTTCGCCTGCTCCAGGACTCTCCTAAAACAGGCGCACTTTCCTGAGCCTGCAACAAGAGCCGTTTCCGCCTCATTTCCAGTCTCGGACGCACAGAAGAAGCAGAACGCTTTCTTACTACATGCTGCAAGAGAGTGTTACATCCGAGCTAAGGCAAGGAAATTTAAAGAACACCCTAAATTCGACAGAAGATGCACAGACTAATCAGCTAGTAAAGACTAGCTTTTATATTTTTATTTAGAGCTCGTTCTACTTAACAGATCTACAAGATCTGCGTTAAATAATTAAAAGGTTGATTCGCTTTTATTTGACTGTAATATAGTGATGAAAAGAATACTACACTTAAAAGACAGATTATTATTTGAATGAAGAATAGTATTTAATACATAATATGACGAATGATTCTGATAATTATGATTTTATTGTTAAAATAATAACAATTATTATTGCTTATTAATATTTTCTATATTATCTTTGCATGCTATATACAACTATTGTTGAATTTATTCCGAAAACAAGCTTTAAAGAACGGTTTAAATACCAGTACTGGATGCCATTAACTCGCCAGTATTGGACCAAGGTTAATTAAAATGAAATTAAGTAAATGGACACAAAGGAAACCAATTATAATCAATTTGTTGATTACGCAAATAAAATTTAAATTTACAAATAGTTATAAGATATAGTGTCGAATAAAACCTTAATCGTTTAGCCATTTTTAAGCCAGTCGGTAATATATAAGAGTCTATTCTTTAAGAATCAAATTGTGATTCAAATCCAAATTTATTTTACAAATTCAGTTTACTTACATAAAATTGGAGTGCACGATAATTGACAGTGGCAAGCCGCTTTACAATCTTTCAAACAATCGATAATCAATAGAGAGTCGCTCGCAGTTGCTCAGGCAATCAACAATCAATAGTAAATTATTCCGCAGTCGCTCAGGCAATCGGTACAAAGGTGATAGAATGGGTTTGCTTGGCAACACTTCGCAACACTCTTTTAGTTTGTAATTTTACGAAGGAGATTGCAACAACTCGTTACTTATTCTTTTGAAATAACAATATACTGATTGCTTTTACTAAGACGTGAAGTTATGAGTTTTGACTTTCCAACGAGCCGCTCGATAATATTGTCACTTACGACGATACCAGAGTTTTCGACCTCTTCCATTTGGCGTCGCTTGTAATTAAAGACAATTTTGCTCATAGTTGGGGGCAATCTGGGGGAGAAATCGTAAGGAGGGATCGGGAAACCATGTTTCGTGAAAAGCGAAAATGGCAGGTCTCATGAAAAAGTGCAAAAGGCACGCGCCATAAAAAAGCGAAAATAGCACGTCTCATGAAAAAGTGAAAATGACATGACTGGATATTGAGAAGCTTTGATTTGTAATGTGGTCCTGAGAAACGCAAGATTCATAACTAGACGTGATATTCTAGACAAGCTGTGAATATTTGCAAAAAGCACGTATTGTCATTGTCTATGATTCTTGCATTTCTCATCGTTTCACATCGTTACACAATTACCTAGTATTTAATTTAATCAATTGGTCCATGTTTGATATTTGTTATTTCCGACAAGCATTATAATTGACCGATTGATTAATACCTCAGTCAATGCTGATTAATACGACGGGCGTAATATAATGGATTGTCGACTTTATTTTAGATTACGTGTACTGTCGACTTGAATTTTAGCCAGTACTGCGGTCGTGCCGTAACACGCTAGTAGTAAGGGGCAACTATGGCGAGACGTTTGTGACGTCACAGTGACGTCACTGGCGCCAGTGCGAGAGAGAAAGAGATAGTGGGGACAATGGGAGTGAGAGAGACAGACGAGAGGTGTGGGGAAAGGGGAAGGAATTGACATTTTGGGCCAGACATCGTGACGTCACAGACTGTGTGTGAGAGAGAGAAAGAGGGGATGAGTATTGTAGAAAGGGTAAGAGAGAAGGAAGATAGTGGGTGTGTTGGGCAATTATGGGAGCCAATCAGAATGCGTCCTATAGTTGCCCAAGCATAAAACTAAGAGAGTGGGAGTAGTGGTAGTGGAGGCATAAATGGAAGAGGGTGGTATTGAAATTATGGGACCCAATAACAAGCGTTTCCCAAAAATGCAGAAAAGAATGGATGATGCAATACTGTGAGATGCGAGCTAGAGCGAGAGTGAGAGAGAGAGAGAGAGAGAGAGAGAGAGAGAGAGAGAGAGAGAGAGAGAGAGAGAGAGAGAGTAGAATGTCGTGAAAGTCAACAAGTCTTGTTCGCAACGTTAAAGCGTGAGCGCTAGGATGGCGGTGCGCTATTGTATTAGATAAAGGGTGGATGGCGAAGAATTAGAATAGAGAAAAGGGACTACTTGCTATGCTTAGCTGTTTAGCTGGATGGAAGACAGACTTACAACTGCAAAATATCTTTTTCGCATATTACGAGAAGAAAAATTTTAAGAGTTCAAAATTTTTACTGAAAATTTTAATACAATTGTAAAACAATTACAATTAAATAGTACAATGAAGAAAAATATTAATAAAAGGTAATGACATTATTTATATTAAAGAAAAAAAAATCAACCTACCTTGAGGAATTGAACCCTCGACGCTTCTGGTTTTTGAGCACAAAAACAGCTACGAGTATAGTTGTTAGAAATAGTGACTTAGAAATATAAGTTCGAAATTCTATTCTATAATATCAAATTAGAAATGAAATAAAATGTTTCAAATTTATTAAGATAAATTAAAAGCATAGAAGAATTTAACATTTGAAATATTTACATGTAATTAATAATTTTTTTAAATTATAAATTTTTTTTTATTTTAAAATCTTTAAAAATTTTCTACTAACTTACTCTAATGTGGGGGTAGGTGAAAAAAAAAGTTATATAGTCTTACAATATTTATTAATTTTCACACACACACACACACACACACACCCAGTTACATATATAAAAATACATTTTAAAAACATTTTTAGATTTTTTTTTTATTTGAAAAACAATAAAATTAGAATATATTTATTAATATAACTTCCACCGACCATTAGGATCTAACATTACACTATCGTCATTAAAATCGTCATAATTTTCTAAGTCTTTTTCAATGTTTCCAGCATCTGATTGTGAGGGATCTTCGTCCATGATATCTATTCCCTCGCCACTACAATGGAGAAAGTGCATGGCTACATCATCCACATTTCCTTCAAAAAATTTCTGTTTCAGCTTGACTGTCAATGCAAATGACTTCAGGCTCGCTTACAGCCAGCCTGACCCTCGAATTAGATGCGCCACCGTTCTCATTATTCTGTCGTTGACCTACTGCCATAGTTTCTACGGGGCGCTATGAATACCATACTGTAAACAAAGAATAAAAATTTTAAAATAAAAGTTTATATACAAAATTATTACATATAACAATGAAAACAATCATAATAATATTAATAATAATAATAATAATAATAATAATAATAATAGCGCTACCTCAAACATCGTGAAGTAATAGTTCAGTAAAGCGAGCACTAACTACGAGACAGTGATTTTTGTTTTCTTTTAGTTTATTAAATAGAAATAAATATCATTAAAGATCTATTATTAAATAAATAAATAAATTAATAATAAAAATTATGTGATTCATAAATAATAATAAATTAATAAAATAATAATAAATATTAAATAAATAATTAATAAAAATTATAATAAATTAATCTTCTACACGAGGACCTTTATAGCCGTAGGGTAGAGAATCATAATTTTCTACTCTACGACGTTTCATATTGACTACTCTACAAATTTTTTTTTCATCACGAGTTACTACTTTATGTAATCGTGTGGTTCGAATTACTCGTGACGATAAGTTTATAGGATCAGCATTCAATGTAACAAGATCACGAATCGAGTCAAAATTAATTAATTGAGAGTTTTTAAAATTTAAAGTTATGCCCTTAGCCTTGCAAACACTGGGTTCGCTACCGTCAGCTGCACTAACCTTATAAGCGTAAAATTTTAGCCCACCAGATACGAACGTTGAAATAAAACTACCCACACCGTAGTCTTTTTCAATTTCGTCTGTGAAGTCGCCCAAAAGTGAACCTACATGAGGTTTGTATTCTTCTGGTGTATTACGGCTTACGTAAATACACGAGTCAGTATCGTAATATAATACCCTTCTACCTAGTTTAGAAAGATATTCATATAACTTTAATCTGGCTTGTGCTGTTGTGTAAGCTGCAATGACAACATTAGTGTTTGGTGAAGGAGTACAAACCTCGGTCTTGTACAGCCAACAAACATAAAGTACAGACTCGTTAACAGGTATGATGTCGTTGATCTCAATATCTGGATTAATAATCATTTCGAGTAATTTTGTCCGTGTACGTTAGGGTGGTCCACAAAAACCTATTTTTTTTATTTATTCAGTGCTCATGAAAATACAGGTTCCTTTTGCAAAAAGAAGAAAGTACGTATTTGGATTTTTGAAAGGAAAAATTTTTTAGAGGTCGCTCAAGTCGCTTTTATGCATAAAAATGATATTTTCTTAAGTTTTTCATTTTTCAACATAGTTGTTTTACAGCTATTAAGGTCTACCTAAGATGAAATTATAGCTTATTTTATAGCAAAAAAGGCAACATATTATAGTTAATTAAAAAGTAATTTGGAGTGCAAGATATGCTCTAAAAAATGGTGATTTTTAGGGTGCGTCAAATTTTAAGTGTAAGTTTCAACCAAAAAAAAATTTTTTTTTTCATCAAAAAATTACAGTGTACTCTTCTTTTGTTAGAGAAAAAATATGCTATGAAGTTGAGAATAAAAATATTAAAACAAAGTCAGGAAAAATCATAGAAGTCGAAAAAAATTGGTTTTTTTCAAGTTTTATTTCATATTTTGATGAAAATAAGCTTGATAAATTTTTTTGAAACAGTTTTCAAATTTATACCAATATTTTGATAATATATGAGAAAAATATTATATTACGAGTCAGGGGCGTAGCCAGAAAAAAATTTAAGGTGGGTTTTGAAAAAAATTTTGAGTTAAAAGACCTCTTTTTCAATAGAGTTTTTCGATTTCAGGTGGGGGGGGGGTCTGAACCCCTAAACGCCTGTTGCGAGTAATAAAAATTATTGTATTGGTACCTTATTTTATTCAGCAATTTTCGATGTGGAACATGTTGGGAATTGTCTTCTATGCTGTTCAACAACTTGAAGCAAACTTTGTTTCTGTTCTTCATTTTTTGTGAGTATTGGATTAAATGTCTGAATTAGAGACACGCCTCTTTCGGCAACATCGTTAACAACTTTTGATTTTTGCAGTCGTTCGCAAGATGAGATGTATTTCAGATCTTCTTTCCAGTCAATAGGGTCCTTATTTATAAAATCGAGTGGGATGTTGTTTGCTTCAAAGAATTTTGTACTTTCTTTGGTTACGAAATCTGATAATTTTCTTTCAAATATAATATTTTTGTTCGTCGTAACTGGTTTTAAAACTTGTTTATTAAGGTCCTTCTGTAGAGCTAGTACCATGAGTTTTTTGTCCTCGACAGATAGACGAGAATCAAAAAGTCCTAGACCAACCAGTGATTCGTCCAAGTAATCTAAATGTCTGGAAAAGCACTTGTACGCAACTTCTGAAATCTTACGGTTTACGCAATTGTACTCGTGGAGATCTTTTAAAAGCTGAAGGTCATTGGATGGAGCAAAAATAATACACTGAGAAGTGTACCATTTTTGTAAATAAATCGTAACAACAAAAATATAAAACTGTTGTAGGCCGTTTAGTTCACTCGCTGTTAATTTGAATTGACTTCGAAAAATATATATTTTCATACAATAAATTAATTTGGCCATCCATCTAGCTCTATGATATGCTCGAGGATAGTAGATTGTGATCTTTTCTTTCTCATTCGAATCAAGAAATACCAGAGTCAAAAGAAGTAATTCTCTGTAGTCGCTTCGCGGTTGAAATTTCGACAACTGATCATTGATAAATGTAATTAATTTCTCTCTAATCGGGCTAAAAAAGACAGATATTTTTGAATCTACCATAGCGGTTTCATATTTTTTATGATCTAAAGAATCCCATGTTGCTTGAAAACGTTTAAACAATGGAAGATCCGGTCCATTGGATGGTCCAAACAATAAATCAAAAACAGCTTTCAAAATCAATTCGTAAATATGATGTCTACATGGAATTGAAAAAAGTTTTTTGCTTAATTTTTGTTCCAACAGTGTACATGCTCCAACAAACCTACCAGTGTTGCTCGCAGTAGTATCAAAACACATAGATATTACCTGTTCCATAAGATTCCAATCTGTTATTGCTTCATAAACCGCATTAGCTTGGGCTTCTTCTGTTCCAGAAGGAATTTCTGGGACTCCTAATAGTTTCTCAAAACCCTCTCCTGTTACCAATATTGCTAGTCGATCTACCTTTTTCTTTGAGCTCTTACTAGCGTCAGGCAATAATTTTCCATCCCAATGAACAGTTAAAGCAACATCTGGTTTAAAACAATTTTTAATTTCTTCAGATACTTGAGTACGCGTATTTATTCGATCTCTCCTGATTGACGATCTACTTCTAAGTGTACCTGCACCAGCAAGAATATAAACTGATTTTCTGTCACTGACTCCAGTGCGATCCAGCGCACTGCACGCTTCTTTAGTTAAATGTGCTTTTTTGTTATCACATTTAATTAATTTTTTAGGTGGTCTGTAAACAGTGTCAGTGTCAATACTTTTACTCTCATTACATTCAGAAACATCAGAATCATGTATAGTGTCAGAAGCAGTACTCAAATTAGACTCATTTTCAACAATATTAATGATACTAATTTTTTTCATACCTTTATCATGATTTCGTATTTCTTCTGTCTGGAATTTTTTCTTAATTTCCTCTAAAGCTTTTAATTTTACAGGAGCTCTTTTACCTTCTTTTTGGCTTATGTAAAATATTTTTTCTTCATCATGTTCCATTGATTGAAGTGCATTTGACTGACCTATATCGAAAAGATCCGACAATTTACTAATAAAATCACTTCTCTCAGTCTCTTCTTTTTCTGTTTTTCTTGATTTGTTTTTCTTAAGATTCAACCAATCGCAGTGGATTTCCTTGACCTGCCTTGTAATGTTTTTTTCTAATTTCAGGGGAATTCTAGTCATTTCCCATATTTTTAATAAATCATCAGTTATTATACTCGCACTTTTTGCAATCGTTTCTCCATCTATTATATGACAATGCAGAAAGCGTCGTAATACATCTTTTCTTGAAGGAAAATGGTTATCTTCTAATTTTTGCAGAGGATTGCCAACCAGCCAAAAAAAAAAAAATTTTTTTTTGGTTGAAACTTACACTTAAAATTTGACGCACCCTAAAAATCACCATTTTTTAGAGCATATCTTGCACTCCAAATTACTTTTCAATTAACTATAATATGTTGCCTTTTTTGCTATAAAATAAGCTATAATTTCATCTTAGGTAGACCTTAATAGCTGTAAAACAACTATGTTGAAAAATGAAAAACTTAAGAAAATATCATTTTTATGCATAAAAGCGACTTGAGCGACCTCTAAAAAATTTTTTTTTCAAAAATCCAAATACGTCCTTTCTTCTTTTTGCAAAAGGAACCTGTATTTTCATGAGCACTGAATAAATCGAAAAAATTGGTTTTTGTGGACCACCCTAGTGTACGTACAAGTGTCGTTCGTGGTAAATTATCCCGTTGTCCAAACTTACCCCAGAAAGAGTTAAGACAGAGTTTTGCAACAGAACGAAGTCCTGGATTTTTTTTATATTGGCATAATCTAGTCTTATTCCTTCCGAGGACTCGTAATGTGAGATATATTCTTGTTTGGAAATATCGTCAGTACAATTCAATGGCCAACCACTTGCTTCTTGCTTTATCTTTAAAAACTTGTTTATATAAGATACAAAAAAACCACCCTCGCGAGTGATTGGGTTGTATTGTGTTGTTTTGTATTGCCAAATTTCGAAAATTTTGACAATACGATAACCTTCTTTTACTGCCACCTTCAGTTCATCGGAAACCCATGTCCCCTCAATTACTCGTTGAGATTCATTCTCGTGGACACACTCGCTCTGTTCGAGAGTGTCACAGCATGAGCGACAGAGAGGAAACATAAGTTTCCCATGTTGACGGACAGGTAAAACAGGGTGGTACAAATCTCGAGGAGGTAAAACAGAACAAAGTATTAATCCCTCGACATTGGTAAGATCGTTATTATTACCTGTAAGCTTTTGACATTCTTCACCAATGTAAAGTTCAGGATGACCAACAGGAAATTTTCCTGTTTTACAAATAAAAGGATATAAAGAGCACACATCTTTATATTCTATTATTTCGCCATCTGATATCTCGTGAAACGATTTAGTGTTACCAGTTCGGCCACCATAAAACGCATCACGAGGATTCAATACCTTGTTCTTTTTAAAAATCTGACTATTGTTTAAAAATGTTTGTAACTCCTTGTTATTTTCTTTTCTGTAATTAAAGTCACATTCCTACATTTCAACGAGATCATACCCACTATTACGAATTTTGTCGGAAATCGCACGTGTTTGAGCATACCGCTTATCCATATTTGTTTCCGAGTTACAAAGTTTTACATCTCTATTAATGTTATAACATTTTGGACATCCATGCCAGTAGCAACCATGAAACTGATAAACACGACATGTATTTGTATCAGTGTTTTCATAGTACCCATGAACTAGGATGTTTTCTAAAAGTCTGTGTTCTTTGTTTCGTCCAGCGTGCGTGATAGCAATCCCTTCCTCATATTCAACGGATAAGAGCCATTCTATTGCTGCCCGAGATTGATTGTCTACCCATCTATAATCTCCTCTTGAAATAATTGCAATAGTGTTTTCTTTTAGGCAATGGGTTCTAAAGAATTTATTGCAAGAAGAAGCAATAGTTGTGCAATCTGCAAAAGGGTAAACACTTCCACAGTCGAGGAATATTTTGCGAAATGCTAAGCAAGCACTTCGTAAAATATCCACATCGTTTTTACAGTATGATACCAACTCCTCCCAGAGATTAAACTTATATGAACTATCAGTGGATTTTTCACTATACCATTTTAGAAATTCTATCCTAGCCTTTTCACTCATTGTATCAGGAGAATAAAATTTCATGTCTGGTAATTTTCCAATGTAGTTTCTGTTCCCTGGGGTATTGAATAAATGTGGAAATGTACCATTTTTCTCACCTATACCCTTTAATCCGAATGCAGAGGGTGATGCAGCTAAAGGAAGTTGTAAATAATTTAAACTGTCAATAAGAGTGGTGTTACCTACTTGCATTGAAATAATTTTTGTCCCGTTTTGTATGAGGATGGGATCCTTACCATTTCCACTAGAGTGTTTTGCAAGATGGGCTAGTATAAATTGTGAATCATACCCACGTGCGTTATGGGCAATGCAAATTTTTTTTTAAAGTTTTTGACCGGACGCAATGCAAATTCAATAAAGTCATAAACGGGATCTTCTCTGTCAAATATATACTCATGCACACCACATTTACTACAAAGTTGTGTCATGTCTTGGTTATTAAGACAAAACGAGCAAACCTGTTGGGCTACACAAAGATTAGGTTTGTGTATATTAACAGAGTCGGTCCCTGGGACAGTATTGTTTTGATGTGTCTCGAAATCAAAAAATATAAAAATTACCGGTTTTTTTGGCTTACCCAAATGATTAATTTTATTCGAATCACTTTCTTTTGCAACAGCCATATAACAATCGTGGTTGTACTCACGTTCGCATTTGCAAATTTTACAATAAGAAAGACCACAGCCATGCTCTTTCTTTTTGCTAGAATTGACCAAACGAGAACACGAGTCGCATATTCGCAAAATATCACAAACAGATTTTCCATTTGAATAAGAATTGGGTTGTAAATGTCGATTGTAACATTCTTCACCAAAGAAATATCGTAAACATGTCACACATTTACGATTATTTCTTTGATTACTATTATGATACGCTTCTGAGCAAGGGGGTTGCGATAAACAAGCACTACATTTATTGCAAGGAATGCAGAAAGCTCTATTTGCCGCAGCCCACGTTAAACTTAAAATCGTATCATAATGTTTATAAGTACTATCGTACATGAGATAAACAGTATACGTAGGTACTAAACCCCTCTCGATAAAATATTTAATTCCATCGAAAGCAGGTTCAGCACCCCGTGCTGAGTGGTACTGCGCACGGCATAAATTATCCCACAAACAATAGCCCTAGGAAGACACTTATTTTCTGTGTTTTGAATACTTAAAATCGATTTCTTTTTGCTATTATCTGCTGAATTTTTATTCCATGCACCACCACTGAGATTTTGCACACATTGTACATTGATTTTAAAACTATCATTAAATTCAAATTTTTCTGCACTTTGAACAACAGAGAAAAAAATACCTCAGAAATCATTGAAGCTAAAATCTTTTACTTCACGAATTGATAAATATCCACAATCTTTTGCAAAACTATCGAAATCAAATTTGACCCCAATGAAATCTGATGGCTGATATGGTTGAATAATTGTATCAAAAATTTCTCATAGAGCCGATTCGACCCACACAATAGGATAAATTTTTTCATTCGGTAAACTAGTGAATTTAATAAGATACTCGTCCCCGTGTAACTTAAATTTAGGAAAGAAAGTTCCTAATTTTTCTAAGACTTTAAATTTTGGGCTTTGACTAAAATCACCATCTCTGTTAGTGTTATCGCTAACGCGAGATGGGCCTGGTATGAGGCTGGTAGGTAGCACAATCTCTTGTCCAGTTTGTATCACATCAGATTCTATACACATGTACAAAAAAAAGTTTTTTCAAATTTTGAAAATGCTAAATTTTTATTAATATTTTTTTAATTTTTTAAAATTTACAAAATTCTCAATAGACTTTCTACTATATTTACTTTGTTATATCTCATTTAATTTTAATTTAATTAAAAAATTGTGAGAAAGAAAAACTTGGAAAATTTTGTACATATTCAAAATTTGAAATCAATTTTTTTAAATTTAATAATCCCACTTAATAGATTGTTTATTTAATATTTTATTCTTCACTTTATAAAATAAAACGACTTACGATTGTTGGAGAGAAGTTCCATCTCATTTTCCTGCAAATCACGTTCACCTGGCTGTGGTCTGACTATCTCTCTAATCCATGGTGTGAGGTCAGCAGGTGCTCCATCACGATTCACAATAAGTTGACACTCACTGTCCTGACTAATTACACTAGATTGTACCAATTTTTTATTTTCTGTATGATGCCTACACTTATTAAGTTCAATTTCGTTCACTATTTCGTCACTATTGTCATCTACAACCATCCCCTCCTCACCTTCCTCATACACCTCTTTATCATATCTATTTTTATTTTCACTTTTATTTGTAGTGGTTGCACTATTATCCGTACACTTTTTACACACAATTTTTTCCACTACAGTGACACTGTCATCATTGTCAACAACCATATCTCCACTCCTCTCACGCACTTCTTCTTCTTCTTCTTCTTCTTCTTCTTCATCAGAAAAATCTTCAGGTAGCTGCGTGTAAATTCCATATTTATCTTGTAAATCAAATAGACAAATTTTTTTTAACGACCGTATATGAGGTCTAAAAATTGTTGGTGATGGCGGTGTTGGTGTTATTGATGCTGGTGTTGGTGATGGTGGTGTTGGAGTCGGTTGTGAAAGTGGGGATGATTTAGCTGCTGATATTATCGATGATGACGATAATGACGAAAATAAGGATGATGATGATGATGATGATGATGACGATGTCGATACCAGATGATCAAACCGCACTGTTGTCCACCCTCCTGTACTGGTGGCTGTAAAAAATAATAATAAATATATTTAATATTTTTTTTTAAAGTGTAATTTTTAAATAAGTATAAACAAAAGAATACTTACAAGCAATGGGTTCTTGTTGTGTGCTCAAGTTTGTTGTGCCCTCTTCTCTCTCACATTGTACACCTGAAAAACAAAATTTATTATTTATTTATATATAATATTTATTTCTATTATTTTTATTTAATGTTAATCAAGTTTATTTCAATTTTACTTACCAGGAATACTTTTACGCTTCCCGTATTTCGCTTTCATAGGTGTAAGTGAGGTAATCAGATGGTTTATATGGTCTTTTAACCATTCATCATCCTGCATTGCGGGTTGAATGGCTTTCAATCCATCCGTTGATAACAAGTTCAATGCTTGATAAATAAGCAATTGAACTTTTTCACGGTTAAAATCACCCACCAGTAAACCTGACTCAAGAACAATCACGAAATTACGAAATTCGCGAATAGCATCGTTCATTGCGTTTACACGTTTAGACATTTTTTCGGCCATAATGCTGAATTTAGAAAATTACGCTGAGAAAATTTTGGGCAGCAAGTTAGTTTGAAGTCACGAGAGAAACTGGTGTTTTCACGCTGCGTTTGTCAGTTTTATGAATTTTCACATCTCCTACCCTAAAAATGTAGGTGGGGGTCGGCTAGAAGACTTTAAATATGATAAATATATGCATCTTCTGAAATTTCAGAAAAACATGGTGCAGGAGAGTATGAGAGTGGGAGAGAGAAAGAAACTGGAGTGGGAAATATCTTTGGAAACGAGTGCATTTTTTCTAACACAAGTTAGTACAAGTTATGGAAAACAGTCCACGATGCAAATTTCAGGGAAGAAAGAAGCGAAGTCAGACTAGATGCGTTATTGTCTAGCCTAGAGGTAATTTACATAGACAGGTCCTGTGCGCGTCAGGTGAAGTGACAAACAAAAGGGATGCACTAGCCACGGTTTAACGCAAGAACAGAACTTTCTAATACTCGAATTTCTGAAAATTGTTGATTTTGGAAATTATTGATAAAACATTCTAAAAAATATAGTATTATTAAAAATGAAATATATTCTACCTCTATTTAGTTAAGATATATTTAATAATAAGTTTAAAAATAAAATCTGGTTATTCTAAATTATTTAAAATATATTATATTTTTATTCATAATTTTAAATTAAAAATAAATCAATAAATAATTAATTAATAATATAAACTTGTAAAAAGATATTTTAAATTATATTAAATCATATATTATGTGATATTTTTTCCCACTATTATGATAATCACATTATCTAAAATCTATTATAAGATGTACAGGTATGAATGTGTTTTTTAAGGAAAGTATAAAAGCAGACGTTGTACGATATTCTCTAGTCATTCTGTAAAAATTGTTTCGAGTAATCATGTCAGGTGTATTGTCAAAACTCATGGCGAAAACTGTCGTTGACGCTGACAGTGAGAATACACAAGCATTTGATATGTCTGTAAACTACTCTGCAGTGCAAAACAAACGTGAATATCCTAAAGAAATGTTAGCTTCAATGTATGTTCAAAGTGAGAAACCAGTAAAAAAGTTTAAATCTCTACAAAATCATCCGATGATTTTTACCACGAGTTATGATTTAAATATTTCGTGTTCTAAGAAAGTTACTATTGGCCTTGAAATTCAAGAGGGTGGACATTTTGTACCTACTATACGTTTCACCGATAAGAGGTCACGAGGAATTTCGCTACATTTTGAAGAGTCGATAGAATTGCAGAAAAAATTTGAAATTATTTGTGCTTACCTGGAAGGTAGAAACAATTACACATTAGACGGTTGTGTTCATCGTCCAGAACCTTTAAAAATTGGTAGTTGTGTACTACTTTTCACAACATCATACAACGCAAAAGCAATTTTAATTGAGAAGAGTTTAACCAGTGATTGTAACGCAAATGTAGTGGCTGATGATATAAACGGGAAGAAGAAATATAATTTTTCGAATAATATTGTCATGCAAGTGAACACGTTTGAAGGACTAATCAAATTAGTTGTTTGTATTGATGAACGTGTGAGACAGTTAATAAAAATTATTGACAATGTAAAATTGTGTAAGGATATTTTTGTTAGTGAATTGTGTACATATCTAGAATCACAAAATATTGTAAAACCTGTCGGTGAATTTATAGCACAATTGTTAAATGTGAAATTTGAATTTTTTAAAGATTTAGTTAAGGCTAGATTACCGTTGGAAGAATTTGTAAATTTCTACTTTGAAATTATATTTTCTGAAATATCATGTTTACTAACTGACTTACTCTCTCTAGAGGTTAAAGAAAATATTTGTCAAAAATTACGAGAAAAAAAAAAGCAAACCAAAAAAGGAAACAACGAATAACTTTTGCATATTACTTTTCGACATTTTGTTCTGACAATGTTTTATTGTAACATTATTATTATCATTATAATCAACATCTGTATTTTCGAAATTGTTATAAAAAAATGCACTAGTTTCGAATAAAACAAATTACTTGTTCATCATATCTTGTGTGTATGTGAGTCTGTTATTTCTTCCTATTAACCTTATTTTTATCCTATCAACTTACGATATATAAAGAATAATATATTTATTTAAAGGGTTCTTTTTAATAATATTTTTGGTTAATTTTCTTAATAAATACTGAGTAATATTTTAATATTTTTGAAACTTTCCGACAAATTGCTTTAAAAGTTTTAATTTCAAATTTTCAGTGGAGATAAGTGGCGAGACGACTGCGGCGGCGGCGGCGCGCGCGTCGGTCCGCGGAACTCGTCTCAAATAAGCTAATATGAGACGAGCTATACGCTACGCCAAAAACAAGCTTAATTTAGGCGTACGTACCAGGTTTAAATAAGCTTATTAAACCTGGTTCGCGTGCGGAACCAATATCAGCTTATAGGGTTCCGCACAATGCGCGCGTTTATTAATAAGCTTATTGAGAAATAATTTCTGAAAAAGTATAAAAAGAATAACACAATAATTTTTTTGTTAGTGTAAAAAATGGATACACGCTGGAAACACCCGTTTACATCAATGATTTGTGGTCCTACAGGCTGCGGAAAGACATTTTTTGTAAAACATTTTTTAAAATATGTTGAACATATGTGTGATACACGTTTTATGCGTGTTTTGTTTTATTACTCAGAGTGGCAATCTGCTTATTCTGAGTAGGTATGGTAAAACTATAGAATTTAAGGAAGGACTACCGCAACCTGCTGATTACTCAAATGATAACAGATGTCCGAAACTAATTGTTATCGATGATCTTATGCGTAAATCTTCAAATAACACAATTGTCGATCTTTTCACTAAAGGTTGTAACCACAAGAATCTCAGTGTAATTTTTATTACACAAAATTTATTTCATCAAGGTCATGGACAAAGAGATATTTCACTTAATGCGAATTATATTATTGTATTTAAAAATCCACATGACAGAGCCCAATTCCAACATCTTGCTCGTCAAATCTATCCAGAGAATCCACGTTTTTTACAGGAGGCTTATCACGATGCTACTTCAAAACCACATGGCTATCTTCTTCTTGATTTAAAACAGTCTACGCCCGACAATTGTCGTTTTAGAACGAATATATTTCCGAGTGATGAGTTTTCGTATGTTTATTTACCGCTGAAAAGTATAAAAAGAGTAGATGGACACGAACAGATACCAGTTGTAAGATTGTAATGGCGTCGAATATATGCAAATGTATTGGTGTGAAAAACGCATCTGCTTTAAATGCATTATATCACCTTGATACTAAACAAAAACGAGCAATTCTATCGTCAGCTGATTCTAAACTTATTAAGTGTATTTGCGAGTGTGCATTAAATATTTTAGCTGGAAATATACCGCTTAAAACAGTGGAAAAACGTAAATTAAAAAAACATAGACAAAAGTTGAGAAAATTAGCAGAAGCAAAAGGAAACTGGAAAAATAAAAAAAAATTTATTTTACAAAAAGGTGGAGGTTTTTTACCCCTTTTACTGGCACCAATTGTCGGTAATATTCTATCAAATCTATTCACATAAGTTACTTTAATATTTTAAAATATGGAACAATTCTGGGGTGGAGAATAATATGAAAGCAAATAATGAAAAAGATAATACTGTTACTGAAAACGTTTATAAATTACCATTAGCTACTATTCAGACACCTGGAAATGTTATGACTCGTCTTGAAAATGAAATGAGTCTAATTTTAAACTCATTTTTTTTAAAAGATGAACGTGAGAAATGGAAAATGTACCATCAAGTATTACAAAAATATCTGTTTTTCAGTAGTGTTAAAAGTAAACCAGAAAATACAACAGAAAAAAATAATAACAATAACGAAGATGTTGATAATAATGCATCAATGAGTGTTGAAGACATTCTTGCTACTGTCCCAAAAACTTTTAACCTCAAAGGAGCAATACTACTTTCACGTCTCGTTAAACAAGATTTACAACAGCGTTTCAAGTGGGACGCACGTGGTGTTGTTTCTATTCATGGAAAACAATTGCAAAATTCAAATATTGCTGATTTATTAAATGATGCTTTAAGAAATAGAAAAAGAGTTAATCCAATAGGAAGACTTCAGTTTGCCACTATCCTTCAAGGGGTTGGTATTTCACGTGAAATTGTGGCAAATACTGAATATTGGAAAAAGAATGTACAACAATCGTCTTTAAATACACATCCTCAAATGGAACCGGTTCAAAATTCAGCTTTTCAAGATACACTATTAACAGAAGACGACAGTTCATCAGACAATGGTTCTAGTCGAGCAAGAAGTAGAAGTAGAAACCGTGTAAGACAGAGTGCGAAGAAAAACAGAGAAAGTAGTGGTTGGCTTTCTCTCTTATTAAAATAATGAAAATACTAGAAGAAATATATAACAATCCCTCCCATGAAGCATCTTATTCTGGTATTGAAAAACTTGTACAACCTGTACGCGGCAAAATATCAAGAAAAAAGGTTGTTGATTGGTTAAAAAGTCAAGACACCTATAATAATTTACATATTCCTACACGTCGTAAATTTCAACGTTCATTTTATAATGTTACAAATATTGATGATCTTTGGGAAGTTGATTTGGTAGATTTAAAAAATTTGAAAGATTATAACGATAATTATGTATACCTTCTTGTAGTAATAGATGTATTGAGTAAATATGTTTGGGTTGAACCACTTAAAAATAAAACTGGAAATGAGGTAAAAAATGCATTTGAACGTATTCTTAAACAAAATTGCGGAAAGCGGATTCCTCAATGTGTTCAGAGTGATAGAGGGAAAGAATTTTTAGCTAAAGAGTTTCAACAATGTTTATTGAAACATGAAATAAGAGAGGCTTATTTGAATATTGTAAAAAAATACGATAAAACCGCATTACACGGTGAAAAAAAAGCTTAATATAAGGTAGGTCATTTTGTGAGAATCAGTAGAGAGAGAGGCGTATTTGAGAAAGGTTATGAAGCAGGTTGGACTGAAGAAATTTTTGTCATAAATCGTATTTTTAACAAAAGAGAAAATTCACCTACAGTCTACGAATTGAAAGACTTGGACGGTGAGATTATAGATGGGCATTTTTATGTACGAGAATTATCAGCTGTTAAGAGAGACAATCTTCTGAGAGAAACTGAATTTATTATTGAAAAAATAATTCGAAGTAAAGGTAACGGTGTAAAAAAACAATTACTCGTAAAGTGGAAGGGTTACCCTAAAAAATTTAATTCATGGATACCTGCTTCTGATTTAAAAAAAATAAAATAAAATAAAAAGCATCACAATGGAAATTGATGAATTTTATTTAATCTTACCAAGTAATAGTAGTATGAAATATTTTCCACATAATACAACAACACGCTTTACTAGACAACTACCACATGAGATTCGATTAAGTGGCCGTTGGGCTGTTGCGCTTACTGAAATACAATTTCCTCGTACATTTTTACACGTAAGAGATGACAATTCCGAGAAAATTGAAAATCGTATTGCTCTAATGACACTCGTGACAAATGCTAATGTGAAAGAAAATTATAATAAAAATGTGGATAAATTATTTATAGATGGAGAAAATATACTTCAAAAATATAAATTGCCCTTTCTCATGAAAAGTGAAACGGAAATGAATAAGATTAATGACAATAGTATTAAAGAGAACTACAATCCTCAACATCTGCTGAGTGGAATATGGCGTCGTCCTATTGTCTCGCATTTTCGGCCAGGCGTATACAATAAAATTAAAGATGTTATTACAGCGATAAACCTGACAGATATTCGTAAATGTAATGTTAACTTTTAACGATGATGGAAACGGATATGTTAGAGTAGAGAAAATTTGTAAAAACGATTGTAAACTAGGCAGTGAACATTATCTGGTTATAAGTGAAAAAATATCTCGTATTCTTGGTTTTTCACCTAAGAAAATTTTACCCGTGAAGTCGTGTTATGCAAATCATCCTGCTAGCTTGACAACAGGACTACCTGAAAAAATGTTTATCTACTGTGATGTGTGTGAGCCACGTATAACAGGCGATTTACAAACACCACTTTTAAGAATTATACCTGTTGATACTCGAAACTATATTTTTGCTTCTACTCAGGTTACACAATTATCACCTCCAAATTATATTCCTCTTATCCGTACGCAATTCCGTACAATAGAAGTTGATATAAGAGATCATATTGGTTTTCCTATACCATTTGAGTTTGGTACTCTGACTGTGACACTACATTTCAAAAAAATTGATTAAATAGAATGGCTGATTATATCGATTATTATACTTCGCAGGTTGGTAGAGGTGGAATATCAAAAATTTATGTTGGCTCACCATATCAGAGAGGACATGGGATTGGAAGTTTTCTTGGAGGGCTTTTTCGACGTGTATTACCTGTACTGACACGGGGTGCTCGAGCTGTTGGTAGAGAAGCATTACGCACTGGTCTTCACACTTTAGACGATGTTGAGAATAACATACCGTTTAAACAAGCAATCCAAACACGATTTCAGGAGGGTCGAGACAATTTCAAAAGGAAGGCTATTGATAAAATTGAAAATCTTATGAATGGTTCTGGTTATAAAATTGATGCCAAAAATTTTAGAGCTCAGTTGAATAAAGTACTTGGACAAGCAAGTGTCAAGCGTAAAAGTGTTGTAAGGAAAAAAGGAGGTAAAAGAAAAAAAAGTAATCTCAAAAAGAGTAAAAGAAAAACAAAAAGAAAAAAAGTAACTAGGAGAAAAACAAATAAAAAACATAAAAAAAAATTAAAAAACGAATAACAAGGAAAAAAGGAAAGAAACGTAAAATATCAAGAAAAAAAATACAAAATTTGATGATATTTTTGGTACTAAATAAAAGTAAAAATGTCTTTTCTACATTCTCACTCTTGCGAGTGTTTAAAAACTGAGTTAGATCTATTTTCATTACCACCTACACAAACATCTATTGAGAGTTCACAATGGGTTCATTATAAGCCTGTTTCCTCTTTATCCGATGATTCCCCAATAGAATTTGTTATTCCTGGACAAGGTGAAGAATACATTGATCTTGCACACACCATGCTTAGTATTCGTGTTGATTTACATACTTTGAAAAAAACAGATACGGAGAAAGAAACGTTGCAGCTGGCTAGTGTCGTAAATAATTTACTACATTCACTATTTAATCAGGTGGATGTATATTTTAACCAAAAACTTGTCTCACCAGCAAATAATGCGTATTCATATAGAGCTTATTTGGAAACTCTTTTTAATTATGGACCACAAGCAAAAAACAGTCATCTTACCTCTGCGCTATGGACAATGTCATTCTTGGTCAACTGCCTAAAAGAATAATAATTGGGTTTGTTGATAATAAAGCCTTTAACGGTAACACTAAACTTAACCCATTTAATTTTCAAAATTATTCAATTAATTTTCTCTCACTATATGTCGATGGTATGCAAATACCATCTAAACCATTACAACCTGATTTTAGTAAAAAATAATTTTATGTTGAGGCTTATCAAACTCTCTTTACTGGGACCGGTATACATTTTCTCAACGAAGGTAATGATATTAAGCGATTTGATTACAGTGAAGGTTTTTGTCTTTTTGCTTTTGATCTTACACCTGATCTTTCTGCAAACTGTTATTCTCATTGGAATCTTGTAAAAAGTGGAAGTCTGAGAATTGAAGTTCACTTTGCGGTACCATTGACAAGTACAGTAAATTGTATTGTTTATGCTGAGTATGACAACGTGTTGGAAATAGATTCGTCACGACAGGTTATTGTTGATTTTGGAAGTTAAGTTATTCACGAAATATAAACCACCACATGATACACACATGTGTAATTTGAAATTTAAAATTTTTCTTTATCTATGCCACATCACACAGTATGGCATCACCCTTATAACGTATATAAACCGGAAAAGACAGGTTCATTTCTACCACTTTCGTTGAACAGTAAGGACGGTAGCTGTGCGTTAAATTATCAAATTGTTGTTGTGAAGTGATGGATTTCGTTGTCGATATCCAGGGTTTTCGTGGCGTGGAAGGTGAATTTATTGAAAAAGAAGTGGCTGTGCTCGCATTAAACGAAGACTTCATTGGACATTGGATTGCAGCACCACCATACCCATTTACTGAATTGAGTCATTGTGCAAAAGAACAAAACAACTGGTTAACTTGCTCATTTCATGGAATTAAGTGGTTCGAAGGTGACGTTGCTCTTAAATATCTACATGCAAACTTACGTACTGTGGCAAAAACAGCGGGGAAAATTTATACGCGTGGCCAAGAAAAGGCTAAAATTCTTCAAAATGTGATGAGCCGTCAAATTATAAACTTGGAACTATATAATTGTCCAAGTTTTAAAAAACTCCAAGAATCCGGTGGTTTTTGTCTGCATCATGGTTTTAAGAAGGAAAAATCTTATACATGTGCAGTAAATAACGCTTTTAAATTAAAAAAGTGGTTATTGCAGCAAAAAACGGAACAAGTTTTAATGTTACCACAAATCGGAATTGATGTGGCAGAATATGGTGGAGAAGAAACACTAAATCCAACACCAAAAACAAAAAATTGTTTACCGATGTTTAATAAGAAAATAAAAAAGGTCAGCTTTGATGAAAATATTTTAAAAGATGCTGGAATTATATGTGATGGAATAAAAAAGAAACCTTCTACTACTACTGCTACTACTACTACTACTACTACTACAAATGAAGTGAATAAACTTCTTCAAAATTTTCCATCACTTGGTGTACCATTTTTAAAAAAAGACAATCATGAACAGTCTACAGATTCTACAACTTCTACAAGTGATTCCTCGGAGTACCACTGGGGTGTTTCCAGCGGATAGGATTCCTAACCTCTTGATGAAACCGGTGTCAATTATAATTACAGCTACGGTCTTCGGACTCATATTCCTGAACTTGTTGATTGTCTGCGTCGAAACTGTACCTTCTACCACTGGAACACAGAACAATTACAAAGTTTCTCTTCTGATGTATGTGGTCAGTTTTGTGTTATGTTTCTTTTTTATATGTGCAGTGGTGTCAGCTTGTGTGATTTTGTTAATCTTTTTTCTAAAGATTTTGTAAAAAATGATTTTATCGCTAATTGTTTTTATAAAAAAATTTTGAATAAGACTAATAAAAATAATAATAATAATAATATGTTTGAAAAATTACACGGTTTTCAAGGTGGTTATTATTTTCACTCTCACTTTAATAATAATCACCTTCATTCTTGTATTCAATCATGCTCGTCTCGAAATGCTAATTAATTGTACTGTAGTTTAAATTAATGTTATTCTTGTCACTCTTCTCGCGCGGTTTGTGTAGTTTATTATAATATAATTATGCATAATATCTAATCGTAATTCTCTCGTCGCTCAACCTATAACATATCTTATTATATTAATTACACTTATTTGTCTAACTAAGCTTAAGAAATGCATTATCTTTTTATTATATATCTCGATTTCATTAGATGTAATTTTTAAAAGAATAACATGAATATATACTTTTAATCGATGTTATTGTTGTCACTCTCCTTACGTGGTCGGTCTTGTCTATATTAATAAATATATATATATATATATAACATGCGTCATAAATGTCTAGTCATAGTTTTATCGCTGGTTATACTTAAAAATATCTTATTATATTAATTATTCTTATTTGGCTAACTAGGTTAAAAATGATGAATTATTACTATTATTATTATATTACAATTTAATTATCTATGTATGTGTGTGTGTGTGTGTGTGTGTGTGTGTGTGTGAAAAATTAATAAATATTGTAAGACTATATAACTTTTTTATTTCACCTACCCCCACATTAGAGTAAGTTAGTAGAAAATTTTTAAAGATTTTAAAATAAAAAAAAAATTATAATTTAAAAAAATTATTAATTACATGTAAATATTTCAAATGTTAAATTCTTCTATGCTTTTAATTTATCTTAATAAATTTGAAACATTTTATTTCATTTCTAATTTGATATTATAGAATAGAATTTCGAACTTATATTTCTAAGTCACTATTTCTAACAACTATACTCGTAGCTGTTCTTGTCCTCAAAAACCAGAAGCGTCGAGGGTTCAATTCCTCAAGGTAGGTTGATTTTTCTTCTTTAATATAAATAATGGCATTACCTTTTATTAATATTTTTCTTCATTGTACTATTTAATTTTAATTGTTTTACAATTGTATTAAAGTTTTCAGAAAAAAATTTGAACTCTTAAAATTTTACTTCTCGTAATATTCGAGAATGATATTTTGCATTTGTAAGTCTGTCTTCCATCCAGCTAAACAGCTAAGCATAGCAAGTAGTCCCTTTTCTCTATTCTAATTCTTCGCTATCCCCCCTTTATCTAATACAATAGCGCACCGCCACCCTAGCGCTCACGCTTTAACGTTGCGAACAAGACTTGTTGACTTTCACGACATTCTACTCTCTCTCTCTCTCTCTCTCTCTCTCTAGCTCGCATCTCACAGTATTGGATCATCCATTCTTTTCTGCATTTTTGGAAAACTCTTGTTATTGGGTCCCATAATTTCAATACCACCCTCTTCCATTCATGCCTCCACTACCACTACTCCCACTCTCTTAGTTTTATGCTTGGGCAACTATAGGACGCATTCTGATTGGCTCCCATAATTGCCCAACACACCCACTATCCTCCTTCTCTCTTACCCTCTCTACGATACTCATCCCCTCTTTCTCTCGCTCACACACAGTCTGTGACGTCACGATGTCTGGCCCAAAATGTCAATTCCTTCCCCTTTTCTTACACCTCTCCTCTGTCTCTCTCACTCCCATTGTCCCCACTATCTCTTTCTCTCTCCCACTGGCGCCAGTGACGTCACTGTGACGTCAGAAACGTCTCGCCATAGTTGCATTTTTCTACTCATGCTGTTCATGCCTTCTAGTCATGCGATTATGTTATATTTGATGAAATCTTTCATAGGAACTATTTGAATACATTAAATTTAGAATTAGAGCTATTGTACTGAAATCAATCAACAGCAATATTATTTATTTTATTGACTTTCCATTGATTTACTGAATTTCATGTAATCCAATGAGTCAAACTATTTATTCTACGTTCTTATCTTTCAATCGTACGTTTTGATTAGTATTGTTTTTTCTTTTAATATATTGTTTATTTTTATGTCTATAATTTAGAAAAATTGAACAGAGTTGTGTAAACATATCCTTAAACCTTATTTGGGCAGACAGACATCGAAGTCTCGCCTAAATTAGCATTTATATAGAAATTAGGATTATACCAACACTGGCAACACAATATAGCAGTATTGGCGTGACGAAATTACACTTGTACTGCGTCATTTTTCAAAGTACTGTAGATTTTGTTAATGGGTGGCTTGTGCTTGTAGAACATTAGAAGTAGAATAGTATTTAATATTGAAACTCGGCTTAATCTTGGCGCAATCATGGGTGTTGCTTAGCCGTTTTTCAATATCGACTACAATGGTAATAAAGGATATATTAATCTATTAAATTTTTGTTAATTGTGACGGAATGTAACAGAGAGTGTCCAGCAGCCCCATACTTAAATTTTTTTTAAGCGTTCCGGTTCCTCCCGGTCTGTGACCAAGATTGCGATTTTGTCGTCTCTCCTGTTTGGTCGGAGAACCGTTACTTGTCATTTCTCTCGAGGAGTATTAAGAACTACCTCGAGAGCAGAGACCACTTCCTCCTTTTCGGTCAAGCCGTCAAGGTCACGGATTTCCAGGGTCACCTTCTGGTCCTCCGGTCGCCTGACGGTGCCCATTCCACTTACTGCCTCGGAGACCTTGGCAGTAAACTTTTTTTGGTCTGAACCTCCTCCTAGTTTTAAGAGGAGATTCCCTTCCTTGGTGGGCCTAGCGCTCACTACAGTGGTCTGGCATGAGGCAGGGTCCACTTCCGTTTTGAGTTTGCCAAGGACACACGCAAAAGTCTGTCCCTGATAAACCCGAGCAAGAACTGACGACCCTTTGGGCCTATGCGGCTCCACAGCAATTTTGGGGATAGAGTCCTTCGGTACCTCCCTTCCATTTTTGTTCTTTGAGTCTTTCACCTTTGCTGCCTCACCATGCTTCCTTTTTTTTGTAGTCGGTTTAGGAGGAGAGCGTTCCTCAACTTTTCTTTTCTTTCTTTCGAATTCCAGGACTAGGTTTCTCATAGACCTAGCTTGGAAGCGTTCTCTTAACTTTCTCCTCTCAACTGCGGAGTCTTGCGTGCCGACAACGTTTTCATTTAGCCTTTCATCGGCCAGTTTTGACTCTTCGTGCTTCTTTTTCATTGCTGGGATCCACTGGCTGAATTTCTTCACGACAGTTTGGATCGTCTCAGCCACATTTCGCTGAAACTTCAGCTTCTCCATCATCTTTGAGAGTTCAGTCTCCATCTCCTGCGGGATGCTCTCTTCTTTCTCGCGAAGTTTTAAGCACTTGCTGCGCAAACCTTCGCAAAATGCGAAGTCCTCTGCCGTAGCGTGGCTGAAAACACTACAACAGCTACTGACACTCGCGGCACTATTTCTCCTCGACCTTGACAGGTCCTCCACCCTTAAAGTCGATGGGCCTGCGCAAATCATCGCTTCTGACAGATTTACTCGATGCCTTCGAGTTATCACCAACTTCATCTGGGCGCCTTTCTTTGTCGTTCAATTTAAATGTGAAACCTTCCATGTGATTCCTACGAGCCTGGAAGAAAAAACGGCATATGTACACTAGGAGGGCTCCCGGTATCCTAGCACCGCTCGCGACACCTCCGAACGTGTCACTGGCGACGACAGTGAGTCCACCGCCCAGGCCCTCGGCATCAACAACCGACGCCTGCGCTTTACAGACGCCAAATTGAAGAGCACGTAGGTTGGGCGACGTTCGCACCATCCCCGGCAGCTTCACGATGAATTTTGTAACCCTGGTGCCATCCATCTCTTGGCACAGTGTGGAACCTTAGATTTGGTTAGGTGTCGTTGGTCAGATCGAAGAGACAACCGGTCGATCGGGCGCCAACCCTAGATCGAGACTTCTCCACACCAACATAGAAAAACAAAGAAGGCAGGAGTGTCCTAATCCTCCCAGAACCCATGTCGTCCACAGCTGACGAGGATGGTTAGCCCCCATTTGGAATCCGAATTAACATCATCCGCACTGGACAGCTAGTGCGCAGGTTCGAAAAACGGCGGCTACCCGAATTAACGGGGTCCCGTTCATTCCCCTGTGCCCAAACTCGCCAGACGTCGGGACTTGATGAGTTCTGGGAAAAGCACAACAGCTCGTCTAGTGATGGCGTCCGAAGGACAAGCGAATTTAACTAAAGTACAAAGAAATGGGGCAATAACAAGCAAGCCTTTGAACTTCCAGGTATTAATTTATTTATATTAAAATATTAAGCGAATAACTTTTTTAATATAATAACCTAATTTATAAATACTTATATTAACAAAAGAATTATTGAAATTAACAATAGACCTCTTTCTGACATAAACAAGATTGATGACACTAAAAAAATCAAAAAAGTAGTTTTTCCATATAATAAACTTTATCGGAACATATAAAAAGATTGCTTAAAGGTTTTAATATAAAAACTATCTTTAGTGTCAATTCCAAAATGGATAGGTTTATTAAATTGGGAAAGGATCAACTTAAGAGTTTAAATTAGTGTGAAGTTTTATACATATTAGAATGTAAATGTGGCAAATCTTACGTAGGACAAACAAAACGTCCTTTTCATATTCGAAGAAAAGAACATTTGGACAATTTTGATCTTAACGAAAAATATCATAATGTAATGACAAAACATGTTTTAGATAATAACGATTTTTCACATTTTATGAAATGAGATGAATTCAAAATTTTACACATTGAACCAAATTGACAAAAAAGATTAATTGCTGAGATGTTTTTTATTAAGAAGGAGGGAAAAAACAGTTTGAATAAGATAACTGATTTAAATAATTTTGATAATTCATATGAAATGATGGTGGATTTAATTTCTGGAAACATGTAAATAATCAATACTCGTTTAACTTTTCTCCAATTCTTGTATAATAGTGTCTGTTTTTGTCCTTGGAAAAATCTTAATTAATTTTGTTGAATAGTAGTCAGTGTTTACAGTTCTGTTCTAATTGTAAAGTCATTCCTTTCTGTACACATATCTTATAATTTAAAATTATTCTTAATGTTCGACAATTTTCTTTATTTTATTTTATATTTTATTTATTTTTTATTTTATATGTGCTATTATTTTTTATTTGTGTTTTTGTGAAAAAAGAAGTTTTACAAAACAGAATGACAATTATAAATTTCATAGGTATGTTATTTACTATAGTTTCTAATTTTGTTTTTCTTTTAATTTTTTTTGTGATTGTCAAGTTTTCGAAATTTAACGTTCAATTGTTAATTTTTTGAGAATATTATAGTTTTTTATTCATTTAATTTTTCGTTATTTAATGTTTTCATAATTTCTTTTGAATATATCGTTTCTGACTCTGATCACTAGTCTGAACACTGGACTGAAATTCTTCATGAATTTATGTTCTTGTTTATGCTTTAATTACTGGTATGATTTTGTTCCTTTATTATTTTTATAATTTATTTACAATTGTAATTATTTTTATTTTTAAAGTTATTATTGTTACATTATTTTTATTATTGTTATGTTAGTTATTAATTAATGTTATTGTATACATAATACTTTGTACTTCTTTGATGTAAACAATTTTTTTATTTTATATTACCAGACTCCCTGAAGAGAAAATCATTTAGATTTCGAAACGTCGGAAAAATTGTTAAGCATTAAACTACATTGTCCAAATTACTTCATTTTTGTTTATCTTTTTTATCTTCCTATCAAAAAATAAATACCTACTCGAACGTAAAAGGTTGATAATAATATAATAACACTGTTCTACTCTTCAAAAGCATGTGTCATGTGAAAGGACACAACTTGTAACGTCTTAGACATAAAAAATGTCTCCCCACATTAAACCTTCGAGAGTGTTTACTGTATACTGCATACAATACATATAGAATGTTAATTATATTTAATTGACCTTTAAGGAATCTGTTCGAGAATTAAGTTCATCAATCAAGTAATTAAGTGGTTAAGCTTGTTGATGAAGTTGCGCGTGTGAATCCAAAAAGAGAATTCGAAATTGCCAGATTCAAAAAGAAGCCAGAAGATATGGTCAGAAGATTAATGTTAGAACTTGTTGGAGTGGAACAGTTTAAAACAATGACTGCCTTAGGCCATGGTAGAAATGGTATTTCTGGAAAAAGCATTTCTGACGATGTTCGGGCAACCGTCTATAGTGAATAGTGAAATGCCGCTTCATCAAACTTGACGAATGAACTCAGCAAAGAAAGAAGACAGAAAAGGAGGTCTACAGTATTCTTATAATTCACACAACGCTCGCAGAGAGTCCATTGGAGCGGCGTTTAAGAGTTTGCAAAATAGATTTTCAGAAAATTTTCATTTACTATCTGCAAAATTTTAATAAACTTCACAGTTAGATGGTCTCCTCGACCGTTGAAAAAGTTGTTTAAACATCTGATATTTCTAAACAGTTAAAATAAATAAAATTCCTTAAAATTTTGTATCTGCATTTTTAGTTTTCTGTGAATTAAATAATATTTAAAGTATTTAATTTATATCCATTTAAAATAACACATAGATTACGTTAAAGCAAATATAAAAGGGTTAACATACGCTTAATACATAAGCATTCTAAACACTTAATTGAATACTATTCGTCATTCTAAAAACCGACAAGTAGTTGCAATGACAAGAAAAATCGAGAGCCAAAAATCGCAAAGGAAAATGAAATGAACGAAGATCGTGATGAAACTGAATCTGAAATTGAAAACAATAATACAAACAACAAAGTTACAGTCGTAAAGAAGATGAATGAAAATAAACGTAAAAATCAAATAAAGAAGATAACCCTCTAAAAAGAAAGCAGTAAGTAGCATTTTAAATTTATCAATATTACCCAAAAAAATTAAAAAGAACCAAAAAAATCAATTTCAAAGTGCCAAGACAGTCATATTCGAGAGAGCAAGAAGTCAAAGTGATGGATGGATATTACAAACAAGAGAACGAATTACAAAACCTAAGTTCAATCAGCAATCACCATTCAACTATTCAAAATTAACTTTAATTTACATAAGTTTACACACAACGTTTTCCTTATAAAAGTTTAAATAATTAATTTAAAATGCTCTTAAAAATAGTAAAAGAATTCAATAATTCAATAAGAATAAAATTTGAACAATATTTCGTGTAAATTTCAAAAACAATATTGATAATTACGTCAGTAAAAGCAAATTACCGAAGACCATATCAAAATACCACTTTGCGGCGATCACTACAGATCTCTTCAAAATGATCTGTAACATTAATTTTAGTCAAACTAATTAATTAATTTAGAAGTAAATCCAGGTCACAACGCTGTACTTTTGTAAAAAAAAATTTTAATTTTTGACGCCAGTTTTAATTTAAAACTTTAAAGTTCGACCTAAAAAAATTGCAAAAACTGATACACCTAAAAAGATTATCAAAGAGTGACAAAAAAACAGATAATTATTATCAATTACAATTTTTAGAAATACCAAAAACCAGAAAGTGTGGTGCAGCAGAGATAATCAAAATAGCTACAATAAATCTAGTCTTGTCAAAACCAGAAATACAAAAATTCTGTATAAATCCGTCAGCCATTGTTCTGCCAGTCTTAAGATGATGTCGTCTGCCGCCACTGTTTTGCCAGTCTCGAGAAAGTCGGATATTTAATTATTCTGTCTAAGTTCGTCAGCCATTCTACTGCCAGTCTTAAGAATATGTGGCCTTCCGACACTGTTTTGTCCACACCAGGCTTCTGAGGTGAATAGGTTTTACAAAAATGAATGCAAAATCGGCAACTGGGGACTGATTTGTACTCATTTACACTCTTAAAATACGTTTAGACCGAAATCCTAGCTGCTCGGTTTCTCCAGAAATACACATTCAATTGAATCATCTAACCAGCATAAGTTGATTTAAGATATTTAATAAGTTTATTCAGAGAATTTATATAAACTAACAACATTTAACATATAAATAACAAATTTTTAACTTTATGCGTTATGTAATTACAAAAATTACACAAATCCATGAATTAATTACTTCATATTTAAATATGCTGCGAGGAGAATTCAACTACCGCCTTTTCTAAATTAGACAAGTATCTTTTATCTTCAACCAGGTTGATTTTGAATCGGTTTCAAAATTTTTTTATAAATACGTTATAAATTGATTCACCAGCTTGTTCCGACCATATTACAAGACCGATTTCATCCAAGGAAATAGAACACTGGGACAAGTGATTTAATGTCAAATGGATTTTAAGTGTCTCGCTAACTCCTGTTTAATTAATAAAAATAAAATAAAAATAATGCTAATAAATAATAATAGTTACAATAGTAGAATCATAACGACATTAACAATAAATAAAAACTACTTTTATTTTAAGTGATATTTCCAATTCCCTTACAAGTTCTTCACAATAAATATGTACTTTTCTAGTGGAGAAAGAAGCATTCACAATTTTTTCAATCATTTTTAAAGAAGAAACGAAGGCAACTAATTTTAAAGATTTAACTTTGAGACAAATTTTAGATTTTAAAAGTTTGTCAGTATGTTTATATAATTTTCTGCATACTAGGAAAGTACATATCAATTGTTATAATTAAACAGCTGTCAGCTAGAGACTAAATATCCATGTAATTTTAAAGCACTTGTCCTTGCGTCTTATTTCCCAAATTAAAAATATATTCTAATGTGTATTTGTGAATTTTAAAGGTATATATGAGAGCAACTGAAAACCAAATATACATAAATATATATATTATAACTTCTTCTATATTGCACTATAACTGCTCCATTAGCACTAAAGCACATGGGAAATAAGTTTTAAAAAAAAAAAATTTTTACTTAAAAAAAAATTATTTTTGTGAAAATCGCATGTGTACAGAAAAAGCGTTCAGTTTCATGTCACTACTGTTATATTACTGTAACAACTATTTGATAGTATTGTTACCATTTTCTTGAAGTTTTCATGTGAAACAAGCGATCTGCAAAAGGAATGGATTTATTCTGCAATATTTTAGATGTGAGATTAGAATAAATGTCAAATTTCAGTTCCATGGTATCACGTAAAATTTCAGCGCCATGGCCTATATGAAATGATCAGTGTGCTTCATGCAGAGAAACTTTTTTATCTGTGGTGGTTATTTTAAAATATTATTCTATAAAGTAGTTTAGCAATGCTAGATTACACTGCTTGATCTCCATTTCAAATTATCCAAAAAATAAAACAAAATATTCATTATTAAATATTGTATTTTCGGTTCTTTTATAAAATTTTATATATGTTAACTAATATCTAAAATTCTGTTAGCATATTAAATGATTTATTAATTTATTATTTATTTTCGTTTTAGCAAAATATCAATAAGAAATTTTTATTTTGTACAATATATTTACAATAAAAGGATGCGATTCAGCTCCACATGTAGTAAAATCGTTTAAAATATACTTATATTGCACCCTAATAAGAAAAATAAATAAAGAAAAACATTTAATAAAAACATTTTTTTTTTTACCAAAACTTATCTTGAAATCGGGCAGTTACGCAAGTATCGACCATTTATATGTTTAATGTTGTTAGTTTATATAAATTCTCCGAATAAACTTCTTAAATATCGCAAATCAGCTTATGCTGTTTCAATGATTACATTAAACGTGTCTTTTTGGGGAAACCAAGCAGCTAGGATTTCGTTTTAAACAGATTTTGAGAGTAAAAATAAATACAAATCAGACCCCAGTTGCTGATTTTGCATTCATTTTTGTAAAAATTATTCAGAATACACGTTCAATTAAATCATCAAAACAGCATAAGTTGATTTTAGATATTTAACAAGTTTATTCGGAGAATTTATATAAACTAACAACATTTAACATATAAATAACAAATTTTTAACTTTATGCGTTATGTAATTACAAAAATTACACAAATCCATGAATTAATTACTTCATATTTAAATATGCTGCGAGAAGAATTCGACTACCGCCTTTTCTAAATTAGACAAGTATCTTTTATCATTAACCAGGTTGATTTTGAATCGGTTTCAAATTTTTTTTATAAATATGTTATAAATTGTTTTACCAGCTTCTTCCGACCATATAACAAGACCGATTTTATCCAAGGAAATAGAACACTGAGACAAGTGATTTAATATCAAATGGATTTTTAGTGTCTCGCTAACTCCTGTTTAATTAATAAAAATAATGCTAATAAATAATAATAGTTACAATAGTAAAATCATAACGACAGTAACAATAAATAAAAACTACTGTAATGATATGAGTTATAATTGTGCAGCGGACTCATACATTACTATAGAAGCCGGCATGGCTCTCGAAGAGAGTGAGGTTTCCTACTTCTCGCTCGTTTCTCTCTTTCCCTTCTTCGCAGCGGCGACTGACGGCGTACATATATTCAGTTGCGCTCGCCAATTGAGAGAGTCTTCTGGCTGTCGAGACTCGAGGTGCTCCTCGGTCTCATGCTAGGACACTCAGGTAAGAGGCAGATATGCGTGTGGGTACTCCCGCCGCATTTCACCCTTGACCCTGGGTACCTAGTAGGTCAGATTGACTGCTGAGAACGTGCGAGGATTGAGTGGAGGTGCTCCTCTCTTAAAACTCACACGTATGATCCGGAACCTTTGAGGTGAAGGATGTCCTAGGCGTTCACCAAATTGATAGAGGTGCTCCTCTTCGGATTGGCAAACGGAAATGGAGGATTGCAATGCCTATGGGTGCCCACGTGACATTGGAATACGTGTTCTTCTAGGTTCTCAATTTCTTGGCTAGAGAGAGAAAAATATAAGTGCTCCTGTTTGCTTTCTCTGTACCCACAGAATAGACCCAATCTTTCCCTTGGAGGAAATTATTGTAGAGGGGTGGGGAGTGACGTCAGTCAAAAATTATTAAGGAATCAGTCTATGTTAGACCATTCGTTGGTTCACTGTTTTTGACTAGCTAGCTTGTAGAGAAAGAAAATGTTGTAAAACTCGAAATCTAAGAAAAGTCTAGAATTGTTTATTATCTAGTTTACTCTGCAACAGTTAAGATTTTGTTAATTTATTTCTTGTAACATTTCAATTTTTAATCATTAGAATATACTATTTTTATTTTTAGTTTTTAATTCTCGGTGTCATCATGGACTTCACCCTACCTCCTAGTAATTAATATTCTTAAAAATAAATGTCAGCCAGCAGGCTAAGATTCATTTGCAATTTGCTTTCTTTCTTTTTAATTTTTAGCTAGAAATTAAGTTAGAATCATCGTTGGGTTGAAAATTTAATTTAATTTTGAGGTTAAGGACGCTGGACAATCTGACGAGCGTAATCCGGAGCAACTTTTAAAATAAGGAAAAAGTCATATCATTACTCTACTTTTATTTTAAGTGATATATCCAATTCCCTTACAAGTTCTTTACAATGAATATTTACTTTTCTAGTGGAGAAAGAAGCATTCACAATGTTTTCAATTTTTTTTTAAAAAGAATCGAAGGATACTAATTTTAAAGATTCAACTTTGCCACAAATTTTAGATATTAAAAGTTTGTCAGTATGTTTATATAATTTTCTGCATACTAGGAAAGTACATATCAATTGTTATAATTAAACAGGTGTCAGCTAGAAACTAAAGATTCATGTGATTTTAAAGCACTTGTCCTTGCGTCTTATTTTCTTGGATAAAATGGGTCTTGGAATATGGTCGGAAGAAGCTGGTAAAACAATTTATAACATATTTATAAAAAAAATTTGAAACCGATTCAAAATCAACCTGGTTAATGATAAGAGATACTTGTCTAATTTAAAAAAGGCGGTAGTCGAATTCTCCTCGCAACATATTTAAATATAAAGTAATTAATGCATGGTTTTATGTAATTTATGTAACTACATAACGCAAAAATTGAAAAATTTGTTATTTATATGTTTAATGTTGTTAGTTTATATAAATTCCCCGAATAAACTTATTACATATCGCAAATCAGCTTATGCTGTTTCGATGATTTTATAAAACATGTGTTTTTAGTGAAACCAAGCAGCTAGGATTTCGTTCTAAACAGATTTTAAGAGTAAAAATAAATACAAATCAGACCCCAGTTGCCGATTTTGCATTCATTTATGTAAAAATTATTCACTTTTGGAGCCTGGGGTGTGCCAGGCTCGACAAAGTCGGATATTTACTTATTCTGTCTAAGACCGTCAGCCCTTATTCTGACAGTCTTAATATGATGATGTCTTCCGATATTAATATGCCAGTCTCGAAAAAATAAGATTCTTTATAATTCTGTCCAATTCCGTCAGTCTCTGTTCTGCCAGTGTTAAGAAAATGTTGGTTTTCGCCACTGCTTTGCCAGTCTCGAGAAAATAATATTTTTAAAAACCCTGTCTAAGTCCGTCAGCCATTGCTCTGTCAGTATGAAAAAGATCTGGTATTCCGCCACTGTTTTTCCAGTCTCAAGAAAGCCAGATATCTAATTATTCAGTGTAATTCTGCCCGCTATTGTTCTGCCAGTCTTAAGATGATGTCATCTTCAGCTACTGTTTAGCCAGTCTCGAGTAAATAAGATTTTTAAAATTCTGTCTAAATCCGTCAGCCATTGTTCTGCCAGTCTTGAGAAAGTCAGATATTTAATAAAACTGTCTAATTCTTTTAGCTATTGTTCTGCTGGTCTTAGAACATGTCATCTTCCGCCACTGTTTTGACAGTTGCGAAAAAATAAGGTTTTTAAAAAATTCTGTCTAAATCCGTCTGCCATTGTTCTGCCTGTTTTAAAAAGATGTCGCTTGTTGCCAATGTTTTGCTAGTCTCGAGAAAATAAGATTTTTCAACATTCTGTTTAAATCCGTCAGCTATTGTTTTGCCAGTCTAAAGAATATGTTGTCTTCCGTCACGGTTTTGACAGTTTCAAAAAAATAAAATTTTTAAAAAATTCTGTCTAAATTTGTCTGCCATTGTTCTGCCTGTCTTAAAAAGATGTCGCTTTTTGCCAATGTTTTGCCAGTCTCGAGAAAATAAGACTTTTCAACATTCTGTGTAAATCCGTCAGCCATTGTTCTGCCAGTCTTAAGATGATGTCGTCTTCCGCCACTGTTTTGCCAGTCTCGAGAAAGTCGGATATTTAATTATTCTGTCAAAGTTCGTCAGCCATTCGTCTGCCAGTCTGTAGAATATGCGGCCTTCCGACACTGTTTTGTCGACACCAGGCTTCTGAGCTTCTGTCTAATTCTGTCAGCTATTCTCCTGCCAGTCTACTGAAAATGTCGCCTTCCGCCACTGTTTTGCCAGTCTCGAGAAACTAAGATTCTTAAAAATTCTGTCCAAGTTCATCAGCCATTATTCTGGCAGTTTTAAGAAAATGTCTTCCGCCACTGTTTTGCCAGTTTTAAGAAAATAAGATTTTAAAAAATTCCGTCTAATTCTGTCAGCTATTGTCATTCCAGTTTTAAGAATATGTCGTTTGTCGACTCTGTTTTACCAGTTTCGAGAAAATAAAATTTCTACAAATTCTGACTAAATCCGTCAGCTATTGTTCTGCCAGTCTTAAGAAGATTTCGACTTTCGCCAGTGATTTATTAGTTTTGAGAAAATATATTTTCTTAAACTCAGTCTAATGCTGCAATCTATTGTCCTGCTAGTCTATAAAAGATGTCATTTTTCGACAATGTTTTACCAGACTCAAGAAAATAAAAGTTTTACAAAGTTTGTCTAAATCCGTTAACTATTGTTCTCCTGTTCCATTAAAGATGCCGTCATTTGACCCTGTTTTGCCAGTTTGAAGAAAACAAGATTTTTACAAATTCTGTCTAACTCCGTTAGCCATTGTTTTGCCAGTCTGAAGAAGATGTCGCCTTTTTTCACTGTTTTGCCAGTCTCGAGAAAATAAAATTTTCAAAAATTCTGTCTAATTCAGTCAACTATTGTCCTGATAGTCTATAAAAGATGTCGTCTTTCGACACTGTTTTGCCAGTCTCGAGAAAATAAAATTTTTAAAAATTCTGGCTAAATCCGACAGCAATTGTTTTGTCAGTTTTAAGAAGATGTAGTCTTCCGCCACTGTTTTAAAAGTTTTATAAAAAAAAGATTTTTTACAAATTCTGTCTAAATCCATCAGCCATTGTTCAGGCAGTCTTAAGAAAATGTCGCCCTTGCTACTGTTTCGCTAGTCTCGAGAAAAAAATATTTTTACAAATACTGTCTAATTCCGTCAGCTATTGTTCTGTGAGCCTTAAGAAGATGTTGTCTTCCGCCCCTGTTTTGAAAGTCTCGAGAAAATAAGATTTTTAAAAATTCTGTCTATCTCCGTCAGCTATTGTTTTGCCAGTCTTAAGAAGATGACGCATTCCGCCATTGTTTTGCTAATCTCGATAAATAAGATTTTTTAAAATTCTGTCCAAGTCTTTCAGCCATTGTTCTGTCAGTCTTAAGAAGATTTCCACTTTCGCCACTGTTTTTCCAGTCTAGAGAAAATAAAATTTTAAAAAATTGTGTCTAATTCCATCAGTTATTGTTCTGCCAGTCTTACGATGATTTCGTCTTCCGCCACTGTTTTGCAAGTCTCATAAAAATAAAATTTTTGAAAATTCTGTCTAATTCCGTCAGCTTTTGTTCTGACAATCTTAAGAAGGTGAAGCTTTTCGCCACTGTTTTGCCAGTCTTTAGAAAGTCGTATTTTAATCCTTCTGTCTAATACCGTTAGCAACTTTTTTGACAGTCTTTAAAAGATGTCACCTTCTACCATTGTTCAGCCATTATTGTTACAGTCTTAAGATGATGTCGTTCTCCGCCACTGTTTTGCTAGTCTCGAGAAAAAAAGATTTTTAAAAATTTTGTCTAATTCCCTCAGATTATTGGTCTGCCAGTCTTAAGATAATGTCGTCTTCCCCCACTGTTTTTCAACTCTCGAGAAAAGTTTTTTTTGTGAATTCTGTCTAATTTCGTCAGCCATGGTTGTGACAGTCTTAAGATGATGTCGTCTTTCCTTACTGTTTCGCCGGGTCTCAAGAAAATAAGTTTTTTAAAAATACTGTGTAATTTCGTCAGCTATTGTTCCGCCGGTCTTAAGAAAATGTCGTCTTCCATCACTGTTTTGCCAGTCTCCAGAAAAAAAGATTTTTATAAATTCTGTCTAATTCCGTTAGCTTTTGTTCTGTTAATCTTAAGGAGATGTAGTTCTTTCCCACTGTTTTTCAACTCTCGAGAAAAGTTTTTTTTGTGAATTCTGTCTAATTTCGTCAGCCATGTTGTGACAGTCTTAAGATGATGTCGTCTTTCCTTACTGTTTCGCCGGGTCTCAAGAAAATAAGTTTTTTAAAAATACTGTGTAATTCCGTCAGCCATTGTTCTGCGAGTCTTAAGAAGATGTTTACTTTCGCCACTGTTTTTCCAGTCTAGAGAAAATAAATTTTTTAAAAATTCTGTCTAATTCCGTCGGCTATTGTTCTGCCAGTCTTTAGAAGATGTCGTCTTGCGCTACTGTATTGCCCGTCTCGAAAAAATATAATTTTTAAGAATCTGTTTAATTCCGTCAGCTATTGTTTTGACATCCTTAAAAACATGCCGCATTCTCGAGAAAATAAGATTTTTAAGAATTCTGTCTAATTCCGTCACCTATTGTTCAGTTAGTCTTGAGAAGTTGTCGTCTTGCGCCACTGTTTTGCCAGTTTTGAAAAATAAAATTTTTTAAATTCTGTTTAATTCCGTCATCTATTGTTTTTTAAGTGTTAATGGAAAGTCGCCTTCCGCCACTGTTTTGTTGTCTCGAGAAAATAAGACTTTTTAAAATTGTGTCTTATTCCGTCAGCTATTTTTCTGCCAGTCTCGAGAAAATAAAATTTTTAAAAATTCTGTCTAATTCCGTTAGCTATTATTCTGCCAGTCTTTAGAAGATGTCGTCTTCCGACACTGTTTTGCCAGACTTAAGAAAATAAGATTTTAAAAAAATCTGTCTAAATTTGTCAGCTATTTATCTGACAGTCATAATATGATGTTGTGTTCCTTTACTTTTTTGCCAGTCTTGAGACATTTGGATATTATAAAATTCTTTCTAATTCTGTCAGCCATTGTTTTGATATTATCAGAGTGACAAATATGGAAATTCGTATCTAAACTTTTTTGACTTTTTTGAAAACGCATCCATTGTCTGTATGGACGTTTTGAGACAAAATTAAACCAAAATCTGGACCTTTGAATGCTAGAATTGACTTTGAATTAAGAGAAAATGTTGCTGATAATACTCGAGCTTTATGTCTGTTGATTCACGATAGAGTCTTTGAATACTCACCATTGACAACGATTACGAGGATATTGGTATAAAAGACGGATTAAATTGGATAATATTGTCTAGTAAGCATCATGATCCCAACATTTGTGGACCTTAAAACTTCAAAACAGCCGACAACAAATTTATAATGAAAGAAGTAGCTATATTAATTAATGGTATTCAAGTTGCTCACTACTTATTTGTACTACCATTTAAATGGTGTCTGCTAGATTTTAAACATCAAAGTCAAGCTAACTGGTTATGCAGAAATTCTATGGTCTACACTGGAATTCAGGAAGTGTCCCATAGACTGGGGTGTCTAATGTGTTAGGAAAAGCACTGAACGGACTTTCTATCGTATACGTCAAAGGTGAAGAAAAGAAAAAATGGTTGACTGAATGAACCCACGATGTTAAGAATTGGACGAAGCGTTGACAAAGCGAAAATGAGATGTATTCATCACGATGGACTAATGTTTTGAAAATGAACGGGTGGTATCAATGTAATAAAACGTAAATATATATAAAATAAAATTATGGTGTTGTCTTTCTTTTTATGCTCTTACTAATTTGTTAAAAATGTACGAGTATTATATTCACAATTTAATTATATGGGGCAAAATTCCTTAACAGTCCAGGTTAAAAAATAAAATTTATTCAAAATTTGCTGAAGTGTTTTCATTGTTAGTGGAAGTGTAAATACCATATATTTTTCAATTCCATGAAATAGTATTTGAGTTACACAGTTTTAAAATTTAAAATTTTTTTAAAATGTATTTTTTTAAATTTATTATATTTCTGAATAGATTGCATAAAAGTTAACATATATATAGTGATTATTATTAAAGCTTTTTTAACAGGCTATTCGATTATAATAAATGTGTTTTTGTAAAAAGAAAATTTGACCTTAAAATTCAAGGTCAAAGTGTTAATTTGATTGTATCTTAAAATCGAATTTTTTAAAAAAATTTTAACCTATCGCAATGGAAAGCTTGACTTTTTTCCTATAAGATATATAAAAATCAGAGTGGAACTCTAAATACTTTTGTCAACAATACATCTCAGATGTATGATAGGAAAAAAGTCAAGCTTTTCATTGAGATAGGTTAATTTTTTTTAAAAAAATCCGATTTTGAGATACAATCAAATTAACACTTTGATTTTTCAATCAAAGTCAATTTTTTTTTACAAAAACACATTTATTATAATCGAATAGCCTGTAACAAAAGCTTTAATAATCACTATATATATGTTAACTTTTATGCAATCTACTTAGAAATATAATAAATTTAAAAAAATTGAAAATTTTAAAACTGTGTAACTCAATAACTATTTTATGCAATTTAAGAATATTTGGTATCTACACTTCCACTTACAATGAAAACACTCTAGCAAAGATTGAATAAATTTTATTTTTTGACCTGGACAGTTCAGGAATTTTGCCCCATATATATAAAATTAAACAAAAAAATTTTTCCTAAAATTATGATGTTCTCTTTATTTAGTTGAGCTTATTCCTAGGTAGGAAAGAGAAGTAAAAAGATTAAATTTTTATTTACATGAATTTCTTTAAATTCAATATTTCTGTATTTTACAATAAATTCTGATATTCGAGAATGAAGAATTCTATAATACGTAAAATATATTTTTAAACAATTTCATTTATTTACATTACAAAATTAATATTTTATAAAAATGTTATCCCCTAACCACGTATCCTATTTATGAAGCTGCCAATCTGCATAAAGTGGATCGTCAAGCTGATTGTGCACATCTAAAGGAGGAGGAGGTTTGGGAAACGGTCCAAGACCCCAATTTTTTCTAGTCTCTTGGCGACGTTCTCGTGTTAGACTTCGTTTTACAATAATATAAAAATTTTTACAATAATAAACATTGATTATGTTACTTACAATTATGTGCAAGATTATGTTACAAGATATTTATTATATTATTTTTATTTAAATTTATTACTTTATTACTTATTAAATCCTCGATGAAATTGCACCTTGTTATACTGTCCACCCATATATTTCATATTCATGGTTCTTTTGTTTATTTCTTCCTTTATTGCTTCTAGCTCTTTTGTACATAGTTGGAATTACTTCCAGGTAGTAAGCACTGGAATTCTCGAGTTATTTCAACGATAATCTTTTCTCCAAATTTTGTTCTTACTGCTCGTACTGCAGATATTCTATAGTTTCCATCAACTGTCAGTTCAGATAGTTTCTTTTTGGGTAGAAAACTACCGCTACCACTATTATTCAGGGCTTCAAAATTCATCTAAAAACAATAACAATACTAAGAACACTGATTAAAAAAATTTAATTTAAAAACAATGCATTTTACTTACATTGATGTGTGTGGAGGAGCTTCAAACGAAGAACTCTTATATTGCATTGAAAGTAAAATTGAAACTGTACCTATACCTAAACTCGAAAATCTTACTTTTATATAGTCAGCTGCTATTACCTTCAGACTACCGATAATTTTTTTAAATTTTGTATCTCCTGGTGTCGATCTATTTTGAATCTTTAATAAAAAATTGAAAATTATATATCCATATTTGTGATAATATAATTGCATAAAAATATGACATCATGAGGTTACTACTCGATACTTTGTTCAATTTTAGTAATAAAAAATGTGTTCTCTCTCTTGAATTTTCAATTTTATTAATAAAAATGTAGAGATCGAGCCCCCATTAAAATGCTTACACCTGGAGAAATAATACCCCGATCGACTAGTCTATAATTGCATTTGAAATATGTAATCACTCGATACTTTGTATAAACCTTTCCTCTCCCTAAATCTTCAATTTTATTAATAAAAATGTAGAGATTTTAAGTGTCTACTTTCACGGGTGAACATGTAACCATGAGACTATGACCCGATACTTTGTGTCGATAATTTCTCACTCTCTCAGGAAACATCAATTTTTATTAAGATGAATTAATAGGAAAGTGGGGCTTATGTTACAAATATAAAGATAACAATTACGGATGTTTGCCAAAGAGGAGGAGCAATTTGTGCTACATGTAATTATGGCGACCTGAGGTCGACACACTTGCCCCACATTTCCATCCCACTCTGTTCCCCTCAATGCCCTAGCCCCGCCCCAAGTCTTATGCGCTTCACCTACTCTCCCCACTCCGAAGGTGGAGGAGTAGGGGGCGCTGGTTTTCTTGTAGCTCTACTTCTAAGACATTTTTCAAGCCTTAAAAAATGAGTGGACTGACAATTTCCGACGGTACTGCATATTGATATATAAGAAAATAAAAACTCACCTCAAAATAAAACCTCTTTAGCACAAATGTAAACACGATTTCTAATTTAAAAAAATTCGAAAAAATACGAAATTTATAAATAATAAACCACGTGTCAACGACGACTGTTGGCATAACATTATTTAAGTTGAAACGTTTAAAACTTTCAAAATGGTTAATTATTTAAACAAAAGCGCCTCGCTTCTAAATTCAAGCCAGTAGCAACCGCCTCGCTTCAAAATTCCTACCAGTAGCAAGCGCCTTGCTTCTAAATTCGGACCAGTAGCAAGCGCCTTGCTTCTAAATTCCAACCTATAGCAAGCGCTTCGTTTCTTATGTAGCATATTCCATGAGATTTCTTAAATGTGACCTGGACAAGGAGCTAAAACAAGATTTCAAGAAAAACGTTCTTAAAGTTGTAATGATCATTGTTCTCTAATGATTGCTGGGAATTCGCTGATCAGATTGTCCAGTGTCCATTACAACTAGAGTTATAAAAATAAATTAACTTTGGTCATCTGGCTGAAAATATTATTTCTAGTAAGAAAGCATATTGAATCTTAGCCTGCTGGCTGACATTTAGTTTTAAGAATATTAATTACTAGAAGGTAAGGTTAAGTCAATGATGACACCGAGATTAAAAAATAAAAATAACAACAATATAATCTAATAATTTTAAATTGAAATGTTACAAAAAGAAATCTAAAAAATCCTAATTGATGCAGAGTAAACTAGATATAAAACAATTCTAAACTTTGCTTAGATTTCGAGTTTTACAATATTTCTTTTCTCTATAAGCTAGCTTGTTAAAAACAGTTAACCCATCGAATTATCTGTCATAGACTGAATCGTTAATAATTTTCAACTAATGTCACTCCCCACCCCTGTGCAATAATCCCCTACAAGGGAAAGATTGCGTCTATTCTTTGGGTAGAGAGAAAGCAAACAGGAGCACCTATATTTTTCTCTCTCTAGCCAAGAAAACAGAGAGTACCTAGTAGAACACGGATCACAACCTCACGGGAGCACCCATAGACGTTGCAATCCTCATTTTTCGTTCGTCACTCCGAAGAGGGTGGAGGGCTAAATAAGGGGGGTGTTATTCACAAAAAATTGTTGTTTATTTGTAAATAAACAAAAAATTGTTATTTTATTTGTAAATAAACATACGAGGTTCCCCCACCAGAAGTCCTCCTATTAGAGGAGCCCCTTCCCTCTAGAGGTTCTCCCACCAGAGGTTCTTACAATAATACAGACAATACAATAATACCCACAACCCTTACAGCCAACCACCTACCTACCGCCACCCTCCGCCACCCTCCGCCACCCACAACCCTCACAGCCAACCACCCACCGCTACCCACAACCCACCACCAGCCACCGCCACCATCCGCCACCCACAACACCACAGCCAACCACCCACCGCCACCCACAACCCACCGCCATCCTCCGCCACCCACAACCACCATAGCCAACCACCCACCGACACCCACAACCCTCACACCCAACTACCCACCGCCACCGCCATCCACAACCCACCACCACCCACCGCCACCCACAATCCCCACAGCCCACCAAAACACCGCCCAAAACCACCCCAACTGCGCACCAACCACCTGCCACAGACCTATTCTCAAATCTTACGTTAAGCTTGCATGCTGTAAGTTAAATGAGTGTTTAGAGGCAGTGGATCACTCTTCATACATATTTTTTCTCCCTACCAATCTTTGGATTTGCTCACCAGAGATTCTACGTCTTCCTTGTCTTTTTCTTTTTCATTATCCATTGAAAGCTTCATATCTATTAAGTAAAATAACGCTTTATCTCTAGAGTAATACCAATAAGAGGTAATTTACCCCTCGAGTAAAAGAAAAAAAAAATTTACCGATTCTTATCCATAAGTGATAATTTATCTTTTGAGGATAAGCAAAATCTTTCTCACCGGCAGAAGATAATTTAACTCATAAATGTAAAAAACTATTTTTGTGTAACCGTTTTTCTTATTTTTTACTATTTTTTAGGGTTCTGTACACCACAAGTGTACGCACGGAACCCTATTGGAAAGACTTTGTCGAAATCCGTATCCCCCCCCCCTAGCCGCCAAACTATTTGACTTAGGAAGTTCAAATTTGGCCCACATATGTATTTTCACATGTATATGAAAGGAAAATTATAGAGAACATGATTTTAGAGGTTGATCATAGCGTTGTCAAGAAAATAACAAGATTTTTGAGAAATTTTGATATTTTTTGGCTGATAACTTTTGTCATTTCTTTGATAGCGCTATCACCACAACAATCTCAATAATTTTTCTGTAATCTACATATGATACTACATTTTTGTACCAAATTTGAACTCTCTAAGTCAAATATTTTGGCAGATAAGAGGGGAATACGGTCGTTTTTTCGAATACATGCGTTTAATTTGTACAATTACTGCCCTTTATTTGCCAAATTATTGTACTTAGAGTGCTGAAATTTGGTACACATATGTAGTTTGACGTGTAGATTACAGAAAAACTATAGAAAACCTTGTTGCAGGCTGTTATCATAGCGTTTTACAGCAAAGAAACGATTTTTTTTAAAAAATGCTAAAAATGGTCGTATCCCCTCCCCCCCCCCCCCGAACTTCCAAACTATGAGACTTAAAGAATTCAAATTTGGTACACAAATGTATTTTCACGTATAGATTACAGGAAAATTATAGAGAACATGATTGTATGTGTTGAACATAGCGTTGTCAAGGAAATAACAATATTTTTGAGCATTTTTTTAACATATGTGCCATAGTTTAGTGTTATAACTTTGACAGCGCTATAATCATCACTTTCTCTATAATTTTCCTGTAATCTACACGTAAATCTTCATAAATGTGTACCAAATTTCAGCATCCTAAGTCAAATAGTTTGGAAGATAACGGGGGGGGGGGATACGGTCATTTTTTTAGCAAAAATGCACTAAAAGTGTACAATGCCACCTCCATATCTGCCAAACTATTGTACTTAGAGTGCTTAAATTTTGGTATACATATGTAGTTTGCCATATAGATTACAGAAAAACTGTAGAGAATTTTGTTGCAGATCGTTATCATAGTGTTTTTAAGCAAAAACTAACGATTTAAAAAAAATGCTAAATAATGACCGTATCATCACTCCCATAACTTCTAAACAATTTGACTTAGAGAGTTTAAATTTGGTACACAAATGTATTTTCATGTGTAGATTACAGAAAAATAATAGAGAACATGATTGTAGAAGTTAATGATAGCGTTGTTAAGGAAATAAAATGATTTTTGAGTATTTTTTATGGATATTTGCTAAAATCTCTGGATTTTTCGTTAAAAATGCAATCACGATCACGTTCTCTATAATTTGAACTATTTAAGTAAAATATTTTGGAAGATAAGGGGGGAGGGTGGTCCATTTTTGTAAAAAATTCATTATACATGCTATTTTATTTATTATATTATATGTAATATGCATAATATATTTATATATTATATATTTAATAGTATCAAATATATTAAAAATTATTTTGTTTTGTGTACGGAACCCTCGATTTTAGTGCGAGTGTAACTCGAACTTGCCCGATTTTTTATTTTTGGTTTCAATGGATTCGTCCTCCTTCGAACCCAGGGATAAGTCGCGTATAAATTACGCGCTGCAAGCGCTGCGGCCAAGTCGTGACGAGATGGGCATGGTGGAGGAGGCAGGGGTCTGCGAGGGGGTGGAGGTGTGGTATTAAGAATTAAACTTTTAGTGACTTATAGTTAATTTGTAATTATAATTATTTTGTTATTTATCTATTTTTATTTTAATAAAGTCTTTGAGTTTAACAATTTTTTATAAATTGTAATAAATTTACATAAAAATTTCTTTTAAATAATTATTTAACTGGAAAAAATAAAAAAAAGGTTTGTACTTACATTTTCTCGACAGTTTTCTGGCAAACACTAATCCTTTGAGTAGACTCGCCGTAGAGTCATAACCCTTTTGTTGTTATTCAATCTCGGATCTATATGTATATTGATTTCTATCTTTTTTAACTATTTTAAAAAACAACTTGTTTTTCTCACAAGTTTTTGTAAAATTTAGAAGAATTTTAGACTTTTTTAGAACGTACGTCTAAACACGTTGACAATTTTTTGGGACCGACATCCCCTTAGGATAGTAGCTCAAAATTGCATTTCTTAGCTTAGAAATAAAAATGGAAAAGCCAAGAAAATATAAGATCTCAGAGAAGGATGGAAAAAAAGAATGTGGGATAACAGTTTGCAAGTTCAAACCATTTTTTATGATAGGTTGTCAGGTCAGTTTCCGCAACCTAGGTAAGAATTAGACAATTGCTAAGAAGCTGAAAATGGTGAAAACTCTTGAATGAAGAGCTTGGAGAAAATATTCACCTAAAATCCTTGATTTCAAATTCTTAAAACATAACTATATAATATAAACAAATAGAAATAATAGAAGAATATTATGAAAAATGTTAACAACAATTTATTGTTTATGCAAATTAGACAAATTGGGTGGTTGCATAGTAATGATATGCAAATTATTTTTTCGGTAAAAGTTAACAACAATACAAATTATATGCAAATTATATTGGTAGTATTAGGGATATGCAAATTAGTTCTTCGGTAAAAATTAACAACAGCGCCGTCTATCAGTAATGGCTGGTGTGCTAACTCACTAAAATGGCTGTCGGTAACGTAGAACTCTCACTAAAAATAGACTAAAAGCCCGCTCAAAAGTAGGGAAATCACCGCTTGAAATACTCAAAAGTGGGGGTAATTTTAAACTTACCGCGCAAAAGTGGGGGTAAAAATTCAAAATGTCGCGCTTGAAAAACCTAAGAGTGGGGGTAAAATTTAACTTCTTGCTCAAAAGTAGGAGTAAAATAATAATTTAGACTACAATTTGAATCAATACAAATTGGGACTAATAGAATTTGAAATTAAGTGAAATTTATATTTACACAAAAAATTTCAATTGTAAACAGTTTAAATGTTTAGTTTTAATGATCTCAATTTAAGTGTATGAAAATTTCAGTCCAATATTTTGGGGTAAACTATATTTTAATTAATTTAGTTTCTGTCAATGCAGTTAAATTAACTCTTATGCAAGTAGACTCCAATTTTAATTTAAAGATACATTTTTTCAAACGTAACTGATTTAAAACAAAAAAATATCTAAGTGACAAACTTCAGGTGCGGACAGACAAGAATGAATGAAAGAATGAATGAATCTTGGGGATTATTATTATAGATTTTGAATTTTACTTTTGTTTTAATTCCTAAATTAAAATATTAGTAAATTCACATTAAATTAAAGGTTTCTTATTTATTTCTTTTTTTTTGTACTTAATTATTTTACTTTGAAATTTGATTTATTTCATCTTAACATTTTAACATTCTACAATTCTATATTTAGTTTTGTTTATGTTTAAATATTATATAGTTTTTAATTAATTTTGTTTATCCTTTTATTTCTTAATTTGAAATTTAGTTAAATTTAACTATAAATTTTTTAATTTAAAATTTTTTTATTTTGATTTAATAAGTGAAATTTGAAATAAATTCAATTTCATTTAATTTATTGTTAAAATTTTTTTTTTAATTAAATATACAATTTTTCTGCTGTTTTTAAGTTATTCGCATTTATTTCAATATTAAGAATTGTAAAGAGTTAATTTTTATAATTTTTTATTAGAAAATTAAGAGTAAAATTATTATTTGCATTAATAATAACTAATATTACTCATTAATTAGGTAATATTAATAAATATTGAAAAACGATATTCAACTTTACCGGATTCAATCAATATGCAATATAGGTAAAGTAGGGCAATATACTTTTCACTACTTCCAAACTTTAGGTAAAAATCATTGTTTTTTTCCTGTTAATATGAATTTTTTCATGAAAAACCATTTGTTTTACTTTCTAAATGAATTATTCTGCGTTTCTTTGTTAATTAGAGTAGTATTAGTTTGTTAAAATCCCTACAAAACTCATACGTATACGAGAGATTATTATCCTGTTCATCTGCAACGACTCATGTGATTGTGTAGTTCTTCTGTTTAAGGAATTACATATTATACGAATCATTAAACCTCGTATATTTATCTTTTGTAATATGCGTCTCAGAAAATTGGTTTTTTAGGTTCTGGATGTCAATTGATATCATGTAAAACGTTGTCAGTGTCGATTTGGTCTAACGCGTTAAGGCGCACATCCAAGCAGCTGCTCGAGTTTACAGAAAGTTTCCATGGGTAACTTCCAGGGAAATCCCTGGAAATATCAGTGCTATCTGGGATGCCATAAAAATTACCTTAAAAAATGACGTCAAAAATTACGTTAAAAAAGACGTTAAAAAAGACGTACAAAAAGACGTCAAAAATGACGTCCTCTAATATCCCAATTCCGGACGTAATTTTTGACGTCATATTTTACTAAAAAAATTAAATACTTTTTTACGTATATTCGTACGTAAAAATTTACGTCATTCTTACGTCTTACTATCTGCCCTCCCATAACTTCGAAACAATTTGACTTAGAGAGTTTAAATTTGGTACACAAATGTATTTTCAAGTGTAGATTACAGAAAAATTGTAGAGAACAGGATTGTAGAAGTTGCTGATAGCTGTTGTTAAGGAAATGTTACGACCCTAAGTAAAATTTTTTTTTATTAATATTACTGTTGTTTAAAATAGACAACAAATTGAAACAAAGTAAATGATTAAAGTTTTACTAAAAGAGTCAAGAAATAAGGCACGTATTCACAAGGTCGCTGACGTAAGCACCATGCGTCGTGCCAAAGACCTAAGAAAAAACGAGTAATTTCAAAACCGATTTTTAGTATTATGTTAGTTTTAATAATTGTATTTTTAGAAATAATAATTGGTAAAAATTTAAAGATATAATTGTATACTATACCATTACTACATTAGGTATTGATTCTTGTATATTTTCAACAATATGAATTATTGTAAACATCTCGAGGAATTATTCTAGATAAGAAAAGGAAAGCAATAGAAATCATTTGTCCAAAATAGAGTTCTCGATAGCTGGAAAATTTATATATATGGGATGAACCAGAAATCATTATTATTTCCGAGCTAAAAGAAACATAATTCCTTCTGATTCTTCTTCTTCGCGCTGTTCGTAATAACGAAAGCAGGCTAGACGTTATCTTTGAGCACACATACATGCCGAATGGCGGCTGGCGCGTGAGATTATACCTACACATACATCGCCATACGCGAGAACATTGACTAGTCTCGCCGGCCATCATGAATTCTTTTTCCTTCCTCCGTCTTACCTATGGGGGCAATGCCGTGCTGGACCACGTGCGTTTGTTGACACCAAGCACGTTGCCTACCTCAACAAAACTATGATAACACAGTGAGAAATTAAAACTCATGTCGACTTCTCGACAAATATTCTCTGCGAATAATTGGAAATTGATAGACCACCAAAATTGGTTATCAATTGTTTGAACTCTAAACACCATTGCTAAATTATTAAAAATAAGTGGTTAATTGACTGAAAGTTAATTAATCAAATGTAGAGAATATTAATAATTCAATTAACTTAAAGGTTAATTGAAACAAATTCACTAAGTTGGGCTGAAGATTCTAAATGTTGCCGATGAAGCATTTTTGCAACCATTTGGCAACATAAAATAGTCGGATTGCATTTCCTATCGCTTCCTCTTTCCCCGTCTTAAAATCATTCGATTTCTTTGAACCAATTAAAATTGTCCACACTTCCTGCCTATCTCCGCCCAGTTTTTTTAAGGCTTGGGTGAAATTATAAAATCAATTTTTTCACACTAAATCTTCGCAGTTCCTAAACCGACGCGAACCTGGCTCGACATGTAAACTCGCCCGTCTAGCGGCCATGGTCACTTAAGTAGGCAGAAATTGGGACAACAATTTCGGTTAAATTGTCTAAATTAAAGTAAAGTACCGTCCACTCTTGCAGACGTTAAAATATTTAATTGTAAAAATTACTAACAAACTTGGATAAATTTCTTTATGTGCGGATAACTGTAATAAATTTCCTGAACCTCTAAAAAAAAAAGTTTTCCGGGAAGTAAAAGAAATGGCGATTGCAGACAAGTACTCCCGTTTTGACTGTCGAAAAATTTAAAGGCAACGAGGAAGAAGAATTAAAATTACAGGGACATATTAGATTCCAAGAATTTTAAGATATTGACTCTTAGCGCAATAGACAATTTCAGAGTGTGTGAGATTGTGCACAAATTTTAATTTCTGGTTAAGCCCGCTGGAGGACTAAAAAGGATTTTTAATTCTTTCCTTGAGTGGTAGGATTAAGTTACGTGTAAGTATTAAGACATCGCAAGTATCGTTTCAAAAATTCACTGTTAATTAGCAATTAATATAAAATTTGTAAAAGAGGAAAACAGGGGTTTCAGAATATATTGTATGAAATTTTAAACTAAAAATTATTTGAGTTTTTCTTGAAAATTTCGCTACCAACAATAAATTCATACTCCTGGGCAACTAATTCCAAAAGATAGAGTAAGACGAATCCCGCAATAAAAATAAACACGAGTTTATACTTGTGACTACGTGGTTCCGAAGAGCGTAAGTAAAGATTAGAGTTTAAATTCTACTCTCCATGTTAAAAATTAAAGTGACAGGTGATAACAGGGTGGGAGAAAATAATTAAAATTTTTATGAACGTAACAGAAATAAAATGATTTTTGAGTATTTTTTATGGACATTGGACAAAATCTCTGGATTTTTTGTTGACAGCGCTATGACACCATCACGTTTTCTATATTTTTTATGTAATTAACACCTGACAATACATTCCTGTACAAAATTTGAACTCTCTAAGTAAAGATTTTGGACGATAGGGGGAGGGGGGTGTGCTCCATTTTTTATAAAAAATGCATTGTATATTATATATAATATATATAATATATTTATATACTTTATATTTAATAGTATCAAATATATTAAAAATTATTTTTTATCCCACAGGCATAAACATGACGCTTTTAGATGCCTGTAGGCAGGGTCTAAACGCATTCATTTGTTTGACCGTGTGAAAATGGCATCCATTTTTTCCCTAGGGAAAAAATGAACAGCTTATCCATGCATTTTTTCAACCTTAGGGAAAAAATAGATGCCATTTTCATACGGTCAAACAGATGAACGCATTTAGACCCTAACCTACAGGCATTTAAAATCACCCTGTTTGTGCCTTTGGAATAAAAAGTATCGTAAGCAACGCGGATTTAAAGTCAGTCAAATTTGTTTACAATAATGTTTGTGTACTCGTTTTGTCTCGGGATTCGACCTCGACTGTCACTCGTACACAAACATCAGCGTAAACAAATGGCTGCCTTTAACCCCTTGTTGCTTAATATACTATTGTTTTGTGTACGGAACCCTCGGTTTTAGTGCGAGTGTAACTCGAACTTGTTAGATTTTTTTAATTTTGTATCTAAGAGTTTTTGGGGCCTCAGATTATGTATCACAAGTTGGCATTTAGAAATTAAAAATGGAAGATCCAATGTGGCGTCCAAATTTCTCCAAAAATTGAATTTTTTCATAACGTTTTCTTCCTGATGGTTATTAGCGACCTGAAAATCTCACAAATGACATTTTTATTAGCTTTATTCCATTTTTAAATTACTGTTGCAATATTTAGAATAAAAATGCTTAATAAAAAAATCGACATTTGAGGCTAAACTTCCAAATAGGAATTTAGTTTTTGATACTCAAACTAATTATGGAAAGACTGGGTGGGTTGCCTATTAAAGAACGTCTTATTGGCATCACGAAATTTCTTTTTTAGAGCCATGTCAACTAGAATGGTAGCTGGAATGTGGTGGTTCTTTACTTTAATAATGATATCATCTTACACAGCAAATTTAGCAGCGTTTTTAACAGTTGAAAGAATGGATTCACCAATAGAAAGTGCAGAAGATCTGGCAAAACAAACAAAAATCAAGTACGGGGCCGTTGAGGGAGGCAGTACTGCTACATTTTTTAGGGTATGTATTTATTGTTGATTATTATTGCCTGTTTTAAAATACGTGCGCTAGTGCGCGACTTGTTTCTCTTCTTTCTAAAAAAATTAAGATTTTTAATTATTTAATGCAAAAGTTAATACCGTGAAAAGAGTCTATTTTGTGCGCAAAGCTTTTTTCCACTCTGTGCTTCATTAAAATTCAGAATTGAAAAGAATAATAAATATAACTTTTGAGTTATGTTCTAGACCGAATCCATTTTAAATCATGCAGGCAGTCCGATGGTGCATCGAGAATTAACTTTCTATAAAAGTATGTTTTTCTGCTCGAAAAATAAAGAGACAAGTATTTTTTTAAATTTTCATAACATTTTTTTTTTTTTAATTTTTACGATTTTTTAAAGATTTAAACAAAAAAATAAGTTATCTATAAAATTTTTCTTTAAAATCTCGCAATTTACACAATTTTTAAGCTTTTTAGTTGCTTTTTGGCTCATTTGTTTCTATTTTTTATGCTTTTTAAAAATTTATGAAGATAAGTAAAAAATATTGATAAACAAAAACAATACTTTGATTTTTTAAAAAAACAAAAAAAAATTTTATCTCAAAAAGGCCACCTTTTTTTTCTTGAAATTTTCCGAGTTTATAGCTACTTAAGTGTACTACTCACCACAAAAATTTCATTTGGTATTTTTTTGTTTCTAAGAAGAAAAAAATTATTTTCTTTTTTTCCTTAAAAACCTCCTAAATTTCCCAATTTTCAAGATTGAAAATCGTTCCTTTTGCCCTTTATTTACATTTTTAATGCTGTTTTTAAAAAGATCATAAAAACTAATAACAGCTGATAGTACGGGCTACAGTGTACCTGTGAGCAGGTTTTCACATCCCACGCAAAAAAAATAATAATAATAACAATAATAATAATGTATATACATACTAGAAATATTTCATATTTTTATGAAACGTATATTATATGTAATGAATATATAAAAATAATAAATTTTAACGCAAAAAAGAATACTTAAAAACAGCTTTTTCTTTTTCCAAGAAAGTTGGATAATGTTGTAACGGTACAAAATATAGGGCCACATATCTTGATCACAAATCTAAGTCCATACCGGTACGTGAGAGCGAGTGAGTACGAGGATACTCGGGAGGAAGAGCGTCCGACAATTTGAAGAGAATGGGAAGCGCGGAGAGAGCAGAATAGTGTCCCTCAGAATCTACAGAGGACCACTTGCGCGAAAACATAGAAGCAAGCTCGCGTAGAGCTTCTATAACCATCCATGCTCCGCTCATTCGAGTTAGTTGTCGCCTGGACTGCACGGACAGCAGGTCGACTGAGATGCTCCTAGCTCCAGCTACATAAGCAGTAAAGCCGTAAGTATCTGCAGGGAAGTCGGGCACGTTGTCCAAACTCCGGCCTACCTGTTCTCAGTTTCTAATCTCTCAGTGCACGCTAAACAGCTGCTGAGAGATCAATTCCTTCATCTTATTTCCACTTTGAACAGTGCACGTAGACTTACTGCTGGTTTTCCCTCTTGGTGTACGCTGTCCGGCTGCCGAGAGTAATTCATAAAGGATCAGTGCACGCTGACCAGCTGCTGATTCCATTTTTTGTTTATTAATTGAGAAGACTGTTTATAATTAGTTTAACTTATCTTTTTAAGATTAACATCCGCCGCCGTTGAAGCCTGAAAATAAAAAGATTAGTTTTGTGATAATTAAAAAGAACTGTTTAGTTGTATTACTCACCGGTTGTTGAATAACACCCGCCGCCGTTGAACCTGAAAATAAAAAGATGAAGTTTGTAATAATTAAAAGGACTGTTTTTAGTCGTATTACTCACCGATGGTAGAATAACCTTCGCCGCTGTTGAACCTAAAAATGAAAAGATTAGTTTGTATTAATCGAAAAAGACTGTTTAGTTATATTGCTCACAGGTTGTGAAACAATCCCTCCGCCGTGGTGCCTGAAGAAAGAGAAGAAGAAGACTGGTTTCTATTATTACCGAGATTCAAGGGTTCAACCTATTTTTATACTTACATTTATTGAACTAATAAAACCTTTATATTGTTTTGAAATACCTGTGTTTCACTGACAACCCTCGGGTGCTCCGATATCCTTTGAACCAACCTCTCCTATTGATCTAAGGTTAGGTAAAAACGAACCGTTACAATGTTGCTATTTATCAGCTGTTATTATATTTTTAAAAACAGCATTAAAAATGTAAACAAAGGGCCTAAGGAACGATTTTCAATCTTAAAAATTGGGAAATTTAAAAGGTTTTAACGAAAAAATAGAAAATAATTTTTCTACCACAGATGCACGAAAACCTCGTGTTTTCGTTCGCCTTAAGCGGGGCAGAACTCACAGTTTTTAGTTTTAACCTGCAAACTGCGAGTGCTGACCCGCTAACGCGAACGAAACACGAGATTTTCGTACATATGTGATAGAAAATAGCATATGCACCTCGGGAAGTACGTGTTTTTTTGTCAAGCACAAATGTTCGAAGAACGAGTGTAGCACGAGCGTAGCGAGTGCGAAACGAAGTCGGATTTGAAATGGATTCGGTCTCTAGACATTCTTCTGAAGGTGTCCTTTGTGTTAGAGGACCATCGCAGACTAGATTAGAAACAATAACTTTAGTGGACCTTCAAAGACTGATTTTCCCACTACTCCTTTTTTTCTTAGATAGACGAAAAAGTAATGGGGTGACTCTTGACCTTAGTAAGGGTGGAGATCCCATGGTTTCAGAAAGTCAGATGGGAGACCGGGGAGACCGGGCAGATCCCCCAGTTGTGGAAAATCAGAGGGACGACCAGGGTGATTCCATAGTCGTGGAAGTCAGAGGGACGACAGGGGTAATCCCATAGTTGTAGAAGTTAGAGGGGAGCTTCTCTGCTGCAGGTGGTTTCGGTATATCACTCGAGAGTTTGCGTACAATTCGAAAAAGACATTAACACGTGTCACTCGAGAATGGTGCACGAATGAACAGAACAGATATTAACGCGTGTTACAGAATTCAAATGGTATTGATTTTTCTAGGTTTAAGACATATATTAACACACAAATATATTTTTATTATAAGGTTACGAGGACGCAACATCTCCCTCCTCTAACTTTTTGAAAAATAAGAAAAGAGTTTTCTTCTTGGCGAAATATTACCGAGAAATTTAGTTGACATAAAAAAAAATTTTGAGGGGAATATTACGCTTACATATTCAAAATATTACAATTTACGTTATATTTACAATTACGTTACAATTTTCAGCGTTAATATAAACGCTCGACCCCCTTGCGATAAATCGACTGCATAGCGAAGATTTGTATTTTAATTTATATAAGCGCAAAAATACATATAATAATATTTGTACCTTTAAAAACATTTACAACATTAGATCTTATTTTTGTATATTTGTATCCAATTCGACTCAGTATGATAGCGCAAAATTGGATAAATAGATATATAGACTCGGATATAAGATTTTTAACATAATTTTATCTTAATTTAAGTTTTATTACTAATTTTTGTTTAAATTGAGTTAGGACAGTATATATTTTAATTTTTTAAATCGATTAATGCTTACTGATTTCATTTTCTTGTCTTTCATAATTTTCTTTTCGACTTTATACTCTCCTTTTATTATGCTTAAATTAAGATTTACGACTAATATTAGTTTCTGGATGCGACTTGATTAAATTTTCTAAATTAAGTTTTGACTAGACATGACTCATCTTAGAGATGAAATTCGAATTTCACTAACTTCCATATTTTCCTGAAACTAGAATTTAACTAAATTTAGTTGTACTTGATTTTGAACTTGACTAAATTTAGTTTTACTTTAATTTAAACTTGACTAAATTCAGATTTACTTTAATTTAAACTTGACTAAATTTAGTATTATGTAATGAAGTGATTTTTTTCGTGAAGGCTCCGGAGTGACGCTCGCCGATCTAGAATTCTTGAGTGGTCACTTCTCTGGAACTTATACTTAATTCTAACCTCAAAATCTGTTGATTTATTTTATCTTTACTAGAAATCAATTTTTAGGTTAACTAGAACTTCAAAATTCTCATAAATTAAATTATAGCTAGTATGTAAATTTATAATTCTTAAATTTAAATTGAGTTCAAATTTTAGCGCCAAAAGTTAACTTGACATAACCTTAAACTTTAATCTTTACCAATTCAACATAACCTTAAAGATTACTTTAGAGTTAACCGCCAAAATTCACAATTAAATTTATCTAGGCAAGGATTATAAAAAGAATAATTTTTAATATATTATTCAGCAAAATCTTTTCAGTCAAAACTAATAAAATTATTTGTCAGTCGCATAGGTTCAGGAAAAACACAGTAAAACACATGATTAACCAAATAACAAAATATATATTCAATAAACTTAATATCTAATACAAAAATAATAATGGAAATGAAAACAAATGAATTTAAGTGAAATTTAACGAAATTTAATAAGACAAAAAAAATAAATAAATCAAGAGAACGAGAGCAAGCTTCGATATAAAAATAAAAATAAATTTTATCATTTTTCAAGACTCGATATAAACCAAAATAATTCTTGTGCTCTTTTAATTAAAGGAAATTTTTTAACTTCTGTTAATTAGTCGTTAATTTGTTCGCTTCTTCTAGTCGCAGGCCTGCCGCTCTATATTAATTTGCCATTGTACTAACTGCTGCTATAACAAAATAAAAATAAAGAAATAATAAAATCAAGTTCACCATTAATTTTATCATATTATCTAGAAAGACCTATCCTGAGAAACTAGTCTAGCTAAACTCTCTAATATGCTCAAAACTCCCTTTAAATAAAAATCAGGATTTCCCTTGGATTTCTATTTTTTTCGTCTAAATTAACTATTCTTAAAGAATTCATATTTTTGAAATCTCAAGAAAATAACCCACTAGAAGAGATTTACAAAAATATTCTAGTATTCTACAAAATTTGATAGCTTAACTCTAGAAAGACATGTTAAACCCGAGACTAGTATTTTGTAGAATTGAATTCCTTATCTAGTGACAGACTTCATCTCAAACGAGAATTACTCCCTGAGTAAGATTTCATCTGGCTAGTTAATCGCGACACGGGAAAGCAACACTCTTTTCGGTAAAGATTTAGAAGCACCTAAATCATACTTTCAAGAATTATAACTTTATAAAATATTTAAGAAGCACCTTAAATAATGTATAAAGAAAATTGCATTATTTTGAGCTCTGGCTACGAATAAAATTTCTCAAATTTATCAGAGATGATCCCCTGAGAAATCCCCGAGATCCATCCTAATTATTATCGACTTGAACCCGGCAAACCTTACAAAGAAGCACCTCTGAAATATTTACCAGATTTTTAGTAAGAACTTTATATCAAGGTGCGCCTTGACTATAAAGTTCCACTTTTCAAGAATCAGAATCTTCAAATAAATCTTGAAAACTTAAAAGAGAAGAACCTCAAAATAAATTATCGGAAATTTTCTTTGAGAATCTAATTTTAAGAAGAACCTTAAAATTAAAAATTCTCAATATTCGTAGATTTGTAAAATTTTAGAAATTTTCTCCGAAACATATCTAAGAAGCACCTTAGAACTAATCTCAGAAAAAAGTTTCCAAAATTATGAGATCCATCTCCAAAATGAATAATTTGTGAATCCCAGAGTTTTCAGTAGAAGCACCTACTGAAATCCCACTTGGATCACTATATTCTGATTTTTCAGAAGTTCCTGAAAATTCAGAATATTTCCCCATTCACTTGGAGACCTTCGAGTTGCGCCTCGAATGCCCCGCAGGGAAGATCTGACTAAAATCGGCCGGTGTCTACCTGTATGTAGCCGACCGATAGAGCTCGGTGAGAGAGGGAAGAGGTAGAGGGGCGCACAGGTAAGAACGCCCACTCGGCGTTACTCTTCTTTCCCACGTTCTCTGGCCTCGTCTCTCTCACAGTACGAGAGTCTAACGTATTTAGATTTAATTTTCCACTAGAATTAAATAAAAAAACAAAAAACCAAATTAATAAATTTAGGTTTATTACACACTCCCCCTACTAGCAAAGCGAAATCCTTTGAGCGTATTAAAAAATATTTATTTAAAAAAAAAACAATCCTACTAAATATCTTAAATTAAATTCTTCTTTCTTGCTTTTACTCACTACTCAAGATCTTGACACGTGCGTGACAATCCCATCCCTCTTGGCAAAACGTAGGCTCCATTTCGTTTCTCCAATGCGTATACGGTACCGTCCTACACCAACAGGCACCTGGATCCATTCACTTCCGGGAAGTTTAAAATTTCTAACCTCAAGATGACGTAGGGATTCTTCCAGTGGAATTAATGGGGTTTTTAGTTGATTATCGTCAGCTTTTAATCCAGCGGCTTCCAACACAGCACCAGCAGATGGGATAACAATATTGGCCATGTTGTATACTCTCGTAGAATACTTGAGACGGTTGTTGTCTTCTTGCTCCTCGTCTGACGACTCAGCAACAAAATCAAATGTTGGCCAAGATATAGGCGGCCGTTTCTTCTCCGTTGCTTCTCGGTACTCAGTTGTTATCTCGAAGTTTTTATTTTCGTTAATATCAACTTTTGGTAACAACTCCAGTTGTACTTTATTAATATTGTGGGCTGCCTTTTGACTCCGAACTTCGGGATTGACTAATGTTTCCTTTAACTGAATTTTTGTTCTCTCTTTAGGTTTGGAAATCTTTAATTTATCTAAATTAATTTTTGCTTTGATTTCCGAAATTATTCTAGGTTTCGTCGCTACTTCGTAACGAGGAGGTCTTGCTCGCGGAGTCACTACTTTAGTTTTTAAATTTTTGCGCACGAAGTTATTATTAACATCTTCATCCATTAAATTATTTTCATGTAAATTCACATTACTGAAACCGGCGGTCACTAAATTTTTATTAATATTATTATTATTAATTTTGAAAAACCCATTTTCTAAATTAGTAGAATCAGATTCTACCAGAGCTTCTGCCACAATTTTCTCGAACTCACTTGACGAAGTCATGATGAATACTGAGGAACAAATTTTAAAATATTTCTAAATTTTAATTTTAATTGTATTTGAAGGTAATACGTAGACAACGTTTGTTTTGGTCTGCGGACATTGCCTCCTAGTCCAACGGCCTCGAGTTGAATGACCGGAGATCTTTCAAATGAACGTGCTTGAATATTTTGTCATTTTCGTCAATTAGATCGAAAATTACTGGAGAGATTTTCTTCTTAATTTTCAGGGGACCTGAAAATTGTTCTTGTAGTTTGGCATTTATTTTCTTCAATTTATTAGATAATTGATGATTTTTTTTAAGGACTAAATCTCCAATTTTTGGTGTCCATTCTCTTTTTCTTAAATCATATCGTTTTTGTTGAATTTGAAAATTTTTCGCTTGATTTGCACGTGCTAGTAGTAAAGCGTCACGTGCTCGCTGTAGCCTTGTCTCTGCAGTAGATTGTCCAAAATTTGGTCTGACATGTTGATTGCCAGGCGCAAGAATTTCCCTTCCAGTGTTCAAATAAGCGGGCGTGAATCCAGTAGTAGTATGTCGCGCCGTATTATATGCAAATTGTATTTCCGACAAGTATTTATCCCATTCGGGTTGCCTACTGTCCAGGTATTGTCGAATCATAGTTTTTACAACTGCATTTACTCTTTCCACGGGGTTGCACTGCGGTGAATAAGGTGGTGTTTTACGATGTTGGATTCTAAATTCTTGTAAGAAATTTTCAAATTCCTTGCTCACAAATTGTTTTCCATTGTCCGTTACGACAGTATTCGGGCAACCATGGCGAAGAATAATAAGCTCTTTCAGCGCTTGAATGACTGCAACGCTAGTTGCTCGACGTAGTGGTTTCAATTCAATCCATTTCGAAAAGCGATCCTGTAGTACACAAAGCATAGTATTATTTCTAGTAGATCTTGGTAATGGTCCTACAAAATCTATTGATACCATTTCCCATAAAGTATCAACATTCGTTGCGTGCATTTTATTAGCTGATGGTTGACGAGCGTACTTATTTTTCTGGCAATTCTCACAATTTCTTACGTACTGTGTAGCTTCTCGCAGCATTCCAGGCCAATAATATAATTGAATTAATCGTGCTAGAGTCTTGGCTGTCCCTAGATGTCCTGCTGTTGGAAGATCGTGCACAGTTTTAAGAATTCCAATCCTATCTTCGGTTGGAATACATAGTTTCCATTGTTCTTCATAACTAGTTTCATTAAAATCAAGTGTATGCAATACATGACGATATAATTTTCCATTGTAGATTTTATAATCTGGATGTTCATCTGGCTTTTCTTGTACTAACGCAAACATTTTTTTATACCAAGCACAATTTATTTTCTCTGATATTCCAAGTATTTGGATCGGACAACGAGAAAGGTAATCAGGTAGTCGATTTTCCACTCCTTTTCTATATCGAACCTCGAAATCCCATTGTGATAACTCCATAATCCATCTAGCGAGTCTTCCTGAAGGAGTTTCTATGTGTTCCAGCCATTTCAGAGATTGATGATCTGTAATGACAACAAAATGATACCCTTCTAAATAATGTCGCATTTTCCAAATTCCCCATTTAACAGCTAGACATTCAAGTTCTGTTACCGAGTAGTTTTTCTCTGCAGGATTTAATGTACGACTGGCATAAGCTATCACTGTTTCTGACGAATCTTCTCCTTGAGTCAAAACTACCCCCAAACCTTGTAAACTAGCATCCGTCTGAAGGAAGAATTTCTTCGTCCAATCTGGGCAAGCCAAAACTGGAGCTTCCGTTAAAAGCGTTTTTACCAACATAAACGCCTCCTGTTGCTCTCGACCCCAATTCCAGATGTTGTTCTTCTTCAGTAGACCTGTTAAGGGTGTTACTACCCTTGAGATGTCTTTGATGAATCTACGATACCAGGATACCATTCCTAGGAATTGACGCAATTCTTTTACAGAGGTTGGAGCTTCTAAACTAGTAATTGCGGCCACTTTCTCTGGATCTGGCTGTAGACCATCTTTATTGACTAGATGTCCTAGATATTTCAGTTGGGCTCGTGCGAAAAGACATTTCTCTGGATTCGGACGTAAACTTGCCTCTCGTAGCCGTCGAAAAACTTCTTCTAGTATTTCCAAGTGTTCCTCAAAATTCTCTGACACTATGACAATATCATCTAAATAAGCGAAGACTTTTGGAGCCAAGTCTGGAGTAATGACTCTATCTAGCAGTCTTTGAAAAGTCGCTGGCGCTGAATGCAATCCAAATGGCATCACCCTGAATTCAAAAAGTCCCATATTAGGTACCGTAAAAGCTGTTAATGGTTTGCTTCTATCTGTCAATTCCACTTGCCAATATCCATTTTTGAGATCAATTGTTGATATATATTTAGCTCCTCGGAGCTGATCTAAAATGGAATTAATTCGAGGCAAAGGGTAAGCATCCATTCTTGAGACTTTGTTCAGCCTTCTAAAATCCACACAGAATCTTGTTTTACCGTTTTTCTTCTTCACAAGAACTACCGGTAAACTCCATGGACTCTTAGAACGTTGAATAACTCCGTCCTTTAACATCTGTTGTACTTCATCTGCGATGATTTTCTGAGTTATTGGATTCCTCGGTTGATACCTTTGTTTGATTGGTGTTTCATCTTCTAGACGAATTTCATGCTGCATTAAAGGTGTACTACCTTTAATGTCCTTAAATGAAGCAAAATTTTTATCAAGAAAAATACGCAATTTTTCTTCTTGTGCTTCAGTTAGTGTACTTAGACCGGCGGGTCCTATATTACAAATTTCTATCTTAGTATAAAAATGTTTTTCAATTAAATCCACTAAGGCTTTTCTTAAATTAAATTTCTCCCAAATATCCATACCCACTAGTACGTTATGTGCCAGACCTGGCAGTACGTAAAATCTGTGACTTACTTTACGTTTCCCAATATATAGCGTACCATAAATACTATAAGGAATATCTACGATTGACCTATCTGCCATTTCTGCAAGCTGATCTTCAGTATTTCTTCTAGCTCCATTTTTCAGAAGAATCTCTGCAGTTTTCTCATCCACCATTGAATATAAGGTTCCAGTGTCTATCATTCCATCGAATTCCTCATTGTTTATGAAACAGGGTATAAATATTCGGATATCCTCGCTACCTTCATCGTCAGTTACTCCTTCTGCTCCTCCGAATCCGGTGTTACTTCCGAACTCTCCCGACATTTGCAGTCTTTTGTGAGAATATTATCAGTCCCACAATATGAACAAAATTTTATAGGTTTTTGCTGACACGTGAATCTCGTGTGTCCACGCTGCTTACATCTCCAGCAACATCTCTTAGGGTCATAGACATTCTGAACTGCCATGACCGGTTTCTTCTCTTTATATTCCTTCCTTGGACCTATTGCTCCCCTCTCCTCTCGATGGACAGCTTCCATTATTTCTTCCACCTCTTCTACCTTCTGAATTAAATCATTAACCGAGTTAACTTCACTGCGTTTTACGTGTAGCTTTAAAGCGGCATGCATGTTCCAATAGGTCGTGTCTAATTCTCTAGTTGACCCATAGGTTCCTCTTCTTCTCATCAACGTAACTATACTATTCACATAAGTGCGAATAGATTCATTCTTTCCCTGCATCCTACTAGCTATTTGCAGGTCTAGATTTCTCAATTCCGAAGGTGATAGGTAGAAACTTCTTAAAGAGGTAGGAAGATCTTTCAAATTGTTAATTCTTCTCACTGCGTTTCGAAACCATAATTGGGCGTCTCCGCGCATTAATTCTGGGAATCCTTGGAAGATTTCGGCATCTGAGAATCCATAAGCTAGTTGTAATTCTGCTAAACGTTCCAGAAAAGAATAAGGATCTTTTCCATCGAAAAGACAGTTCCATTTTCTCATCTGATCCAAAATCTGGGCAATGGACATCGTAGGTGGCATATTTTGTTGTGGTCGTCTTAAGAATCTTCCTGACGGAGTGTGGTCTGCAATTTCTTGCTCTTCCCCATCATTTCTGGGTGAATTTTGACTGTGTCTCACATCCTCTTCCTCATGTTCTTCGTCCTCCAATTTGTCTAATTTTTCTTCTTTTGCAGCCTGAAGATCGAGACTGATATCTGCTTCCTCGTCGAAATCTAGTTCATCTGCGGGTGTTTTTGCCAGAATTGTAGGATTGCTTTTAAAATAAGCAACTAATCTGGGCCGTAATTGGGCTACTGTTCCTGTGCTATCAATATTTAATTTCTTGAGTTCTTCAATTAGCCTCTCCTTTGAAAGTTGATAAATCCACTGAACTCCCATTTTAAACGTAAAAGCTCGTCTGGATTATACGCTTGGAAGGTATGTAGAACTCGATGTCTTCTTGATCTTGCTGGCTTGAGTAGTGAGTTCACAAATGATCCTTTGGATCTTTTACCCGACAATATATACTCGATTTGACAACGTGAATTGCCCTACTCTAGAATTTTATCCCTACTCCTTAGATTTTATCCCTACCACTGTTACAGCTGTTTCAATGGTATGGTAAAATGTCCTATCCTACTTTTCCATGCTTCCTAACCAAACGACTGACTTAAAAGGGAAATACTCTTTTAAACAAAAAAAATGAATTTATAAAACTTACTTATTAAATTCTCAATTCTGGATTTTCTCTCGTACCATTCTGGGTATGATCCACTCTAGCTAGATATCGTATATTAACCATTCTAATTACTCTATGTTCAAGATTTTCGTCCCACATTCTGAATTTAAAATAAATATAATCGAATGTTTGGATTCTTGTGTGATCTGTCATGGTACGTTTGATACTGACGAGACTTTGCTGAAACTATTTACTTTATACACAAATTGCTAGTCCCTGTTCGGGCGCCATGTAATGAAGTGATTTTTTTCGTGAAGGCTCCGGAGTGACGCTCGCCGATCCAGAATTCTTGAGTGGTCACTTCTCTGGAACTTATACTTAATTCTAACCTCAAAATCTGTTGATTTATTTTATCTTTACTAGAAATCAATTTTTAGGTTAACTAGAACTTCAAAATTCTCATAAATTAAATTATAGCTAGTATGTAAATTTATAATTCTTAAATTTAAATTGAGTTCAAATTTTAGCGCCAAAAGTTAACTTGACATAACCTTAAACTTTAATCTTTACCAATTCAACATAACCTTAAAGATTACTTTAGAGTTAACCGACAAAATTCGCAATTAAATTTATCTAGGCAAGGATTATAAAAAGAATAATTTTTAATATATTATTCAGCAAAATCTTTTCAGTCAAAACTAATAAAATTATTTGTCAGTCGCATAGGTTCAGGAAAAACACAGTAAAACACATAATTAACCAAATAACAAAATATATATTCAATAAACTTAATATCTAATACAAAAATAATAATGGAAATGAAAACAAATGAATTTAAGTGAAATTTAACGAAATTTAATAAGACAAAAAAAAATAAATAAATCAAGAGAACGAGAGCAAGCTTCGATATAAAAATAAAAATAAATTTTATCATTTTTCAAGACTCGATATAAACCAAAATAATTCTTGTGCTCTTTTAATTAAAGGAAATTTTTTAACTTCTGTTAATTAGTCGTTAATTTGTTCGCTTCTTCTAGTCGCAGGCCTGCCGCTCTATATTAATTTGCCATTGTACTAACTGCTGCTATAACAAAATAAAAATAAAGAAATAATAAAATCAAGTTCACCATTAATTTTATCATATTATATAGAAAGACCTATCCTGAGAAACTAGTCTAGCTAAACTCTCTAATATGCTCAAAACTCCCTTTAAATAAAAATCAGGATTTCCCTTGGATTTCTATTTTTTTCGTCTAAATTAACTATTCTTAAAGAATTCATATTTTTGAAATCTCAAGAAAATAACCCACTAGAAGAGATTTACAAAAATATTCTAGTATTCTACAAAATTTGATAGCTTAACTCTAGAAAGACATGTTAAACCCGAGACTAGTATTTTGTAGAATTGAATTCCTTATCTAGTGACAGACTTCATCTCAAACGAGAATTACTCCCTGAGTAAGATTTCATCTGGCTAGTTAATCGCGACACGGGAAAGCAACACTCTTTTCGGTAAAGATTTAGAAGCACCTAAATCATACTTTCAAGAATTATAACTTTATAAAATATTTAAGAAGCACCTTAAATAATGTATAAAGAAAATTGCATTATTTTGAGCTCTGGCTACGAATAAAATTTCTCAAATTTATCAGAGATGATCCCCTGAGAAATCCCCGAGATCCATCCTAATTATTATCGACTTGAACCCGGCAAACCTTACAAAGAAGCACCTCTGAAATATTTACCAGATTTTTAGTAAGAACTTTATATCAAGGTGCGCCTTGACTATAAAGTTCCACTTTTCAAGAATCAGAATCTTCAAATAAATCTCGAAAACTTAAAAGAGAAGAACCTCAAAATAAATTATCGGAAATTTTCTTTGAGAATCTAATTTTAAGAAGAACCTTAAAATTAAAAATTCTCAATATTCGTAGATTTGTAAAATTTTAGAAATTTTCTCCGAAACATATCTAAGAAGCACCTTAGAACTAATCTCAGAAAAAAGTTTCCAAAATTATAAGATCCATCTCCAAAATGAATAATTTGTGAATCCCAGAGTTTTCAGTAGAAGCACCTACTGAAATCCCACTTGGATCACTATATTCTGATTTTTCAGAAGTTCCTGAAAATTCAGAATATTTCCCCATTCACTTGGAGACCTTCGAGTTGCGCCTCGAATGCCCCGCAGGGAAGATCTGACTAAAATCGGCCGGTGTCTACCTGTATGTAGCCGACCGATAGAGCTCGGTGAGAGAGGGAAGAGGTAGAGGGGCGCACAGGTAAGAACGCCCACTCGGCGTTACTCTTCTTTCCCACGTTCTCTGGCCTCGTCTCTCTCACAGTACGAGAGTCTAACGTATTTAGATTTAATTTTTCACTAGAATTAAATAAAAAAACAAAAAAACCAAATTAATAAATTTAGGTTTATTACAATTATAAGGTTAGATCTTGTTTAAACGCTATTTATTTTCTTACTTAAATTGACATATCTCACGTGTATAAAATACTTAAGGAATTTCATGAAAGTTGACAAACACATTTATATATTTGTTTAAAATTTTAAGTCTGTGAAAAAATATCGGACATTTAGCTCCGCCGGGATTCGAACTTGGGTCTTTCAATTGGCGCTTGACTATGACTATCGCCTTTATATTCACAGATTTAAAATTTTAAATAATTTAATCCAAACGATTTCAACTTGATTAAAAAGATCATTTAATATTCCTTGAATTGTCGAAATAAAAGTCGGTATAATAGGTTTCGTCATACAAACCAAGTGGACAACTTGCTTGCGATTGAAATATGTTTGACGTCATAATTCTGGGAAAATTTGAATTAGAAATATAAAGACGAAAATCATAGCTGAATGAAGTGTATAATCTGTGAAAAAATATCTGACATGGACCTTTGTAGCTCAGTAGTTCAGAGCAGTCAAGCGCCAATTGAAAGAACCAAGTTCGAATCCCGCCGGAGCTAAATGTTCGATATTTTTTCACAGATTTAACATTTTAAATAATTTATTCCGAACCATTTCAACTTGATTTTAAAGATCATTTAATATTCCTTGAATCGTCGAAATAAAAGTCGGTATAGTAGGTTTCGTTACACAAACCAAGTGGACAACTTGCTTGCGATTAAAAAATGTTTGACTCCATAATTCTGGGAAAATTTGAATTACACATTTATATACTAAAACGTACAATCTACAACACACATATACAACATTTATAAAGTCTTTAGATTAGAATACATTAATAAGGCATTTTAGATGTAAAAAATTCACACATACACAACATTCATAAAATTTTATTCTTTTTTCACGTATTTTTTGTTTCTTTTTATGCTATCGCCGAGGCCATCGCAATACATTGCTATATGATTTCACTCATAGCACCTGTACAATTTGATTGTATTTCCCGCATAATTTTCGCTAAGGCTTTGTTTGTTTCCTTTTTACTGTTCTGACCTTGTATAATTTATTTCTATATAACTTGAATTTATCTGGACTGAGCAAGTTCCGTTCAAAAGTACAAAACTAGGGTTTAAGTAACGTTTTTTTTTAACGAATATCTTCGTGGCATTTTAATAAATGTTGTTCATATTAATGGTGTTTATAAATAATATACCAACACTTTGAACGTAATATAAGACCAAAAAATTTTTTCAAAATTTGCCCCGAAAAAAGTCAAAAAAATTTTTGATTTTATTTTTTCGATCAAAAGCACCCCTACGATTTCTTTTTAATAACAAAATTTCGTTTCTTTATTTTTTCCTGAGTTGATTAAAAAAAAAAGTTCTGGAGACTTTAAAAACAACCGAGATATTGGACTTTTTGTGACGCGGCCTACGCTCTCTGAATTCAGGCAAGCTTAACGCCGGGACACGGACGCATTTTTTCAAGCATTTTAAAACTTAATAATTTTTATTATTAGGCATGTAAATTATTACGTATTTTTTATCGCTCTTTCATAATCTGTCATCAAAATTGCAAAAAAATAAAATTCCAAATAGCTATAAACACTTTTTTGGAAAAAAATGCAAATTTTTTAAATTTTTGATTCAAAAATGATTTTTTTTCCACATATCCAGTGATCAGAAAATTTCTGCACCTAAAAATATCGTGTCCACCTCATCGAAGCTTCAAAAGGATGAACCATACATTTAAAAATATTAAGATGTCGGATCCAATATGGCGGTCGATATTTTTGGAATTGATCGGATTTACTTGAAACATTCTACTCGGGGGTTTTGGGGTCGCTGATTGTTAATCTAATGTCGGATTTCAAAAATTCAAAATGGCGGATCCAATATGGCGGTCGATATTTTTGGAATTGATTAGATTTTTTTGAAACATTCTACTCAGGGGTTTTTGGGGTCGCTGATTGTGAATCTAAAGTCAGATTTCAAAACTTTAAAATGGCGCATTCAGTATGGCGGTCGATATTTTTGGAATTGACCCCAAAAAACCACGGGTGGCATGTTTCAAATAAATCGGATTAATTCCAAAAATATCGACCGCCATACTGGATCTGCTATTTTAAATTTTTGAAATCCGACTTCAGATTCACAATCAGCGAATCTAAAACTCCCGGGTAGCATGTTTCAAATAAATTTGATCAATTCGAAAAATATTGACCGCCATATTGGATGCGCCATTTTAAATTTTTGAAAGATTAACAATCAGCGACCCAAGAAACATTTAGGTACTCATTTTCATACAAATAAAAAAAGAATTAAAAGAAGTATCAACTGGGTGTCAATTTTTTGAAAAAAAAATACTGTCGTTGCCAGTTTGGATCCGCCATCTTAATATTTTTAAATGTATGGTTCATCCTTCTGAAGCTTGGATATTGTGGACACGATATTTTTATGTGCAGAAATTTTCTGATCACTGGATATGTGGAAAAAAAATCATTTTTGAATCAAAAATTTAAAAAATTTGCATTTTTTTCCAAAAAAGTGGTTATAGCTATTTGGAATTTTATTTTTTTGCAATTTTGATGACAGATTATGAAAGAGCGATAAAAAATACGTAATAATTTACATGCCTAATAATAAAAATTATAAAGTTTTAAAATGCTTGAAAAAATGCGTCCGTGTCCCGGCGTTAAGCTTGCCTGAATTCAGAGAGCGTAGGCCGCGTCACAAAAAGTCCAATATCTCGGTTGTTTTTAAAGTCTCCAGAACTTTTTTTTTAATCAACTCAGGAAAAAATAAGGAAACGAAATTTCGTTATTAAAAAGAAATCGTAGGGATGCTTTTGATCGAAAAAATAAAATCAAAAATTTTTGTGACTTTTTTCGGGGCAAATTTTGAAAAATATTTTTGGTCTTATATTACGTTCAAAGTGTTGGTATATTATTTATAAACACCATAAATATAAACAAAATTTATTAAAATGACACAAAGATATTCGTTTTTGAAGAAAACGGTACTTCAAATTTTGACACCTTGTAAAAACCACAATTTTGAAAATTTTCAAAAAATATTTTTGGTCAAAACTTCTGTCATATAATACTACATATTTACCAAGTTTCATAAAAATCGAAAGACCCTAGACCAACATTGATTTTTTTGAGAAATTTTGACCCTACTTTGGTTTACAGAAAGATTACACAGGCCAACAAAATTGGAAAAAAATTTGGTGCCGGAAATGTCAAAGCTGTTTTCAATGCACATTTGTGTGCTGATTACTAATCCGTAAGTAAAAAGTTTGCATCAGCTCTGGTTTTCGAGAAAAACGAGGTCAAAATGTCAAAAAAACGTATTTTTGGCAATATTTGGATACGGCTAGCAAAGGAACAAAAGGTGATAGAACCTTCCACTACATCTTAAATTATAGCTTAAACTTTTAACTACAACTCCTAAAAATTACAGAACTGCACCTTGCTCTGAAGGTCATTAGTAGTCACTTTGCTAACCATAAAATCGGAATTTATTAAAGTTTGAGACCCTGTACCGATGAAACAATAGGAGATAGAACATTTAACTAGGGCTTAAATTAAAGTCTGAACTTTCAACTACAATTCCTAAAAATTACACAACTGCACCTTGCTTTCAAGGTCATTGGTAGTCACTTTGTTAACCATAAAATCAGAATTTGTCAAAGTTTGAGACCCTGTACCGAGGAAACCGTAGGAGATAGAACATTCAACTAGGGCTTAAATTAAAGTCTGAAGTTTCAGCTACAACTCCTAAAAATTACATAACTGCACCTTGCTTTCAAGGTCATTGGTAGTCACTTTGTTAACCATAAAATCGTCATTTGTCAAAGTTTGAGACCCTGTACCGATGAAACCATAGGAGATACAACATTCAACTAGGGCTTAAATTAAAATTTGTACTTTTGACTACAAAATTCGAAAACGAAAAGTAAGTAAACATTCCATTAGAGTTACAATAAAAGCTTCAAGTTTTGAATACACTGCTGGAAATTTAGATTTTTGCATTATGACCTAAGTGATTTTTTATTTTCCATTAATTGTGTAAATCGACTCATTGTCATCTAAAAAGCGTAAATTTTTGTTTTTAAGTAAATGTCCGGATGTATGTGTTTGGCTGTGTAAGTGTGTGTGTGTGTGTGTGTGTAAGTGTGTGTGTGTGCAGTATTAAACTGTATCAAGCTGAATGCTGCAAGGTTTAAATGTCTTTAACTTTGGAACAAAAGATAACATTCTACTGTGTTTTGTTTAATCAATACCAACAAAGTTTTAACCTTAAACTTGTTAGCTGTTTATTAATTGTGATGCATTCTTGGTACAAAACTGTATCTGATCCGTAAGAATGGCAACTGCAAGAAGACGTTGTTTGAATTCTTCCGACTCGTTTTGTTATATTTGTGGAGAGTACATTTTTAGTGGAGAAAATAACAAGAAACAAATTACAGAATTCACTAAATCGGCATATTTAGCCTGTTTTAAGTTAGAGATTCAAAATGTAGGTATATATACACAAAGAATAGTATATATTTTTAAAAAATTTTAAGTCTTAATTGAGCTTTTAAGTTGTAACGATGTTTTACACATAATTTCTTTCCAGGGTAAACCTTGGGCTCCTAGTTTTGTCTGTAAGACGTGTAATGAGCACTTACGACAATGTATGCAGAGAACAAGAAAGTCATTGAAGTTTGCGGTCCCTATGATTTGGAAAGAGCCTAAAAACCATCACGATGATTGTTACTTTTGTAAGGTAAATATTAATGGGATTAATCGAAATAACAAGAGAAAATGGGCATATCCAGAGTTGGATTCTGCTAAACGACCTGTGCCTCATTCAGAAAATGAAATTCGCTCATTATCTCCATTCTTACCTGATTCTGATGCAATTTTTAATGTTGTAAATGAACAATGTAGTGAGAAATATGAGAGTGAGGACAGTTGCGAAGGTGATGAATATTTCGAGACATCATCTGGCCAACAAAATTTTTGTCAAAACGAACTTAGTGATCTTGTAAGGGATTTGAATCTTTCGAAAGAAAATGCAGAATTATTAGCATCAAGATTAAAAGAGAAAAATGTGCTTTCTCCAAAAGTAAAAGTAACATTTTATCGTAAAAGAGAAATTGAACTTCTTCCTTTTTTTTCATCAGATGAGAATTTAGTATTCTGTAACGATGTGTCTGGCCTTATTAAAAATATGGGCCTTTTAGAATATCGGGCAAGTGAATGGCATCTCTTTATAGATAGTTCAAAACGAAGTTTAAAATGTGTTCTATTACATATTGGAAATCAACATGGTTCTATTCCGATTGCTCACTCGACTAGCATGAAAGAAGAATACCAGAATATCTCGCTTGTTTTGGAGAAAATAAAATATGACGCGCATGGGTGGCTGATTTGTGTTGATTTAAAAATGGTTAATTTTTTACTAGGACAGCAGAGCGGTTACACAAAGTATCCTTGCTTTTTGTGTCTATGGGACAGCAGAGCTAAAAATGAGCATTGGACAAAAAGCGATTGGCCATTACGAAAAGCATTATTACCAGGAGATAAAAATGTGATTAATAAACCTTTAGTTTCAAGAGACAAGATCATCTTTCCACCATTGCACATAAAGCTGGGATTGATGAAACAATTTGTAAAGGCATTAGACAAAGAGGGATCTTGTTTCCAATATTTGGGCAGGAAATTTCCATCATTGAGTAAAGAAAAAGTAAAAGCCGGCATTTTCGATGGCCCTCAAATAAGAACTCTCATTAATGACTCAAAATTTACCGAGGCAATGAATACTACTGAGCTTTTAGCTTGGACATCTTTTGTTCAAGTAGTTAAAAACTTTCTGGGAAGCAATGACTCAAGTAGTAACGCAGATTTAGAGAAAAACATGATTAACTGCTACCATGAATTGGGATGCAACATGAGCATTAAAATGCATTACCTTCACGGTCATTTGAATGAGTTTCCTCAAAACATAGACGACTTATGTGAAGAACAAGGGGAGAGATTCCATCAAGACCTTAAGGTTATGGAACAAAGATACCAGGGCCGATGGGATGAGCATATGATGGCAGATTTTTGCTGGAATCTCAAACGTGACTGTCCAACAATACAGCATTCAAGAAAAAGTTGTAAACGAAAGTTCGTTTGTTTAAACACTGCTTAAGAAAGCCGTTTTATTTAGTATTAAAACAATAGTAAAATTTTGCAAATAATTCTTAAATATTTTAAAAATAATCACATGTTAAATTTAAAACACATTCTTAAACAAATAAATATATTCCAAAAATACGTTTACGTTAAAAAAAATTTATGAGACAATTTGAAACTTATATTAGTTAATTGTGTAAAATATTTTTATTTACATGTAAAACTGTGCCATATAAAAAAACTTATAAAATTCTAAAGGTCAATTTGAGTCTTATGTTTGTTGATTTTGTAAAATATATTAGTTACAAAGTAAAACTGAAACATAAATCAACAAATTAATTTTACAAAAATATCATTCGCGAAACTTGAAAGGCAAAATTCAAATTCATATTATTAAATTTGACTTCTTAAAACTGCAAATAAAAAGTTCATATAAAAATAAATTCATGTAAGATTGTCAAAAATATAATTGTTAGAGCATTAAAAAACAAGTAAAAAATTAAATTTACAACAAAAAGAATATTTTATACTTCATTAATGCAGCATCATAAACTTCGCCGGGACAAGATTTTTTGTTCAGAAAATAACTGACAATCTTCCTGGAAAGCAAGATGCAAAAATCTAATTTCTAGGAATTTTGGTTGAAAGTTCAAACTTTAGTTTAAGCTCTAGAGAAATGTTCTATTTTCTATAGTTTCATCGGGACAGGGGGTCAAACATTGCCAAATCCAGATTTTTCGGTTAACAAAGTCACTACACATAACATTAAGAGCAAGTTGCAGTTCTGTAATTTTAAGGAGTTGTAGTTAAAAGTTTAGAATTCAATTTAAGCCCTAGTTGAATGTTCTATCTCCTATGGTTTCCTCGGTACAGGGTCTCAAACTTTGATAAATTCCGATCTCATGTTTAACAAAGTGACTACCAATGACCTTGAGAGCAAGGTGCAGTTCTGTAATTTTAAGGAGTTGTAGTTAAAAGTTTAGACTTCCACTTAAGCCTTAGTTGAATGTTCTATCTCCTATGGTTTCCTCGGTACAGGGTCTCAAACTTTGAGAAATTGCGATTTTATGGTTAACAAAGTGAATACCAATGACCTTGAGAGCAAGGTGCAGTTCTGTAATTTTAAGGAGTTGTAGTTGAAAGTTTAGAATTTAATTTAAGCCCTAGTTGAATGGTCTATCTCCTATGGTTTCATCGGTACAGGGTCTCAAACTTTGACAAATTACGATTTTATGGATAACAAAGTTACTACCAATGACCTTGAGAGCTAGGTGCAGTTATGTAATTTTTATGAGTTGTAGCTGAAAGTTCAGACTTTAATTTGAGCCCTAGTTAAATGTTGTATCTCCTATGGTTTCCTGGGTACAGGGTCTCAAACTTTGATAAATTCCGATTTTATGTTTAACAAAGTGACTACCAATGATCTTGAGAGCAAGGTGCAGTTCTGTAATTTTAAGGAGTTGTAGTTAAAAGTTTAGACTTCTACTTAAGCCTTAGTTGAATGTTCTATCTCATATGGTTTCCTCGGTACAGGGTCTCAAACTTTGAGAAATTGCGATTTTATGGTTAACAAAGTGACTACCAATGACCTTGAGAGCAAGGTGCAGTTATGTAATTTTTAGGAATTGTAGTTGAAAGTTCAGACTTTAATTTAAGCCCTAGTTGAATGTTCTATCTCCTATTGTTTCATCGGTACAGGGTCTCAAACTTTAATAAATTCCAATTTTATGGTTAGCAAAGTGACTACTTATGACCTTCAGAGCAAGGTGCAGTTCTGTAATTTTTAGCATTTATAGTTAAAAGTTTAAGCTTTAATTCAAGCTAAAGTGGAATGTTCTATCACCTTTTGTTCCTTTGCTAGCGGTATCCAAATATTGCCAAAAACACGTTTTTTTTGACATTTTGACCTCGTTTTTCTCGAAAACCACAGCTGATACAAACTTTTTGCTTACGGAATCGTAATCAGCGCGAAAAATTGCATTGAAAACAGCTGTGATATTTCCGGCACCAAAACCAGTGTTGCCCTGTGTTATTTTATACTAAAGTTTTTGAGTTTTGTTACCAGACAATTGTAATGAAGTACATAACGTAAAAAATTACGTTTTTTTTTCTACTATATTATCATAGATTTTAACTCAGTACGGATAAAAAAAATGTTCCACACCCATATTTATATAATTGTTGCATAATATAAGGCTATAATAGCGATGAACACATTCGAAATCTTAAAACAAAAAAAATTTCGATTATAAGGATAGCCTTCCGCCCTCGATATTCCCAACATCATAACCGATTATAGGACCATTTTTTACCCTCTTTCAAGTGCCCTTGATTAAAAGAGTTATGTTTTTTATTTTCTCTGGGTAATTATCAAAAAACAGATAAAAATGACAAATTTTGCCAATTTTTAATGTCCTTCGAGTGCCCAAGATTAGAAGAGTTAGGTTTTTTATTTTTTATTACCCAGAGAAAATAAAAAACCTAACTCTTCTAATCTAGCGCACTCGAAAGAGAATAAAAAATGGCTGTATAATGATTGATGAAGTTGTCAATATCGAGGGCGGAAGGCTGTCGTTATTGGCAAAAACTGTCATTTTTATCGGTTTTTTGATAATTACCCAGAGAAAATATAAAACCTAACTCTTTTAATCTAGGGCACTCGAAGGAGGGTAAAAAATGGCCCTATAATCATTGATGAAGTTGGCAATATCGAGGGTGGAAGGCTGTCGTTAAAGGCAAAAACTGTCATTTTTATCGGGTTTTTGACAATTACCCAGAGAAAATAAAAAACCTAACTATTCTTATCTAGGGCACTCGAAGAAGGGTAAAAAATGACCCTATAATCATTGATGAAGTTGGCAATATCGAGTGCGGTAGGCTGTCGTTATTGGCAAAAACTGTCATTTTTATCGGCTTTTTGATAATTACCCAGAGAAAATAAAAAACCTAACTCTTCTAATTTAGGGCACTCGAAGAAGGGTAAAAAATGGCCTTATAATCATTGATGAAGTTGGCAATATCGAGGGCGGAAGGCTGTCGTTATTGTCAAAAACTGTCATTTTTATCGGTTTTTTGATAATTACGCAGAGAAAATAAAAAACCTAATTCTTCTAATCTAGGGCACTCGAAGGAGAGTAAAAAATGGCCCTATAATCATTGATGAAGTTGGCAATATCGAGGGCGGAAGGCTGTCGTTATTGTCGTTTTTTTATACTAATAATAAACATTAAATGTATACAAATGTCAAACAAAGAGGTCAAAAATGGAAATTTTAAAATAATTTCTGAATCATTAAAAAAGCGATGTTGCCATATGTATAAACTTTCGATAAAACAAAAATAAAACTTGAAAAATTTATCTATTTATTTAATTTTACTTTCTTATCTTGCGGTGATAAAAAAATGTATTTTAACCTATACCTGTGTAAAAAAAGTGACTTTAAAATAATCATATCTCAGCAGATAAGCCGTAAATTAACTTTAAATTTTATGGAAATACGTATTGAACATTAAACTTTATTTGCTGAAATTTTTTTTTTACGTTCTCTATGATTTCTATTTTTCAAACAACTACGTTAATGGTGGATTTCAGATATGGGTAAATTAATAAAAAAAAGTAAAGTTTAAGGTTAAACTATATTGATCCACAAATTGAAAAAGAGTTGGAAAATTTGTGATATTTCTTAACGGGCTACTTTTTCAAGTTTATTTAAAGTATTATATAAATATAATGGCAAAAGATGCAATGAAAATTGGTTAGGGCAGGTAACTGTAAAAAAGGAGTGTTAAAATCAAAGGATATTTGGTGTTAATGAGCTTTAAAGTTTAAAGAAGGGTAAAGATATTTTTGAAAAAGTCATGTAAAATGAGATAACAGTAGTAAGGGCCCTAAATGGTCCGTCACAACAAAGCAGGTGCTAGACTAGAAGTGAAGGGGGTTTCCGAGGGTTGCGGGGAAAGGGGAAAAAGTTGTCTGGCGCCAGAAGGTAGGATGTATTGGCGAGAATGGGAAAAATGGGGAGGGGATGCTGTTTGTAGTCAAAATGGACCTAGTGATAAGTTTGAGTGGCGAGAATGGGAAAAGTGAAGGAGAGAGTGAGAAAGTAATGCTTATAAACTAGAAATACTCGACGTTGTAAATGCAAAGTTTTGAAAGAATTAAAATGTTAAAAACGATAATTAATTTCATTTACAATTTAAAGTATAAATTTAATAAAATGTGAATTGAAATGAGAATGCAAAAATATTTGAATTAATAATTAAATAAATCTAGTTAGGTTAGGGTGAATAAAAAGAGGTAGAATAGAGTATACATAGTTTTTTATTAATTTTTTTTGTCAAAAAATTTACATCTAATTAAATTTACAATTCAAGTGTAAAATAATTTTTAAAAAAAATTAAACCTAGATTAACTAAATAAAACGTAGTACAATAATATTAATAATAATAATAACACATAGGTATAATATAATTCGAATAGTAAATATTATAAAAGTAACCAAGATTATAAAATTAAAAAGAGAGGGTAGCAACGTAATGATGACAAGAAGGCGAAGTCGAGTGAGCAATAGTGCGTAGCAATTTAAAATATTCGACGATAATCATTAACATTTTTGCGACACACACGTTTGAACACAGTGTTGAAGATGGTTATTACAAGAAGCATGAAAATAATAACCACCTTGAAAACTGTGTGGATTTTTTTTAACAAGTTAGAATAATATTTTTTATGTTTACATTTATATACAGTTTTTTATAAAAATTATTAGCAATACAATCATTTTTCACTAAATCTTTTGAAAAAAGCCTAGTAAAATTAAGCAAAGTATTACAATGCCACATGAGAAACAGAAACATAACACAAAATTGAACGCACACATCTGACAAAAAGCTTTGTCGTTGTGTTGAGTTTCATTTGTATAGGGTGCAGTTTCTACGCAGACAATCAATATGTTGAGGAAAAAAAGGCGGTAAACCATAGCTGTCGAAATAGGTCCCTCTTCCATATTGATCGATGTAGATTGCGATCCAATGAGATCCCGGTTTCTTGTAGCCATCAGTATTAACAACAATATATACCGGTTTCGTCATGACCTTCGGAATCCGTTCCGCCGGAAATACGCCAATCGTACTCCTTGGGGTTAGCTGCAGTGTTTGTAAAATTTGGAGACTGTTCATTTTTTATGTTGTTGTTAGGAAATGATGGTGATCTTAGACCATCAAGAGGTGGTTTATCTCTAAGAATTAAAGCGAGCTCGGCTGGCGTTGGTTGTTCATCTATTACTTCATCATAGTAAGGATCCTCTGCGATTGGCTCAAAATTTGTTTTTTTCTTTTTATTTGTATAACTTTTCTTGTGAGAGGAAATAGAAGAAGAAGAAGCAGATTTTGAAGAAAGAGTATCATTACATGAAGTAATATTGTTTGTGAAATGAATTGATTTTCCGAGTGGACACTTTTTGTGTTTTAGATTTTGCTCCAAATTAATAATTTCACGACTCATTATATCCTGCAGCAGTTGAGATTTTTCACGACCACGTGTATAAATTTTTTCAGCAGCCTTCGAAACATTGCGAAGATTTTCGTGTATTTTCATGTTTAACTGGGACATCTCCTTCAAACCACTCAATTCCGTGGAAAAAACATGTTAACCACTTGTTTTTTTGTTTGACGTTGATTGGTAATTCCGTAAAGTGAAAAGTATCTTCTAGTGATAAAACAGCCACTTCCGTTTCAATAAATTTATCTCCATGACCTCGAAATCCTTGAATATCGATAACAAAATCCATCACTTTACAAACGTTTGCTCGCAATCAACTATCACAAACACCATAATACACATCCATACCGCCGGAGCATCTCGAGCAGAATGATAGCCACACCTATGCCCCTTGGCAACATAAAAGATAAGAGATAAAACTTGATTCTTGAGTAAACACAAGATATTATATATAGTTATTTATTTTGCAGTGCCGTGAGAAAGGGCTTTTAAATGTGCCAGGAGTATGCCCGGATTAATTTTCGCGCGTCTTACAAGAAGAGTTGCTTCGGTAATATGTAAGCTACATTCATTTGTCGGGTCCAAGAGAGCAAAATAATTTTTTGTACGTACAAGCCGTAACCGCATTTCAACACCATTTAAAAGAAATATATTTTGATTAAATACATCGCAATGTAGATGCCCAATTAAATCTATCGTTTTACTTGGCGATAAATATTTTCGTCGAGTTACAATGCCTGTGTTAACGGCGTCTAAATCCTCCATTTTTCCTGCAGTGTCAGTAATCCAAAGTGATGACGTAAGATGACTATTTTTTGCTGAAGGCCCATAATTAAGAAGAGTTTCAAAGTATGCTCTATATGCGTACGCATTGTTTGGTGGGGATACAAGTTTTTGATTGAAATATAGACGTCAATTTGATTAAAAAGCGAGTGTAATAAATTATTTACAACAGTAACTTTTTTTAAATTTTCATGTAGCATAGTATGGGCGAGATCTATGTACTCATTGCCATGTCCAGGAATAACAAATTCTATTGTCGAATCGTCTGATAATGACGAAACAGGTTTGTAGTGAATCCATTGTAAATTTTCAATAGAAGTTTGAGTTGGTGGTAAAGAAAATAGATCAAGTTCGGATTTTAAACACTCGCAAGAGTGTGAATGTAAGAAAGACATTATTCAATTTATTTATTTATTTCCAAAAATATCTAAAGATTTTTCATGTTTATTTTTTCTAGTTTTTCTTTACCTTTTTTTACTTTTTTTCGTGATATTCGTTTTTTACTCTTTTTGGATTTAGGATTTTTTCTCTTTTTTGTCTGTTTTTCTTACTTTTTCTTTTCTTTTTACCCCCACTACCACTAGTCCTAGATACCGTTTTCTTTCGCTTTTTTACTGTTTTTCTTTTTTTCGAAACTTTTCTACTCTTGATACTTGCTGTTCCGAGTACATTACTCAACTGAGCTTTCAAATTTTTTGCACCAATTTTATAACCGGAGCCGTTAATTAGACTATCAATTTTATCAACAGCTTTTCTCTTTAAATTATCGCGACTCTCGTTAAATCGTGTACGAATCGCCTGTTTAAAAGGTACATCATTTCCAACATCGTCCAGGGTATTTAAGCCTGCTCGTAATGTCTCTTTACCAACAGCGCGCGCACCTTGCGCCAGTACTGGCAAAATACGGCGAAATAAGCCACCGAGAAAACTACCTATTCCATGCCCTCTCTGGTATGGCGATCCGATATATATTTTTGATATTCCCCCACCACCAACCTGAGAGTTGTAATATTCGATATAGTGACTCATTTTAATAAATTTTTTTAAAATGTAGTGTCACGGTCAGAGTACTAAATTCAAATGGTATAGAAAGACCAGTGTGGTCTCTTATATCAATTTCGATTGTTCGAAACTCCGTACGGATAAGTGAAATACAATTTGGTGACGAAAATTGCAAAACTTGTGTAGAAGCAAAAACGTAATTATGAGTCTCCATAGGTAAAATTCTTAAAAGAGGCGTTTGAGCATCGCCAGTTATTCGAGGCTCGCAAACGTCACAATAGATAAACATCTTTTCAGGTAGACCACGTGCAAGACTCACAGGATGCTCGGCAAAGTATGAATTTACAGGCAGTATTTGTTTTGGTGCAAAACCTAGTATACGTGATACTTTGTCACTTATACCTCGAAAATGTTCACCATACATTTTACAATTTTGGTTACAGGTTTTTTCTATTTTAACGTAACCATCTTCCCCTCCTTTAAATGATAGTTTAAAATGATCTTGAGCGATTTCTGTTTTGTTAATAGTAGGGGAGACCGGGGCTATTCGGCTCACTTTTGGTCAGACAGGAAAAAAGTTAGGAAATTATTTTTTAAATCCAAACACGGATATATCATTTAGTAGCCTACCATTTGCACTTTCAAATTTGCAAGGACTGTTTGATTTATCTTTTATAGTTTTAGCTCTAGATAATTTTGAATGCAGATATACTAAATTCTCAAACTGCAAATTTGGCAGGTAAATCGGCTCACCCTGTGGGGCAATTCGGCGACTTTTATTTTTTACGAAAAATAAAAAAGTACAATAACTTTTATTTTGTAAATATGAAAAGTACCTATATTCTTATTATAATTATGCAGTGATGGATCAAGGTCAAAATTTGGGGGGGGGACTGGGGCCCCTAAAATTAAAGAAAATGCATTAGACCTTACTTTTTTTTATTTTTTTATAAAAAATAAAAAAGTTAGTACACTCATTATTGGTCATTATTAAAAGTAGTCATATTCTTATCATAATTAAGCAGGGGCGGATCAAGACAAAGTATTTTTGGATAAGATGATTAACCGTCGCGTGAGCCCATTTACCCCACCCTGACTTTTGGCACTTTAAAACAAATACAAGTCACATTTGATACATATAAATAAAATAGCATAGGTGTATCGAAAGAGCACACCTGAGAGCATAAAAAAAACTTACCCAAAAAAATTAGGCTCGTAAATTAATGTACTAAAAACGTAAAAGTTTGTAAGTAAAAAGTGTACGCGCGACGCATAAAAACATAATACTTTACCTGACACGAGGCTGAATCAATAGAATTACACTAAATTTCGTTTACCTAACTAAAATGTTGAGACCTATATTCTATAGCGACCTTTCCCTCCTAGATTCTAATTAAGGCGTGAAATCGCTAATGAGCCGAATTACCCGCCGGTTCGGATTGCCCCGCTGTCCCCTACATGTCAGTTACCCACAGTGCACATCATTATACCTCGACGTTAAACCTTCCACTAAAGTTATCTCACAAGCTGGAAAAATCACAGATTCCCCGGTGCGCGAACCAAGAAAACTTGACTTGGCAAGACCGCAGAGTCGAGGACCTTAACCAACTGTGCTAACACCGTGGTTTAAATAAACTTTAAATAATTGAAACAGAAGATAATCTCATCAAATTGCACTAATATTTTTAAATAAATATTTACAACAAAATTTACTGAGTAACAATAATGTTTATATTGCAGATCATTCCTAAAAAGAAATTTAGAAAAGGGATTGAATCCCTAAACGCATTCTAATTTTTTAATAAATAAAACTTATTAATAATTGAAATACATTTTTAACAAATCATCTCTTTAAAATGCAAATTCTTTTCCCAATCAGTTATAAAAAATTTATTACGTCATCATCACACTTCCTGAAAAATATCGGCCGGTAATGTTGGTAAGTAGGAATCTTCTATACAGAACTCTCCTAGTAGATCTACTGCGGATCCAATATGGGGGCCAAATTTTTTAAAATCTATTGAACTCGCTTGAAAGTTGTTACTTTAAAGTTTTCGGGGTCGTTGATTACAATTTTGAATCCCGATTTTTAAAATCAAAAATGATAGATCCATTAGAATTATTTTGTGGCCTTTTAAAAGGCCGATTAATATCATGTTTAAAGTATAATCATTTGGAAGCCTTGGAGAAGTATTTTTGATATAATTATCAAATTCTCATCAATTAGTTGCCCTAAAAAGTCCGATTGATAAATTTCCAAGTACATCTAAATCAATAAAAATTTAGTTTAATATTGCAACTGTATTTTTATGTTAAATTAAAAAAACAGGTGTGCTCTTTAAATTTTCGTAGTAGCAGGTGCCACAGAATATCTAATGACAAGTGATCGTTTAATTTTATCATGCTGCTGTTTATTGAAAAAATTTTTTTGAGTATTTATCATGTGCTTTTGTAAGTTTATAAAGACTTTTTGTATTTAAAATAGCGTTTTCTGATGTAACCTATAAGCTACCACAAGTGGCTTCTGTCTTCAAAACAGCTACTAAGCGTTAAATGATCCTTTTTCAAAATACTGAGTTTAAAGCATGTTAAGTGGGTTTTTTTTTAAATATTGTCCACCATATCAGATCCGCCATTTTGTATTTTGAAAAACTAACATCAGATTCGTAATCAGGAACACCAAAAACCTCCGTGTGACAAGTTTGAAGCATTTTTTTTAATACAGTCCGCCAAATTGGATTTGCCATTTTTTATTTTAAAAACTAACTTTGGATTTGTAATCAACAACTACAGAAACCTCTGTGGAACAAGGTTTAAGCTTTTTTATTGATTTTTTTAAATACTGTCCTCCATATAGGATCCTCCATTTTGTATTTTAAAAAATTAACATCAGATTTAAATCAGGGACCCCAAAAACCACAAGTAACAAATTTCAAGGAAAACCGAAAAAAAAATTTAAAACATCGACCATTTTCAATCTGCTATTTTTAATTTTTTTTATATATCCAATTTTGATGTTATTAATGTCACTGAATCCAAATCAACATTTAGAAGAAACGAAAATTCAGTTTTAAATAAAGAAATTAAGTGAATTCCCATAGAAATAAATCTCTTAAACTTCAACCCCTTAGCATGCCTGTAAAAAGAGAATACGAACTAACTTTAAGGTCAGTCTTTATTTTTCTTTTTATATACATTTTAAAGATTAAAACCTACCACATGGCAGTCCTGGCATTTGCAATTTTTTTTGTGTGCCGGTGCATAGTGGTCAAAATTGTAATTTACTGTTCATAATTGCCTTTAGCCCACAATTTTTTATGAATTTTAACAGGGTTTTTTTAAAAAATCTTCAGCGATAAATTTCTCAGACCGCCATTGGGCCGGATTTTTTATTTTCATTTTGCACCATTTTTTATTGAAACAAATAATTTGAAAAATGAACCTACGGTAACACTATTTGTTGTATATTTTTTAAAGTGCTTGAATTAACTATAAAAGTATTTTTACAATCACACAAATTCTCAAGGAGCAAAAAATCCGTAATGAAAAATTTTATTCCAATTGATATTAATAATTGTTATAAACAAGTACCTATACCCCAAAAAGCGAGTTTTTGGGGTTTTTTAATATTTTTTTTTCACTTTAACCTGACGTGCTGAACAACCTAGACGTGCTAGCTCTAGCACGTCAAGATAAAGAGGAAAAATATATTGAAAAACCCCAAAAACACGTTTTTTGGGGTAAAGTTACTTGTTTATAACAATTGTTAATAACAATTGGAATAAAATTTTTCATTATGGATTTTTGGTCCTTGAGCATTTATATGATTGTACAAATACTTTCATAGTTAATTGAAGCATTTTTTTTAAAAATATACAACAAATACTGTTACCGTAGGTTCATTTTTCAACTTATTTGTTTAAATAAAAAATGTTGCAAAATTAAAATAAAAAATCCGGCCCATTGGTAGTCTGGGGAATTTATCGCTGAAGATTTAAAAAAAAAGTCAAAATCTATAAAAAATTGTAGCCTGTAGGCAACTATAAACAGTAAATTACAATTTTGGACCACTGTGCGGTGAAATATGACAAAGCATTATTTGGGACTGTATTTAAGCCGCCTAATGCTTCATTTAGGGTTAAGTTTAAAACCCAGCTTTTAGGCTTGACAGGCAGTTATTCTAATGTTATCCTTGTGGGTAACATTAATGCCAATCTTGATGTTCCAAATAGTCGTACCAATTACTTAACTTCTCTTTTCTCTTTCATTAGTCTTTCCATACTTCTGCACTCAAACACTCATCATACATCCACCGCAAGTACCAGAAGTGATATGATGACTGCTGACACCATAGAAAAAGTATTGAGTGATGCTATATTCTTTCTACCACACATGCACGAAAACCTCGTGTTTTCGTACATATGTGATAGAAAATAGCATATGCACCTCGGAAGGCCGATTTTTTGTCTAGCAAAATGTTCTCCGAACATTTGTGCTTGACAAAAAAAAACGGCCTTTCCTTCTTTGATGCATAATATACTATTCTTCCCAATCGTGATATGCTCAGTATTAAATATGCATTTAAATTTAAAGATATTTCTCAGGAAAATAATTTTTGTAAACCCTTTCGAAACCTTAATAAGTTAAATGAAGACTTGCTCTTTGAGTACTTGGAGGGTCCAGATTGGAAACGCTTTTACTCTTATCAGGATGTGGATCTATATCCCCTACCACATCCACAATGTCAGTTAGTCCTTACAATCTCCCATCTGAATTTGATGATTCTAAATTGTTTTTAGCGACATTTCTCATGATATTTTTTTTAAATCAATATTAGAAATTAAAATTAATTCTGTAGGTCAAGATGGAATTTCATTGTAAATGACCCGAAAAGCACTACCAGCTATATTTCTACTATTTCTCCAGCTGTATAAGTACAATTGAAAGTGTTGTAGTTTTCCCAGTAGCTGGAATAAGGCGATTTTTGGGCCTATTCCCAAAATTTAATTACCTACCTCTGTTTTGGATTTTTGGCTTATTTCAATACTATGTGTGCTTTGCCAACAACTTAAACGTACTGTTCACAAACAGCTCTGTAGTTATTTTTATTCCATGCTCTTCTTGATCTTTTTCTGTCAGGTTTTCAAAATAAGCATAACATCAGTTCGTACTACATAAAATTTACTCAAGACATTAAGTTAGCTATGGATAAAAAAGAGATTTCTTTTGCCGTTTTTTTTATTTCTCAAAAGCATTTGACCCAGTTAATCACGAGCTGCTACTTAAGAAACTTACAACGATAAGGTTACTATACTCAGCCTTAACTTGGATTAGATCCTATCTCAGTGACAGGTCCTTTAGGTCGACAAACACTAATGGAACTAAGTCTGACTAGTCCCAATGTTGAAACTGGAGTTCCTCAGAGTTTATCTTTGGCTCCTATTCTCTTTAGTTTATTTGTTTCTAATCTTGGGAATAAACTTAGATAATACAAATACCACAAATTCGCAAATTATTTTAAGTTATATCGCTCCGATCCTTTCTCTGCCATGTCTGATTTGCTTTTGCTGATTCAGGCTAATATCAAATTAGTTTTCTATTGGGCCAATGAGAATACTTTTTTTCTTCATGCATCCAAGACAAAGGCATTATGTTTCTAATCAAATAAAAAATTACGCTTTTAACAAAAAATTTATTTAAATTTTTTTTAAATTTTTTTAATGTTGAATAAAAAAAAAATTTTGGGTCGATTAATTATTGGCAAAGTTATGACGTTTTAAAAATTTTGAAAAAAATTTTGAAACGCATGTAAATCTAAAATTTTTTAAGAATTTTGAAAATCGTTTTTGGAATTTTCTTTTGCATGTATATTTATTCAATTTCCCCAAGTTTTACCAAAATTGAAGATGTAAGGGGAACTTTGATATTCTAGGTATGGTTTGACTCACTTGTAATTGATGATAAGGTGATGCTACAAACTTTTAATTTCACAAGTTGTTAACACGCACTTATTAAGTTTCTATTTTCTGAATGCGCTTTCATTACTTTGCACCCGTTTACAGAAATAGACTTAACACGACGGTGAAATTATATAATTAATATTGAAGCATACTTCCTATCTCTGTTCCTTCCGGGGATTCACAATATTTAATTTTATCTCAGAAAGTGACTCATATGCTTACTATTATCGCAAGAATTTAGAGAGAGATAGAAAGTAGTCCAAATTATGGGCATTTAAACCCATAAATCTCAAATTTAAAAGGAAAATATTTATATGTATGCCACCTGTAGTAATTATCTATTTTTTGAAATATTATTCATACTGAATTTAAATTGATTTTTAATTACTAATTACTAATATTAATAATCTCAGTTATAATACTTGTTAAATAATATGACAAGCATTATGGAGATCATCATTGATTTTATGATATTAACAAAAATAAAAAGAATATAAAAATAAAATAAAATTAATATTAAAACAGTTAAACTTTTATCTAGCATTACAATTTATATAATTATACTTCTGACGAAACTTCCACTTTAAAATTTAAAAGTAAACAAAAATAAAGTTCATTGACCTACATGATCTGATCTATTTCTCTACTTGCTTCGAATATATCCTCCTTAAGTTTTCTTGTTTTGATTTATCTACTAAGTAAAATTAACAAAATTTAATACAAATTTCCCATTAATAATTAAATAATTATTCAATTTTAAATTTATATCCCTAATCCACAACCAATTCTCTCTTTTAATCTTTCTTCTTTATCTATATTTTAAAATAAACAAATAAAATAAATATTTATACTTTTTGGGATGATTCTCCTTTCTACAAACTCATGAATAAGTCGTGATGATGCTACAATGCACCACAACTTAACAAGTTTTGTAAAAAGTAGTGTAAACCAGGCGAGGAATTCAAACAATATTAACCAGTCAATTGTTGGTTGTACTATGTACTCCAACAAAAGATCGATTAACTTTCGTTATTAAATAATTGCTGAATCGCAATTATTTAATTATTATTGTTCAAAAGCTTCACCCAACAAACACAGAAAGTTATTTTTATGACGCTTTGTATCTCTTTATATTATTGTACTTGTTAGATATAATTAATAAAATGGTATTCTTAATAATAAATTCAATAAAATAAAATATTTTATTGAATTCATCAACAAACACATCTCTCATTAAAATACTGTGACGCTAAGTACGTAGTTCCTACCAATTTTGTTGATGAAAATCAAGAGGACGAGTCGATGCAAATGAGCTCCTTATATACCCTTGATTTACCCCAAAAACGTCCAGAAAGTTTGATAACCGCTGCAACTGTCAAAATTTTCAATTTTCGCGGTTTTTCTATTTTAATTTTAACGCTTAAAAAGATTGATAATTTAATTCTTCTTTCTGGTTAAATATTCTATATTTTCTACTCTATATTTTATCATAAATTTTTTTGTTATATAATTATTAATACTAATACTAATTCCATCCAATTTATTTAATTTTAAACGTTTTTACACTATTACTTAAATATTAAACAATATTTTACTAATTCTATTATTCACTTTTGTGAATTTTCTTAGTTACTAATTTTATCAACTAATATTTATTTATAATTATTTATAATTATTGCAAAATTTGCACTTTTTCATGTTAATTCTAATATATCAATAATTATCAATGAATTCCGCTTATTTTCTATTTAGATTATTCTCTCATTTCTTATTCTACTATTTTACAATTAACTATTTCTCAGATTTTCAATATTCAGTTATTTATTCTACAAAATTCAACTTTTAACATTATATTTCGATTTTTATTTAGAAATACTAAATCTTCTATCAAAATATGTTCTTAACTATATTTCTTATTTAATTTCTTGTAATTATTTATAATAATAATCTAATAAATTTTATTTCCAAAATTAATTATATCAACTAAATTTTTGAAAATCTAAGTAGCAATTCTTCATTTCAATTTTCCCTACAAATTTCAACATCCTGCATGCCAGGACGCACAAGCCATCGGACCACCAACCCAAACGTCCAGAGCTCGATCCCAACAAACCCCAATATTTTTTTTATATTTAAATTTTCTATTTAATTAATATTTTTATTTTTATTACTATTTACTATTATATTTTTAAGATTATTTTGAAATGGTTTTTAAACCATGAAATACCATTTCAATATACGACTCTTAAAACCGGCGATAAGTTATACTGTTTGACCTAATAGATCAGAAGATCAACTTATACTATTGAGTTTTAACAGGATTACGAATATAATTATTACAATCCACCAAAGGGCCGCTCAATATAACAATACGCACTTCTCGTTCGATTCGTAGTATAGACAGAAACTGGATTACAGGATTAACATGAACGATTTCTATTCCAAATTCTATACCGACACGATTGGCAATATCGCACAGAGCAGTAGGCCTCACGACAGCTAACAATTGATTACATGACATATTCTATAGATTGACATCGATTATTTGATTCAATCAAGACGCACGACGCGAATCGCTGTTAACTGAAAAGCTACTCAGCGACCTTAACACGGCGGCGATATCGGAGTGTTCGACCCCTTCCATTATGCGTTGCTTGATTTTATAGTAGTCAAACTAAAAGTCGCAGCTTGGAAATTGCGACAAGATCGCAAAAACGAGGCTTGGCGCAACATACACAACGTGACAAAGCTCAAAAGAGCACGCGTCTAGTCGTGGCAGGGCGCAGGTCTAGAAGATCGTGAAAAAGCGCAGAAAGTTTTTTGCCAATAAGTATATTCTGACAGAAAGTATTTTTTGCCAATAAGTATTTTCTGACAGAAATTATTTGAAAAAGACTTTTCTAAGCAACATAATTCTCTTCCAAAAATTATTAAATTCTAATATACTTTATGAGATATACTTTCTATTAGCACATATCCGAACAGCACCAGATGTTTCAGCAATATTGGCAAGGATGAGGCAATGCATTTTTACTTTGCCTTAACCTTGCCTTGTTGATCTGATAAAAATACGCATTTCATGATGTTAAATTTCTCCCTACTAAAAAATCCGGACGAAATCCGGATGAATTCCGGACAAAACCGGATTAATTCCGGATCCGGAATTAGTCCGAAAGTGTCCGATTTAACGTAGGTTTTTGGCACGGAATTTAGTCCGGTCTTATCCGAAATAAATCCGTCCGTATACAATCCGGATACAGTCCGGTACAGTCTGGAACAAATCTGGTCCGAAGTCATTTTTAAACAATGTTTGGAACTTAACATTACACAAATATTTATACATTTATTACAACGATTATATACAACAGTTATATTAAAGAAGAAAAATCGCACGCATGAGGGGAATCGAACACGGGATGTTACGCACGCAACGCAGAACCTAAACCGACCGAGCTATACGAGCTCTGAGGTTCAACTTGTTAAATCAAACATACATGTAATCTGTGGATTAAATCCGGAAAGAGTCCGGTAAAGTACGGATATAATCCGTCACTAATTCTTAATTCCGGGTTCTTAAATAGAACCCGGAGTATGTACGAAAATAATCCGACATTCGTTTTACAATCCGGAAAGAGTCCGGTACAGTACTGATATAATTCGGCACACTTTTCAAATCCGGACAGAGTCTGGTTTAGTATGAAAATAATACGGCAATCGCTTTCACATTCGGATAGCGTCTGGTTTAGTATGAAAATAATCCAGCATTCTTTTTATAATTCTAAAAGAGTACGGCAAAGTACGGACATAATCGGGCACTCGTTTTTAAATCCGGATAGAGTTCACTTTAATACACGGTAACAAGGGAGATATAGAAAATACAGTAGGACCCAGTATATCGGACCCTATATATCGGATTCCCGCTTATATCAGATATTTTTGCCGGTCCCTTGAATTTAAATATAATGAATTTTTACCCGAATAAATAGAATTCCTGCTTATATCGAAAAAAATTCTCAGACCCTTGGAATCCGATATGTGAGGGTTTTACTGCAAATAAAAAATGGATTCGGAATCTATTTATAGCTCAAGTGTGAAATCCGTTTTTAGACCGGTCAAGTTCGTCAACTATCCGGCACAAACTTTACAATCCATTTTAAGTCGGGTTTTATCTGGAATTAGTCCGACAATTTATTTAGATATTATTTTTAGTTAAAGTGAAGTCCGTTTTTAGTTCGGTCACGTCTGGAAACTGTCAGGTACAAATTTCACAATCCGCTTTAAGTCAGGTTTAGTCTGAAATTTATCCGGTACTTAATTCCGAATTTACTTATAGTCTAACTGAAATCCGTTTTTCGTCCGTTCACATCCGAAAATTGTACGGCAGTCAATTCCGAAATTATTAATAGTCAAACTGAAATCTGTTTTTTGTAATCTGTTTTTTTTTGTCCAAATGTTAATTTTATTTATTATCATTTTCATTATAACGACACATCACGACATGGCTAAACGACCTCAAGAAAAAATTGTTTTAAAAAATGTGTTTCCTATTTTCTAAATAAATCGTACTATAATCTAGATTTAAAAACATATGACGGATAAAAACAGTATTTGTCTGGCTTCTCCGGATCGCAAAAAGAATGCAGGAATATTTTTGCACTAAACAGGACTCTTTCTGGATTTAAAAACGAGTACTGGATTATACCCAAACTTCACCAGACTCCTTGCCATTCACTTGACTCTTTCTGGATTGTAAAAGATATGCCAGACTTTTTCCGTATTCCGGTAAAAAGGGCGAAATGAAAAATAGTTAAAAAGATGGAGATGTTCTTAGAAAATGCAGCGAGCCAATTTAACTGACGAAAATTCAGAATCTTTTGAAGAGAAAGTAAAAGAAAATCATTCAGAAATTGAATTATTTTTAATGCAACTATTTTCCGACTTCCTATAATTTAAAGCAATAAAATTTTCTATTTTTCTAAGATCCATTGCAAATCTTTTTAGATGTCACCATCCAATAAACATTAGCGAATTATAAAAACAATGCAGATTCCTAATTTTCTTTAATTAGCTCAATTCGCTACTAACAGAAAATAAATGCTTTTGCAGATATTTTACTGCTTTCAGGCGGGATTAAAAAACAGAAAAGTCGCATATAAAATATAATTGAATGTTCCGCATGTTCTAAGAAAATTTCCAAATAAATGAATCTCCAAAATCAACGGAATCCGGAGGTGAGCGAACGGGGAAGGGAAAATAGGATGACTATAAATAATTTCGGAATCGACAGCCGAACTAATTACAAATATAACCAGACTTAAAACAGATTTAAAATTTATTCCGGACAACTGCCGGATGTGAACGGACTAGAATCGGATTTCACTTAGACCATAAATAATTTCGGAATTGACTGCCGGACTAATTCCAGATAAAACCAGACTTAAAGCAGATTGTGAATTTTGTGCCAGACAGTTGCCGGACTTGACCAGTCTTAAAACGGACTTAACTTTCACTAACATTAATTTGTAAATGGACTGCCAGACTAATTCCAGATAAATCCAGATTTAAAACGGATTGTGATTTTTGTGCCAGACAGTTTCCGGACGTGTCCGTACTAAAAACGGAGTTCTCTCTAACTAAAAATAATTTCTGAATCGACTGCCGGACTAATTCCAGTTAAAACCAGACTTAAAACGGATTTAAAATTTATGCCGGACAACTGCCGGATGTGACCGGACTAGAATCGGATTTCACTTAGACCATAAATAATTTCGGAATTGACTGCCGGACTAATTCCTGATAAAACCAGACTTAAGGCGGATTTAAAATGTATGCCGGAAAACTGCTGGATGTAAACGGACTAGAATCAGATTTCACTTAGACTATAAATAATTTCGGAATTGACTGCCGGACCTATTCCAGATAAAATCAGACTAAAAACGGATTTAAATTTTATGCCGGACAACTGCCTGTCTTAAAACGGTCTTAACTTTAACTAACATTAATTTCTAAATGGACTGCCGGACTAATTCCAGATAAATCCAGACTTAAAACGGATTGTGATTTTTGTGCCAGACAGTTTCCAGACGTGTCCGTACTAAAAACGGACTTCTCTCTAACTAAACATAATTTCTGAATCGAATGCCGGACTAATTCAAGTTAAAACCAGACTTAAAGCGGATTTTAAATTTTGTGTCGGACAGTTTCCGGACGTGACCGGACGAAAAACGGACTTCACTTTGATTATAAATAATTTCGAAATCAATTGCCGGACAAGATTCGGACTATTCCGGATTAATTTCAGATCAAATTTTTTGTGTCAGACAAATTTCGGACTAATGCGGATCATTTCCGGACACATTTCGGATTAATTCCAGATAAGACCGGACTGTTTTGTCTGGAATTCGTCCGGAATTCGTACGGAATTAGTCCGGATTTTTTAGTAGGGCAGACTCACAGAATAAATTGACCAAGGTCGTTGGCCAAATCAAGTATTTCAAGATTTTGAAAGTTTAAATCACGCCACTGGACACTGAACATAATTTTATTTGGAATAATATTTTAATTTCGAAAAATTTTGATTATCGAGTTTTGCAACTTTTGTTGTGCTTTTTCGTATTTTTGAAGTTTTGGTTTGCTTAGGCGCCGCTTATTATAAGAAAATTAAATTAAAAAGTAGGTATTCGAAAATTTTTAATTTCGAATTCTTTGATGTTTGAGCGATGAAATGGTGCGATAATTGACGCATTCGATGTGACAAAATGTGAATAAATGTAAATAAATTCTAAGAATTTTGCTTGTTATTTTGACGCCTCTCTTGAAATACTGAGTTTTCGCGAATATTAATTTTCCAGGTTTTAACAAATGAATAAATTAAATAATTTTATATAATTATCGACCTTATCAGTCGAATTAAATAATATTTTTTTAAAGAATTGGCTTATTAATTTATAAGCCTTTTCTCTCCTTCACCTTACACTACTCATTTCTTCTTGACAGATTGACATTATATTATTTTATTTGTTTATGTTTAATAATATTTACTTTAAACAATTTATAATACTTTATTTAACCTTTTTCAGTAAAATAATAAAATTATATCTTATTGTTTATGTATTCTTCTAGAATTTATTTTATTTTATTTTTAAATGGACCAACATCGCCAGATGGATTGGAAAATGATTTCGTGAATTTAAGGAACGACCTATTCCAAAAATCAAAATTAATTTTCTCGGAATAATCAACTTTAAATTCCTTGGCTTTTTCATTTGTAAAACCGGAAGTATTGTTCGCGGAAACTAGCTTTCATTAATTTTGACAAAGATTGCTGTCAATTCTTCGTTGGTTTTTGGATTTATTTGGACTTAAAAGTTAACTATTAAGATTGATATACCTTGTATAAAATGGCGGATTCAAACAGGGAATTGTTTAACCCTTTTTACAACTGGTTATTAAACCGGCTGGTAATTATGAAACTAATATGAACGAATATGATGACGTTCTTGATTCGATGAGAAATATTTTTAATACTCCGACTAGTGAGATTGTTGAATCACCATCCTTTTTTACGAGCCCTTATGCTTGTAACATGAATACCCCACTACTACGACAGCCAGTACTTCGCTGCCGTATACCACAGTGGGAATCGCGGTTCCAAATGTAACCGTTTATTATAAAACTTCAGACCATGTTAGATCGGAATTTTTACATCCGTACTCTTCTCCTATTTTCGGTACTTCCCCCGGTTCACAATCGAGCCGAATGACCTCTGGTATTCAAAAATCTGCTTCTGATTTTGAACCAAAAAATTTGTATAATTATTTTGATACAAACTTTGGTCCATAGGGAGCAACATTGAAAGATGCTGGGTCAAAATTTATCCTGACTCCTCATGTTAATAATGATTCAAGGCCTCGTAAATCAGAGGCATCCAAATCTGAATTTTCACGGCCTTTAGCTGGTCTAGCTTAATCACACAACATCCCAGATTTTAATAAATCTTCGGGAGATAAATCTAAACCTTGACTGGCCCAGCGTCGTCGCAATGTTGGCCCGACGTTTGATCGGCCTTTTTCTCGGATTTTAACAAATGATGATCGGATTAATACAAATTTTAATAAATTTTCAAAAGGTGGTATACCGAGTAATAATCGGCGTCATATCGATTCCAAACTTGGACCGACCGTCGGCCAAAGTTTAGCCGATGCTGAATCCGGTCTAGGCATAAATCAACCTTACAATTTCCGTAGCAAATCACCTTACAAGCCTCCTCTAGCACCGGAAATGCCTTTTAATAAACGCCTTCTACGGATCGATGAAATTCGTGAGATTTCTCAACTGTCGGGCGAGGATGTTTTGCTAGCAATTCCTCTGATTTTTGACGACATTGCTCTCCAGTGGTTTCGCCAGAATAAACTGTAATGTGAAATATATAATTCATAAACTAAAAACTCAAAATTATTTAACCTAAAAATCTATTAACATCGGCTCCTCATTGGGCGCCATTTTGTAATGTGAAATAAATAATAATTCAATCCATAAACTACAATAAATTTATTACTTCAGAATTATAATCTCAAAATTGGCAAGAAAAGGAACTTTATATCTTAGATTCTTAAATCTCGATAATTAATTAAATCAAAAAGCAAAAAATTAGGATCTAAATGTTTAAGACTTCTATTTCACACACAAGTGGACAGGTTTAATTTTAAAACATCATAATTTAACCAAAGGGCGCCAATCCTTTCTTGGGATACACATCAAATAAACAAAAGGAAATCTAAATTTAATACTTCTGAAAGAAATTTTAAATAGTTAAATTATCCCGGCCTCAAAATAAATTTAACTTTAACATATAGAATTCGGAGTCTCCCTAAATTTTATAAACAAAAATTAATCTTCAAAATAACAGCTTCCAAAAGCCAAAAGCGGAATCAAACATCCAAAACGAACAGTATCAATTAACCAAAATGCCTCAAACTGTCAGTAACGACGTCAAGCAGCTAGACGTAAACAGCAAACAGATTCCAAGAAAGACCTTAAATTCTCTTCTCACAATAGATCTTAATTATAATTTAAAATTTCTTCAGGTCTCAATAATTTACAAACATTTAAACTTAACCTCAAAATTTAATATATTCTCAAAATCAAATTCTTAAGCAAAATCTCAAATCACTGAAATGTCACAAACTAATAAATTCTCAAAATTAGCTTCTAAAATTTTTGAATTCTACAAATCCAAAAAAAATTATTAAATCTTCAAAAACTCTAATCTTAATTATTCATAGAAATCAAACCTTCCAAAACCGGAAGCTTAGTACGGGTTTGGTGAAAAGATGGGGTGGTTCGTATACATAGAAAGACATTTCACAAAGAAATTATAAGAACAAAAATTTAGCATTGAAGGGAATTCAAGAAATTTAATTTCATTTAAAATTTTAAAATAAAATGTGTTGAGTGACAAGTCATATCGCAGGAGGTATGAATCGTTTAATTTCGTCCAAATGCTGCGTAAGGTATGATGAGAGGTGGAAATTGTCTAGGAAAGGGCTCATTAGGGAAGGGCGATCAAATTTAATAAAAGTTCCAATCGATAATTCTCCGCCTCATTTGCTCGTTAAAGCTATTGATAATTATAAGCAGATCCGCGCCACGCTTTTACGCCCGACGCCGATGCCCTAAAAGTTTGGCGCTTTTTGAGAGCTGTGGGCGGAATTAAAATTAAGGAAAAGCTAAAGACCACGAGGCGGAGGATTACCGGGAACTCAAGGGAACGATTCGGAATCTTTTGGATAGTCCAGGCCTGAATAAAGGACAAATCAAAGAAGTAAAAAAAAAGAAAATTTTGTGGATTGTGAAAGAGAAAAGCCAGTGGCATCAATTCTCCTCATTAGACGAATCACCCGGACCCGGACAATTTCCACACCTCATCGAGCTTCCTCGAAAGAAAGAAAGAAAAAAACTCTATAAGTCTTTATCTATTTTATATATTATTATATTTGTATTTTTATGCTGATATTTTATGGTATTTTCTTAATCATTGATGAGCAAATGTGTTTTATGAACATAATTTTTTTTAATATTTTCTAAATAAGACAATTGTCTCAAAATAAATAAATGTAGATATTTCTATAGAAATCTCAAGATTTCTCACAGCGATTTTACCTGTAATATTCGTGTCGTAGGCTCGAGCCGCCGTGCTTTTTCGTTATATGTAAGGTACTGATGTTTGTTGACGGTTAACTAATAAATTTTATATTTATGACTTAATTTTTGCGCCTTTTTTTTCTATATTGTTTTCATTTAAATTTTGTTAAATTCTCGCTCGATTATAATTATATTTTATTTAATTTATTTTATGAAAAAAATAATTTGTTATATAAAATGGCGCCCGAACAGAGGCATGAATGAGTGCCCGTTTTTTTAACGTCTTTTTGATTATTGTAAATTTAACTAATTTTATAAATTTAATGTGCTTATGACTCAAAGAACTCCTCCTTTAGGGCGAAAAACGCGATCAAAAGACGGAATATTATTACCTGGTTTAGAGAAAGTTCGAAATACGCATAATATTGTAAAAATGACTGACGATAAAAATAAAAGAAATCAGGCAGGTAATTCTAATAATTCTAATAATTCTAATGGATCTGATAGTGAATTAATTAAAGCGTTGGTTGACGGTTTAAAAGGCTTAAATAATGATGTAAAAATTTCCAGATTTGACGAAGCTGATAATCCTAACCAATTTTTAGAGAGGGTGGAAAAATATTTTAATTTAAAGCATGTGTCGGAAGAAAGTCGAGTTATTATGTTGGACGGGGCCTTTGAGGGACAGACACGGGCCTGGTTTGAGACGCAAAAAGGATCTTTGAAGGACTTTAAAGATTTTAAAAAGAAGTTTTTGGCGGAATTTTACTCAATTCCAATTAGAGTATAGGTCAAGTCTAATTGGTTAGCTAAACGTTTTGAAGGAAATAATATTAATTTACAAACTTATTTTCTTAATCAAATAAAAGAAGCACAATATTTTATACCTGAATTAGATCCATATGAATTACATTTTACAATAGTACAACAAATGTCTCTTCGAGTGCGAGAAGTGTTATCAACAATTGATTTTAATAGTTTCAATAATATATCTCAGGCATTGTCACAATTAGACTTGACCTTTCAGGAAAAAGTGAATAATCGGGGACGTATTAATTTTCCAAATAATAATTCTAATGACCGTGATAATAAATCGAGATTTCGGGGATCAATTTGGAACCACGAGTCCCGCTGCCCGATACTAGTAGACCCCCACCACCGTCACCTCTCTACCTTAATAGCGTGTCGTACTCTTGCAATTTAAATCATTTAAACTAATAAATGGCGCGATGTGTTTGATGAGTGCTTCGTGCCGAACTCATCTTTATGAAGATTTTGAAAACTTGTCAAGAAATGTTATAGGAACGAATGAAAATATTATAAATAATAAAGTGTCAAAATTTGCATTATGCCCTCGATTAATTATTTGTTTATTATCGATACCGGTTTCCGCTCTGTTGGATACTGGCAGTCAAATTAAGGCTATGTCCGAGACATTCTATGATTATTTAAAACAAAATAATAAATTGGTTGAGTTTCCAGTATCAAATGTCGTATTGTTGACAGCTATTGGTAAAAAGCCGACGCATATAAAAAAACAAATAATGTGCGAAATTCAAATGGGAGAATTAAAGTGTACATCGACATTTTTGATAGTTCCTAATTTGACTAATTTAATTATTCTCGGCAATGACTGGCTTTCTCGGAATAGGGCTGTTTTGGATTATAATTTATCCGTTTTGAAAATAAATAATGAAATCGTTAATCCATCCTTGGTATCATTTAGTGCAGTTCCATCAGAAAAAATTACTGTGTCGGAGAGTAATGATATTTTATATATGCAAATAATAAAATTAATTGATCAATTTGAACATAGGGGGGTTTTAGTATCTGAAATAAATGAAAATGACGAGATTAAAAAATTAATTGATTGTGAAAATTTCGAAAATGATTCTTCTGGTTTGATAGATGATTATTGTTTGAATATTTTTGATAATTTCTCTAATAATAATAATTCGATAAATGTCGATGAGAATTTTATTGATTTTGGAAATGGTCAAAATATTAAAGTTGCGTGTTTGGAAGATGAATCTATTTTAAAATCGAATGAGGAACATTTGTCTATTCAGGCTGATAATAGTCTTTTAATTTTTGAAAATGAATTCGGCGAATTTGATGGTTTTGAAATTGTTAATGAACTCGATGTGATGCATCCATCGAAGGAAACTTTTGTTCATAATAATTTTATAAATGATATTGAATCGCTTGCATCGGAACTTTCCGATTTAAATGAAAAAGAACGTCAGTTTTTTATGGATAAAATGAAAAATTTTAAGAAATTATTCACTCCTAAATGTTCTAGTGCTGATACTATCCCTTATGAATTTAAAATTAAACCACATCAAATACCGGTTCGTGAGACGTATCCAGTACCACTTGCTTATCGTGACGCAGTTCAAAGGTCTATACAAGAAATGGTAGATAATGGAATAATTGAAAGATCTGATAGCGCATATTGCAACCCTTTGAGGATAGTTGTAAAAAATGATAAATCGGTTCGGGTTTGTTTAGATGCACGTTCGATTAACGGAATCATTGAATCGGATCATGAGTCACCTCCAATAATATCCGAGTTAATGCAAAAATTTTATTGAACAACTTTCATGTCAACAGTTGATCTAGCCGCCGGTTATTGGCACATTCCGTAACATCCAAATAGTCGCAAATACACAGCATTTTTGTTTGATTCAAAACAATACCAGTTTTGTAGAATTCCATTTGGTATTAAAACCGCGGGATCTGCATTCATAAGGTCACTTAATTTTGCAATTGGAAATGAATTTGACGAGGTGTTAACGACTCACGTGGACGATTTTCTTTATACTACCCCAGGATCGATATATGATCATATAGAAAAAATGTGTGAGGTATTTCAGATCTTACAAGACCGTAATTTTACGCTTAATTTAAAGAAGTCTAAATTTTGTAGGAAAAAAATTGAGTTTCTCGGATACGAACTTTCGACGGATGGAATTAAACCATTAACTAGTAAGTTAGATGTTATCTCGAATTTTCAAAGGAAATTTTTTTTTATATTTATGACTTAATTTTTGCGCCTTTTTTTTCTATACTGTTTTCATTTAAATTTTGTTAAATTCTCGCTCGATTATAATTATATTTTATTTAATTTATTTTATCAAAAAAATAATTTGTTATAGCATCATAAACAAAACCAAGTTTATTTCAACAAAACTATAAATAAACTTATTAAGGGTTGACAATTTAAATTAGGGGAAAGAAGGCAACTCTTAACAATTTTGCATAATCATTCAATTGAGAAAACATTGACCAAATCTAAAATAATCGAGTATATTTTACTCTTCCAAATCTACTCTACTAGTCAAACAATGTTCAGTTACACTCAAAATCATTATAATTTAATTTAATTGCTGTTAAACATCATATTCCTTCGGGGTTTTCACTTCTTTTAAACAATCTAATAAAATTTAGTTTATTAATAAAATTATTGTTTTTAGGTAAACCTCAATTTCAATGTCACCATGAGGTCGACGGTGTTTATAATTAAATTATAGCTTTTTAGCAAAAATTAAAATTAATTCTAAAATTAAAATAAAACAATAATTTCTATATTTTAAATATTTTACGTCGCCATGTGGTCGACGGCTCTCACACTTAAATTCTTGCCTTTTCGCAAAAATCAAAATTAATTCTAAAATTAAAATAAAACAATAATTTCTATATTTTAAATATTTTACGTCGCCATGTGGTCGACGGCTCTCACCATGCTCAAAAATTAATTTAAAAGGGGAAGGATACTCACTGAACTTAACGTAATTTACAAATTTTTCTGTTACGGGGAGGTGATACACAAAATTCAAAAACTGAACTCATGATAATAGTGTCCGGACCAATTCGTAATTATACTAAATTAAACTACTCATAAATAGAACATTTTCGCACATCACATCTCCAGTCTATTTACAGTATTGATTTTTCTTCTCTCTCCTATTCCACTGTTCTCTTTCTTCCAGTCCAACGCCATCGTTCCAGCTTTCCAACCACCGTTACTTTCTGAAGATCAGGGACGTGTGTAGTAAATTTGATGAGGGCGACTTTAAATTTGTAAATTTAAATTTACAGGCACTTCAAAAGTTGAATAACGCCTTTTTCCCCCTGTTAACAGCTACTAGGAGATCATATTCCACCAGACCAGCAATTGAGGCGATACTAATCTGGGATATGGTAACAATCTGCATTCTGGACAGGGCCTTCGGCTTAGGGTCCCAGTCAGCTGACCGGAAATGACGAGATTCCAAAATCTCTAGAAATTCCTCAGATAGACACGGAAAATCTCCTCTGGAGTAATAATGATGACGTTGAGTTTTTCTCTATATCAATCCTGGCCAGGATTAAGTTTCCAGAGTTTTCAGCTATCCTTCTAACATCGAGGTTGATAGTCGGTTCCTGGACGGGAAGTTCAAATTTTGATCAAAAACACCTGATTTATTCTTCTTACGTTGGCTAAACTGGGCGAACGACAAGGAACTGGAACTCCACAAAAGACGATAAGCGTTGATTGGTCGGTGTCCAGAATCCATAGGTAGTCCTCAAAATGTCCGTCAATCGGTGACAGGTCGTAAACAAACAAAAAAAGAAAAAGTTCTTAATTCTAAATTAAAACTAAAATTAACCTTTGTGAGTTTTTGAGCATGGTGTCCTCGGATCGCCGCTTATATTCTAAAATTATTACGGTATTTCAAACTTTTAGAAATATAAATTCTTTAATGTGTAAATTCTCTAAATTTGTAAATGGCAAAATTTTGCCATGTTACAAAACATAAATGGTCTTCCTGGGACCAATTCAAAGCAGCATGTCGCATTCGTTTTGGCGACGCTAATTTTTAATGGCAGCTTGAAGAGCAAACCACCAATCGTGTTTAAGGCACTGACGAATTCACTGCAGACTACGTCATGTGTGCAAGGCCTATTTTCAAAATTCAACATACCAATTGCCATTGAAGAAGTGTTGGATCGAGTCTTTATGAATTTGAAGCCTGAACTCAAACAAGCAATAAAACGTCGAGAATTTTAAAACTTCTACGAACTCGCAAGCCTTTCTAATTTAGATAACAATTCAGCACCTAAACCGGCTAGGCCTAGTAAACCGTTCCGAACACCAAGATCTGAACCTCCGTGTTTTAATTGTGACGCCAACAATCACGACTGGCGGAAATGCAGCAACAACTTAAAGACGTTATAGAGGAGGTCTTACTCCTCAATAAACCTAATTCTGGTTTAATTTCTGCTCGATCAGTGGTTACTCGAGATCCATCGAACTTGAATCCAATTTTAGCACAGTCTGACCTTAATGTATGTAAATCTTTTAATCCACCAGTAGTCCCAGCAATCAGCATATCGAAGTCACGCCCAAGCCTAGTGAGTCATGTGATTCCAACTTGGAAGTTGACCTTGATATTTTATGTGGTATTGGCTCCTCTTCTAGACCTATGTTAGTGTTCTGATAGAAGATACCAAACTTTACGCGTTGATTGACACTGGTGCAAATAAGTCTTATTTAGGTGCAACTGGCTGCTTGATTATAACATCAAACAAATTCAAGTTTGACAAATCTAAAACTGGCATTGTTGTGTTGGCCAATGGATCAATGAAAGATATTATTGGCGAAGCAGTCCTATCCATATCGATTGCGGGAATAACTCGTGAGATTAGCTTCCGGTTGGCACCCGGGTTAACCAATTAATGCATTATGGGCTTGGATTGCTAAAAGAAATTTGTCCTAGAGATCAATTCGAGTATTTAACGGTTATGGATTGTTGAAAAGCCAATTATTCACTTTGCGTTTGGTCCAATAAATGATGATGATAATGATAATAGGTGTACTGCCATCACTCTATTATCAGATTCTGACTATAAAAAGGTCAACGACCTTTCTGTCAAGGACGCCTATCCACTCCCCTTTATAGGGGAGTGGGCCATATGGCGGTCCAGTCTGATGTGAGCTTGCTCTGCCGAGGTGTTTCTGTAATACAAAGTCAGGGGCCAGCCCCTTCGGGAACTTGATCAAATAGAGTGTGCTGAGTACAGGTGTCGGAGTTTGTACTACTACGGTGGAGTCCGTTCCGTCCGCGTATTCCGGGAATGGCCAAGCGTTTAAGGTTTGGGCCTCAGGCAACTGGGTTAGGACCACCGTATCCGAGGGTACACCCGTTCTCAACCTAGGCGACCCCCTCTACACACCATGCGCTGGTAATCTTAAATTATAGATTTTTAAAATTAGAAAAAAAATGGAAACAGTGAGAGCTTGAAGACTGAGTCAGATAAGTCGACGGATGCGCAATGAACATCCGCTTATGCTGCCCGGACAACGGAGACCCCGAGTAGAGAGGGGAGTGCTGCTCATCCGAAACTCGAGGGCTGGGAAGTCATTATTCGCCTTTTGAAAAAGCAAGTGCCCGTCTTTCAGGAGATGACAAAGTCGTTGTTGTTTGCGCAGTCGAAGCGGCTGGAAAACAACCCACATCCAGTGAAGGAAACGATCGACAAGGTAGCGGAATGGAGTGGCTGCCTTGAAGAGTCAATAAAAGACTTGAAAGATGAGATGATAAAGAAGCTAAGAGGCGCCTCCAAACCAAAGGGAAAGGCAAAGTTTCCTCCTCGTCTAAAACCTGATGAGTTGGGGACGCCAGCATCTTAGAGAAAAGGCGAGAAACGAAGAGAGAAGAGAGAAGCTTCGAGTACCCCTGAAAAGAGGTCCTCGAAGACAGAGAAGAATCCCAAGAAACCCTAGGGAAAGATTGAAAAATCGTTTGCTGGGGCAACCCACGGCCTAAATGTCCTTGTCGTGGAAATGATCAAGGAGTGGCAGGAAGATCCAGCCACTCAGAGAAAAAAATAAGAAAAAAAAGATAGAGGGTTACGTCTCTTTCGATGAGGAACGATATGCTTCTCGTCCTCAAGGGCAAGAAGGACCGACCGTGTCTAAGCAGGGCCTTGACTGCCGCCTTCGAGGAAAAAGGAGAGTGGTACGGAAAAGGTCCTTGGAAATCAGGGACCTGGACGAGAGCACTAAGGTGAAAGAGGTGGTGGAAGCAGTGGGGTTTTTGACGTCCATTCAGAGCGGGGTTTATATACTGTTTTTCAGTGAACAGTGCAGGAGACCGAACTACTCTGTCTGGTATGAGGATAAAACATGTAGATCTGGGATTCAAGTGTGCAATCCGGATCTAAGTGCCAGCGATTTTCTGGAAACCGACAAGGAGTTCGTTTGGAAAGAGGTGTCAGGTATACGTATGTATACGTATGCTACTTCTCTACGAATGATCGTCTTAAAGATTTCGGGGCCGAAATGCAATCTCTTGAAGAAAGCATAGAAGCTTTCGGCGGAAGAACCCTCATAACGACGAGGCAAATCTTGATCAATATTGGATTTCATAATTGCCTCGCCTAGCTTAGCACGGAAAATCTGGGAGTTGGAGGTGCTCGATGAAACAATCTTGAGCGATCACCAATATATTGAGTTCGTTATCTGGATGGAAGAGCTAGTGAGGGGCAAAAGACCCGGTAGTCTTAGTAAGAACCCCTAATGGAACGTCAGTAAGCTCGATCAGGATAAGGCAAGAAAGTACCTGGAAAAAGTCAAGCTGATCTCAGAACTTGGCTGGATAAGGGAACCGGAAACTGTTGAGGAGGGAGTGCGTGCCGCGAGACGTGAGGTGATTGCAGCTTGCAACCACTCCATGCTCCGACGTAAACGCGATTACTCCAGGAAAAGCTCAAATTACTGGTGAAACGACGAATTGGCAAAGCTAAAAACAGAGTGCAATAAAGCGAGAAGGAGATATACCCGCTTAAAGGGGGATTCCTCGCTAGAGCAGGAATGGCACAAAGCCAGAAAGGATTTTAAACAGAAAAAAAGGCGTAGCCAACGGAAGTGCTAAAAATACCTAATTAGCGACGTTGGAAACGACCTATGGGGACTGGAGATTGAGATTGTGACCAAGAAATTAGTTATTAAACAACAGACCTCTGGTGTAGACTAACTCGATTGGGTCCGACAGATCAAAAAACCTCATTCCCATATGTGGAACCATGGTTTCGAGAGGACTGTTCCTTCTGCCTAGTACGCAGCGAAGATCTTTTCACGCTGGAGGAGTTAAGAGCCGCGGGAAAGGGGTTGAAAACTGGCAAGGCGCCATGAGGGATGGATTACCCAACGAGATCCTGAAATTGGTGACCGATGTGTACTTCTTCTTAACCCATTAGCCGATTGCCTCGGGGCTGGAAGGTTATTTAAGGACTGAAAAAAGCATAAGTTAGTTCTTTTTAGAAAAGGAGACAAGCCTCTAAAAAGACGTCATCCTATAGACCCATATGTCTTCTGGACACAATGGGTAAACTTCTAAGGGGTATGGTTTTGCTGAGACTTCAGGGTCTTCTGACTGTCAAAAATGACCTATCAGAAAACCAGTATTTTAAATGTTTAACCAACATCTAACATCTGCAAAGATCAAAGCCATCCAATGTCGAGGAAATATTTCCCGGCTTATGCCTAACATTGGTGGTCTCAGGGAAGCAAAAAGAAGATAAGTAGCCAGCTTGTTACACTCGAGATTGCTTTATGCAGCTCCAGTGTAAGCATCAGCCCTAGAAAAACACGCCATCTCTATGAGACTACTTTCAGCCCAAAAAATAGTATTGTTGAGAATAGTCTCAGCCTATCGGACTATACCTACTAGCACTGTGCAAGTCCTAGCAAGCGTTCTGCCGATAGACCTATTGGCTAAGGAAAGACTCGCGAGGAGTAGATTAGTCGAGGAGTGGCAGGTGAGATGGAATGGGGAATCTACGGAAAGGTGGACTTACCGACTTATTCTCCACCTCGCTAAATGGATAGAAAGAGGGCACGGAGAAGTTAGCTACTACTTAACACATGCGCTAGCGGGTCATGGTTGTTTTAACTAGTATTTAAAACGTTTCAAATTAAGAACAGAGGGATCTTGCTTCTAATGCGACGCCCCCGTGGAGACCGCTAAGCACATCCTCTTTTTTTGTAGATATTGGGAGGAGAAAGGGCAATACATGTTTCAGGTGGTGGGTACTGAAGTAACCCCCGAAAACATGATTGACCTTATGTTAAAGAATGTGGAATCGTGGCAGCACATTGAATCCTTTATTACCCAGGTAATGAAAACCAAAGATATCAATGGTTGTAGGTGAAGAAACCAGGGTTAAGCTTGAGACAAAGGAAAGTAAGAAGGTAGTGAAAAAATCCGTATAGAATCCTCCACCTGTCAACACTTCGAAGCCCGCCGTTGATCGGTAGGGGTCCTTACCCCCTACGGTTTGTTGGCTGATCTAGATGTGATTCTGGGCTGAGGGATCTATGGGTATGGGTAAAGCTAGCACTCGGTGATGTTGGTTGCTTAGCTCAATCGTTCTCCTAAGTGTTATTTACTCCTATAAAGCGAGGAAGGTTTAGTCGGTATTTCCCAGAGACAAGCTTAACAGGAAATATTTATATTCCCAAGTAAACTATTCTCTGGATTCGAGTCCTACACACGGGGAGCACCCTTTTTAAATGATGCGTGCATCATTCATTGTGAGGTGTTCTTTATAGTGCGTAAATGCATTTTCCAAATCTCGTATAAAAAAAAATAGCTTTCGCCAGTAGAATATTTTCTTTCTCGGAGCGTAACTATTTCACGACGGAGAAAGAGTGCTTGGCAGTAGTATAGTCGATTAAAAAGTTTCGACATTACTTGGAAGGTTACCACTTTGAAGCAATAACCGATCATAATGGTCTTCAAGGCCTACAAATATGCAAAGACCGTCCGGTCGCTTCGCTCGCTGGATTTTCGACCTTCAAGAATTAAAGTTTAATGTAAAATTCAGGAGGGTACAATGCATTAAGTACGGGACGCACTATTCCAGATGATCGAAGAAGTAGACAACAACTAGAATTTAAAACTTATAACTCCGAAACTGTTTGGCTAATTAAGTTCATCTTTTTTGTAAAAGACTCAGAATTTTATGTACTTTTTTTTATGCAACATATTTCTCACGTAAAATGTCCAGAAAACGTCAGTTTCATAAAACGCGATATTTTGCACCTTTTTTGACAAATTCAACCGGGTTCCGGGTCGCCACACCTGCTGATAACTTAAAGTCTTTAATTGTAGTTCAAAATAAAATGTTTTAGACAAAAACATCGACCTTCCGAGTTATAACCGTCTAAAAGTACCTGTTTACTGGGCTACTTTAAAAAAACATCGTTATTTCGTCAGAAATTTGCATTTTTAAATATATTTCAATGAAAAATGGACTTAATCACTTCACTCAGATCTTATTTTTTTAGAATTTTATCTACTTTTAGGTAATAACTATTACTTTTTTTTTAATAATTATACTTTGTACGCTTAAAGAAGTTTTTCAATTCTTAAAAAATAGGTGGACTGAAAAATTCAGTCAGTACCGTATATTTTATAAATTTCTAGGGTTCCGTACACCACAAGTGCACGCACGGAACCCTATTGGAAAGACTTTGTCGAAAATCGTATCCCTCCCCCTAGCCGCCAAACTATTTGACTTAGAAAGTTCAAATTTAGCCCACATATGTATTTTCACGTGTAGATGAAAGAAAAATTATAGAGAACATGATTATAGGGGTTGATCATAGCGTTGTCAAGAAAATAACAAGATTTTTGAGAAATTTTGATATTTTTTGGCTGATAACTTTTGCCATTTCTTTGACAGCGCTATAACCACAACAATCTCTATAATTTTTCTGTAATCTACATATGATACTACATTTTGGTACCAAATTTGAACTTTCTAAGTCAAATATTTTGGCAGATAAGAGGGGAATACGGTCATTTTTTCGAAAGAATGCGTTTAATTTGTACCATTCCTGCCCTTTACCTGCCAAATTATTGTACTTGGAGTGCTAAAATGTGGTACACATATGTAGTTTGACGTGTAAATTACAGAAAAACTATAGAAAACCTTGTTGCAGGCTGTTATCATAGCGTTTTTCAGCAAAAAAAACGATTTTTTTAAAAAAATGCTAAAAAGTGGTCGTATCCCCCCCCCCCTAAACTTCCAAACTATTAGACTTAAAGAATTTAAATTTGGTACACAAATGTATTTTCACGTATAGATTACAGGAAAATTATAGAGAACATGATTGTATGTGTTGAACATAGCGTTGTCAAGGAAATAACAATATTTTTGAGCATTTTTTTAACATATGGGCCATAGTTTAGTGTTATAACTTTGACAACGCTATAATCATCACTTTCTCTATAATTTTCCTGTAATCTACACGTAAATCTACATACGTGTACCAAATTTCAGCATCCTAAGTCAAATAGATTGGAAGATAAGATGGGGGGATACGGTCATTTTTTTTAGCAAAAATGCACTAAAAGTGTACAATGCCACCTTCATATCTGCCAAACTATTGTACTTAGAGTGCTGAAATTTGGTATACATATGTAGTTTGCCATATAGATTACAGAAAAACTCTCCCATAACTCCCATAACCCTCCCATAACTTCTAAACAATTTGACTTAGAGAGTTCAAATTTGGTACACAAATGTATTTTCACGTGTATATTAGAGAAAAATAGTAGAGAACATGATTGTAGAAGTTGATCATAGCGTTGTTAAGAAAATAAAATGATTTTTAAGTATTTTTTATGGATATTTGCTAAAATCTCTGGATTTTTCGTTGACAGCGCAATCACCATCACGTTCTCTATAATTTTTATGTAATTTACACCTGAAAATGCATTCCTGTACAAAATTTGAACTCTCTAAGTAAAATATTTTGGAAAAAAAGGGGGGAGGTGGTCCATTTTGTATAAAAAATTCAGTATATATTATATTTTATATATTATATTATATATAATATGTATAATATATTTATATATTTAATAGTATCAAATATATTAAAAATTATTTTGTTTTGTGTACGGAACCCTCGATTTTAATGCGAGTGTATCTCGAACTTGCCCGATTTTTTTTTCTTTTTGTGATAAGAGAAAACGGTATTGTTTTATATGAACTGGAACTTCGCTTATCGTAGGAATCTTGTGTTTTACCATAGTAGTACCATTGAGAGGTTCTACAGCTAACTGGAAGCTTTCTAGAAACTCTTTTACTAGTTCTATAACATACTCTCTTTCTTCCGGGTTTAGATGATCTAATCTCAAGCTTTTTAGGATTGCAGAATTTCCATCTAGTGGTGAATTATAACCTTTACCTTTTAAATTGTCATCTGATTCTTCACCAGGTCGATTGTAAGTATTCGAATAGGATTAGAGTGGATCACCACCGTATTATGTCAATAATAAATTTTCAATTTCTCTTGACTTAAGTATTTATGATGGAATAAATTCCATTGGAATTTATTGGAAAGTCCGACGGTACTACTTAGAAGACTACTAGACTATTTCCTAGACAGGTCTGTACTGTTCTTAGAGTTGCAATTTTTGTAGGGGTGATTCCAGCTATGTGAAGAGCTTCATTTTCTGTGACCATAAATTCGGGTTGTAGGACACATAAATTTATTAGATTAACATTAGCGCCTGTGTCTATTATTGTTAAAGCTTTTGAGCTTAGAAAGATGGTTAAGGTTGGTTTCAATACAGGAGATTCTCTATTTTTTTCTGCTTGCAGAACTGTTCTTCTTTCCTTAGCATTATCACATATTTGCTTTCGTTGTTCCGTTTTTTCCACAGCCGTCGGGGAACCTTCTCGACTAGCGCTGTTTAAGGTTAAATTCTCCCCTTATAAGGTGCTGGTGATGGTAAACGAGTGTGTGTCCGGTTTCCATAGGGAGGGTTGACATGTCCTGACTGATTAGGAATAGGGTAATAATGACATGGTGAAAAAAGGAAATACGGCTAATAGGTTTGCGGTGGAAGTTGACTCGATGAAGTGGGTTGGGATAGATAACGTTGTCTGAGAATTCCTGGTGGAAGTTGTGATTGTCTTGAATATCTAGGAGCTGCAACTGGGGGTGAGAAACGAACGTGTGTCCTAGGAATCCTATCCCTAGAGCCGTATTCACTCGGTTGATTGTAGCCCTTCCATAGGGAGGGTTGACATGTCCTGACTGATTAGGAATAGGGTAATAATGACATGGTGAAAAAAGGAAATACGGCTAATAGGTTTGCGGTGGAAGTTGACTAGATGAAGTTGGTTGGGGTAGATAACGTTGTCTGAGAATTCCTGGAGAATATCTAGGAGCTGCAACTGGGGGTGAGAAACGAACGTGTGTCCTAGGAATCCTATCCCTAGAGCCGTATTCACTCGGTTGATTGTAGCTCGATAGATGAAATCATTTGTGGAATGGTATTGTTGTTTAGACTCGAACTCTAAGGCATGTTTTAAAGCTCCTTGTATAGTAGGGTGTATCAAAAAACCATTTTTTTCGATATTGATATCGACTCGTACTGGAAAATGTGCTACTATTATACTTGTTTAACGCTGTAAAATATTATTTCTCAGCGACTTGATCTTCAGGGTCCACAGTGTTCTTGAAAATTACAAAACAAAACAAAACTAGCAACATATAGGAAATCCGCAATACAGCGACAAAGAGGCCTCCGCAGGTATACGTTGGCACTAAAGGTAAGTCTTGCTTCTTTTTTCGTTAGTTTCTTTTGTTTGTATAAAACTATTTGATGTAAAGCTGATTTTCAAAAACTTTACATTATAACTTTACATATATTTTGCAAGCAACCCGCTTCATTTGTTTTTAGTTTTATTTTATGTTGTTCCGTAAATATTTAATGTCTTGAGGTAACCCTAATTCAAAGTATTTGTTTATGTAATTTTAAAATCTATTTTTCTTAAGAATTGTTTATGCATCTTGCTTTTAAACGCTACACGTTAAATCAATCAGCATCTGAAGGTTACATTAAGATACTTGTCTACTTTAAGGACGATTCTAAACGCTTGATTCAGGTCGCAGTTTGTAGGTGCATTGTGGCAACGCGGCGTGACTGCGCAACTGAAAACAAAATTGCTTTACGGGAGCAAAATTATCTTGCAGATTGAGAGAAGTTCTAAAAAACTGTATATAGGCTCTGTTAATATGAAAGTAAGGAAAACACTGCAAAGGAAAGATGAAAATCGCAAGAGGGAATCTTCAATAGTAGCTGCAAGTTAATCTAAGAGAAATTGTCTTGCTCCTTCTAAAATTACGAAAGTACTGTTAAGAAGTATTTAAACTAGGAGAACCTTGGCAATAATTATAAATTAGCTCCATACACGAGCTTACGTCATTCTGGGGTGCAAAAAAAGCATGTCATACTGAAAGTTACTTCGAAAGTATCTGACAGATTCAGATTGTCAAATACTGCAGCCGCAGAATTAACAACAGCAGTTCTGAAAGATAATGGGTTTGTAACCAACACAGGTAAATCAATTGTGATTGACCAAAATAAGGTACAGAGTGACAGCCCACACAGCACAATTCTTTGCCTGAAGTTTAAGCGAAGTTGGCACTGCAAACTTCGCAAGTTTTCATTTGACATTTATGAAAACTACTTAGGCTCGGGTTAGATGGGCTTGAATCTCGTTGGCGAGAATTTTTTTTTAATAATATATTTAATTTAACATATTTAATTTAATACTGAGGTGTGTTCGCACATAAGTTCGTACGTGTGTTCGCACATGAGTTCGTACATACGTACGCAGATCAGAACTCATATAAGAACGCTGTTTCAATTTCTTTTTGAGTAACGTTATACGCGGCACATGACGGAACTTAATATAAGAACTTACATGCGTTCGTACCTACGTTCTTACAAAAGATCTTATACCAGATCTCGTCTGTGTCACCTGAGATCTTATATGCGTACACATGTAAGTACATACCTACTTTCTTACGACAGATCTCACGCACGTTTTTACAGTAGGGAACCTGGTCGGTAATTAAAAACTTTCCTCGCAAGTTTCAGGAAAGGTTCTAGAAAAGTTCGAGTTAAAGGTAAAAATTTTTTTTTTGTGGATTGAATGAATTTGTAACACATTATTGTGACCCCTGTGGGAGGTTTGAAAAAATATATTGCGCAGCCCTAGCTATTATAGAAATCAACTGCGCAAGGCCTTAAGTTGAAATTTGCATTAAAAGTTTCCAGCAAGTTTTAAACGTCAAACTTCCTGCACAAGCGGACATTTTGTTGGTTAGGCCAAGTTTTCATAAATGTCAAATGCAAACTTGCGAAGTTTGCAGTGCCAACTTCGATCAAACTTCAGGCAAGGAATTGTGCTGTGTGGAAGAGAAAAGTTAAGAAGTTAAACGCAGACAAAGTCTTTAAATATGAACACGCGTTCGTATATTTTCGGATGTTCTCAGATTGTATTTCGACCGTAAAATTGACAGTATAATAAAGTATAAGAAAAAATGTAACACATTCAATAGAGAAACATCTTCAGAGAAACATATTTCTCTAGTTAAAGAACCTAGAGGAAAATATCTCGGTCATTTGTCTTCTGAGAAAAGTTCAGAGTGTTCATCCGCAACACTATTAGATTACTGTAATAAGAACAAAATAAATACGGAACGCTTGGCGGTCATAGGGTGTGACGGTGTAGTTACAAAAATAGATCCATTCCTGCTTACATGTGTGGAATGAGACACACCTTTCTCGATACTTACCATAAAAGATTAGAGACATAATTGATCCCGTAATAGAAAAAAATGCCTATACTTTGAATCCTGAAAACATACTGGTAATCATGCGTCGTGGCAGTCGCAATAGAGTCAGGCAGACATCTGTGAATATGTTAATGGAAGCACGATGCACAGTGGTCCAGAAATCTAAAAAATTGGCCAAAATTCAAAATTTAATTTCATAATTTTTATTGTTTAAATAGTTGTAGTAGTGTCCCTTGAGTTGCTTAAGGTCTTTATGAGAAGTAGAGTTTCCTTTTTATAATCAGATTCGCCTTCCTGATTAGTTCTTTCAGATCGCGCACGATAATTGCACGTTTTGCGAAAAAAGTAGTTTTCTTTGTTAGTGCGCAGTATTCTAATGGATTGACTAATTTTAAAATCCTAAAATGGATTCAACTCAGAAAAGTAAGTATTTTCAAAGAAGTATTTGTTTATCATTAAGGATAAAAAGTTTCGGACAATTGGAAACATTAAAATTACATAAAATCATCTATTGAGATACGCAAATTTTTGCAATAAAGACTTATAAGTTTAAAGTTTTGCAGAGTATTGCCAAGTCTGATATAAAAAAATGTTTTTTACATGCACATTTAAAATGTATGTGAAGATTGGTTGCCAAGACCTGCCAAGACAACTTTGACACACACTTGAATGTGAACAAACACGAATTACAAAAAGTGAAGAAAATTGCCTAAAAACGATAAATGCTCATCTATATTGTCCTTACCTTTGACGAAATAAATAATAAACAATATTATTTTAAAATCGTATCTACTTATTTTAACCTTCAAAATATATTTTGAACATCATGTTTTTCTATTTTTTATACATCAAATCAACATACTTCAACCACATTTGATCCGTCATTTTTTTTCAAAACATAACTCGTGCAGAAATTGAATTCAGGTTTTGGTCAGGCCCTGGCTGGAAATACCGATTTTAAGCTGGGAACTGGTCGGGCTATCTAGTCTGGATTTGGCTGGTCGCGTCACGCTCAGCTTTCAATTTTACCTGGTCGGAGACTCGAACCCTTGACCATATAGTATATTGTGTTCGTGTATGGTGCCTTCAACATTGGGAGTTGCGCATAAACGCACTCGACCAAGGGAGGTTTATGAAATGTGTTTATAAGAAACATGTGATATATTCAATGAGAGATATTATTATAAATTATAGATTATTTCTAAAATTCAATATTATTTATTATTCAATAAAATTATAACAAATTATTGAAATTAATTATAATTACAATTAAATAAATAAATGAGTGAATACATATCTTTGCTTGGGAGAAGAACTCTGCCATTTCGATAAAGCTCTGAAAACAAAACCAACTCGCAAGAGCTCTGAAAACTACGCTGTTTCGAAAAAGTGTGGAAAACTGCGCTATTCTAATTAATATTTGAAGAAACTGCCATTTCGGAATTGACAGATTTTGTTTTTAAAATTAAATTAGCAACACGAAAGATTTTTATTAGGTACAGAATGTCTGTACAAAAAAAGAAGCTAAGGCGACCAAACCCTTATGAAAAAATGTGACATGAAAATAATGACACAGTTGCGTGTTATTACTTCATAATGTCATTGCGTGTCATCATTTCGCGACCACACGAAAAAAATCACATGACAAAGAATGTATCATTAAAAAACTTATTATTATCATTAGTTTTATAATAGTTTTGTATAAACATACATTGTGCAGCATTTAGGGGAGGAAAAAATTTACTGCGCAGCCGTAGGTGCTGTAGAATAAGTAGAATACGTCTGCGTACCCTGGCATTTTTATGTATGCTTTGCCGTGTCATTTTTTTCGTGTGGTCGCGAAATGATGACACGCAATGACACGAAACTAATGACACGCATCCGTGTCATTATTTTCATGTAATACTTTTCCATAAGGGAAACCAATTCATTTTTGCACTTTTTGTCTGCCATATTTGATTCGCTATTTTTTTTGTGAAAAATAATATCAAGTTCAAAATCAGAGATCTCAAAAACCCCTTAGCACCAATTTCTATAAAAATTAAATTATTTGTTGTACTTTATGGGCGCCACATTGGATCCGCCATTTTTTTTCTTCAAAAAATAATATCAAATTCGAAATTAGAGACCTTAAAAACCCCCGAGTAACGAATATCAGAAAGATTTATTCATTTTTTCGACTTTTGGCCAGGTTTTCGGCGATCTGGACCACTGTGCGATGGTCAGATTAGAGCAATACCGTACGAGAGTACCTCCAGCCAAAATAAATTTTAAGGCAGATAACTACACTCATCAAATAGAGTGAAAAAAGCTAAAAGTAACTTTTTCTCCAGTAATTCATCGCTTTACAGACAATGATCTAGAAAAGGCCACACGCAAAAACCTTCAGACAGCCGCTGCGCCATAGAATACGCAACTGCTTTTTACTATGTAATACTGCTGTTTACTATGTAAAACTGATGCCCAACTTCGGGACGTCTGCTATCTAACTTTGGGACCTCTGGTGTCCAATAGAGGCGCACGAGCCGTCCAGGCATCGTCTACCCATGTTTATTGGGTAGGAGCTGCCCAAAAAATGGACTGCTGGAGACCAGAAAATGAACAGCTGTTACACATAACCTATAGTGCAACCGCTGTACTATAGGTTAGTATGCCTCGTGTACAATATTTTTTCCCATGCATTGATGACCCATTCTTTGTCAAAATAATTTGCCTTCCTCCTCTTGCCACACTCAGGCAAAGAAAAGAACAGTTTAACTAGTCACAAAAGCATCTAAAGCTTTAACTAGTGTAGAAGAAAGAAACAGTTTCTTGAGTGCATACCTCTTGTGGTTGGTTGGTTAGGTAGAGATAAGCCGAGAGTCGATGTGTGGCCACTTTCACGTGGTGAGTCCTGAGTTTTTTCCTTCTGAGAAAAAAAGCTGAGTGCACACTCAAACAAATTTTAAGCTGATTTTGATATTTCTTCTGTTATTTAACGCGTGTTCGGACAGTTTCAAATGGTAACTAGGCATTAGTTGATGTTCAGAATTACCTTTAGTGCCATTGTATACCTGCAGAGACTTCTTTGTCGATGTATTGAGGATTTCCTATATTTTGCTAGTTTTGTTTCGTTTTATAATTTTGAAGAACAATGTGAACCCTGAAGACCAAGTCCCAGAAAAAATATTTTACACCGTTAAACACGTATATTAGTCGCACATCTTCCAGTACGAGCCGATATTAATTTAAAAAAGTGGTTTTTCGACACCCCCTAAATGAACATAGGTATTGAATAATACTTTAAAAATTCTAGAATTTATGTTTTTACCTTATCTTGGGAAACAATTATTTTAAAATGTCAACAAAAATGTATTTATAAATTATTTATTGCAGAATTTCATATGGTTTGCAAATTTCTAAGTTTCAAGTATCCGTTTTACACTACAACCAAGATATCGCGAATTAAATTCAGTTGTTTTTCTAACCTTCTCCAATTTGTCGGACCGGCAATTTCCGACAGTAGGGTATATTTATGATATGAAAGTTAGATTTAATGTAAACAAAATTAGACCAAATTCCCATTTGTTTAAAAACTTCTATAACTTAGTATATTCAACAAATTCTGGAATGTCTTTCTTATAATTTATATTTAATTCTAATGTTGATCAATTTGGTAGATTTAATCACCAATTTAATTCTACCTAGTTAAAAATTTCGTGTGTTTCCCCACGTGTGTTCCCGTATGGGATCCCTTAAAGTTTCCTACATGGGGTCCTATGTGGGATCCTGTGTGCCAGGAAACTTTGGCACGAACCCTCGAGGGAACACTGTACATAGGATCCCATGTGTATGTGTACCCTTACAGGATCCTTAATCTATTAAACAATTTAAATGAATCTACAAAAAGAATATTGTTAAGAATATAATTCATTTGTTAGTAACTGTTGCTCACCATATTTACAAGAACAAAAAAATCTACTGCGCAGCAGTAAGTGCTATAGAAAACTACTGCGTAGCATGTTAAGGTTTTAAAAATTGATTTTAATTCCTATGTTCAGTGTTTCCTCGAGGGTTCGTGCCAAAGTTCCCTAGTACACAGGATCCCATATGGGAATTCCCATGTAGGAACCTTAAAGAGATCCTATACTGGAACACACGCGGGAACACATACAAAATTTTTAACTGGGTAATGTTGTCGAATCGAAAAAATATAAGTATTCGAAAAATAAATTGACTATATTCAAAACTTTGTGAGTTACAAATTTGAGAAACAAAATTATGTAACGTCTCAAGTGTTATACAATATTTTAGAAGTAGTTAAGCAAGTGATATTTTATTATTAATCTGTCCGTGTTTGTAGACTTAACCTTTATGATTTGATCACACTTTGTTAATAATAGTATTTTATTTCACCTAGGATTCGAATTTTTCAACATACCAGCGAATGTGGTCTTTCATGGAATCTGCAGAACCATCTGTCTTTACTAAAAGTAATGTGGAAGGGGTTAACAAGGTCGTAAAGAATAAAGGAAGTTACGCATTTTTAATGGAATCAACATCTATCGAATATGTTATTGAAAGAAATTGTGAACTTACTCAAGTAGGAGGTTTATTGGACTCTAAGGGATATGGTATTGCTATGCCTCCAAGTATGTTTATTTTAAGATATTTCCTTAAAAAAATTTTTAGTTTTCTCTTTTGCATAATCAATGCCATGTCAAAATAATCAGTTTCTGTATCGTACTACCCAAAATACCGTGAGCTAATATTTCTAATTAGAAAAATAATATAAGCTTTGAATTCCTTGAAATATGACAAATTCAAGTACCGAGACATACTTTTGTAAAAGTGTTTGGAATTTAAGAAAAAAATTATTATATGAACTGTTGAGAATCTATCAACACAATGCTTATACATTTCTATCTCCTAAACAATTTTAAGTTTTTCAACACCACTTTACGCAAACAAAAAGATTTTCATTAAACAAATTTGTTCCAGATCTAACATTACAAAATTTTTTAATTTGTGAACGTTTCCTTATGCTGGGTTTGCGAACTTTGTCCATTAGATAAAAAACACACCCTTTCTAGGGATCTTAAGACACCTGTACTATATAGTGCTTTCAGCCTGTATCCCTTTGAGGATTGCCCCATATCTCTACTTCATCAGCTAAGCGACGCAAGCTTACTTTTTTCTTTATTAAACTTATCTTCGAAACAAAAGAAAATATTAGTAATAATAATGTGTCGATTCAGGGTGAAAGGGACCTTAGCTGCAAAACATTCGATTTTTAATTTTTATTATGAATCAATAGAATTTGAGTTGCTCTTTCACATACAGTAAACAAAACTTGTTTATGTCTATTAGTTTTTCTGTTATGAGCAATGAAACATAGACATAACCTAACAATAACATAGGCAGGCACAAGTTGAAACCCCCTTCTTGTAAAATTCAAAACATTTGATTTTCAATTGTTAACATGAATCGTTAGAATTTAAGTTGCTTTTTCACATACATAAATCAAAACTTTTTTATGTCTATTAGTTTTTGTGTTATTAGAGGTGAAACATAGGCATAACCTAACAGTAACATAGGGAGGCACAACTTCAAACGGCTGTACGCGTAAAATTCAGTTCTGCAGCTAAGGTCCCTTTCACCCTGAATCTTCTGGTTTCTCTTCTGGAACACCTCTCTAGGATTTTAACCTTTTCACAAGCAGTGGTACCTATACGTGCCACTCTTTAATTCTCAGTATTTTTCGTATTTATGTTATATTTAGCTTTTTTTTTTACATAACAAGTGTCTGGGAGGAAAAAATGTATTAACGCACTTGTTCGTGTGGGACTCGACCACATCCTGTGGCAATACTACACTAAAACAACCTCTCTCAATTCTTGATTTACGTATTCCTATCCGCTTTTGCTCCTTCCTTTCTGGAAGGTGAGCAAAAGCATCATTCATATTTAACCGACATGAAGTACAAGAATATATTACAAAGAATATATTACAAATTACAAAGAACAGTGTACCAGAAAAAGAGAGTTCAGAAGGACAGCTTTCTGCATTCTACCTGCTAACAAATTGGCTTGACGTTTGCAGATCAGAATCTTCTTTAGTTGGCTCACAAATGAAGCCTCCATCCCTCCTAAGCAGTCGAGAATTAAAACAATTGAGTGGACTCTATATCCTGTATGCATTTTTCTCAATTCAAATAAGAGCTCTTGATATTTAGTCGGTTTCTCATCCTCTTTTTTAATATGTTTCTCTCGGCAGGAGCCGATAAGTCAACTTCATAAGTGATCTTACTTTTATGATCTTGGAGAACCATATCAGGCTTGGTGGCACTGGTATTATAGGTGGTGGGGAAAGACAAATACCAGTAGATCTTGCACTGATCATTTTCCACAACGGATTCTTGATCCATTTGGGCATACGGCAGAATGGGCTCCTTATCTATATTGTACTGGTGACAAAGGTGGTAATACAAAACCTTCAGTGCAGCATTGTATCTTTGTATATATCTGCAATATGCATAAATTGGACAGGTACTTAGTATATGACTAAGTTCTAAAGCTGAATGGGCAAGTAAAGAAAAGAAACCTATAAGACTGATTTAGAAATTTAAGTATAGCAAAGAACTAATTTCATAGGTATGCCAAAGGCTAGGAACTGTGAGAAAGAAACCACGCTAAGCGTGTGTTAGCGGCATTTTTTTTATATGACTAAGTGTCACCGGATATTGTTTGCATGCACAACAGTTGGAATTGTCAACAGGTAAATGCATCACATGACTGCGGTACACCAAAGTATTAATCACTCCATCCTGACAAGCGAACAAAAATCCGTCTGTCTCAGATTTTAATTGAGCCGATTTGAGAAATGCAAAAGACAAACCTACAGACAATCCAATTTCACTAACGATATTATCAAATTGCCCATGAACAGGCTTACAAACATGTTTTTCTGAAAGAAGTAAATGTTCTGCATTCTTTACATGTCTTTTGAGCATCAAAGGTGGTAATAACGCTATTCCATGTTCTGTATTATTTGTACCAAATCGAAGATTATCTTCTTTTGCCGCTCTTTTTTCCGCTTGATATAAAAATGCTCCATTATTTGCAACCTCATGATGATAAACAAATTGCATTAAAGGATCCGTACTTTTCATCACAGAACATGCCGCAGCCAGTACAATACGGCGATGAAGACATTCTAAACTTAATAACCCTCTTCCTCCCTGATATCGTTGAAGGTGAATTGAAGTTACGGAAGACCTTGGATGATGGCATCGATGCATTGTCATCATCTTGCGTGTTTGTCTATCCAGTATTTTTAGCTTATCCACATTCCATTTAACAACTCTAAATGTGTAGATTATAATTATTTATTGTTGTTTTTTATAGGAAGATAGAGGTCGATTTTTTTTAAACATAGTTTATTATGTCCCGAAAATTCTCTGCAAATATAAAAGTGGTGTTTTTTGATTTAGGCGACAAATATTTTTTTTAAATTTCCATTGTGTTGTTTTACTCGCGTGGCCTGATCGGCAGCGCCCATAGATTACTCTAAACGTCAAAAGAAATGATGGGTAAAAAGTTATTAATAATACAAGTAGTTTAACAAGGCGGGTTCTAAAATATATTTCCGATGTTCCCCACCAGGTGGGGTGTTACCCTCAGTTGGTATTACCGTGCGTCGGTAAGGTAGATTTCATATATATTACCATGTGCGTGGTATTACCTTCGGTCGGTAATGCAGATCTCTGTCGGTAATGATCACCGCTAGATGGCGCTAGTTTTATAATTTACATAAACAATATATTGTTGTTAACTTTGGTACTACCACCCACAATCTATCACCCACCCACCCAAACCAACCAAACACTAATCTAGCATATCTTTTCATTGTAACTATCCACCCAACACCTCACCACTTACATACCAAAACTAATGTAATGGGACTTGAATTTTCAAAATACCACCCACCACTTACTTTGCATATATGATCTCAAATTTCAAAATTTATAATGAAAACTGCGAGGGATCGCTGAATCGTGAGATACCGCGCAGTATTAGGGGGATGGATTTGGGGTGGGCCGCGCTGGTCCTGACTCGACGCATGGTGCGCAACGAGATGCGTGTAACCAATGTGAACGGATACTCAAGCGCTGTATATACGGTCTAGCCTAAAAGAGAAAGGTTTATAGAATTGAACTGCGATCTCCAATCAGTTGATATTATTGTGTATCGGTAAGGTAGATTTCACATGTGTTACCATGTGTCGGTATTGCAGATTACATGTTTGCTCAACGGATATTATCATCAAGCGGTAAACTGTTTTAAGGTAAGTTACTGATCTAGAGATCAATCAATACTTTCTTTCTGCGAAAGAGGTTAGTGAGTTTAATATAGTGCACAACTCTACCGTACGTAGTGTTGTAGTGTTTTTTTTCAATGTGTTGTGCATTGTATATGTGTGAATCCATGTGATTGTGTATATAAAGCGACGTTTTATGTGGAAATTGCACTACGGTCACCTGTCTGGAGCAAGCAGTAACTACTACTAGAAGGGCTGCCAGAGGGAACTCAGAGGACCTTGGAGTGGTGGAAAGTATTGAAAGATACTTGACTAGCCATCTTGCTTACGTGTGTGAGCAGCGTCGCTGCTATTAGGAGTATCCTCTGACTGACCAAATCTTGCGTACGTGCGGAGCAGCGTCACAGCCATTAGAAGTATCCTCTGACTGACCAAATCTTGCATACATGCGTGAGCAGTGTCGCAGCCATTAGAAGTATCCTCTGACTGACTACAGCTGGGGTCTAGGAAACGCAACGTTGTTAAATTGACTGACGTCGTAGCGGTTGGAGTACATCAATATTGCTGTGTTAAAGTTTTAAAAGTATGTTTACATATAACAACCGATTGAAAGGGGGGGGGGGGTATTTGTTAATTTAACCTAATATTATTATATTAATTTATAAATTATTTTTATGATTTGCAGAATGTGTGATAAACGTAAAAATCTTGGGGAATGAAGAGAAAGGGTTAATGCTTCTAAAAGGACGAGAAATAATGCAACGCTTCTTAAGGAATGTGAGGACCTTATTCCATCCATTGAAAATGCGCTATCTCTTCTACAAATGTTACAAGATTCGAACGATAAAATGATGTTTGTTAATAGATGGTTAAATATGTGTAATAATTCTTTAAGCACCCTAAGAAGTATACTGAATTGCTTAATTATAAATACTGATAGATCGCGATGTCTAAATTTAATTCAACAAATTTTATGTCTTTTCACAAATTTTTAAAAATATTTAAAACACGGGCCAGGAAATGTAATTTCTAATGAAATAAGTAATCGCGTACGTTGGACAGATACCGAGAAAGTTTTTCAGAATTATATTAAAACAAGTATTATTATAAATTTGATTCACAAAGATATAAAGGCTTTTTTAAATGATTCAAAGACACTTTTCGAAGAAAATATTATTGAAATTTTAAATAGTCATGGTCCATTAAAAGTGTATAGTGTCCTTGGTGCAAAGTTTAAAGAAATTGTTAATGATGAGGAAAAAGTACAATACATACATTGCAACACGAAAAGTGAAATAATTTTCCCTTTTACTGTATTAGCAGACTGGTATAGTAAAAACATTGAAGAAACATTATTAAAGGATGTAGAGCTTTTTGAAGTAAACGAATCTCAATGGACATTACATTCAATTATAATACTGGAAATAAACATAAATAAGTATAATCCATTACGTGTTGGTTCTTACATAGAATTACCAAATAAAATAAAATTAATAAATGCATGTATTAATGTAGATAACCAAGATAATAAATGTTTTAAATGGTCAGTTTTATCATGTTTATATCCAGTTGTAGAGAACTTAAACCGTGTTTTAAATTATTATAAGTATGAAAAATATATTAATTGTACTGGGATAGAGTTTCCAGTTTCTCTTAAAGATATTAGAAAATTTGAGAAACAGAATGATATCTCAATAAATTTATATGGTCTTAAATTAAAAAATTCTAAATTTACCACAATTCTATACATCTATCATGAAATAAGAAGGAAAAACATGTAAATCTACTTAGGGTGGAAAAGCATTATGTAGATGAAGATGATAATAATTCTTATACGGATGATGATAATAACGTTGCTTCAAATAATTTTCATTATGCGTGGATAAAAAATTTGTCTCGTCTTGTTAGTTCGCAACTTTCGAAAGGTAATTGTAAAAAATATATCTGTGATCGATGTCTTCATTATTTCGTAAGTAAAGTGAAGCTTACAGACCAAGAAGAAGATTGTAAGTCATTGAATAAATGTAAAGTTACACTTCCTCGACCAGGACAAAGTTTTGTTCAGTTTTAGAACTTTGCTTATAAGGAGAAAGTACCATTTCTTATCTACGCTGATTGTAAGTGTCTACTTAAACCTGCTGAAGAAGAAGTAGGAGGAGTGAGAACATGCAATACTGAAGTTGTTCAACACCATTAAATTTTTAATATTGGATACTACGTAAAATGTAGTTATGATGAATCATTGTCTGGGTATCATTCAAGTCCAGAAGGTGTCGATCCTGCCAAATGGTTTGCCCAAGAACTACAACAGTTGGCTACAGTTGTCGAGTCAATTATTCAGAATCCAATTCCAATGGAAAGTCTATCAGCAGATCAGATTGAAGATTTTGTATGTTCTACAACATGTCACATTTGCGAAGGTAAAATATCACATTTTGAGAAAAAAGTTCGTCATCATCCTCACTTAACAGGCAAATATCGAGGTCCTGCTCATGAAAAATGTAATTTTAAATTACCAAGATTCGCAAATAATACCTGTAGTATTTCACAATTTGAGTGGATTCATTTTATAATTTTATATCATTTTATAATTACAGACATTTGCTTAGAATTTAAAGGAAAGATTGATCTACTTCCAATAAACAAAGAAAAATATATTTCTTTTACTAAGAGAATAAAGGGAAGTAAAATAAAATTTCGTTTTATAGAATCTTTCAAATTCATGGCATCGTCCTTAGAAAAATTAGCATCATACCTAACAGAATATAATATTGTTAAGTCTGTATTTTTTAATTTTACTGCTAATGAAACTGAATTAATCACACGCAAAGGTGTTTTACCATATGAATATTTAGACTCACTTGAATAATTAAAAGAATCTGCCTTACCTGAAAAGGATAAATTTTATAGTTCTCTCAATGATTGTACAGTTTCTAATGAGGATTATATTCATGCACAAAGTGTATGGTCAACATTTAACTGTAGTAATCTTGGAGAGTATGTAGATCTATACATGAAAACAGATGTACTATTATTGGCAGACGTTTTTGAAAATTTTCGCAATCAATGCTTGCTAGCTTATAAGCTTGATCCTGCTCATTATTATACTGCCCCAGGATTGGCTTGAGATGCAATGTTAAATCATACTAAAGTGAAATTGGAACTCCTTACAGTTATTGATAAACTCATGTTCATTGAACGCGGTGTAAGAGGTGGTATAAACCAATGTAGTAATAGGTATGCTAAAACAAATAATCCGTATATGGAAAATTTCAATGAAAATGAGGATGTTAAGTACATTATGTATTTTGATGCGAATTACCTTTACGGTTGGGGAATGATGCAACCACTTTTATATGGTGGATTTGAGTGGGTTCAAGTTAATAACATTAATCTTAACATACCAGATGATTCCTCTGTCGATTCTCAATCGGCAGAGGATCCACGGAAGTGGTGATCTCGACGAGAAGCGATAGACTCTTGACTTCCAGCATAGCGGTGCTCGACCTTGGGGAACGGTCGCGTGAGATGCTAGCTCACACAAGGCTACAGAGCGCGTCCCTGGGTGGCGGATGAGGGAACGCCTTCAATGAAGGTAGGGTGATGAACCCCGTGGACACATGGATGTGACCTCAGGGAAGGGACGTACTTCGGTATCTCCCCGACGGGTGTGGCAAGCCCGGGGTCGCCTGAGCCAAGTCGGTGGTGACATCTGTGAAGAGATTAACTTAAGTACGCTTTTGCGTCTCTGTGATGAGCACCTGGCATTGAGTTCGTGCAACGGCGCCGCCTTCAGCGGTTGACGCTGAGGGGTACCATGGCTTGTCTAGGTACGCTGCGAGAGCAGTCCTGAACAATGAACTGATATTCCAAAAGTCAACCGATCCCTAAAGTGCGAGGAGATGACCTGACATAATGGTTAACGGATGTCGCGATACATACCTTGCTTTAATAAGACCTTAGATTTGGCCCTCGAACGGTTCTCGAACGTTGGTCACTTTGATGATGGGCCCAAGGGGGTATGTACTGCAAAGTGTGTGGTAAATCCTGGAATCTGAAAGTGGGTATGGCTTTCACCCTGGGTACCAGTACCTGGGCCTAAACGGTACCATAGGAGACCGGGTAGCCCGAAAGACGTGAGTCTTTCCCCGGTCATTTAAGGTCGGACTCGTGGTGGCAGTGGTTGGCCTGAGCTTTTAGGTCAGATGCTGAAGGAGGCTTGAGCCTGACGTTAAATACACGTTAAGGAATCAGCGCCTGATGTGTCGATGGGTGAGTTGCATGTCAAAACTCGGTTGCGGTTGAGCAGAAACCGTAGGGTGAGAAAAGCACCTGTCCCAAACCAAGGGATTTGCATTGAGGGAAGCCCACTTCGGTGGGAGAATTGGTAGTGTGTGGAGTGCTGTAGGCCCAAACCCGACGAAAACCTTTCGCTCACCAGAGTAGCTCCGGGACGCCGAGAGTGAAACGACCGACCGTCAAACGTCGGGAGCTTAAGGTGAGTAAATCACTTGAAGGTCACAGACTGTCAAGACAGCTTTCTCGTTTGCACCACATGCGCGTTGGATGAGCGTATCTCGTCCCTCATGCGTGTTAACGCTGTGTTAGAATGCCCTTACGGGAGGGCCTAGCACATAAAACAAATAGACAGTATACCAGATGATTCAGCTACAGGTTACATTTTAGAAGTTGATTTAGACTATCCCAACAAATTACATGATAGTCATAGTGATTCACCATTTTGATCAGAACACTCAAACCCACCAATAGAATCAAAACAGTCTAAGCTTTTAACTACACTTTCACCTAAACGTAAGTACATTATTCATTACCGAGCACTGAAACAGGTTCTTTCAAATGGGCTTAAATTAGTTAAAATTCATAGAGTTCTTAAATTCAATCAATTAACATGGCTTAAATCTTATAATGATTTCTATACATCCATTAGAAAAGATGCTAAAAATGAGTTTGAAAAGTACCTTTTCAAGTTAATGAATAATGCTGTATACGGGAAAACTATGGAAAATGTACGAAAGCGTGTTGACGTCAAACTTGTAACCAAATGGGGTGGAAGATATGGAGCATAGGCTCTCATTTCAAAACCAAATTTCAATAGTCGATCAATTTTTAATGAAAATTTAGTCGCGATCGAACTAAGAAAAACTGATATAGTAATGAATAAACGAATATATATTGGATTTTCAATCCTTGATTTGTCGAAAACACTAATGTATAATTTTTATTATGAATACATGATAAAAAAATATGGTGCAAATTGTAAGCTATTATATACTGATACAGATAGTTTAATTTATGAATTGAAGTGTGATAATATTTATTCTGATATGAAGAATGATATTGACAAGTTTGATACTTCAGATTACTCAAAAAATAATATATATAAGATTCCGTTAGTCAACAAAAAACACGTTGGATTGATGAAAGATGAGTGCAATGATCAAATAATTACTGAATTTATTGGTTTATGTAGTAAGATGTATAGCATTCGAGTGAATGGTCAAGATTTTGCAAAAAAAGCTAAAGGAGTTGGGTTGATCCTGATAATCCTTTAGTTTATATGTTACTGGGTTTGTTGATTTAACTTCAGTGATGGTAAATATTTCAGTCGTCCAGTTGGGTGTATATCCTTTACTGAAAACATTTTTATACTTGCCTACACGAACTCGATCACTAACTTTGAATTTTATTTTCTTAACTAAAATTTTCCTTTGTTTAGCTATACGTTTTAGCAGTATACTTTTATGATCTTTGTTGACGTCTTTTGGTTTCATGCCAATAGTACGATGTTTTTTATTATTATACTGTGAAATGAGCGTTGGTAAAATATTTATCCATTTATAATTTCCTTGCAAGTTGAATTGTGGCCACATCATATTCTTCAGAGTGCGGTTAAATTCTTTCAACAATTAAAGCTTTTAAATTACTGTAGGTTGAATATAATATGATTTTATAATACTTCATTAAACTGTCGAACTGAGAATTATAAAATTCTTTACCTCTGTCAGTATGCAATTTTTTAGGAACACGACCATTTAAAAGTATAGATTTCATAGCAGCAGAAACATCTTTTCCACATTTACTTTTGATTGGATTAGCCCATGCATACTTTGAGAATATATCTATTACTGTGAGTTGTTTGCTTGTTTATGTAATTCTGTGACTACTACTAATTTTTTATCATTCATTTTCAATGACTTTTAAAACACATTAATGCATCAATGATCAAGAAGATACTGATCTCAATTTTTCTAGTATACCATTAATATATGATTTGAGCTGCACGTAACTCCTCAATGATTGATATAATTTCATTATTATGACTAGGATTACCAGCCTGTTGTGATGCTATCAGCAAGCGTAAACTATCTACAAGTTCATTTGGATCATCCCAATAAATAAAGTCTGGATAAGTTTCTCTTTTCACAATCATAGATTGAGGTAAACGACTCTTTTTCTGTAAAGAATTTTCTGTTTTTGTTATAGTTTGCTAAGTCATTTGAACTTATGGAAGCTTCATCTGGTTGTTGTCTGAATAGAAGTTCTAGTAATCTACGTGTTTTTGAATACTTTTTCTTTCCAACTAAATTATTATATGGACCTTCAAAACCAATTTTTGTATCACCAATAATGAAAGTACCGTTAGGGAGTTTGCGTACTCCATATACCATATCCAAATACTGGTTTCTGTTTTTATTCAACATTCGTATAAATTTATTTGTTAATTTAGAAGTTTCTTTATCCGTTGCATCAGTACTAGATATATTATCTTTTTCAACAGTAACATCATTGAACTCTTGATTCTTTGATTCATTAAATAAATTTTCATTTTTAATTTTATGCAAATTAGCTTCTTCACTAAAAGTATCATAGAAATCCACATCTTTTTTGGATAAATCAAATGGTACAGTTTCACTAATAGCAGTCTTAAAAAATGCGTCAAAGTCTTCTTTTTCTTCTTTTTTCTTAACATTTTTAACTTTGATAGATGGGTTACAACAACCAATTTTTCTAATAGATGGTTGATAATAGATGATCTAATGGTTGAAAAGTTTCTCTTAACATGTTTTCAGCATTTTCTCTACCGCTTTTAAGTATTTGATGTTTTCGTCGAATAGCTTCACTTGCCTTCACAACCTGATGAAGTGATTCTGACTTTTTTTGATACATGTTTGTTTATGTATTGAAGTGTAAAATTTTACTAATGCATTTCTCTAGAAACATATATTATTTATAAATGAATGAAGCAGTCAAATCCTTTTCTATATCTTCCTTCATTCAAATTTCTATCTTTGTCAATAACTACAAATCCATATCCATCAGAATTCCAACATGTAGAACATAAATCTCAAAATTGATTGTACGTCATATCGGTGTTCACATGATCATTATAAACATGCTTAAGGTTTCTATCATCCTGTTTAAAAAGTACAAGTAAGTTAACTTTATCTCTAACTAAATGTTTAGGAAATGAGCATATGTTTGACACAGATAAAAACTATCAACGTTAACATGTCTACCCATACAAAAGAATGCTCTTACATTATCCTGTATCTCACAAGCAATATCATCAAAAATAAAGATTGAATTTGGTTTAGCATATTTAGGCGAAACCACTTCTTCATGCTCACTATATGGAAAGTACTCGATTCCATCAACTTCACTCAATACTTTTTCTAGAAATTTATATTTATGTTGTTGTAATGACTTTGAGTATAAATAAATATTTTCAAAACTCAAGCTATTCGGATGTATAATCAGAGAAAGAAGAGCATTTGTTTTTCCGCAATTTGATAAACGGCAAAAAGCTGCGCGAATACTATTTGAAAACAGATTTCCATGGCGCTTAACTACATTATTATTACAGGATATAATGAGATTATCAACATTTACAGTCGGGAGCTAATTAGCTCGTACCTTGAACTGCATCTTGGACTCGACTGAGAAAAGACTATAAATATCACATTTTTATAATCTATTTCCATCAGTCAGTTGTAAACCATCGTCGAGTGAAGAATGGATATTTGTGATAAAGTAAAGAAAAAAAAAGTTCACACTGGTGAAGGATTTCTTAATAATATAATAAATAAATTACCAATTGAGTTACATATTCCTGGATACCAATATTGTGGACCTGTTACAAAATTAAAAAAACGTTTAGCCCGTGGTGATCCAGGTGTAAATTCTTTGGATGCAGCTTGTAAGGCACATGATATTGCATATATTCAAAAGAAGAGGAAAATCTAGAAGCAAGAAATTCTGCAGATAAAATCTTAGCTGAAAAGGTTTGGCAACGTGTTCTCTCCAAGGACGCTAGTATTAGTGAAAAAGCTGCTGCATTAGCTGTTACTAATATAATGAAAGTTAAATCTAAATTTGGTATGGGGTTAAAAATTAATGATAGTACAAAGGAAAAGATGAAAAAAATAAAAAAGAATAAAATGCATAGGAAGAAGAAGAAGAGAGTTTTCAAGAATAGAAAAAGAGTTACATTAAATAAAGTTGTTCATGCTGCTAAGAAATGTATAAAGTCAAACGGTAATTCTATAGATACTATTAGAACTGCTATGATTGGTGCACAGAATGTTATAAAAAAGTTTGGTGGTAAATCTAAAATTTCAACACCTAGAATTCTTTCTGTACCATCAAAAGTTGGTGGTATTTTACCACTTATTCTAATTTTTGCTGGACTTAGTGCTCTTGGAGCTCTTAGCAAAGGGATATCGACAAGGACTTGGTCTTTATTTTCAACCGTATAAAGGGAAAGGATGGACAAATAAGAAAAGGACTCAAAAAAACTAATTTTGAAACTACCTCACCGCGCACTCACTGACTTTGATCTATTCAAATATGCTGAAATTATGAATATACTTCATTTTCGTGGAGTATTCATGCGAAATGAGTTACCTATTACAGGACCTCATAAATATGAATCAGCAATTATAAATCTTGATGATAAGGAAGGACCTGGAACTCATTGGGTAGCATATAAAAAGATTAACAATAAAACTGAATACTTTGATAGTTTTAGAAATCTGTCACCACCATCCGATCTTATTGTCTACTTAGGTGTTGGTAGCTATATTAAATATAATTATGAGAGATATCAAAAGTTTAATACATTCATATGCGAACACTTATGTTTAAAGTTTTCATGCAATCAACTTAATATTATAAACAGTTTTAGTCTTTATGAGAGCAAGTAATAAAGTTCTAAGCATCAGTATGAAAACCGATGTCAATCATGAATGACTCATTTACTTTAACGTTAATTGGAAACTCATCAGTTTTTGAAACTACTTATTTCCCACTAATTGAGCTCACACAAGACAAGAATGATGTACTTGGACTTATTGATCTGTTTACATTTAATTCAATTCCCAACATTGATATAGGCTGCAATAAGTTTTAAATAGATAATTCTGTAGTGACTATATTAACAGGTAGTTATGAAATTAAAGATATTAAATCATATATTAAAGCAAAATTGCCAAATAATTTTACATTAATTATTAAACCTAACAACAATACATTAGGTTGCCACATAAAATCAAATCGTGACATAAACTTTCATCCAACAGATTCTATTGGTAAATTATTAGTATTTGCTCCTCGTCAACTGAAAGCTGAGGAAATTCATGAATCTGATTTACCTGTATTTATATTAAAAGTGAATACTCTACATGTTGAATGTAATATTACAACTGGAGCATATATAAATAATCAAAAAGTTCCTACTATACATGAATTTTTTCCTGTCGTTCCACCGGGATATAAGATCACTGAAGTTTCAACTCGAATCATTTACCTTCCAATCGCCGTGAAGACAATATATAATATTCAACTTCGCTTAGTAGATCAGGACGGTGACTTGGTTAATTTTAGAGGAGAAACAATAACAATACGTTTACATATAAAATCAGTGTAATAAGTATCATTTATAACCAAAAAAGAAAAGTTGGCAGTAGTTATAAAAGTCTACCAACATGTGCAAAGAAGGTCAGTGAGAATGTAACTCGGAAAGTGTTAACACCTCAGAATCGACTGTTTCTGAAACAACTCGGTCTACAAGTGAAAATTCTAAAATAAGAAAAAGGAAGAGGAAAAGGAACTTTACCTCTTTTTTATGTGTAGCTGTTATAAAAAAAATAGAAGACATTCTCAGCATTCCAACTGCAGTGAATTTTGATGAATCCATTGCTAATTATGAGATTCATAGTCATCAACCATATGCATCATCAACTTTTAATAATAGTGATGAAATCCGTATTGTAGTACAAAATCAAGATTTGTCTATTTCACCAAGCAACAGTTCATTACATATATTTGGAAAGTTATGTAAAGGTGATGGAACCGTTCTCACAGAGAATGTTGAACTTACAAATAATGCTATAGCTTATTTGTTTGATAAAATTCGTTATGAATTAAATGGTATTTTTTTTTTTTTTAAATTATACACTTGTCTATTGGCCTTTCGCACTTACAAGTGTTCACCGAGGAAATTTTTCCGTTGAAATAGTACTTTAAACAGAAGTACCAAGTATTGTGCGCCTACAGAACGGCTTTGAATTAGGAGTACTCGCATTTGCCTGGACCACCCGGTATATTGGGTTTGCTCGACAGTGGAGAGGGAAAACTGTAGAAAGACCTGTCCTGAGTACGACCGGTTTATCGACAGTCGAGTTCTAATAATCTCCACAGGTCAGTTACCGACAGTGCAGATCATTATTCCTCGACGTCAAACCTTCCACTGAAGTTATCTCACGAGTCAGAAAAATCCCAGACTCATCGGGGCGCGAACCCAGCAAGCTGGACTTGGCACGACCGCAGAGTCCAGGACCTTAACCAACTGAGCTAACTCCGTGGTTAATTAAATGGTATTGAGATTGATCAATGCAAGTATGTTGGACACACTACAACTATTAAAAATTTAGTATCTTTAACACCATCTCAAGTTAATCAAACAGAAAATACTGGATTTGTTAAATTTAAATTGAATTCCAGAGTGTCAATGGTAAATGGTTATTTTAATGTAATAATACATTTGAGTACGATTTTGGGTTTTGCTGAAGATTATAAGAAAATTGTTACGAATGCTAAACATGAACTTATTTTAATAAGATCGCGTAGTGATTATGATTCTACTATTTTCGATGGACCACTTATTCCTGGATTTAAATTTATGATTCATAATATTGAATGGTTGCTATCATCTACATCTATAAGATCTATATCTATAAAATCCAAGTTTTGTCTGTACATTGCTTCAAATTTAAAAATTCATGTATGATTTTTCATTTTAAGTTGCAAAAATTCCAAAAATGACATTAAAAAATTTTTTGTCCGTCTGTCTGTCTGTCTGTCGGCACCAAATATTTGTTCGGGCATCACGTGAAAACGACTTGACCGAATGAAGTGAAATTTTGTGTACAAATGTCTATTAGCCCAACTAAGGATTTCCAATTTACAGAGTTCAAAAATATTAATTAGAACCTGAAATATGACAGTGCCACATAAGTACACATACACATGCATAGAAAAGCATTTTTTGAAGTTTTACAAAAATGTGTTTATTTCCGTATTATTGTAGTTCATTAATATTGAAATTAATTTTTGGGACCAAAATAAAAATTGGGCCTTATAGGGCCCAAAATAAAAAATGTAGTTTTGTACACTTCTGACCTGAAAATCTTTTAAAATATTAGAAATTTTGTAATTCTAAAACTAATAATACAACTGTTCATTTTTTGGCACAAAATAGCAATTGGGCCTTATGAGACCAAAAATAAAAAATCTAGTTTTGTACAATTTTGACATGAAAATCTTTTAAAAGCATAAGAAATTTTGTAACTAATAATAGAGCTGTTTATTTTTAGCCCTAAAATAAAAAATGGGGCCTTATAAAACTTAAATTACAAAATACTTATATATAAAAATATTTTAGACAAAAGTTTTAGATCGAAGAAAAATAGACGTTTTGTGTTTTATATATTTTTTACTAAAAGTTAATATTTTTCTAAAAAAAAAAAATACAAAAACGAGTCAACGACGATGAAAATAGTCTACATAAATAGTCTACCTATTAATTTTTATTTTAAAACAGTTTTTATTCTTTATGATAACCGAATCACCCTGTATTAGTTTAAAAACATTTCAGTTTATTATAGCACCCCAACCCCCTGGTACCAGTGTTAAAAAAACTGAACTAATTATGGAATATCAACGCCTGCTTCACTTCCTTTAAGAGGGGCCTTATTTAAACCAAAATAAAAAAGCAATTCGATTCAATTCTGTTTACAAATTTTTATAACAAATCAAAAAACACGTAAATAATTAAGTCGCAATTGATTTTTTGGTCAAAAAATAAAATTGGGCCTTATATTGCCTAAAAGTGGAAAATGTTGTTTGATACAATACTCTAAAATCTTTTATTAAAAAAAAGTTATTGCGGAGTATTTTAAAATATTTTAAAATCTTTTTTTTTACAACTTATTACATAAATATATTTTTAAAATGTTGGCCTTATAAAGACGGATTTTATGATTTTATGTTAGAGAAAATCTAAAACAAAAACAATAACTTAATTTAATTTTATCACGAATAAATTTTTTTAAATATATTGTAAACCGTTTTATAACATTTGAACGTGCAGTTTTTTTAAATCTTCAATTTTATGACTATATTCATACTATACCTATTGTCATTGTGACAGTTTGTTGAGTTTGTTTATAAACATTCTAAAAGCTTTGATATTTTGTGAGAAAAGGCAACAAAGGAAATATTAATAAATATATAATAAGTATTAAGAACATCAATTTTATCAACATTTAGGATTTTGAAGACTGGCTGAAAAAAGTTAATAGGAAAATACACCTTTATAGAAACCGAAAAATGTAAAGTACTTTTTTCTTTAATTTATTATATATTTTACATGTTTACAAATGTTTACGTATTTGACGGTTATTATTCGATATTATGTTTTAAAATAATTTCATAGATTGTTTTCTGGGTGCAAATTTACTTTAGCTTTTTATTTTAAGCTTATTTATTTTTCAATAATAATCAAAATGTTAAATAAATTCAAAATGTTTTATAAATTGTTACATTCAATTTTAACGGTACAATTTATTATATTTTTAAATTAAATTCTTTCAGATCAATTTCATTTTTTCAGGGCTGTTATTTAAAATAATTTCATAGTTTGTTTTCTGAAATTTATTGCAAATTTACTTTAGCTTATTATTTTAATTTTAAGCTTATTTATTTTTCAATAATAGATTTAAAAATGTTTTATAAATTGTTACATTAAATTTTAACGTTGCAATTTATTATATTTTTAAATTTAAATTCTTTCAGATCAATTTCATTTTTTCAGGGCTGTTATTTAAAATAATTTCATAGATTGTTTTCTAAAATTTGGTGCAAATTTACTTTAGCTTTTTATTTTAAACTTATTTATTTTTCAATAATATTCAAAATGTTAAATAAATTCAAAATGTTTTATAAATTGTTACATTAAATTTTAACGTTGCAATTTATTATATATTTAAACTAGCTTTCGAGCCCGCCTTCGGCGGGCGTCGAAATCTAGTGGCGCGCCACCAATAGTGTTTGTGTACGAGTGACGGTCGAGGGCAAAGCCCGAGACAAAACAAGTACACAAACATCATTGTAAACAAATTAGACTGACTTTAAACCCGTGTTGCTTACGAAACTTTTCATTTCAAAAGCACAAAAAAGGTGCTTTTGAATGCTTGTAGGTTAGGGTCGAAATGCGTTCATTTGTTTGACCGTATGAAAATGGCGTCCATTTTTTCCCTAAGGTGAAAAAATGCATGGATCAGCTGTTCATTTTTTCCCTAGGGAAAAAATGGACGCCATTTTCAAACGGCAGAACAAATGAATGCGTTTAGACCCTGCCTACAGGCATCTAAAAGCGCCATTTTTGTCCCTGTGGGATAAAAAATTATTTTATGATGGAAAGTATTTTTTGCCAAAAATTATTTTCTTCCACTCATGCACAAAAACTTGCGTTTGTATGTGTGAAGCAGTTAAAGTCAAAGTTTTAGGTGAGATGACATCAGAGGGGAAAATAGACTCAGGACAGTGAAAAAAAGTGCTGCGCACTTTCTTTCTGCATTTGTGAAAAAAATAACGTTTTAACCGCGGGTGGACCTTGTTTATTGACTCACACAATGTTCTCATCAAAAAACTCGGGTTCATGTAAGCCCCTCTTATATTATATTTATGCGTAGACTATTACAGTATCTACGCAAAAATTCCGCGAAATTTTTTTCTGCGAAAATTGTCTTAGTTTTTTTTCGAATTTATTTTTAAACGAATTTAATTAAATCCGAATTTTTATTTAACAGAATTTTTAGTTATCTGAATTTATATATCCAACACAATTTTCATTTACGAGAACTCTCACCTAACAGAATTTTAAGTAAGAAAAAATTTTAAATGTCAGAATATTCACTTGACCGAATTTTCGATGGTTAGAATTTCTATGTGCCTAAATTTGTATTTGCATTTTTGATAAAATTTTTGAAACATCGAATGTTTATTTGACTGAAGTTGCAAATGACCGAACAAAATGAAGGTTGCTTGTGCAAAATTTAAAATTAAGGGGGGTTTTTAATGGAAAAGTCGGAAAATGCACATTTTCGATTTTATTTCATTATTGATTTATTTTTATAAATATCTATCTAAACCTAACATATTAAACATTAAAACATATTAAAATGGAAGTATTTTGAAAGAGAAAAAAATTATTTTTACATCTAAAATATTATATTAAACGTTTATCTTAGTGCCATGAAGTTGACTCTAAAAAAGAAGGCGTTTTGCGATAGATGTGGATTCCGCCATTTTGAATCACCGGAAACCTAAAAATCCAAAAGAATCTTAAAATATACATGTGTGGGCAGTCAGTATACCAGAAGTTTTACTTAAAACCAAAAAACTCTGTTAAGTAAAAATTCGCATTTATCTGAATTAGATCGAAAACACGAAAAAATATCTAAAGAAAAATATTAACGCTTAACATCTGGATATTAAACTTTAATATCTAGATGTTAAAAATTAGATGCTAGATAATAGCGTCTGACATCTAGATTTTTGATATCTAGATTGCTGTCCCTATGTTAAATGATAAATATGTTACGCGTTAACATCTAGATGTTACGGGTGAACATCCATTTTTCTTAGTGAATTATGCAAAAAAAATCGGCCTCTAGAGGTGCACATAATGCTAGTTTCTGCCACACATGTGTGATAAATGGCAATGAATTATAATATAACAAAAATGTATTTATTTGCAATGTTTGTTTTATTTAAAATTTTTATTATAATTTTGTGGAATTATTATGTAATAAACTAATTATGTGTTAGTTAATGTCAATTATGAAAATAAACTTAATTTTTTGTTTTTACCTAAAATAAATATAAAACAGTTTTTAGAAGATGATAAGTACTACTTACAACAATTAAAAAAACCAAAAAAATTATAAAAGATGGAAAAGATCATGTAGAAGCGATCAGGGTTGCGCAGTTACGCCTAACTCCTAGTTTCTGACAATATATTCGTAAGGAATGTAGAAAATGTACAAAACTAAGCCAAAATGACTTTTCAGTGCAAAAAGCAAGTTTGCCAGGAAAACTTTTATCGATTCGACTTCGATTCGACATCTATTGAAATATTTTAAAAATGTTCTATGACTGGAGAAAAAAAATTTTTCGATTCGATATCGGTTCGACATCGGTTTACATATTTTGGAAATTTTGTAAAATTAGTGTCCAAATTATTAAAAATGAATCCTGCTCTGCTTTTTTGGTAAAAAACAGTACATACAGCACCTCTTAATGTAACATCGATTTTACATCAAAATCATATTGCATTTCGATCATTGATGATTTGTCGATGGAATTGATATCGAATCGACATCGAATCGAGCAACTATTTCTCACTGGGGAAGTGTACAAAACTACATTTTTTATTTTGGGTCTTAAAAGGCCCATTCTTTATTTCACTTTTAAAAGTAATTTGATATACTATTATTTGCATATTTTATGATATTGAAAAAAACTTTACACTTACAACATAGGAGAATTGTGTATTTCGAGTCCTTTAAGGCCCAATTTGTATTTTAGGGACAAAAATAAACAGCTCTGTTATTAGTTACAAAATTTCTTATGTTTCAAAGGATTTTCAGGTCAGAGGTGTAAAAAACTTTTTTTTTTATTTTGGGTCTTATAAGGCCCAATTTTTATTTTGGCCCCAAAAATGAACTGTTGTATTATTAGTTACAGAATTACAAAATTTCTGATATTTTAAAAGATTTTCATGTCTGACGTGTACAAAACTACATTTTTAATTTTGGGCCCTATAAGGCCCAATTTTTAATTTGATCCCAAAATGAATTTCGATATTAATGAACTTCAATAATACGAAAATACACACATTTTTTGCATAACTTCAAAAAATGCTTTTCTATGCATGTGTATGTGTACTTATATGGCAGTGGCATATCTTAGGTTCTAATTAATATTTTTGAAGTCTGTAAATTGGAAATCCTTAGTTGGGGTAATAGACATTTGCACACAAAATTTCACTTCATTCGGTCGAGTCATTCTCGCGTGATGCCCGAACAAAGCTTTGGTGCAGACAGACAGATCGACAGACAGACAGACAACAATTTTTATAATGTCATTTTTGGAGTTTTTGCAACTTGAAATGAAAAATTATACATGAATTTTTAAATTCGATGCAATGTACAGACAAAACTTGGATTTTATAGATATAGTTAAGATCTTCTATTTTTTTCCAATAGTCAACTTCCAAAAATGTTCATTTTACTATGTTATTACAGTTTGTAACAATGCGCACATGTTCACATGTGCACCTTAGGTTTTGCTTTGGACAGGCACGTGGTTGCGAGAATTTTTAAAGATGTCATCAACTTTGGTTTATTATGTAGGGTTGATTTCGAGACTATGTCAATCAGTATAATTTGCACCATGGACATCAGAAAGCTTTCAGTACAGACTGTGTTTCTAGACAATTTTGTTCTGGTAAGTTGAACTTATGATTTATCATTTAAGAAAATTGGTAGTTATTCGTAAATTGATTTTTATTAATTGTTTTAAATCAATTCCAGTTGTTACCAGTCACCAATGTCCAGTTTCTGATGTTGATTCAGAAATAGAGAGGATGAGACAAAAAGAATTCGTTAGTTATCACTGAACTGACATTCTTGCTGAATGTTGATGTAAGTATGTGATTTTCAGACGTGTTTTACTTTGCCTTAAATTCTGCTTTTTAATATGCACATATACTCGTAAACAAATAAGTATATACCCGCACACTAATCTATAGTGCTAGAATTTGTAAATTTTATTACTGATGTTCTTTTAATTTTATTCCAGTCGTCCTGGCCTTTCACATTACTGCTTTTGTAAGTATAGTCCTGACCATTGGTTTAGCAGGCTTTAATTGGGTCCAAAAATCCATCAGCTCCTCGTCCATCCTGATCTTCACTGGATCCACTTGCAGAGTGTGATACGTGTGTTTAAATGTGTATTTGTGTTTATGATTTTAAGGTATGAGTTTATTACTTGAATTTGAAATAACTCTCATTATTTGTAATTAAACAACGTTATGAAGTCTTTAATAAATAAACTGAAATGTATTGTATTAATTTTTTGAAATGTTCTTTCAAATTCCAATTCTTAGTCATTATGACTTTCCCAGAATACACTATAAATGGGTTATATATAACTATAAATCGGTTTCGAGTTAATTTTAAATCGGAAACATATTAAATCTGGAAATTTTTGATTGAAAGCAAAAGCTTGATTGTTATTCTATTCCACTAATACGAATAATAATAATAATATTAATAATTTTTCTACGATAGTTAAAAACTATAAATTCGATTCTAGTGTATTAATCAGCTAGCATTACTAGACAGTACAATAAAATTTTAATTCAAGATTTACTATTTTAGTTTATTATTATTATTCGATGTATTTAATAGAATTTATATTTTATTAAATAGCGAAACCTATATCCTGCCTTTTAATGTGGTCATGATACGATAATAATAGTCATAAATAAGAATATCGCATATCGCATTTTTTTTCGGCTAGAATAACAAATCCAATAGGTGCGACTTTCCAAAATGCTATTGACTCATTAATGATTATTGACAACAAAGTTTCAATAAAAGCCGGAATTATCATTATCAAGAAACAAATTATATTTTATAATTTCATAGCGTCAAAAAAAATTCTTAAATTTAAGAATAATTGCAAATTATGGGGATGTAAATTTATATATATATATATATATTTTTTTTTTAATTTCTTATTAGAATCGATATTTGCCAATAACCAAAATATTAATTAATTTCACTTTTCTTCACAACATAATCAATTTCGGTAAATCAACTAATCTTTTGGAAATTATTTAATAGCATCCCGATATTTAAATAATATTATTGCAACCTGTATTTGGCCTTTAATGTATTTTGTCTTTAACTATCCTCAGATAGTTTGTTCCCATTTTCGGCTTGTGAGTCATCCTTAATACCTGGGTTTGGTTGGGGTTCGGGATTTTCCTGGGAATTAGGAGTTCCAGAACTTTCGCCTTCGTCGTGAGCTTCGGGATTTTTGTTCATTGTAGGGTCTTCTTGAGCCTTATTATCGTCGGGAACAGTAGAGTCATAGTCCACCTTGGGGTTGTCATGAACCTCGGGACCTTCAGGGACATCGGATTCCTCAGGGGCCTCGAAATCACCAGGGATTTTGGAATCATCCAGCAATGCAGACTTTTCATCGATCTCAGAATCTCCCATGATCTCGGAATCTTCCAAGGCGTATTTACAGGCGAATTTATTAGTCATTTCTCTAACGTAGTAGAGACAATCTGTAGCTCAGGCCCGAGCTATTTGACACATAGAACTCAATCTCAAATCGTAACTCCGACTCCCCGGAAATCACGAATGAGAGAGTCTATTTTGTTACCAATTCCTCGGAGGTTGACGACGAAGGAGTCAAGGGTGAAAAATCACCAAAAACAGGAAGCTGAAACCTGTATTAAAGATCGTCTCTGGCCAGTGACTTTCTTCAGCGACTACGCTCCTGTCAGCGAAGAAATACAAAATATCCGGAGGATACCTACGGGGAGAGGAGAGAGCGAAGCGGCCCAGCGTGCTCACGGGGAGAGGAACCATCGCTCTCTTTCAACTCAGCAAGCACCGGCAACGGACGCATCGAGAGTTAGAAAATCTTTTCCGCAGTGAAAATTTCTTTTTATTGTATTTAGTGTATTTGAACGATATTCAAGTTTCTTTTCTTAATTGTGATCGTCATCGAGGACCGTTTGTGATCAACTTTGACGACAACAAAATGTAAGTAGCGTCGATTATTGTAAAATTTCTCCTTCTTTGTAAATGGTTCGGCCGGCCACATGTTTGGACAAGGGAGTTTAAGTAATGAGCATTTTTAATTAATAATAATAAAGTTGAAAAATATAAACAGAATGTCCCACTTACCTAAAGATAATCAACATAAGGCAAAAACAATGGAAAACATTATAGATCTAATGATAATTAAAATGTCAACAAATAAATAATAAAATTATATTAATCATAATAACAATGAAATTAATAAAAATTTCCAGATCTGATATAGAACATGGATTTTACTATAAAAATAAGAATTGTTTCAAATTACTTAAAATTAGCCAAAGTCTTTCTTGCTCAGAACAATTGGGAACAATACGGGAAATACTTAAAATTAGAAAGAGAAATTTACTCGAAAATCAAACTATCAAAGTTCATAGAGAATCACTTGAGAATGAGAGAGGAACGAACAAGAAGGACGCGACACAATCTATAATAGGGGAAAGAGAGAGAAAGGAAATTCCGGGTAGCTCAGGGCCGCATGGCCCTCGGCACAGAGCGTCGTGGTTCGAAGAAATTATACTCGTCAAGTAATGTTCATAACTATCAAAACAATTTATTAATAACTTTAACTTAGAGAGAGTTTACAGAGCAAATTACAACATAAACAAAAATCTATAGTTATACCTCATTTCAACTCTACTTTCTCAGGTCGACATCTTTTAACGCTAAAGTGGTTCGGTTACGCAATTTTTAAGATTAATAAACTAGAATTTCCACATGGGGAACGGGGCAAGCCATAACATTCGAGACTTCTTTCGGACGGGTAGTTATCTAAAGGAGGTAACGTGGCACAAAAAAAAATTTTAGTCTTGAGAGGTTGGTAACAGCAAAAATAAAGAGGGTAACGGGCGAATTAACAGATCTATAGTGGGTTGGTAACAGCATAAATAAGACGGTAACGGGCGAATTAACAGATCTATAGTGGGTTGGTAACAGCATAAATAAAGAGGGTAACGGGCGAATTAACAGACCTATAGTGGGTTGGTAACAGTATACATAAGAGGGTAATTACTGATTAACATGGGGCAAATAAATAAATATACTCTTCATGGAGTCGGACACGATTTAGGTCAGAGGTAACATATTGAGGGTTAATAAATATAATTTTCCTGGGGTCGGTAACACATTTTAGGTAAGAGGTAACATGTTGGGGGTCAATAAATATAATTTTCCTGGGGTCGGTAACACATTTTAAGTAGGAGGTAACATATTGAGGGTCAATAAATATAATTTTCCTGGGGTCGGTATCACAACAACAAAAAATATAACAGGGCGCATAAAGGGTAATAAAAAGGTAGAAGTTAATTAGAATATAATAAAACTTACTGAGATATCCCAGCACATTTTCGGACAAGGAAACGAAGAGAAAAATAAACTAATATATTCAAATTAACAGAAAAGGAGTCAATAATCTTCACGAGATTTAGTAAGAAAAGAATGAACTAAATATTTCGATAGAAAAGAGCCAAAGATTCGCGGAACTTAAACTCCCTTGTCCAAACATGTGGCCGTCCGAACCATTTACAAAGAAGGAGAAATTTTACAATAATCGACGCTACTCACATTTTGTTCTCGTCAAAGTTGATCACAAACGGTCCTCGATGACGATCACAATTTTCACTGCGGAAAAGATTTTCTAACTCTCGATGCGTCCGTTGCCGGTGCTTGCTGAGTTGAAAGAGAGCGATGGTTCCTCTCCCCGTGAGCACGCTGGGCCGCTTCGCTCTCCCCTCTCCCCGTAGGTATCCTCCGGATATTTCGTATTTCTTCGCTGACAGGAGCGTAGTCGCTGAAGAAAGTCGCTGGCCAGAGACGATCTTTAATACAGGTTTCAGCTTCCTGTTTTTGGTGATTTTTAACCCTTGACTCCTTCGTCGTCAACCTCCGAGGAATTGGTAACAAAATAGACTCTCTCATTCGTGATTTCCGGGGATTCGGAGTTACGATTTGAGATTGAGTTCTAGGTGTCAAATAGTTTGGGCCTGAGCTACAGATTGTCTCTACTACGTTAGAGAAATGACGAATAAATTCGCCTGTAAAATGTATTCTTTTCAGACAACTTTCGAGTTTTCGGGAACTCGAAAAATAGTAATAAACTACTATTTAACGTGAGGTTGCTTTGGTAGACGATTATTTTACAGGTTGGGTATAAAAATTTGGTAACGACAATTTAACAAGTGGGGATATGTTGAATAACTAGGTAACTTCCTGTAGCGGGGAGGATGGAAGAAGAGAATTGGCGCAGGCGCAGGCAGCTTTGGCACGTTCGAACAGCAAGCGGGAAACTTCGTACTCCTTGAGCAGCTCGACAGGAATATAACAAACAAAATTCGACGAACAAAATTATTAGAAAGATTCTTATTTACTAAATTGAGACGTCGACCTGAGAATTTTTGCGACCACCGGCAACTTGGCTAATTTTAATAACAAAATACTTATTTAATTTATCTAAAAGATCACTTTGTCAACTCAAGAAAATTGCAGCGTCACAACTCCCCCTTCCTTAAAGAGGGCCGAAAAACGGCCTCTTGCGAAGGCAAGCAGTTCAACCGACCAGTTGCGTCACAGGAATTCTCAGTATCGGAAGCAAAGAACAACAAAAAGGAATTCTTCATTTAACTGTGTGTGACTTACTATCCTCTGAAACTTCATGAGAGACAGTCCTTAATAAAAATGTTCAATAAAATTCTACACGTTGAATTGAAAAAAAAAATTTTTACTTGATAACGTTTTGTATAATTATTAGTTTTGTGGTTTGTTACTGGGGTTATAGGGGAAATACGATAGGTTAGGGTCAAAAATTAAAGTAGACACTAGTGTTAACTTCCCAGTTCTGATTTTATTTTAACATTAATAATACTCAATCCTACAACTAGATTTACAATAATTTGTACTTAGGGGTAGTTTACGTCAAAAATCAGTCTTATAGGGATGGGATTATCACGAATTATATATTAGTATTTAGGGTTCCAGAACCGAACTGAGGAAGCAATTCCTGCACCTTCTGTTGTCTGGCTTTGTTTCGCCACACCTTTCGCAACATTGCCTCATTGTCGGGTATGGGCAGTTTCTACGGCGATGACCCTTTTCCTCGCAGTTCCAACAACCGGGTAGTGCTTTACGGCGTAACCACTCGATCACGTCTTCCCTTACTTCCGGTGGTCTTTCCACATTGAGGTGTAGTAATGACGGGATGTGTCCTGGCGGTGGGATGTTTGACTGGTTCGGAACTGGGGAACGGTCTCTTGGACGTGGTTGACTATTCGATCGAAATTGTTGAGATTCGTGTGGGCGAGTCGGCATTTTAGCACGCCGTGACTGATCGTTGGATGACATATGGTGACTTGAGTGGCCGGAATAACTCGGCCAGTGAGCACGGTTTGTTTGACGGGAGCGATTGTATGATTAAGAGCGGTAGGATCGGTCTGAGTAATTTGACGATTGCGAGCGGCGTGAGCGATTTTAGTGACGGGGTGGTGGAAATTGGCGTGACTGGCGTGGGCGAGTGGGTGACTGGGAATAGTGCGATTGGGGTGAGTGGTCAGGTGATTGAGAATAGTGTGATTGGCGTGAACGACGGGTTGATTGAGAATGACGTGACTGGCGTGAGTGACTAGTTGACTGGGAATAACGTGATTGGCGTGAATTACTGGTTGACTGGGAATAGCATGATTGGTGTGAGTGGCTTGGCGAGCGGGAATAACGTGTTTGACGCGAGTGGTTTGGTGGCTAAGAATAGCGTGGCTGGCGTGAGTGAACAGGCGATTGGGAATGGCGTGATTGGCGTGAGTGACTGGGTGATTGTGATTGGTGTGATTTGCTTGAGCGAGTGGGTGGTTCGGATTGGCGTGATCTACCTGAGTGAGTGGGTGATTGTGATTGGCGTGATCTGCTTGAGTGAGTGGGTGATTGTGATTGGCGTGATCTGCCTGAGTGAGTGGGTGATTGTGATTGGCGTGATCTGCTTGAGTGAGTGGGTGATTGGGGTTGGCGAGATTTGTGTGAGTGGTTTGGTGACTGGGAAAAGCGTATTTGACGTGGACGATTGGGTGATTGGGAATAGCGTGATTGGTTGAGTGTCTCCGGGTTTTGTGAATATAGGGGGGATCGTGACCTGTCTTTCGTAGGTGGTTTGGGAGAATGTCTCGAGGGTGAATGAGTTGAAGGCGGAGAGTATTGTGAGTGGTTGTTTAAGGTGGTGGATGGTAGGCTTTTTTCTGAACGAGAGGGTCTTGGTTGCACAAAGTTCTCCCTCAAAATGGGGTGGTACGATTCGAAGAAATGTAGAGGACGAGATCCAGGTTGACTCGGTCCTAGGGTTTCGTCTAATGGATTCGAAGGCGATGTGGTGGTAACTGGAGGCTCAAGATTATCGGAGTCATCGCGTGGACGTGTGGGACAGGAAGATAGTTCCTCTACTTCGTCATCCGATATCGTTATCTGGATAGTTGGCGAGGGTGTAGTCCACCCTTTTCCCTAGCATAGGTGACCTTCAAGACTCGTGCTTTAGCCTTCACCAAGTTTTCCTCGAGATGCTTCTTATACTCTACTTGAAAGCCTTGCTTCATGGCGTGTGTGATCCCTGGGAACATAGCCTCGATGTTTTCTAGCGCGTTCCGGAAAGGTTTCAAGAATTTCCAACTCGGTCTATTGACGTTAATGGCTTCGTCCTCCGGCTCCCAGGCCTCGTCGGCTAACCTAGGCTCTCGGTAAACCTTCAACTGTTGGGACAATTCATGGATCTCCATAAGTAAATCTCGATTTATTTTCTCCTGGTCTCGTAGGCATTCCCTCGCCATTTTCATCTGTTCGGTGAAGGTCGAGGTAGCGGTCCTTGCTGCGAGTAGCTGATCATTCCTCAGCTCAATTAGGAGCTGTTGGTCTGTTACCAATTTGGTTAGTCGGGCTAGCTCCTCGACCATTCGTTTGCCAGGAGGGATGGGCAGCTCCACGATATCCGGATCCTCAGATAGTTTGTTCCCATTTTCGGCTTGTGAGTCATCCTTAATACCTGGGTTTGGTTGGGGTTCGGGATTCTCCTGGGTATAAGGAGTTCCAGAACTTTCGCCTTCGTCGTGAGCTTCGGGATTTTTGTTCATTGTAAGGTCTTCTTGAGCCTTATTATCGTCGGGAACAGTAGAGTCATAGTCCACCTTGGGGTCGTCATGAACCTCGGGACCTTCAGGGACCTCGGATTCCTCAGGGGCCTCGAAATCACCAGGGATTTTGGAATCATCCAGCAATGCAGACTCTTCATCGATCTCAGAATCTCCCATGATCTCGGAATCTTCCTAGGCTTCCGTCTCGCTGATGACTTCGAAGTCGTCTTCAAAGTTATCTAAATCTCCCTCCTTCATAATAGTGGGGTTTTGGTAACTCCGGATGGACTGGGATCTACAAATTAAAGAACTACATTAGCGTCAAGGTAGGGTTTGATGTGTTCTACGTGGAATTTCCCTAACTTGTTAAGGGTCAGGTCACTAAGCTCGACGGTAGTGGGTGATAGGATTTTGGTAACTTTATAGGGACCAACATATTTGGGACTTAGTTTTGAGGACACATAGTTTACTTTGGAGGATAGGATACGACAACGACTTAGGACTAAGTCTCCTAGCGAATATTTAACGGGACGATGACGTTTATTGTAATAACGAGACTGTTTTTGGAACGCTTTATCTAGGTTTTCGATTACCCAATCTTTCATTACTTGAAGTTTCTTCATTCGTTCTTCCCAGAGGTGTGTATCACTCGGGTCAAGATCTACAGGGTCGTTGGGTTTTCCTTTTAATTTGTTAATAGGTTTCGGGTGACGTCCAAGGTTGAGGAATGCGGGAGACGGTTTTAGGGTATCGTGGTGGGCGGTATTATATGCGAATCTAAATTCGCCTAGGTATTTATCCCAATTTCTGTGGTCCTGATCTATAAAAGATATGATCATCGTTTTAAGAACTCGGTTCACTCTTTCTACTGGGTTAGCTTGGGGGTGATACGGCGGGGTGGTAGCGTGATAGATGTTGAACTCTTGAGCGAGGGACCGTAGAGTAGCGTTAAGGAATTCGGTGCCGTTGTCGGTTAACAATACTTGCGGAGTACCCCAACGGTTGGTTATTAATTCTCGGAGGGCTTCTGTGATTAGTTTTCCCGTGGCATTTCTTAGAGCCTTGACTTCAATCCATTTGGTGAATATATCTTGAATGACCAAAATATATTTGAAGCTGGCGCGGCTTGGGGGAAAGGGACCCATGATATCGGCTGCTATTACTGTCCAGGGTTGTTCGACCACTCGTTGACCCATCAGGCCGGCAGGTAGAGCCTGATCCACTTTGCATGACTGGCAAATGTGACAGCAACGAACAAATTTTGCTACTTCTCGATAGCAACCTGGCCAGTAGTAATTATTAGCAATCCTCATATACGTTTTCTGTGTTCCCAAATGCCCTGGTTGCGGTTCATCATGTGCTTCCTTCAGGATCATTTCTCTTTCAGTTTCAGATGGGACCAACTTCCAAGCGTTCAGGTCTTCAGTCAGAGTAGAAATAACGGGATCGGGACGATGATAATAGAGTTTACCATCGGTGATTCGCCAATTCGGGAAGCGTCCTGGGAATTCGGTGACCGAGAGGTAACGGCGTGTATACCACGAGGCTTCGGTCTCTTCGGCAGTATAGAGGACTTCTTCGGGGGCTGATTCTGACTCGACGGTGAAGGTGACAGGGATTCGTGAGAGAGCATCCGGTACATGATGTAGAGCTCCTTTTCGGTGTAGTATATCGAAGTCGTATTCTATTAGGGCCAACGCCCACCTTGCTAGGCGACTGGTTGGGTTCTTCAGAGAGTGGAGCCATCTAAGACTACTATGATCCGTTATGACGGTGAAATGATAGCCCTCCAGGTAAGCTCTGAATTTCTGGATCCCCCAAGTTACGGCGAGACATTCCTTTTCTGTTGTCGTGTAATGGCGCTCTGCAGTTAAGAGGGTTCTGCTGGCGTAAGATACGACGTGTTCAACATTGTTGATTTTCTGAGTCAGTACAGCTCCTAGGCCAACATCACTTGCATCCGTCTGAAGTTCAAAGGGGTAGTCGAAATCAGGTCGGGATAAAACGGGCGCGTCTACGAGGCTATGTCGCACTCTCTCAAAAGCGTCTTGTTGTTGTCGGTCCCATCGCCATTTTTGCTTTTTACAAAGCAATTTGTTGAGTGGGGCTGCTAGGGTGGAATACTGAGGGATAAATCGACGATACCAACTTGACATTCCTAAGAAGCGTCGTAACTCTTCCACATTTTGAGGTGCGGGATAGTTTTTAATAGGGGCTACTTTTTCCGGATCAACCAATAAACCTTTTTCATTGACAATGAATCCAAGGTAACGGACTTGTGGGACCACAAATTCGCACTTATTCGGATTGATCTTGAGGCCAGCGGTGTTTAGTTTATCAAGGACGATTGACAGCCATTCCAGGTGTTCTTCAAAAGTTTCTGTGACTATTATTATATCATCAAGATAGGCAAAGCAATAGGGATCCATTTCGGGGCCTATCAGACGGTCCACCATGCGCTGGAAGGTTGCTGGGGCATTGGTTAATCCAAACGGCATTCTTTTAAATTGGAACAGTCCACGTCCTGGAATGGCAAAGGCAGTTTTGGCTTTGCTTTCGTTCGATAAGGGTATTTGCCAAAAACCTTTATGTAGGTCTATCTTCGAGATATAACGGGCTTTCCTTAGTTTTCCCAAGATGGCGTCCATCTGAGGGAGGGGGTATGCGTCTCGTTTAGTTAGAGAATTCAATTTTCGGAAGTCAAGGCAGAATCGATACTCTCCGTTTGGCTTTTTAACCATTACGATCGGGTTAGACCAATCACTATCAGAAGGTTCTACAACGTCGTCTGCTAACATTTGTTCTAGTTCCGCTACCGTGGCTTCCATTACTTTAGGGGAGACCATATAGCAACGTTGTTTAACGGGTGTGTTGTTTCCGACATCTATAGTGTGTGTCGTCAAGTGGGTTAGTCCTGGTTTATCTGGGATCTCTGGCAATTTCTCCCTTAAGAATTTCGCTAAGATTTCTCTTTGAGTAGTGTCCAATTCCATTAATCCAGCACATTTCTCTAGATCTGTTTCTTTGACTTCGAATCTGTAGGTTTTCTTGGGTTTACTCTTGAATACCCAAGTACTGGTTTCAAAGTCGACCTGTATTTTGTAATACTTTAGGAAATCCAATCCCAAGACCAAAGGTTCCTTTAATGAGTCCAAAATTCGTACTCGTAGAGGTTTGGATCGGCCATTAAGTGATACGGGTAAAATTACTTTTTTCGAGACAGTCAATAACCTGCCATTGGCTAACTGGACAAATCCAGCTTTTTCGATAGTTGGTATTTTTAATTTCTTGATTAGATCCAGGCAACATGGTCCGATAAAGGTTCTAGAGGCTCCACAATCTACCAATGCTCTCACAGCCTTTGTACATCCGTGGATCCGGAGATCTCTAGACCTCTATTCGCCAGTTCTATTTCTAGTTCTCTAGAATTAAGGCTGTCTATCCAGCTCCGTTCCTGGCTAGGCATTTTATACTGCCCACACAGCACCGGAAATTCCCTGAATTTTCCCTGAATATTCGTCAACATTTCTCGAATATTCGAACTTAATATTCAGGGAAGTTTCGTGGAAGCAGTAAAATGTCCGCCTAGAATAATATTGGGCGCGAAATTTCCCTGAAAATGTATTTCCAATTTTCAGGGAATTTCTGCCTCTAATATTCCTTGAAAACTCAGGGAAAGTTAAAAAAAATTTCTAAAATTTTTTTTAATCTGGTAATTGATCAAAAAAATATGTTATATTCGACATCCGTGGGATTCTAGAAAATTAAAAACTACTGCGCAGCCGTAAGTGTCATAGAATCCAAGTTCGACCAGTGCGCATCAAGTTAAGTGAATATACGAATACTATGAATATTGGAGGAATGTTAGATGCGGAAATTCCCTGAAAATTAGAAATACATTTTCAGGGAAATTTCGCGCCCAATATTATTCTAGGCGGACATTTGACTGTTTCCACGAAACTTCCCTGAATATTTAGTTCGAATATTCGAGAAATGTAGACGAATATTCAGGGAAAATTCAGGGAATTTCCGGTGCTGTGTGGGTGGTAAAAGAAATAAAAGATTACCGAGGTTAAAACTCCAGTAGGGGTAATAAATTCAAATTGTTCGGGTAGGCTTTCCTTTTTGGAGAGAATAGATTGGTTGTGTAGAAAGAATTTTTGCTTGACGCCGTAACAAAAAAAATCCTTTTTTCAATATTGAGCTTTAAACGATCCAATCAAAAAAAAAAGAACTTCAAATTCCAATCACTAAGTCATCAAGTTTTTTTTAAAAAAAAATTTTAAGACAAATATAATCTTAAATCGAAAACCCTTGAATAACCATTTTTTTTTTTTTGTTTTTTTGTTTTTAATTAAATCATTAATACCAAAAGAATACATTTTAATATTAACTATCAAACAATTAAATTTCTAAATAATGATTTTAAACAATTTAATTTAAAACCAATATTTTATAAAATTCAATTCTTGCCACGAAATCCCTTTAAAATAATCATGAAAAATAAATTTTTAATATTAATTCCAAACAGTTTAATTTTTATATCAAAAGTTTGAATGACTAGAATTTAAAGAAAATTTTAATTTTAATTTTTAATTTTAAAAATTCAGTTTCAAAATAAGAATCGTTAAATAATTAATTTTTATAACAAAAACCCTTATAACTAGAATTTAAAGAAAATTTTATTTTCAATTTTCAACTTTAAACAATTTAATTTGCAAAATTAAAACTTTTAAATAATTAATTTTTATATCAAAAACTAGAGTAACTAAAATTTAAAGAAAATTTATTTTTAATTTTCAATTTTAAACAATTTAATTTGCAAAATCTAAACTTTTAAATAATTAATTTTTATATCAAAAACTAGAGTAACTAAAATTTAAAGAAAATTTATTTTTAATTTTCAATTTTAAACAATTTAATTAACAAAATCTAAACTTTTAAATAATTAATTTTTATATCAAAAACTTGAGTACCTAAAATTTAAAGAAAATTTTATTTTTTATTTTTAATTTTAAAATTTCAATTTCAAAATAAGAATCGTTAAATAATTAATTTTTATAACAAAAACCTGAATAACTAGAATTTAAAGAAAATTTTATTTTTAATTTTCAACTTTAAACAATTTAATTTCAGTATTTTTGAGTATTTCAAAAGGGTACAATATTTCGCTTTTTCGCAGAATATCATTATCTGTGATTCACTCTTCGGGTGAATCACTCGGGATTTGTTTTTAGGGCTATTATCCAAGCGTGTTTAAAATAGGACAGCCATACCAAAGAATTTTATAATTGGGAGTTGATTGTTACATTTCAGATATTCTATAAACAGGGAAATCAGTCGGAGATATTTGGCGATAGTAATATTTAGAGATTATCATAATAGGGGCAATTACCTTTATAGGTTTCTCAAATACGTTTCACAAAACAATACAAAATCAGTAAGCAAAAACTCTCACGAAATTCCGAAAATATTCCTACGTAGTAGGAAAGCAAAAAAAGCACACACAACAAATATTCGACCTGAGAAAACTTCACTGAAAGGAGGTTAGATGAATTTGAGCAGCCAACTTATAAAAGTTTCTTAAATAATCTATACTATAGTTCTTCTAAAATTTTAAAATTCTAAAATAATCAACAATTTCAAAAAAAAAATTTAATTTTCACCATTTTCAAAAATTTAAATTTTCACAATTTTCAAATTTTTATAATTTTCAAATTTTCAAATTTTTTTTTTCTTACAATTTCTAACATTTTCTAATTTTCTAAAATTTTCATAATTTTCAAATTTTCAAATTTTTTACAATTTCTAACATTTTCTAATTTTCTAAAATTTTCATAATTTTCAAATTTTCAAATTTTCTAAAATTCTCATAATTTTCAAAATACGAGTATAATTTCTTGCTTTGGCGGGGCCCCACGTTGGGCGCCAAAATTTGTAATGAGCATTTTTAATTAATAATAATAAAGTTAAAAAATATAAACAGAATGTCCCACTTACCTAAAGATAATCAACATAAGGCAAAAACAATGGAAAACAATATAGATCTAATGATAATTAAAATGTCAACAAATAAATAATAAAATTATATTAATCATAATAACAATGAAATTAATAAAAATTTCTAGATCTGATAGTCTAGATTCTAGTCTTTCTTGCTCAGAACAATTGGGAGGGGGGCAAAAGAGAGGAAATAGTGTGTGGTCATGCCCTTTTATTAACGCGAAATAGAAAAAGGTTAAAATGTCAGGCGCCAGTCCTTTCTTGGGACATTTACAAAAACACCAACAAAAGAAACTAATAGGAAGTAGAAACTGAATTCCAACAAAAAAAAGGGGGGAGACTAAATCTCCAAAAAGTCAGACCCAAAAATAGCTAATGCAAAAATCAATAAAATAAATAATACGGGAAATACTTAAAATTAGAAAGAGAAATTTACTTGAAAATCAAACTATCAAAGTTCATAGAGAATCACTTGAGAATGAGAGAGGAACGAACAAGAAGGACGCGACACAATCTATAATAGGGGAAAGAGAGAGAAAGGAAATTCCGGGTAGCTCAGGGCCGCATGGCCCTCGGCACAGAGCGTCGTGGTTCGAAGAAATTATACTCGTCAAGTAATGTTCATAACTATCAAAACAATTTATTAATAACTTTAACTTAGAGAGAGTTTACAGAGCAAATTACAACATAAACAAAAATCTATAGTTATACCTCATTTCAACTCTACTTTCTCAGGTCGACATCTTTTAACGCTAAAGTGGTTCGGTTACGCAATTTTTAAGATTAATAAACTAGAATTTCCACATGGGGAACGGGGCAAGCCATAACATTCGAGACTTCTTTCGGACGGGTAGTTATCTAAAGGAGGTAACGTGGCACAAAAAAAAATTTTAGTCTTGAGAGGTTGGTAACAGCAAAAATAAAGAGGGTAACGGGCGAATTAACAGATCTATAGTGGGTTGGTAACAGCATAAATAAGAGGGTAATTACTGATTAACATGGGGCAAATAAATAAATATACTTTTTATGGAGTCGGACACGATTTAGGTCAGAGGTAACATATTGAGGGTTAATAAATATAATTTTCCTGGGGTCGTTAACACATTTTAGGTAAGAGGTAACATGTTGGGGGTCAATAAATATAATTTTCCTGGGGTCGGTAACACATTTTAAGTAGGAGGTAACATGTTGAGGGTCAATAAATATAATTTTCCTGGGGTCGGTATCACAACAAAAAAAAATATAACAGGGCGCATAAAGGGTAATAAAAAGGTAGAAGTTAATTAGAATATAATAAAACTTACTGAGATATCCCAGCACATTTTCGGACAAGGAAACGAAGAGAAAAAGAAACTAATATATTCAAATTAACAGAAAAGGAGTCAATAATCTTCACGAGATTTAGTAAGAAAAGAATGAACTAAATATTTCGATAGAAAAGAGCCAAAGATTCGCGGAACTTAAACTCCCTTGTCCAAACATGTGGCCGGCCGAACCATTTACAAAGAAGGAGAAATTTTACAATAATCGACGCTACTTACATTTTGTTCTCGTCAAAGTTGATCACAAACGGTCCTCGATGACGATCACAATTAAGAAAAGAAACTTAAATATCGTTCAAATACACTAAATACAATAAAAAGAAATTTTCACTGCGGAAAAGATTTTCTAACTCTCGATGCGTCCGTTGCCGGTGCTTGCTGAGTTGAAAGAGAGCGATGGTTCCTCTCCTCGTGAGCACGCTAGACAGCTTCGCTCTCCCCTCTCCCCGTAGGTATCCTCCGGATATTTCGTATTTCTTCGCTGACAGGAGCGTAGTCGCTGAAGAAAGTCGCTGGCCAGAGACGATCTTTAATACAGGTTTCAGCTTCCTGTTTTTGGTGATTTTTAACCCTTGACTCCTTCGTCGTCAACCTCCGAGGAATGGGTAACAAAATAGACTCTCTCATTCGTGATTTCCGGGGAGTCGGAGTTACGATTTGAGATTGAGTTCTAGGTGTCAAATAGCTCGGGCCTGAGCTACAGATTGTCTCTACTACGTTAGAGAAATGACGAATAAATTCGCCTGTAAAATGTATTCTTTTCAGACAACTTTCGAGTTTTCGGGAACTCGAAAAATAGTAATAAACTACTATTTAACGTGAGGTTGCTTTGGTAGACGATTATTTTACAGGTTGGGTATAAAAATTTGGTAACGACAATTTAACAAGTGGGGATATGTTGAATAACTAGGTAACTTCCTGTAGCGGGGAGGATGGAAGAAGCGAATTGGCGCAGGCGCAGGCAGCTTTGGCACGTTCGAACAGCAAGCGGGAAACTTCGTACTCCTTGAGCAGCTCGACAGGAATATAACAAACAAAATTCGACGAACAAAATTATTAGAAAGATTCTTATTTACTAAATTGAGACGTCGACCTGAGAATTTTTGCGAGTACCGGCAACTTGGCTAATTTTAATAACAAAATACTTATTTAATTTATCTAAAAGATCACTTTGTCAACTCAAGAAAATTGCAGCGTCACACTAGCTATTACATATTAATAATTTATGTATTAGTTATTGTTAATAATTTGCTACAATAACTAACTTTATAAGAGAGGAAAAGTATCAGAAGATCACAAGAGCAAAGGAGTTCTTTTTTCTAACACGTGATAATTGTTATTACTCATTTATAATTACTTTTCATCGTCCTCGATGAATTTCGATTAATCTTGTGGATGTTTGGTCTCTCTTTTCTTGGTATATATTCATTAATTAGTTGGTATGCTAACACGATATAGTCCTTGGCTGAGTAGCACCATCCGATGACGAATTTTCCCATGATGTGTTGTTTTCAAGGAAGTGAAAAGATGTTGTAAATGTATTTAGCAACTATAACTGCTAATACCACTAGGCAAATTTTAATGAAGGTCCACACGTGGTCCGTTATTTGGAAGACCCATCCAATTATGGGTATATTCATTCTAGAAGGTGGTTTTCTAATCTGAAAACATTGTTCATACTTTAGTTTCTATTTTATTAGAGTGTTAATTTAGTGTTGATTGCTTGAAATCATAAATCTTGACAAAAACAATTGACAATTATTACTTTAATAATAATAATAATAATAATAACAATCAGTGTTACAATATTAATAATAATAATAATAATAATAATAATGTTTATAATTGTGACAATTATTAGAATTTTAATCACGGTAACACCATCTCAACCGTAGTTCTAACAGCAATAATAATTATTATTTTATTTATAATTTCAAATAATCTGTAGAAATTTAAAATTTTGCGAATTTTATTAATTCATTCATAAAATTAATATATTTATATTTCTCGACAATGTTTTCTCTTTGTGGTGTTGGTGTACTTGTTTTGATTTTTATGCTATTTGTAGTGAGATTCGAAAATCTTTTATTATTAGCGATAAGAATATTAAAATGAGGTAAAATGCAGAGGTGCCAGGGAGCGAGACCAAATGCATTTGCGCATGTCTGCGGAAAGTTCAGCCATTGGTCAAATTGAGCTGCCTCATTTAAAATTGTTTTATTAAAGCCTTTTCAAACTATCCCGCTAATCTCGACGAATGGCAGAACTTTCCGCAGACCGTCGCAGATGCGTTAAGTCTCGCTCCCTGGCATCTCTGGTAAAATGAGTCTTTAATTTAAAACAGAATTTGTTGATCAAGTGCAGAGTAATAAATAATAAATTAAACTAGGTGGTCAAAATTTATTTAAAAGATAATTATGAAAATAATTACTGTTTTCACAAGAGTTTCACAATATTTAAACATTTAACCTTTTAACTCTTAGAAGAGATGGATGGCGGAGTAGTAGGGATAGGAACCAAAACTTGATATAGGAGTTTACAGCTCTCTAGCAAAAATGAAGATAATAGAAGGAGGTTCCATAATTAGAAAGTGATCTTTCCCAAAAACTGGTGAGGGGTGGGGGTTCTCAATGTAAAATCGGCGAAAAGGCTAAAAGTGTATGTTCGGGCGTTAGGAGTGGAATTTGTGAGTAAGGCCAAATCGACAAAAATTGAGCTAAGACAAGTAGGAACCGGAACCAGGAGTTAAAATTCCCATTTTGACTAATGGGAGGGCAGGGGGGCACGACAGTTATACAAGGAATGCTTGATGGAATATATAGTTTACTTGCTTTCAATTAGTGTCATCAATAATTTCTTATTTTGTTCATTTAATTATTTATTAATAATTAATAATTTTAGTTGCAATAATTAAAATTTAATATAGGTATCTTATATTAATATTGTTTAAAATATACTTAATCATTTATTTATAGTTATTTGGTTTTACAATTATTGTTAATATTTATTATTTAATGACTTATGTGTACAATGATATTCAATATATTTATATGAGATATATTAAATTTACTTAAATGTTTAATTTTACTCTACAAGCTGATTATAATAGATTGCTAGTTAACGTTAATATTTAAAATAATTATCATAAGCATTATAATATAGAATATAATATATAGTATAATTATAAACATTATTGTTTAAACTACATATATCATAATTCTTGTTATGCTACACTAAAGCATTTTTAGTTTTAATGAATATATAATTAATGTTGCAACTTAATTAAATTATGATAGACTAGGTGAAAATCATAGGTCAAATGTAATAGTTGTTTAAAGTTTAATTATTTAATATTTGGGACAAAATACAATTAAGTTTTATAAGTAATATATGTATGCTCTGAACTGTACGTTTTAGATAAATTAATGAAATGATTATGTGGTTATATATAGTTATTTTAATCTTAATTACTGTTTTTTTTATTTCTTAATAGAGTAGTATACTTATTTTATTATTAGGATGCATTATTATTAATCATGAGACAATTGTGATTTTTTTTTATAATATTATTGATAAATAGTTAGTATTTTAATTATTTATTTCGAATCATGTATATTTAAGCATTATTATAAAATATATACATACTCTTTTTTATTTCATTCTTTTGTTTTACTAATTATAATGTTATGTCCGGAAGGGACAAACTACAATTAATAATTTTATTAATTTACCCCTGATTCATTTACAAAGCCCACGGGCGTTGAACTAAGGGAACAGGGAAAAGAAGGTCCACTGAACAATACGCATCAGTTACATTGAATTATAAAGACACATCAAATTTATTAATTAAATTACAATTTGAATTAATTGAAGAATTAGTCAAGTGGTTGAGAAAATGGTTGAGAGATTGGTTGAAAGATTGGTTGAAAGAGGAAGAATCCTTGACAAAATCGAATCCTTGATTAGTTGAATTGTTGTTCACTGAAACAATGAACGACTTTTAAATATAAAAAGCATTCAATTTACGGGGAGGCAGAAAAAATAAAATGTAAATTCTTACTTTTATTATGAATCTGTAGGGTGTGAGTCGTCCCCACAAAAAGTCTCCAAGTGCAGGTTTCGTGAGACACCCACGGTAATTTATGGGCTCCAGTCGTCTAGGGCTCGAGATGACCCAACAAGTGGAAAGGTCCAGGCACCGGAAAAATACTTGTAGAGACCCAAATCCAAGTTACGTTGCAAGGGGATAATTTAAACCGTGACTTGTGACACAGAAACCGTGACTTGTGGAAAGTGTAGTTCGCTGGTTCACATGAACTGTGCAAATGTAAACATCACCAAAAAACAATTTGAAAGAATAAAAAAGGGCACAGAGGTGTTTTTTTGTTCTAAATGCAAAGGACTTAAGAGTGGCGACATCTCTTTGGAGAATAGTGTTACTTTATTGTCATCTAATAACGACAAAATATCTAATGATAAATCTCATGCTGTGACTACACAGCATGACCTTTCATCAAGTACATCGGTCCTGTCACCTGCCGTCTTAGAAGCTATACGGGTTGCGGTAGAACAGGGGCATAAATCGGCTTTTGAAGAATTTGAAAACAAGATTGCTTCCATGTTTACTAATTTTATCAGTGAACAAAAAACACTTAATGCGGAACTTAATAACACAGTGGCTGCTATGAAAATTAGTACTGCTGAAAATTCAGATAAAATTGCTTCCATTGAGACCTTAACATCTGGACATTTAGAGTTGCTGCAGAAAACAAAATTGGAAACAGAGGAATTAAAATCCAGAATAGAACTTCTTGAAAGAAATTTAAATACCCAGGAACAAATATCGTTCCAGAATTCGTTAGAAGTTCATGGATTACCTGTAAAACTTAATGAAAATCTCATATCCATATTTTGTGATCTAACCAAAGCATTAGGTATTTCCATTGACAGCAGAGATATTTCGAATATTTACAGAGTACGAAAGACGGATAATTCTAATAACTCTCAATATCCAGCGACTATAATGGTTAAACTCTCGAGACAAAATCTCAGAGACGACATTATTCAGAAGAGGAAAAGGTTGTCGGATTTTACAACTTCTAGTTTTGGCTGGCCGGATATGGATAAACATCCTATTTTCATTCGTGAACCTCTCTCGATGTTGAACAGAAGAATTTATTCGGCAGCTCTTTCCCTCAGAAGAGAAAACAAAATTAAATATTTGTGGATATCGGGAGGAAAAATTTTTTGTCGTCGTGAGGATGGTGCGTTAAGATTGCAGTTGACCAGCCTTCGAGATGTCGACCGCTTTAAGTAGCAACTACAGTGTATCTCTACGACTGAATTTTTTATTGTATCACTTGCTATGGTATGCTTTTTTTTGTTTTTAGATCTTTGCGATCTCTTGTTGTTTTGTTATTTAATCAAATCAATTAGCTATTTTTTCTATTTATATTTTATTAAAAAATCTATTGGTTATGTAGAGCAAACTTTCTTTTATGTTCTATTGATATTTTATACGCCAATATTTCTGAGTTTTTATTTGCGATGTGCAGTATTTATTTTCCATCCTGTTATACTTAATTATTCGGATGGTACTTTTAAACTATTACTTTTGTTTAAATATTTCTTTAATTTGTTTCATGAATTTCATTTCAAATATCTGTTCTCTATCTGCCTGATACCTTTTGCTTTTAAATGACAGTCTTATCCATCTGTCACGTTAATGCCCAGTCTCTTTTGGCACATTTTCTTGAATTTAAGAAATTTTTCAGTTCATGTTTATATCAAATTATTGCCGTATCTGAGACGTGGTTGTATACACCAATTGATCCATCTTTTTTAGTCGAACTTGACAATTACATGCTCTTTCGCAGAGACAGAGAGGAACGAAGAGGTGGTGGTGTGTGCGTATATGTTCATGTAAGTTTGCATCCAAAAATAGTGTCAATGAGCGCACATCATTCTTATCCAGTATCGGAGTTTCTTTTTATAAAAGTTGAATTGCAGAAAGAATCAGCATTATTTGGTGTTGTATATAAGCCCCCAAATGCTTCATTTGGAGATCAATTTGAGACTTTAATGTATTCTCTATTTTCAAATTATAATAACATAATAATTACGGGTGATTTTAACACAAATCTCAATGTTACAAATAATAAAACTAAATATCTTACATCTTTACTATATTCAACAGGACTATCTATTGTTCCCCACACATCTACACACCATACTGCTACCTCTAGTACCCGAATTGATTTATTTGCAGTTGAAAATTTGGATAAAGTTAAATTTTTTTCACAGCATTCAGTTTCTTTTCTGTCTGGGCATGATTTAATACATATTGATTTTGAATTTCCTGCAGTGGATTTTGCAAATAACAATGGAAGAAGTATTCGAAATCTTAATAACTTAAATGAAACAGATTTGATTCATTATTTGTCGCACCAAGATTGGGGGAGTCTATTTGCCAGTACAGATATTGACTGCAAAGTCAATATACTTTGCACTTGTTTACTTTCAGCCTATGATCTCTTTGCTCCATTGCATAGTCCACGTATCAGGAATAGACATCCACCATGGATGACTAGTGAAATTAAATCTTTGATAAGAGAAAGAAATCGGGTTTATCAAAAGTATAAAAGAACTAAAAATGATATTATTCATGCAGAATTTCGGAAACTTCGAAACTTGACTCAGACCAAAGTTAGAGATGCTTGTCATGAATATAACCGGAAAATAATTATGAATGCAAATAAATCGGACAATTTATGGTCTACTTTAAGAAAACATAGCCTAATTTCATCAAAAAATGAGATGATAGATCAAAATTTTCTCTTAAATGATTTTCTAAACATTTTTTCTGTTTATCCTGTTCTACCCTTAACGTCATCTGTTGTTTCTAGTGTTACGGATGGTTTTGATTGTGGGAAATTTTTTTTCCTAGACATCTCTCCAGAATGTTTATTAAAGAATATATTGGAAATTAAAACCAATGCAACGGGCTTTGATGGGATTTCTATTAAAATGATCAAGTTAGCACTTCCCATTATTTTCCCTATCCTACTCCATATCTATAACTACTCACTTCAGATAGGTATTTTTCCCAGTGTTTGGAAATATGCTACTATTTGACCGATTCCGAAAATACCAAAACCTACGGTAGTCTCTGAATTTAGACCTATTTCCATTTTGTGTGCTCTTTCAAAACCACTTGAACGAGTAGTACACAAGCAAATGACTGATTATCTAAGTTCTGCTGGATTGAAGGATCCTTTGCAATCTGGTTTTTGTCATAAACGCAGCACTAGTACAGCGTCACTTAAATTTACCACTGACATTAAATCAGCAATGGACAACAAAGAAATTACTATTGCTGTCTTTTTTGACTTTACTAAAGCCTTTGATCTGGTTGATCATAATTTACTGTTGCATAAACTAAGATCGTTCAATTTATCAGAGGCTGTACTTGCTTGGTTTAAATCATACCTTAATAATCGTATGCAAAGAGTTTCTAATTGTAAAGGGGAAGTATCAAATTGGGTAAAAGTTAAGTGTGGAGTACCTCAAGGTTCCTCCCTCGCTCCTTTGCTTTTTAATTTATTTGTAACTGACCTAGGTCAATATTGGGTATCAGGAGACAGTTAAGGATCTTGGATTGATACTTGATAGATCACTGACTTGGAAAGAGCATGTACTTGGAATTTGTCGTAAAACTTTTGTAACACTAAGACAATTATTTAAAAACAGAGATTCTTATTCAACATCAACTCGACTAATATTGGTTAAATACACTAATATGAATAGTGAAATTCATGGTGTTGTAAATTCTGAACATAATTTTCCAGTGGTTTCAGAAAACCAAGGTTCCAGTGAATGGTTCACAGGACTGAACCAATACGGAAGTGCACCTCAAATAGGAGGTGATGAAACCTCAGAATATTTTGACAATTTAAGATTGAGTGGGCAGTTTTTCACTGAGAATGTTGAATTTAAACAAATTCCGAATGAAGCACTTCATGAGAATCCGGGACCAAGTTGTTCATATATGGTTAAGGATATTAGATAAACTAGAAATTCAACCGCAACACTTCATGAAAATCCGGGACCAAGTTGTTCGTATATGGTCGAGAATATTGGATCAAATGGAAGTTCAACCGCAACACTTCATGAAAATCCGGGACCAAGTTGTTCGTATATGGTCGAGAATATTGGATCAAATGGAAGTTCAACCGCAACACTTCATGAAAATCCGGGACCAAGTTGTTCGTATATGGTCGAAAATATTGAATCAAGTGGAAGTTCAACCGAAAGTCTTCATGAAAATCCGGGACCAAGTAGATCCATAGAAAGGGATTTAAATGAAACAGCGATGATATATGTAAGCGACAATCACAGGGATGATTTGGAAATAATTTTTCCATTACCATTAAACATTTCTCACAAGAAAGTTATAACACAATCCAGAATCTGGAAAAAGTATAATTATGGTTTTAAAATATTTTTCCTAAGAGATGGAAAAAGATGGTTTTTACCAAGATGGTGGTCATGCTTTACCCGAAATGTACAGCGGGAAGTTTATCAAGAACTAATGACCGAAATCGAGGTACAAGGTGTGAGAGGAGTGTTTTTATTAAGGAATGTTCATTGCAGATTTGAAGATAAAATACTGACCCAGGTAATTAATATTATATCATATGTAGGTTATGTGTAGTTATAGGGATGATTATTATTGTGAATTCTTGGTGTTTCATAGTGCTTTTGCGTTCTTCATTTCAGGTTAGAAAGGCGTCAACGTCTTTTTTAGGGACAAAAAGATATATAAGAACACACCCGACAATTGACACAGAATTTGGTGTTTTTGAATTCCCTTTGAGATTTCATGGATTTCCAAACGAGGTTTTTAAAGTGTTAAAAAAATTGCTGCTTGAGGCATTAAGAGCAGGGAAAGATTCGTTTGTGTGTGAGGATTCACATTTTAAAATAGACGGATGTTTTATTATAGAGGTAAAATACAATGCTTTTCAATTTTATTCACATTTTTTTTCTCTTTTGCATGCATCACAGATACATATTTCTTTTTTTTTAGACACACATGGCAACGCGACAAAGACGACAGTTATATTATTGTAATAAAAAGAAATAGTCAAATTTTGAAGTTTTCCTCTGTCTACGTTCATACCTTCATTTATTATTTTTGTAATTAAATAATTTGTATTTTATATGTAAAAATAAAACTTTATTAATTGTATGCATTGTACCTTATCCAATTATTCCATAAAATTCCCCTCCTTTATATTTTAGTTTATGATTAAAAAAATTTTTAATATTGTTTTATAAAGATAATTTGAATTAAAAATAATTTAAAATTTATACTTATTAGTTGACTCAATTTAATATTGTTTTACAAGGATAATTTGAATTTAAAATAATTTAATATTTTATTAATCGATTCAATTTTAACGTTATTTTGATAAAACTGTAAACAAAATACAACTTTATAGCAGGGCTGCTATAAAAGTGAAAAAGGTATGTACCAGGTTATGACAAGGTATGTATAAAATTCTTGATAGATAATCCTGTTGACTAAATTATAATATTTCAATCTCTAAGATTTTGGTTTTATATTTTCTTATTACTCAATTTTCTGTAGATTAAGATAATTGTTGCTAGATTAAATTTTGTGAATTGATTCTTATTTATTATAATTTATTACAAGTTAATAAACACAAAGAAATTTCAGAGAATAAATCAGATTTAAATATTTAAACTTCCAAACAAATTTTATAATTTCCTTTCCTTTCCTTTTTTTTTTTTTTTTTTTGAACAATACAAAGTTTAATTTGTGACAAATTATTATTCAGAATTTTTACCAATATAAATTACAGTCTTTAAACTATCTCAATTTCAATGAACCAAAATCACAATATGTATAACCAAGGTTTCAAGATTCATGACTCATATCTATTTCATTCTTAACGGTGAAAAATTTACAAATCAATATTTCAATTTAATTAATATATTTAAAAATTAATAAAAATGTTCAGCTCAATTTACTTAATACGAATTTAAATTATTTTAAACTTTAATTAGTATGAACTATAAATTATTTAAATTCTAATAATAATTCAAAACTTTCAAGTGCTCAAACTTTACTCAATTCATATTCAAAACATTAGAAACCTGAAATACTTTGAAACTTTAAGAAAACATGAACTAGATATTCCAAAAATTAAATTATGAGAAACTTGCATTGTATCAAGACTTTAATTGATTCCAATTTTGATTTATTTTGTTTGAACAGGTTCTGTTATGATTCTAAGGTTTTGGTAAATTCTCGGTTTCTCCTTTAGTGCAATTGTTAAAATATTTGAAATTATATTGGCTGGCAAAATTGCAGCACCACACCACGTCAAAATCTATTTATTAAATTTTGCACATTTATTATGTCTTGAGACTCCTGAAGGTTCAAAATTCCAGAGGTTACATGATTAGAACACATAATCTCAATATATCCATAACTATTATACCTCTTTGCGTTTCAGTCACACGATAGTGTGATGAAATATTCTGACGTTTCTGAAATTGCAAGGGATATTGCAAGGTTAGGTAGAGTTGACAGTGGCGCACTCAGGCATTATGAGAAATTCACACGTATAGCCAGAGATCGGAAATTGACGTGTCTTTTTGGTTTTCGAGGTAGAACACGTAGGACACGCAATATACGCAGAAAAAAATAGAAAACCCAGGTAAAATACGTTTCAAAGATAGTGTCTGAGAAAAACATTAAATAACAATTTAAAATCATAACATTAATGATTATTATTTAAGAAGTATAGAGTACAAATTAAAGAGCAAATTTTCTAGATAATCTTTTCTTCAATAAAAGAAAAATTTAAAAACAATTACAGGTCAGATTTGTATTTTAAATATTATAAATTACGTATAATTTAATTTAAAAGCACGTAGATTACATTAAATAAACAACCTCCCGATCTTTGCGTACACCTGTCAAACCACGTACAGAATTCGACAACTATAGTCAAATATTTAGGAATTTTGATTATATATATAAAATTACTAAATTGGCAAAACATTTTTGCAATTTTGAGGATTGATTGAACATTAATATAAGCCAATCGCATGTATCAATAACTAAAATTTTCATTTTAATATAAAAGGAAAGTGCCTCATATAGTAATGAAAATATTAATATATGAAACAAATAAATAAATGAGGTTATGAAGATACTGTACTTTTATCTAAACTAAAGTTTGAATGATTTATTTCAAAGATAAATTTTAAGATCTTTTAAACTAAGTTTTCTCTGATTATTTATTTTATTTTGATAATTCTTCAAGTATTTATTAATTTTGAAGCTATGATTATAAGCTTTGTATTAGAAATCTAAGAATCACCATAAATTCAATAATCTAGTAAAAATAAACACTCAATTTTTACCAAATTTATTAAATACTTTATTATTTAAAAATATTTTAATTAATGGATGTTTCTTCCTTAATTCGTTAATTTTAGGAGCAACATTTAATGTTCAAATTCGAATACATCCAAATTAAATTAAAAACAGTTTTAATTTTAAACAATGGAAATTTTCATCATTTGTATATTGAATTCATAAAAAGTTTTATTTATTTAAATTTTAATAGTTCAAATTTTAATTAATCTCAAATTCCATCAGTTTAAACTTTTTTTTATTCATAACATTTGAAAATATAAAATAAATTTGTCTTCTGTTTCCGGTACCGTACAGTAGTGCACGCGTTTGTGAAGGGTAAATTGTTTTTTGGAAAATTTGGTTATTATTAGTTAAGGGTGGGTAGTGGTGTGAGTGAAAAGTGATGTGCAAAGTAAGGTGAATGGTTAAAAAAGAATGTAAGTAGAAAATAGAGTGAATGGAAAAGATAAAGAAGGTAAAAGGAAAGCGTGAATTGTGAGGTTAGGTGGAAAGAGTGGGGCGTGAGTGCGAGAGATAGAGTGAATGACGAGGAGAGCGAATGAACTGTAGGTAAGGTAGGAATCTAGAATGGCGAAATTTGACTCAAGTAGTATAAGCGGGAAAATATCGGAGATACGAAATATTATAGGCGAAATAAGAAAGGGAAAAGACGGGGAAATTATGAAGTGTCAGGACTGCATCGACTTACTTGAGTTTGTCAAGTTGTTGGTAAAAAGGTTCGATAAAGAATAGATAGAGGTGTGGGACAGAATAGAGATTGATAGGGACATAGAAGAAAAAAGAGATAAGCAGACAAGGGTAATAAAAAAGGAGATAGAAGGGATGGAAAGGAATTTAAAAAAGTGTGAGGAAAATTGGAAAATGGAAAAAGAAAATATGTGGAAGAGAATGAATAAATTAGAGAAAGAAATATCGGATTGGAGTGAGGGAGATGGGAAGAATGAGAAGGGCGGATTGGAGGTTGTAGAGATAAGGGAAAAGGAAGAAAGTAGAGAGAAGAATGGAGAAGTAAGGGATCATAATTTAGAAAGGAAAATATAAGAGTTAGCGAGTCAGGTTGAGTTGCTCGAAAGGGAAAAAAGAAAGCTGAATATCGTGATTAGAGGTTTGGAAGTAGGGTGTAGGTAAGGCAAAGAGGAAGTAGAAAGATTGCTTACAGGAATTGGGGCCAAGGTAAAAATTAAAAAGGTTACGGGAATTAGAGGAGTAGATCAGGGGACAATAAAATTGTGGATAGTGGAGTTGGAAAATGAGGAGGACAAATATGAAGTCATGAAATTAAGGGGAAGGTTGAGAGGGAGTGGCAAGAGGATAGATGAAGATAGAACATGGAGAGAGAGAAGGATAAGGTGGTTCTTGGAAGAGAAAGCGTGGACAGAAAGAAGAAAAGGGGGTGAGGTAAGGATGGGGAGAGATTGTGTCTGGGTGGATGGAATAAGATGGAAAGTGAGGGAAGAGACAGGAGAGGTTATAAAAGTGTGATTGTGTGTAGGTATGGAGTGCATGGGTATGTTAGGAATGGAAGAAAGTGTGGGGTTAAATAACGAAAGTGGAATAAATGGAGAAGTGGGAAAAAAGAGTGGATAGTAAGGAGTGAGTGAGAGAGTATAGTAAAAGGTAAAAGGGTGGTCGATAAAAGGGATAAAGACAGATTTGTCAAAAGGAACGAGAAATGGAAGCCCAGGCACATGGCGAATAGTTAAAATAAGTTAAGATGGCGTTTAGATTTAAGTAGATTAAGATTGTAAAAAGGTAGTTGTAAGAAATATATTGTAATAAAAATGTAAAGGAAGTGGAGCCCTTGAACTCGTTAAAGGGAGAGTAAATAAAGTATTATTATATATTATAATATAAAATAAATTTGATATTAAATGTTTATTACCAAAGTTATAAATATTTATAATTATCCTAGCTTGATCTCATTTGTACAACTTAATAAAATAAATAAATAAATAAAATTCACGTTAGTGGGTACGTTACGGTACATGACTAAAACTGGGACTTTTACCTTAAAGTTTTTTTTTCTATCAAACCTCAATTTATCAAGAATTAAAATCTCCAAATATCATGGTTCCAAAGTTTATAATTTTATAATCTTTTATTCTATGAATGTTTTTTTTTATTAACTTTAAGAAAATTATTACATGTTTCAATTAGATCTATTATAAATTATACAATTATTTGGGTTTTTTTTATTTTTACTATGAGGTTATGTTGTATACGCATTTATAGATCATTTGATAATATTAAAAATAAAACCTCAGCAATAATATTAAAAAATAATAAATTCAAATATTTTGTTAAATTTTATACAAATGGTAGTTTAAACAATTGAGTTTTCAGAAATTGCGCTATTTGAAAATTCTATTAAAATAGAGGTTTTCTTACATGAGAATTCTATGATGAGTAAAATTAGTGAAGTGAAAATTTAAGAAATGCAAATTACGTAGAATATTTCTTCGGTAAATTACATTCCAAAATGGAATTTTTCAAAGAATTTACTCAATCTAAATTAGAGTTAAAAATTATTATAATCAATTACATACATAAATAATCAGAAAAATTTAAGAAAATTTAGAAAATTAAATTGTATTAGAAAAGTACAATTGTATTAGAAATAATATTTCTAAACATAAAACAGCGTTAACATGATCAATTAATTATTTTTTTTTAGAGATATTTAAATGTTACCGAGTAAATCTAATTATAACACCGATTATTCTTCTAATCAAAATTTGATTGGACTGGAAACAAAGTAAATCATTTTATGTCAACTTCAAAATCACTATGCAAGCTCTTATTCAAAATATGTTTATAAAAACGAATATGTATTCTTATTATTTAGAAAATTGTTGGTTTTAATTATGAATGAATTTACTAATAATTTCCATAAAAATTATTCAAGAATGATATATTCCATACATTTGATGAGCCATAAATATATAAACCTTAGAAAATTATTGGTTGATTAAAATTGAATATATAAGAAATAGAAATTAAACTTCATATTAAAATATAGCATATTATTGAAGAGTTAAAATTTATTAAACTAATCATAGCAATTCCAAATATTTTGATAAAACTGACCCAAATAAGAGCTTATTGAGTTATAATTATTTTAACATATAATAAACTGTTAAAGAAATTTATGCTTCCTCCATTATTGTATAAAGTTGGTTCATGGGATTTATTCTTATTGGTACTGACGGATGTTAATGTGGGAGATCATACGTATTTTCTCTTGCGATAGTCGCCACATGGTTATGCCAATATTCTAAATCTTCAATTTGATCTCCTGATGTCTTATAAACAATGAAAATTATGATTATTATCATAAAGAAAATAATTGAAACAATTACTATTAAAATAACGTAATATTGAGAATGGCGTTTTTCATTGTCATTTTCCTTTTGAATAGAAATTTTAGTTTTCCTAATTGTTGGCAATTTAATTAGCTTTATGTTAGCTTCCGGATTTGAGTCAAGTATTAACTCTTTAGGCGGTATAAATGTAAGAATTAGCGGGAAAACTTTGCAAAAAAGGGGAGAAGGTCCTGAGTCAATGAAAATTAGAAAACAGACTAAAACGAACGTTTGAATGGGCAAGACGCGTGAGTGTGTCGGATTGTCGACAAGTCAAAATTATTCGTGTGTTCGATGGTTTATTAACCGAGGCAGTGTGCTGCGATTTGTATTTCATTTATACTTTTTAAAAATTATATTATTTCAACTTAATTGTGTTTAAAATATATATAGTGTTTCTCAAGATCTATGGTGTCTCAACTTTCTGTTTAAACTAGTTATTCTTCCCGACCTAGTTCCAATCAAGCTTTTAATGTTAAATTATTAAAGCTAACATAATAAAATTTTCTAATTGCATGATGAAAATTTGTTCCTTTTGCAAAATATATTGTTGAGCCAAATTTATTAGTTTTTTAATGGAAAATGTTTCATTAACAAGGGTATCAGTGAGATATTGGATTACTGATTGGGCAATTGGTAAGTAAGTTGATAAATCTTCCCAGTTTAGTACGATATTTCTCGGTATAATAGGTAAAGAAATTTGTTGTTTTAAAATACAATTGGAGTTGACTTGTAATTTCCCATTTCCATTAATAAAAAATTAGGATTCTGCATTTCCTGGACAAGTCATTTGAAATAAATGATTTGGTTGTTAGTCATACAACCAGGAATTATTTTGACGTAAGGGTAACCATCTAGGTTCTGGTTTTGTCAAAATTTTAAAATCACAGTCTAAAATTGATCCATAAAAGAATAACGAACTTTCGCAAACAGGTTCCGATTTTGCTAATCTAATTTCTGATGGAGGTTTACATGTATATTCTGGCAATTGTGAGGAACAAGATTTAAACCATTCAGAGTTAAAAATAAAGTAAGTTTCGTTTTCAATTGAAAATGCTATATACTCATTTTGGGGATTAATATCAATTATTGTGTCAAATTTCTTATTCCATTTCTTGTTACCTTTAATTGAGTGAATTTTAAATAACTGAAATTTTTGTTTCGATAAAAGTGGAATGTTTATGAGAAAAACTATGTATTGTTTTACATGGTATAATGAGATTTCTGCTGGTTTGAAGAAGTCAGGGAAAGGTATATCAGTGAGAATATATATTTCTGGATTATTATTTTGAATATCCTCATAAGTGTCTTCAAAATTTGAAGAGATTAAAGGAGGATACCATACATTACTAGGTGCAAGTATTAGGGATTGGTATAGGTTATCCAAGGCGAACAAATATTCGTCAAGAAACTCAAGAATGGAAAGCAATTGATTTCTATTCGAAAATTGTTGTACCATTGTTTCGTTTAATCTTTGGTAATCTTGTAAAATTTCATTAAAAGAGGAAGGAAAAATATGCGATGAATATGCGTTCCAACCTGACTTACGGTAACCATTTTTCTCTATACTGCTCATAATTTTTTGAATTTCAGAAAATATTTTACTTATTTCGGGAAATGGATTTCTAGTTGATTTTACTAGATTATTCAAAAATACTTGTATTTGTTTATCAATTTTACTGATTTTAGTAATTCTAATACTGAAATCTAATTAAAGACAGTCGCTAGCATTCTTTAGCAATCCACATGCGTATTCCGCTTCCAAGACATAATTAAAAATTTTTCCTTCTATTTCCATTAAATCCACTAATTTTACGTAAGTCATAACCTTCCATTTATCGACAATTATCCTTGCTGTACTTAAGTGTTCATAATATAAAGCAGGATTTTTTTAATAAGGGAAATTTGAAAAAGGTAATTCAACTTGAGATAGAGAAGAACTAGTGAATAAAATAAAGAGATAAACTTTGATCAGAGAGTGAATTGCCATAATGCTTCTGGTTTACCTGAAACAGAATAGAAAAAGTTATAATTACTTTTGTCAATGATTAAATATATCTCAGAATATAATTATTTAGTATGAAATCCACACCTCGGGCATTTCATGCATACTCTTAATTTCCTTATTTTCTTAGGCATTCCTTTGTTATTAAGGTGTTTTGGAAAATTGGATTAAAAAACTGCGTTTATAGACGTTTTAAATGGAAAACTTATTCCAAAATTTTGGGAATTAGATTGAGGAAAGGAATTTGGATTGGATACAGTCATTGGATTTTGAGATATAGAGTCTTGAACTTGATTATTTATTAATGGTGTTTGCGGTGCGTTAGAGAAACTGATAAGAGGTAATGGATAATTATTGGACGAGGAAAGGTTTTTACATGGTACATTACTAATGTTATTAACAGGCATTACATTTTGCTGTGGCCTTAGATAAGAATATGGACTAAATACATAAAGCAGAATAGAGCGGAGGTATGTAATCATATTACTAACTGCTTGAAGGTAACCATTTAAAGGATCAAATGCAGTTGCAATTTTCTGATAATTACCAACTTTCACGATGGTTATAAAAAGAAACTGTTCACTATCTATTTGAATCTGAAGAAAGTTAAATGTAGGATTAGGTAATTTATTCTAATAACATAACCTTTTTAACTCAATGAGTTTAAAAAAGGTATCAGCAGATTCTTGCATTTCGTAACTTTCCCTTTTTAAGATTTCGAAAAGAGTTTTTGAAACATTTTGTTCTAATTTTCTTGGATCTTTTTCCGACATGATTATACTTTTATCTAGATGTCTTAAAACACAAGAAAATGCTTGATTATCCTTGAATTCTGGGTTCTGGGTTCTTATATTCGGGTAATCTTGGTTCAGGTGAAGGAGGTGGGCAAGTTATATGTCCAAGTTCCATATCATGCGTTGGGGCTACTGCAGGAGCTGGTTCCTTCCTACCAAGATGTAATAGTAAATTTGTGACTGAGTCCCAAAAAGGGCCTAATAATTTAAATGACCAACCAAAAACAGCATGCAAGGTATAGCCATGAATAAATGTGTCAGCTATAAGCTTGAAACAACGGACAATTATAACTATACCAATCAAACCAGCACTAGCAGTACCAAAACTCGTAAAAATGGACCAAAATTTTCCCCAGGCTGAGGATGCAATTCTATCCAAAGTTTGTTCATCTATAAATCCCATAAGCGATAATTTTTGATCCGCAATATCGTGACCAGAAAATCCTCGAGCTTAAGTATTTAATATCATAGGTTTTTCCGCAGGGAACATAACATGTTCACGTAATTTCTCCAAATCTGATTGTGAATAAATTCCACTAGTTGCTAATGACGCTGGGTTAATATATTTCCACGTACGATTTTGCATAGGTTGTAATATTTGAGGAGGAAAAGATTCTACTGGATTTGGAGAAATCTTGTACCATGTGTCACCAATTTGATACATGGTAGGTACAAAAGAATTGCAATCAATGATTGTACCCTGGTTAGTCAGTATATGTGTACGTGGGTTTAGAAAAAGGCTCTCAGTTCCCTTAAATACTGGTAATTGCTGATAACATTGATTGACTTTTCTATAAACTACTTCTACTTGTACACATTTAACAATATATACTACTTCTCCTGCTACTACCGACATGTAACCGGGCCCTTTCATTAAATGAAGTGCAAATTCATCCGGTGCTTGGGTCGCAAGGATCGATGAATTTCGAAATACTTCTTGCTCAAGCTTACAACGTTGGTACATTATATTCTGATATAATGTATTTATTTGCGTCCGAATATGTCGTTCGACATAGACGAACTTAGAATTTACATATAACATTATGTCCAGAGCTTCAACTGTTAGTTTTCTATCCCCTAGAAATGGTCGTCCTTTTACGGTCTCAAAAATAAAAAGTTTAGGATGCTCAGTACGATATAATATATACTGACATATTGAAAATTGACCTTTCTGGCTAAGTACAAAGGTTATTTCCTTTGTTTCTAAAAAGAAAAATGTTTCGTCAGTTTCCTTATTTCTGATTTTATTAGTTGAACCCTCATAAAGTAAAGAATATCTATTAAACTGGCAAATATCGCTAGGTAGAGGATCCCAAAAAGAATATCCGTAATCATTGTCGAAACAAGATGTATCAGATAAAGGACATGATATTTCAGAATTCAAACGTACTCTGTCCGCTTCAAGATCAGCTACTGCATATTGCTCTACTAATGTTATTTTTATCATCCCCTGGACAACAACATTTATCCAACTACCTATGGGGTCAATATAACTAACTCCTGAACATTTACCATCTTTGTCAATATCTCCGGCAAATGTTACACTACTTGAAAGAGTCTGATTAATTTTTAATCCGTGAATTTTTACTTGCTCATTATGTTTATAAGTTCTAATATTATGTATTTCCCTGCAAGAATCATGCGAGATTTCATGCAAGTATTCCGCCACTCCTTTATCTACTATGGACGAATGTGAATGCATTCCACAATAGAAAATAGTACGCTTAATTTCTATTTTACATTGAATTACCTTAATTTTAGTAATACCAGTAAATTGCAACAGTTGAATATAGGTTTCTGTTGCGTTTGGCTTACCCTTTGGTGCCTCGCAGTTTTCGACATCAATCAATGATAAGGTTGTAATGTTTAATCTACTAGAAGCGCAGTCATATCCTAGAATACCGTAAGCTGATGCTGCGAAGGTTACTACTCCGCATACAATTAAGATGATAAGTCGTATAGTCCCCATCTCCTGAAACAGGAGGGGTTTATTATTTTTATTCGAAATTTATACTTGATTAATTAAAGTAATATTGATTAAGGTACATTTAATTAAGAATCCCTGCTTCCCTGGCTGCTCGGTAACCAATAATACCAGTGTCTAATCCAATTAGATCGGAATAAAATTGGTTGATTATATTAAAAGGTACTTCCTTTTCATTTAGAGTAAGAAGAATCCATCCCATTGATTCTACAAAATGACCGCGTATACAATGTCCATCCGGGATTGCAATATAGTTACAATCCTGGGCAAGTATAGATTCAGAAACGTAACTATGTTTATTATCTAGATAAACATCAAATAATTCTTCTCCATTGTCCAGGTAAGGTGATTTTACAATTGCTTCTAAAGGTATTGCTGAATGATGGACAAGGTCATACATACTGACAACCATATTGATTGATTTCTTCGACAAACAATTTTAATAATGCAGATTATCCCCCCTGAAACAAAAGAGTCATTTTCCAAAGTGTTTCTTGCTTTTAATCCTGATTAGGATGCTTAACGTAAGATAATCGAAGTCTGTTTATATGAACGATTTTGGGTCCCTTATTTAGTTTAACTTATATGTTACCCTTGCCTAAAATCTCTAGAACTTCGTGTGGACCAGTATATTGGTCCCCTAATTTACCAGGTTTAGGTCCCTGTAAAAGGAATACGCTATCACTAACTTTAAAGTTTTGAGGATTAATTTTCCGATCATAATACGTTTTTGACTTTTCTTTTGCACCAATTAGATTGTTTCGAGCTAAAAATTGAATTTCATGCAATTTAGTCACTAGATTTACCAGATAGTCATCATAAGTTTTTAATGTTTCTTCTGGAAGTAAGGGTTGACTTGAGGGTAATCTGGCTAAACGACAAAGACTAGTTCATATGGAGTACGTTTAGTTCCTTCGTGAACACTGGTATTATATGAAAAAGTTGCCAATTCTAACCAATCATCCCATTGTGCAATTTTGTTAACAAATTGTTTCAAATATTCCGCTAAAACATGATGCGATCTTTCTAGCGAACCGTTTGATTATGGATGAAAAGCTGTTGTTTCAAATTGTCTAATGCGAAACCTTTTTGCAACTCGTTTTAGACGATTACACAGGAAATCACGACCTTGATCAGTTAATACAGCTTTTGGTGCACCATAAATGCAAATAAATTTTTTAATAAATGCATCCGCGATAGTACTTGCTTGATGATTTGGTAATGGTATTGCTAAGGAGTACTTAGTTAAATTATCTTGAATTGTCAATATATACTCATTACCATTTTTTGTAATAGGTTTTAAAGGTCCTACAATGCCTAAACAAACTTTTTCGAAAGCTATACCAGGTGTATCAGTAATAACCATTGGATTTTTAGTTTTTACTCGAACAAGCTTCTTCAATTGACATTGTAAACAAATTTGTATGTATTTTTGAATATCGGTTTTTATATTTTCTCAAAAATATTTTTGTCTGATGCGGTTATAAGTTTTGCTTACTCCTTTGTTACCACCTAACGCTGATGAATGTGCTTCTTCAATTAAAACTTTTCTTTGCTCGTTTGTTGCATATTGAATATAGCCATTACAAATTACTATTGTAGTTTTGCAATTTTGAAAAATTTCTCGAAACATTAAAACAATTTCATTCCAGTCTACATGTTTTATTACCATTGTTTTTGCAATGCTAACAGAACGAAATTGGAATTTTTCAGCTAACGTTTTAAAAGACTGAATGCATGATTTTATTTTTATATGCATTTCAGTTAAACTAACGCTAGATTCTGCGATAATTGGTAATGCGATATGATAAAACTTCACTTTTTTAAACTCTTTAGCTTCACCGATTTCGAGATTTTTAAACTTAGGTAATTCATTTTGCTTAAACAGACTCTTTGAAACATTATCCTGAAGTGCGCATGTCGTCGATAAAAAGTACACATAATTATCCTTTCTCATTCTTAATTGATCTTTGCATTCAACAATATTACGAGAATGGATATTATTGGCGGAAGTAGAAGGACTGTCTAAGGGTGGGGTTTCGGGGGGGGGGGGGTCGTTTGTTTCTTTCTGAACCGAAATTAACTTCTTCTATATCATTATCTACATCTTTTTCATCGTCTTCAATTTCTTCATTTTCTTCATCCTCTACAAAATCTTCATATTTTTCAAATTTGTCACTTTCTTTGATTTCTTTGATCTCTTTAATTTTTTCAATTTCCTCAAATTGTTTATCAGAATTAAGTGCTTCATTATCTTCATTTTCTTCGTAATCTTCAATGCTATCATCACTTTCGCTAAAATCTTCATTGTTTTCATAATCTTTATAATCTTCATAAAGGTTTCTTGGTACTTTATGGTTATCATTTTGAACATAATATTCTGGATCTGAGTTTTCACTATCTTCATCTTCATCATGAATTAAATCTTTCTTGGGTCTACCCCTTTTCTTTTTGATTGACGAACTTGCTTCATTATCAGAATTCATTTTACGCGGTCTTCCTCTTTTCCTTGATTGATTTTGTTTTACAGGATTTTGAATATAATCAGGATCAGAATCTTCATTAGAATTTTGCAAATATCTCGAACTTTGATTTTTACCTTGAACTTGAATTGCTTGATTTAGTATTTCCTCCTCATCTTCTTCATTATTGACTTTAGAATCTGAATAATATTTCTTATTTCGAATTTTCTCTAAATCACTTCGACTTCGTAGATTTCTTGTATTACTTCGACTTTGAAACTTTTCTTCAATTTTTGACTTTTTATCCTTATTTATTTCAGGATTTGATTTCGTAGATTTCAGTTTCAGATTTTCGCAGTTGATTTCACCTTCACTTGATTTAGTATACACAGATTTAGTATTTTTACTTTTTTGATTTTTCAATATTTCACTTGATTTAGTACTCGATTTAAGATTTACATTTTCGCTTGACTCACTTGACTTAATATTATCCGACTTAGTATTTTCGCTTGATTCACCCGACTTAGTATTAACCGACTTCGAATTTTTACTTGATTCACTTGACTTAATATTCACTGATTGAGTAGCATCAATCACTAGATTTTTGTTACCACTTAATTCACTTGATTTAGCATTCGCAGATTTAGGATTTTGATTCATTAGATTTTGTTTTCGACCCGACTTACTTGACTTATTTTTCACAGATTTAGTATTTTAATTCACTCGATTTTGATTTACACTTGATTTATTTGACTCATAATTTTTATTTCTCAGATTTCCAACACTTCCCCGACTTTAATTTTCTTCATACTTACCCGATTCATCTTGATTCCCATTTTTTCCTTGATTTAGTTTCTTCAATTGTCTTCTAGTTACAGTTAACTAGAAGTAGTTATAACTAACTAGTAGTTAGTTATAACTAGTTATAGTTAATGCAAAGATCAATTAAGAATGAGAAAGGATAATTATGTGTACTTTTTATCGACGACATGCGCACTTCAGGATAATGTTTCAAAGAGTCTGTTTAAGCAAAATGAATTACCTAAGTTTAAAAATCTCGAAATCGGTGAAGCTAAAGAGTTTAAAAAAAATTCACTAGTGAGCTAAATCGGACAAAATTTTTTTTTTTTTTATGTGTGACTATATATTATTATTATATTATTATTGTTACCCGTGAACAAGGATCGCTTGAATTTTTAAACCATAGCAGAGGTTTATGATCTGTGACAATTTGAAATTTCCTACCATACAGAAAGTGTCTAAAATGTTAAACACAATACACAATTGCCAAGGCTTCTTTATTATAAGTGTCGTATTTTAGTTTATGCTCATTTAAAGATCTAGAAGCATAAGCAATTGGTTTGTCCTTACCTATCTCACCTTGAGATAAAATTCCACCAATTGCAAAACCCTAAGCATCAGTAGTTAATATAAAGGATTTGTCAAAATCAGGTCTTATTAACGAAGGTTCTTTGCAAAGTTCATCTTTTAAAATTTCAAAAGGTTTTTGTTGTTTATCACCCCACTTAAAAGGCATATCTTTCTTTAATAATTGTGTTAAAGGTCTTGATTTCTTTGAAAAATTTTCAATAAAACGCCGATAATAACCTGCCAAGCCTAAAAATTGTTTGATATTTTTAATGGTTTTTGGAGTAGGAAAATTTCTTACTGCGCTAAGCTTTTTCGGATCTGGTTTTACACCGTCTTTATCAATAATGTGTCCTGAATAAACCACTTCTGGTCGAAGAAATTCACATTTGTCTGGCTGTAATTTTAAATTAGCTGTTTCTGAACGATTCATAAAATTATCAAATTTTTCCTGATGTTCCTCTAAAGAATTCGCGAAAATAACGACATCATCTAAATAAACGAATAATTCTGTTCCAATTAATCCAGATAAACACGAATTCATTAATCGTTGAAAGCAACTTGGAGCATTTTTAAGTCCGAATGGCATACGATCAAATTCATAGTGACCATAAGGTGTGGAGAAAGCAGTCTTATGAGAATCCTTTTCACTCATTTTAATTTGATGAAAACCAGAAGCTAAGTCAAAAACAGAAAAGTATTGCGCATTCCCAAGAGTTTTAAGTACTTCATTTATATTAGGCAATGGGAAAAAGTCAGTAATTGTTTTTTCATTTAATTTGCGAAAGTCGAGTACCATCCGCCATTTTTTATTACCTTGCGAATCATCTTTCTTTGGTACAATCCAAACAGGAGTATTATATGGAGATTGAGAAGGTTTAATGATTTTATTTTTAATTAATTCATTTGTTTGTTTTAAGAGTTCTTCTTTGTGAACAGGTGGAAATCGATATTGACGTGTAAATACAGGTTCTTCGTCTTTAGTAGGAATATTATGTTCTAATACGTTTGTAGCCGTAAGATATTCACCTGGTAAATGAAATCTTTTGGAATATTTTCCAATTAAAGCTTCTACATGTTTTAATTCTTCTGATTTTAAATGGTCTAAACGAAGTAAATCTAATATTTGTTCAACTCTTTCTTTACCTGCAATCTTTTTAAACGCATATTGTTCGTGATTTGAAATTGATGTAGAAAAAAAACTATCTAAAAGTTTCTCAACTGAATTGCAATTAATTTTAGATTTTTGTGGTTCGGTTTGACTAACTTCATTTTTTATTGCTTTAAATTCTTCGAATTCTTGTAATTTTATTTTTGGTATTTGGACTCTAATTGGTTCGGATTGAGTATTTGCGACTTTAATATAAGCTTTTCCCTGATTATTTGTAACAATTGCGTTGCCCATAAATACACCTGGATTTGTCGTTACTAACGGTATGTAACCTTCTTTTGCTTCTGTATTTTCAACTACCATGTACATGCTTGTGATTGATCTAGGTGGTAAAATTATTGTTTCTTGGGGTAAAAAAGTATAAAATTGACCATGCACTTCTAAGCATTTTTCCGCATAATTAATTTTTACATTGTTATCAGTGAAGAATTCCGAGCCTAAAACTCCATCCTCATCGACAGGTACTTCATCAGGTATTATGTGAAATGTAGTTAAATAGCCGAAAATTTTTATTTTAACCTGACCTAAAATATGTACGGGATGTTCATTAATTCCGGTGAGTTGAATTTTCCTGGAATGATTAACCTGCATTAAAGAATTTATTGTTTTATTTTTGATTAAATTTAACCCTGCTCCTGTATCAATCATCACATGAACGAGATCTTGAACTTCTTTTATATTAATAAAAATTGTTGGTATCATGTTTCCTTTACTAAAATTGACCTTAACACTTTCTGTTGTTTTTTCACCTTTATTTTCAGGTGCATTTAATCTTGGGTTACCTGTCCCACTGCACCTTGATAGGGACGGTTCTGATCGTTTCCCTGATTCGCTGGAAATGGTGAAAATGATCGCCGATTATTTTCTTGGTATTGATTATTTCCTCTGAATGGACTATTTTCCCTGTATTGATTATTTTCTCTAAAAGGGCTATTTTCCCCGTATTGATTCTTTTCCCTGACTTGGTTACTGTTACCCCTAAATTGATCATTATTTTCTCTAAATTGATTATTACTTCTGAACTGATAATTATTACCCCTGATTTGATTATTTTGTCTGAATTGATTATTTTCTCGGAATTGATTATTATATTCTCTGCGCCTACAATCTTTTAATAAATGCCCCGGTTTTCTACAATGGTTACATGTTATATTGTTTCTGTTATTAAAAGATGATTTTGAAAAATTAGGAGAATGATTTGTTCTAAAATTTTGCGATTGTTGTTGAGGTCTCCATGAGTTTCCGCGTATTGGAGAAAAATTTCGTGCACGTGATGGAGATTCCCATCGACCTTGAGAAAATGAAGAATTTTCTCTATTTTAAGAGCTTCTTTCCCCATTCCAGGGTGAAAAATTCCTACCACGATTTTGAGAACTTTGATTATTAATATATCTTCGACAAGTGGCAGCGATGTGCCCTTTTAAATTGCAGATTTGACAAATTAAAGCTTCTACTTTTGCAAAGGTTACCTTTGATTCATTGAATTCACTCGTTTTAGATTTCCCTTTCCAGTGGCGCCCAATCGGCTGGAGCAGGGGGGGCGGCCGCCCCCCCCTGGTCGAGGGGTGGGTGGTGTCAGGAGGATGGTAAAAAATATAAATAAAAAATTAAAATTTACGTAACAAAATAATCAGAAAATTACGGAATTCAAACACCCCATGAACTTACGTACACATGTACTATGGTTAATTTGATTTTAATATAATTGTAAACCTAATATTTACTCCTGCACTGAGCGAAATGATACGTCGTTAATATAACTAGAAAAAAGTGGTTGGCAATATGTAGTTAGTGGGCATACATAAAATTGTTTATGTACCCAAGTTTACTGGTTACAATAACCAGGAATGTAGTTGTGCTAACTACATTTTCTTACAAAATAGATTTCTAGTTGTGGCAACCATGTTCGTAATGAAAATTGTCTTTAACCACAATAAATATTTATCACAACGTCAGATATAAGTTGACGGAACATGCAATCCTGGTTGCTATAACCAGGATAATTTAATTGGCGCATGCGCTGCCTCTTTACTTGCACATTTGATGTTTGACTGCAGTTTGTAAACAGTGCTACACGTCAAGTGCAGAATCATTTTCTTAATACATTTTTAAATGTTTTATTCGATTAATAGAGTGATAATGACAAAGTGACAACATTGCTGCCTTTCCTAATGAGATTTTCCTTATATTTAAGAAGTTATTAGGCTGAGGCAAACTGAAGCCGTCAGAATTTCGGCGAAGGATCCTAATTCCTACGCTAAAATTCTGAAGGACCTGAAGAAAGCCATGAAGGACGTGTTTTGAGGACACGGAGAACGTTAAATAACGACTTTCTCCTTGTCCTCAAAAAAGGAGGAAACACGTCCCAGTTTGCTGGAGCGTTGACCGAGGCTCTTCAAGTGAAGGCCACGGTCACGGCTTTCGTGAACAAGCGGACATTGGAGATTAGGGACCTCGACGAAGCAACCACCAAGGAGGACGTTGCTGAGGCCCTAACGGAAAAGTTTGGCTCTACCAACCCGGAAAGGGAGATCAGCATTGTTTCGAGGTTCCGCGGAGGAATGCTGGCATTGGTACGCCTTCCCGAGTCAGAGTATAATACTCTGCTCAAGATGAAGAAAATCCGGGTTGGTTGGATCAACGCCCCAATTCGTGAACACTTGGAGGTCAGAAGATGCCAAAGATGTATGGCATTTGGCCACCCGACCCGCACCTGCAAGGGCCCTGACAGAATTAAAAACTGTCGGAGATGCGGCAGCGCGGGTCACCAAGCCAAAAGCTGTACAGTCCAGGAGCCCAAGTGCATCACTTGCGAAGATCTGGACAAAGAGGACAGGAAGCACTGGGCCGGAGGCACTTCCTGCCCGGTCTATAAAGCGGAACTGCAGAAACTTAAAAAGGCAAATGCCTAAAGTTTCTGCAGATCAATCTGCATAAGTGCGTGAAGGCCCAAGGCCTCCTAATGCAAACAGCCGGGGGTAAAAGGATCGATGTCTTGTTCTGCACAGAACAGAACGGAAAGAACGATCTCACTCCCTGGTATCAGGATAAATCGGGAAGAGCAGCCATTCAGATCTGCAATTCCGAGTTGCGGGCAGATAAGTTCCTGGAGACGAACAGTGGATTCGTGTGGGTGGAAATGTCAGGCATACGTATGTATAGCTGTTATTTCTCGCCCAACGATAAACTGTCAGCCTTCGAAGATCAGATTTATGACTTGGAAATGAGCCTAAGAGAACCCAGGTTGGATACCCTCATAACAGGTGACTTTAATGCTAAGTCACCAGAATGGGCGAGAAAAGGCTCGACAATCGAGGAATCTTGGTCGGAGAAATGATCTCCAGGAACAACCTGTTGGTTTCGAACCGTGGGAGGTCTTGGACTTTTAGGAGAAACGGTCAGGGATCGATAATTGACTTGTCGATCACAACGGCCCTCCTAAAAAAACGTATTAAAGATTGGCGCGTCCTGGAGGATTATACCCACAGTGACCACCAGTATATCGAGTTCAGAGTTGCCAGCAGGAGGAGGATTTGGACCCCCACCACGGCGCCCAGAGCGCCGAATACATGCAAAGCTTTTTACCTATCGGTGTGACGCTTTTTCGTTTTCTGCTCGAAGCGGAGATTTCTAACCTGACCTGAGCGCGAACGGCGCGAAACTCAAACTCGCAATTTAAAATGTTACATTAATTATCAATTAATTAATAACAATTTTAATATATATACTTAATATAGTCAAATTAAATAATTAATACTTACTTATCAACACTGAAAATTTATAAAATACTATTTGAAAAAAAAATTAATAAAAATGTTAATTACGAATAAAGAGCGAATGAAGAAAAAGAAAATATTTCTACTTTATTTTTATAATAAAATTATGCTATACCGGAAATAACTTATTTATATTTAATTAATAAATTAATAGTTCTTTACAAATTTATAGAACACTAATTTTTAAAATATAGGAAATGAAACATTTAGATTTCAATTAAATTTAGAAAAGGGAAAAAGCAAAAATAATTAATTTTTTTTACAATAAAATTATTTTTTACAAAAATAACCCTATCCAAATTTAATAAATAGGGGAGAGCGGGGCAATCCGAACTGGCGGGTAATTCGGCTCATTAGCGATTTTACGCCTTAATTAGAATCTAGGAGGGAAAGGTCGCTATAGAATATAGGTCTCAACATTTTAGTTAGGTAAACTAAATTTAGTGTAATTCTATTCATTCAGCCTCGTGTCAGGTAGAGTATTATGTTTTTATGCGTCGCGCGTACACTTTTTACTTACAAACTTTTACGTTTTTAGTACATTAATTTACGAGCCTAATTTTTTTGGGTAAGTTTTTTTTATGCTCTCAGGTGTGCTCTTTCGATACACCTATGCTATTTTATTTATATGTATCAAATGTGACTTTTATTTGTTTTAAAGTGCCAAAAGTCAGGGTGGGGTAAATGGGCTCACGCGACGGTTAATCATCTTATCCAAAAATACTTTGTCTTGATCCGCCCCTGCTTAATTATGATACGAATATGACTACTTTTAATAATGACCAATAATGAGTGTACTAACTTTTTTATTTTTTATAAAAAAATAAAAAAAAAAAGGTCTAATGAATTTTCTTTAATTTTAGGGGCCCCAGTCCCCCCCCAAAAATTTTGACCTTGATCCATCACTGCATAATTATAATAAGAATATAGGTACTTTTCATATTTACAAAATAAAGGTTATTGAACTTTTTTATTTTTCGTAAAAAATAAAAGTCGCCGAATTGCTCCACAGGGTGAGCCGATTTACCTGCCAAATTTGCAGTTTAAGAATTTGGTATATCTGCATTCAAAATTATCTAGAGCTAAAACTATAAAAGATAAATCAAAAAGTCCTTCCAAATTTGAAAGTGCAAATTATAGGCTACTAAATGATATATCCATGTTTGGATTTAAAAAATAATTTCCTAACTTTTTTCCTGTCTGACCAAAAGTGAGCCGAATAGCCCCGGTCTCCCCTAAATTCTAAGAGTTTTCTCAAATTTATAAATTATAAATTTTAAAAATATATGGAAAACAAAATTTTAATTTCACTTAAATTGTCACCACCATAAGTACTTATAATATAAATATGTCCTAATTATATAAATAATCCACCTAAATTTAATCATTAAATTATTAGTGTTTTACAAATTAATAATTTTTAAACTTGAGAAATTAGAAAATTTTTAATTCAATTAAATTTAAAATTGAGAAAAAGCAACAGTAATTACTTTTTTTTTAACAATAAAATTATGTTCTACATAATTTACTCTATCCAAATTTAATAAATACATTTTAAGACCTGTCTCCAATTTATAAATTACTAATTTTAAAAAGAAATAAAAAACAGAATTTTTCATTCGTCTTAAATTTTCAACACTATAATTACATGTAATATAAGTAGGTGCTAATTAAATAAAAAATTCGTCGGAATTTACTCATTAAATTATTAGTATTTTACAAATTTACAAAATAATAATTTTTAAAATAGAGCAAATAGAAAATTTTTATTTCAATTAAATGTAAAATTGAGAAAGAGCAATAGTGATTAATTTTTTTTTTTATAATAAAATTATATTTCACAATAACTTTATCGAAATTTAATAAATAAATTTTAAGACCTGTCTCCAATTTATAAATTACTAATTTTAAAAAGAAATAAAAAACAGAATTTTTCATTCGTCTTAAATTTTCAACACTATAATTACATGTAATATAAATAGCTGATAATTAAATAAAAAATTCGTCGGAATTTACACATTAAATTATTAGTATTTTATAAATTTACAAAATAATAATTTTTAAAATTTTTATTTTAATTAAATGTAAAATTGAGAAAGAGCAACAGTGATTAATTTTTTTTTATAATAAAATTATATTTCACAATAACTTTATCAAAATTTAATAAATAAATTTTAAGAGTTTTTTCAAATTCAAAAATTAATAATTTTAACAATGAATTGAAGACAATGTTTGTATTGAATTAAACATATACCGTTTTAATTACTTGTAATATAAATATGTCCTAATCAACTAAATTTTATCTAAATCAACTCTATCCTATTGAAATTCAATCTTAGAATTTTTAGTGTTTTGCAAAGTTATGAAATAATAATATTTAAAATAGAACAAAAACATATTTTCTTTTTAGTTCAATTTCAAATTGAGAAAAAGCAAGAGTAATTTATTGTTTTGATAATAAAATTATGTTTCACCTAAAAAACTCTATCTGAATTAAATAAATAAATTATTAGTTGTCTTTTAAATTCTTAAAAAACAAATTATCATTTGCCAGAAAATTAGTAAATCTGAAAATTAGAAAAACTTAGTTAATTATAAAACTAGAAAATTAATAATATTTAATTAAATAAAAAACTATTCAGAAATTTACTTTTATAAAATAAAAAACAAGTTTTAGGCCATTAATTTACTTTGATTTTTATTTTTTTATTCTTTTTACCTTTTGATAAAGCAAGAAAAAAAATTTGTTTTATATTCTCCTAATTTTTAATAAAGATCATTAAAAAGTCGATTTAAAATAAAGCGAATAATTATTTATATTACAAAAGCAAAAAAAAAATTAATAAAATTGATAAAAAATATTAATAAGAAGATTCAGTTCTGGATATAAAACCAATTAACATTAGAAACATATTATAAAGATTGTTGTTATAAAAAAAATATTAATACATCTTGCTTTTCCTTAATTTAAAATTGAATTAAAATTAAAATGTTCCGTTTTCTGTATTTTAAATATTAGTAGTTCGTAATTTGTAAAACACTAAAAATTCAATGATTAAATTAAGATATGTTATTTATTTAATTAGGACATATTTATATTATATGTAATCATAGTGATGAAAATTTAATACGAATTAAAAATTCTTTTTTTCATTTATTTTTAAAATTACTAATTTATAAATTTGAATAAACTCTTATAATTTATTTATTAAATTTGAATAGAGTTATTTATGCGAGACATAATTTTATAGTAAAAAAAAAGTAATAACTGTTGCTTTTTCTTAATTTGAAATTAAACTGAAATCAAAATTTTCAATTTGCTTTATTTTAAAAATGATTAGTTTGTAAATTTCTAAAACACTAATAATTTAATTAGTAAATTCCGACTAATTTTTTATTTTTATTAGGACATATTTATATTAAAAGTAATTATAGTGATGACAATTTAAGTGAAATTAAAATGTTGTTTTCCATTTATTTTCAAAATTACTAATTTAATAAATTTAAAAAAACTAATATAATTTATTTATTAAATTTGGATAGACTTATTTTTGTGACATATAATTTTATTGTAAAAAAAAATTAATTACTGTTGCTCTTTCTCAATTTGAAGTTGAATTGAAATAAAAATTTTCTATTTGCTCTATTTTAAAAATTATTGGTTTGTAAATTTGTGAAACAATAATAATTTTATGAATAAATTCAGTTGAATTTTTTATTTAATTAGGACATATTTATATTAAAAGTAATTATAGTGATGACAATTTAAGTGAAATTAAAATTTTGTTTTCTATTCATTTTTAAAATTACTAATTTATAAATTTGAGAAAACTCTTAAAATTTATTTATTAAATTTTAATAGAGTAATTTATGTGAAACATAATTTTATTCTCAAAAAAAATTAATACTGTTGCTTTTTCTCAATTTAAAAAATTATTAATTTGTAAAACACTAATAATTTAATGATTAAATTTAGGTGGATTATTTATTTAATTAGGACATATTTATATTATAAGTAATTATGGTGGTGACAATTTAAGTGATATTAAAATTTTTTTTCCATATATTTTCAAAATTACTAATTTATAAATTTGAGAAAACTCTTATAATTTATTTATTAGATTTGGGTAGGGTTATTTTTGTGAAAAATAATTGTATTGTAAAAAAAATTGATTATTTTTGCTTTTTCCCTTTTCTAAAGTTCATTGAAATCTAAATGTTTTATTTCCTATATTTTAAAAATTAGTGTTCTATAAATTTGTAGAGAACTATTAATGTATTAATTAAATATAAATAAGTTATTTCCGGTATAGCATAATTTTATTATAAAAATAAAGTAGAAATATTTTCTTTTTCTTCATTCGCTCTTTATTCGTAATTAACATTTTTATTAATTTTTTTTTCAAATAGTATTTTATAAATTTTCAGTGTTGATAAGTAAGTATTAATTATTTAATTTGACTATATTAAGTATATATATTAAAATTGTTATTAATTAATTGATAATTAATGTAATATTTTAAATTGCGAGTTTGAGTTTCGCGCCATTCGCGCTCAGGTTAGGTTAGAAATCTCCGCTTCGAGCAGAAAACGAAAAAGCGTCACACCGATAGGTAGAAAGCTTTGCATGTATTCGGCGCTCTGGGCGCCGTGGTGGGGGTCCAAATCCTCCTCCTGCTGGCAACTCTGATCGAGTTTTCTGTCTCAAGGGGAGACACGCTGCGGGCCAGGAACCACGAAGTTCTCCGTGAGAATGGCCCAAAGTGGAACATTAAGAAAATCGACAAGGAGAAGTTTGGCCGGTCCGTGGAAGAATCCCGCCTCATAGAAGATCTGGGATGGGTGAAGAGGCCGAATAACCTTGAAGGGGAGGTGCGGACGGTGAAAAATATGATTGTCACCGCATGCGACGCGTCTATGCTGCGTTGTAGAAGCACAACCCCAAGAAGAAGACATGTATACTGGTGGTCAGAGGAATTGGCCTCTTTGCGAAAGGCATGCCTCAAAGCAAGAAGGAGATATGACCGTTCAAACGGAGATCCTCTGTTGTAAGAGGCATATACAGAGGCCAAGAGAATCCTCAGGAAGGAGATACGAGCTGCAAAAAGAAAGAGCTGGAAGAACCTAATCGGTGACGTCGAAAATGACCCATATGAGGTCTGGCTTATAAAAACGGTAAGAAGAAATTGTTAACGAGGCAAAAGACCCCCGGTCTAGACAATCCCGATTGGGTCCGGCAAATCATAAAGGTTTTGTTTCCTCCAACAGAACCATGGCCTAGGATGGACTGGAGTAACTGTCATGTCAGTGAGGAAGAACTCTTCATTCTTACAGAATTACAAAAAGCAGGCAGTAGGTTAAAGGCAGGCAAAGCGCCGGGATTTGATAGGATAATCAACGAGATCCTTAAAGAAGTGATCGTTGCGTCACCCCAGATTCTCCTAGACTGCTGTAACAACTACCTGAAGAGAGGAGAGTTTTTCCACGACTGGAAGGAAAGGAGGAAAGGAAAGGAAAGGAGACAAACCTCTAGATAAAGTCTCATCCTACAGGCCTTTATGCCTATTAGATACGATGGGTAAGCTTCTAGAGGACATGGTTCTGCAGAGAATGCAATCGCACTTGACAAATTGGGACCAGGGAAGAAAAAGGGCTCCTGCGCGTTGGTAGCCATTGATATACGCAACAATATCAAGTCGATGAGAAACAAAGGAATACCGCCCTACCTGTTGCGGATAATGGATAATTATCTTAGCGACAGGTGGGTAATATACGAGGGTAACACCTGCACATTGAAAGAGGAGATGCAGAAAGGTGCCCCCCAAGGCTCGAGGATAGGACCATTTGTATGGAATGTCTCGTATGACGACGTCTTGCGAATGGGTCTACCTAAAGGCGCGGTGATCATCGGCTTCGCGGACGACGCGTTGATCGTATGCACTGCCGAAACAGTAAAAGCTCTGGGCGTATTGGTGAACGAATGTCTGAGACGGGCAAAGCGCTGGCTGGAGGCCAGAGGCCTCCAAATGGCTCTGGGAAAGACCGAAGCGCTGCTAGTCACAGACAGACGTGGTTAGGGGCCATCCATAAATTACGTAAGACTTTTAGGGGGGAGGGGGGGAGGTCCAGGAAATCTTACGACCAATAGAAAAAATGGCGCTAATGTGTGTAAAAAATCTTACTTGGGGAAGGGGGGGGGGGTCAAATTACCGAAAAAACGTCTTACGTAATTTATGGATGGCCCCTTATACAGTCCCTGGTATTCAGATAGACGGATTCGAGGTCCAATGTAGGAATCATATTAAATATTTAGGTGTCGAACTCGACAAATTTTTTTTTGTTTTTTGGTGTGCCTTCTGAAGCAAAGAGGAGACTGGTGGCGAGTGTTGCCCTTTCAAAGCTGCTATACGCAGCACCTGTATGGGCTCCGACCCTGCGAAATTACAGAAGCATGACCATCTGTAGAAGGGTGCTGTCCGCGCAGAGTACTATTACGAAACGTATTATTTCGGCCTATTAGACAGTACCGACGTGTGCTGCTCAGGTCCTTGCCAGCGTCCCGCCGGCAGATCTTTTGGCACAAGAAAGGGAGGAAGTTTTCCTCCTTTTCAAGAAGAGAAATTCTTCCGCATATACGGAAGATAATAGACCCAGCAAGGACCAAAGTCGCCGAGATGCGAGAAGCAGACTCGTCGACAGATGGCAAAAACGATGGAGCGGGGAGGAGACAGGCTGATGGACGTATCGGCTGATACCTACACTCGCCACCTGGATAAGTAGGAAGCACGGAGTGGTTTCCTACTATTTAACCCAAGCTCTCACAGGGCACGGGTGTTTCGGCTCCTATCTGGAGCGATTTAAAAAAGTCGTTAGCTCGGAGTGTGTGTACTGCAAGTTCCCAGTGGACGACCCAGAGCACACACTCTTCAGCTGTAAGCGTTGGGACGCGGAGAGGCAGGTTATGTTTACCGGTGTTAATCGCAAGGTTACACCGGAGAACATGATCTCGCTTATGACTCGCTCTCCCGAGGATTGGCGAACCATCGAGACCTTCATACATTACGTTATGAGGGTCAAAGACCTCGATGGTCGCCAAAGAATGGAGATCCCGTAGAATAAGGGAGAAAGTCGTTTTGGCGGCAGAGGAGGGGCTCCTGATGGCGATACGCGCGAAAAGTGCTAGCCGGGAGTGGTCCTAAGGTCCCCAAATAAGGGTGTGTTTTTAGCGTGTCGGCAGAACATCGCCACCCCCGCATAACCCTGTAGTACGGGCTACAGGGTACCATAAGGCAGGTTTTCACATCCTACGCAAAAAAAAAAAAAAACTGAAATAATTTCAAATTAAAAAATTAAGGAAATTCTAGGAATAATTGAGGGAAATAATTGTAAATTGAATAATTGGATTGAAAATCGAAGAAATTAATTTGAAATTCAAGAAAATCACTGAAAATTAAAAAATGTAATTGACATTTAAAGACTATAATTAAAAATTGAAAAAAGTTATTGAAAAAAGGCGAGAATTATTAAATATAAGAGAAACTATTTGGAAACTAAAGAACCGAATTAAAAATTAAAGAATTGGTTAGAAAATTGAAAGAAATTATTAAACAATTGTATTTAATATTAAAGAAACTTATTGATACCCGAAAAATGATTGAAAAATGGCGAGAATTTTTTAATAGTAAAGAAAATACATATAATATTGGAATTTAAAGAAAATAAATAAGGATTGAAGAAAATATTTGTAGTGTTAAACAATTGAATTACAATTTAAAAACTATTTTTTATAATTGAATAAAATAACTGGAAAAAGCGGAGAATTGTTTAAAATTGAAAAATTAAATAAAAATCGAAAAAGTAATTAAAAATTTAAGAAAATAATTGAAAAATTAAGAATGGAATTGAGGGCCCGGTTGCAATAACTACGTTTTCGCTCGAAAGCTTAGACTGTCTCCTTTATCACAAGATAATTTGACGGGAAAATTATCTGGAAAAAAAGTTAAAGGAAATAGAAATTTAAAAATTGATATCAATAGAGGAGATAAAGACGCACATTTTTTCTTAATAAAATTTTTTTGTCAGACTATTATTTAGTTAAATAAAAATTAAAAACTAATTTTTTTGGACATTGAAAAAAATTTTATTTTTACAATCAACTCGTGATATCTCAGAGTCATCTGGATAAAAAAAGTTGCAACTTCACCTGCATAATTAAAAAACATTGCAGATCCTAATAAAATGGTTGTAATTATGTAAAAATTGTAATTTGTTATTGATTTTTAATAATAATGTAGTCGCTATCATTACTGTGCTTTACTTACTTTGAGCAAAAAATCTCTGTTACAAAGTTTCGAATTTTGAAGGTTTGAATTACACAAGTTGTTCAGTAAGGTATTTAAAAGTTTTACCAAAAAGAATTTTTTCGATTCATTAAATATTTCAGCTTTTATAAACAATTTTGTTTGAAGCTACTGCGCGTCACGCGTTAACATTTGGTCAGCTGACTGGCTGAGCTCTAAGCCGTGAGCGGAACAAGGAAGGATGCACTCCGGAGTGGCTATGGCGAGAGAGAGAGAAAGCGACAATAAAGTGTTTTTACTGTAGAAATCAACCTTTTTATTTTCTATTTACATAACTGTTAATAAATTAACACACTTTTAAAGAATAAATAACATAATAAAACCATAAATTATGGGAAATTAAATATTTTAAAAAATAACTTGTAAAAAACAGACCTACATTTTATGTTATTAAAATAAGTTTACTTTTTTTTAAACATTTACAATCTTGTACTCTTAATATTTTCAGTCCAGTTTATTTGTTTTCAAAAGTGCTTAAATAATGAAATTTGTACTGCAAAATTGTTTTTACAAAAATTGAAAACAAAATGTTTTGTTCTTAAAAGTCCTTGCCGCTCTCGAATAAAGATTTTGATTTAGTTGTTATAGTTTTATTATGTTATTTATTCTTTAAAAGTGTGTTAATTTATTAACAGTTATATGTAAATAGAAAATAAAAAAATCGGGCAAGTACGAGTTACACCCGTACCAAAATCTAGGGTTCCGTACATTTACGAAACAAAGCTATACCTTATTCACAAACAGAGAGCTCTAATTTGGTACACATATGTATTTTCAAGTGTAGATTACACGAAAATTATAGGGAACATTATCTGGATTGACAGTCAAAACGTTGTCAAAAAAAGAAAAACTGAAAATTTTCGAAAAAAAAAATTTTTCCTCATAACTTTGAAACTATTTAAGCTAGAAGGCTAAAATTTGATACATTTGTATATTTTTATGTAAAGATTATGGAAATTAATTAGAAGATACAAATTATGAAAATACTTCTACCTTCAAGTACATGAAACTTTTGCTTAAGGGTACAGGCTTGTATTTCATATAAATAACATAAAAATCAAGAATTTTTTTTTTTTGGGGAATTTTTATAGGGTTTCAGGGCTTATAACAGTCTTGATTATAGGTCCTGTGGCAGCCTTGATCAAGCTTTGTATAAGATTAACATTTTTTTTTGTTTTTTTCATAATTTTTCAATTATTTTGAAAGAAAAGTGATATCAATTTTCAATTGCGTTTTATATCGTTTTTTTAAATTCTGAGTATACAAATAAAAATTTTATTGGTTTGAGGGGTACTGTAGGACAATGAGGGTGAGCTCTAGCATAGGGGTCTAAACCTCTTTTTGGTGATTTTTTGAATTTTTTTTTTGTGACCTCATAATATTCAATTTTATTCCCAAACATAATTTTTCCATAATCTGCATGCAAAAACACACGAGTGTACCAAATTTTAGCCCTCTAGCTCAAATAATGGCAAAGTTAGAGAAAAAAAACTTTTTTTTCCAAAATTTGCAGTTTCTCCTTGACAACGCTATGGCCATCAATTCAGATCATGTTCTCTATATTTTTCGTGTAATCTACACGTGAAAATACATATGTGTACTAAATTTCAGACCTCTAGGTCAAATAGTTTAGAAGTTAAGGGGGGGGGGAATGGTCCTTTTTAATGCATTTTTGAAAAAAAAAGTTGTTATTTCCTTGACAACGCTATGAACATCACCTTGAATCATGTTCTCTATATTTTTCGTGCAATATACACGTGAAAATACATAAGTGTACCAAATTTATAATAAATATGAAATATAATATGAAATATTTAATGAAACGAAAAAATTCTTTTTGGTAAAACTTTTTAATACCTTACTGAAAAACTTGTGTAATTCAAACCTTCAAAATTCGAAACTTTGTAACAGAGATTTTTTGCTCAAAGTTAGTAAAGCACAGTAATGATAGCGACTACATTATTATTAAAAATCAATAACAAATTACAATTTTTCCATAATTACAACCATTTTATTAGGATCTGCAATGTTTTTTAATTATGAATGTGAAGTTACAACTTTTTTTATCCAGATGACTCTAAAATATCACGAGTTGATTGTAAAAATATAATTATTTTCAATGTCTAAAAAAAATTAGTTTTTAATTTTTATTTAACTAAATAATAGTCTGACAAAAAAACTTTATTAAGAAAAAATGTGCGTCTTTATCTCCTCTATTGACATCAATTTTTAAATTTTAATTTCCTTCAACTTTTTTTTCAAATAATTTTCCCGTCAAATTATTTTGTGAAAAAGGAGACAGGCTAGGCCTTCGAGCGAAAATAATTGAAAATAGAGTAAAATATATGATTTTTGAAAAAAAATAATTGTAAAAAACATAGAATTATTGAATATGGAAGAAATAATTGACGAATGATAATATTTTTTTAATATTGTAAAAAATTCAAAATAGCCAGAATAATGGACACAATTTAAAAGTAATTAAAAAATTAATAATTAATTATACAATTTTAATAAATTAATTTTCTACTAAATATTGAAGAATTAATTGAAAATTTAAAAGAATAATTATAGAATAACGACAATAATTTGATATTAAAGAAAGTAATTGAGATAAGTGGAAAATATTTGACAATATTGAAAAAAATTCGATAATTGTTGAGAATATTTGACAATTGAAAAGAAATCGAAAGTTGTTGAGTATATTTGACAATTGAAAACAAATTCTAAAACTGTTGAGAATATTAGACAACAGGAGCAAGGTAATTTAGAAAATTTCAGAATAATTGTAAAATTTAAGAAAAATAATTGTAAATTGAAAACTGTTTAAAATTTAATAAAAAATTATAGATTTATTAAATAATGAAATTAAAATTACAACTGTTACTTATAAATTTAAATTTTGATCAATTTAAAGTCATTTTTAAAAAAGTAGTTGACTCATAATTATTCTCTAAATTTCGAATGAGTGAGAATTTAGCCTACAAATCAGTGAAATTTCACTGACTTAAATTTAGAGAGTATGGATAATTTTATTATGTGAACCTTTTTTTTTTTGCTTCCCAAAATTAAGGTTCATGAAAGGGGGGTGGTATCCTGGAAACGGGTCTGGCCCCCCCTGCTAGAAATCCAATGGGCGCCACTGTCCCTTTCCTAAGTTCATTACCAGCATTTATTCTTCTTTCAACTTTGATGGCTTTACTCGTTGTTTCTTTAAAAATTATTGTTTCCGGAATCCGAATTTCAATTTCCGGTTTTAATCCTCTACGGAAACATTAAATTAAATCCTTCTCTAAGGATTCGATAAAAGTTTTATCTAGGACCCCTTTATTATTTATTCGATGAGCATCATAGATTTGATCAGCAATTTCTTTTACGCGATTCGCATATGACAATACCGTTGCATTTTCCCACATGTAAATATTTCCTAATTCACCTTGTAGCTGTAAACACTTTTTCGCGGCAAGTAAATTTTCCTTAATTGATCCGTTAAATCTTTAATGCTTTTAAATGTTGAATTGTAAATTCCCCGTCTAGCTTCTCCTACTAATTTTCCGCGAATTAATTTTACTAAATTTTCCTCTACCTGAGGTGTATCTGGAATCATTTCTTTTGCTTCATCACACCCCTCTATGAAAGCCGAAAGAGAGATATTCTTACCATCGAAAACTGGTACTATTTCTAAGGCGTCCCTTAAAGAGACTTGTTGGTTATACGGTACACTCATTTCGTCAAGAGAAATTCCTGTTAAAGAATTATTGATTTGGGACTTATGAATATTAGAATTTTCGTTTTGAAGAACCTCTTGCAAATCCTGATTTGGATCTGTGGTTTTTATTGAATTTTTTGTAAGATCTTTTAATAGATTTATTTCACCAGTTTTTTTATCAAAAGTGTTATCTTTTAATGAATCACGCAAAAGTCTTCTTAATTCGGCTATTTGCTCTTAAGAAGACTTTTTAGGGGTAGAAAACTTTAAACTATTATTAAGATTCAATATTGTTTCATCAGATTTATCACTTAAGAAACTACTAGATGGTTCCTCAGAATTGAAATTATTATTTTCTACTCTTTTTACTGGTGGTGAATGAACAACCTTAGGATTTGTGGATTCCCCAAAATTAATAAATGTTTAACCTTTTTCCTGATCTGCTAGTGCTTTAGTTCTACTTCTGGTGTAATAGTCACTAGTCGTGTTTTGCTTTTTAATGTTCATAAATAGACATTTAAATGCGTATACAACCAAGGATTAAGATTTATTATGAAAATTTTAACTTTCTCATAAACGACTTAACAAGTTTACAAGTTTTATCATCAAGACAAGATTTAATACTTAAATACCATAAACAATATTTTTAATATTTTCCAATAAATATGCTTAAATTTGACAATTTAGTTACACACTTGATTTTAGAATTTGCTAAAATATTGTTTATGCTGAAATTGGAAATATTAATAATTACAGAGAAAATCAGAATTAAGGATCAATAGTTTCTCTCAAAAGTATGTCAGATTTTTCCTCTTTTTTATTTTTTTTTTATTCAAAACTTTAGAAATGATTTTAATGTAAAATTTTTTCGGATTTTTCCTCTGAACCTTTTAGCATTGTACAGTTTCTTTTCCTTCTTGTTTCCCGGCCGATGCACAACAAATTTAATAATTGTATTCTGTTATGTCCGGAAGGGACAAACTACAATTAATAATTTTATTAATTTACCCCTGATTCATTTACAAAGCCCACGGGCTTTGAACTAAGGGAACAGGGAAAAGAAGGTCCACTGAAAAATACGCATCAGTTACATTGAATTATAAAGACACATCAAATTTATTAATTAAATTACAATTTGAATTAATTGAAGAATTAGTCAAGTGGTTGAGAAAGTGGTTGAGATATTGGTTGAAAGATTGGTTGAAAGATTGGTTGAAAGATTGGTTGAAAGAGGAAGAATCCTTGACAAAATCGAATCCTTGATTAGTTGAATTGTTGTTCACTGAAACAATGAACGACTTTTAAATATGAAAAGCATTTAATTTACGGGGAGGCAGAAAAAATAAAATGGAAATTCTTACTTTTATTATGAATCTGTAGAGTGTGAGTCGTCCCCACAAAAAGTCTCCAAGTGCAGGTTTCGTGAGACACCCTCGGTAATTTATGGGCTGCAGTCGTCTAGAGCTCGAGATGACCCAACAAGTGGAAAGGTCCAGGCACCGGAAAAATACTTGTAGAGACCCAAAGCCAAGTTACGTTGCAAGGGGATCATTTATGGATGCTGTTCGTTCAAATCTCAGGGTCAAGTTCTTTGCCAACCAGAAGTACTTCGATGCAGATGAATGAGCTGACGAGGGGTCGTTGATCCACAATTCTTTTGATGCGAAGATTCTCGTAGGCAAGGATTCAGGATGAAGGGTTAAAGGTTAAAGTTAAATGAAAGGATTAAAATGATTAAAGGAATAAGGATTAAAATTAGTTGAAAGGGGTAGGATGATTAAAAGGCTTATGGATTAAATCCGTTGAAAGGATTAAAAAAGATTAAAGGGTTAAATGGTAAAAAGGGGTTAAATTATGTAAAAGGGTTAAATTGTAGAAAGGGTTAAGGATTAAAGTTAATTACTGACAAGTTATGTCAGGAGTTCTACACTTCCACGTTTTCACTCACTTTCTTTCTTCAATAGAATATTCAGAAAAAGTACAATGTTACACCTAATTCACAGAACGCATGAATAATTTTAAGTCCGATACAATATTATTCGAAGAATTATGTCGCGAATGGAGTTTAGACCGTGCTTGAGTTCAAGATAGATTTTTGATACCAGCGAGATTCTAAGTCCGAATATCGAAGACAATCTTTTGCGAAAGTTGACTGGAGCTGACCGTGGCGAAGAGTAAACTGATTTTTCGTTTTGCTAAATTTGTGAAGAAACCTAGGTTCCTTGTATTTTCAACCCCTTAAGATTTGCATGGGTTGCAAATACGAAATTTTCATACCACGAAGGCACCCCATTCGTGGAAGGTGAACACGGAGCCGTTCGTTGCTTTTTTCCTCATAGCAGTCATTTAGGGTAAATAAAATTGAGAAACTTAGAGCTATCCTCGCATACACTTACGCACAGTTTTTTATATTCGTTACAATTTAATGTACAAGTATTGATTTTAGCCAAAGTCAAGGATTAAATGTGATACTTGTAAAATATACACTAAATATATATATATATTTATAAATAAACACGTCACGCGGACGTGACAATAATATGTGTATATTTCAATTTTTCTTAATTTAATAGTTTATGTGGATCATCTGGGTCAGGGAATTTTTTCTTTTTCCACCACTGAGAAAACACTGTCGTTCCTCGGGTTCAACACTTTGCGTTTCATTGTGAAAACTCAGTTATAACACCAAAAAATAGTGCCGTAGAGTCCCCAAATCCAATTTGTGGATAACACAAATACGTACCATTGTGTCAATCACAAACCGACCTGTAAATTTTACAAATTCATTTGTGTATTCCACAAATTTTATCCCTGCACAGCGCCGTAACTAGCTCATTGTGCGCCCTGGGCAAACTACATGATTTGCGCCCCCCATCATATAAAAATGTACTAATTTATAGATCAAACTAAAATATATTTTACAATAATTAAAGTTTTGGCAATTATTTAAAGAATTCTTAATTTTTATTTTGAAATTGTTTATTGGGATTTAAAAATGGTTTATGCTAATGCTAATGTATATAAATTTCTCACTTAAGAGATAACAGTTAGGTGTTTGACAGTACCTATTCAACAAAAAGAGTTCTTTTTATTTATCGCAGGTTTTTGTTAACTGTTTAGTGAATATGTTTCATTAATATTTTTAAGTTTTTGAATATTGTTTAAATAGATTGATTTGTCTAAACAATTAATTTTTTTTAAACATTCATACAAATGACTGTTTTATGGTTTGCAGTAATGTTTTTGTTCAAATTATCTATAAAAATTTTTGAAATTGTTAAAACAATTATAATTTATTTACTATTAAATTCTTGTCAAATTAATTTCGAGAAATTACACATCAGCCTCACAAAAAATAAAGTTTCTATCCGAGACATTACACTAGTGTATTCCTAATTTCTTACATGTTTCCTTGCGAGAATCTCGATGTAGGCCTAATGGGGTGCTTGTCAGTTTTCCATATCTTTGGTAAGGTCCTTGTCTGGAAAACTGGTATAAATGTCTTGCAAGGGTGTAACGCTTTTCCATATCAGTGCCCTACATATAAAAAATTCGTCTGAGCCCTACCAGTTTTTGAAATAAAATACCTAAGTAGAAATATACAACTGCAAAGCAAAGCAGTAAACAATTAATAATTTAATTACATTAAATCAATTTTTTTAAGTTTCATTTATTTCTTTCCTTTTTTTTAACAAACCAACGAAGTATTATTTTAATTATTTATATAATTTGCTCTTAACGTATTTTGTAACATCTTATTTTAAACTTATATTTTTATTTTAAATATTACAATTAATTATTTTTATATTTGTATACAGACAAATAATTAGAACCGAGAATTAAAAAATCTGCACGCAAGGGGGATCGAATCCTAGACTGAAAACATAGGTGAAACTGCGTTATTTCACCCAGCTACGCTGACTGTATTATTACTGTAATATTACAGAAAGATTTGTAATATTACTGTAATATTACGGTAATATTAACTTAATATTACTTTGTAATATTGCCCTGTAATATTATCTTGACGTGAACGTTTTAATATCACATCAATATCACTGTGACATCATCCCATAATATTAGTAAAATTGAATGTAATTTTACTACGATATTCACGTAATATTACGTTCTGCTTGAGAATTTCTTACATCTATTTTTGTTTTGGTAATAAAATACCTGTATCACCTTTGAATGTTTTAACCCAGTAATAATGTATATTATTTTAATCTATATATAAATATACACATATCTACATATATTTATATATTAATTTAAAATTTTAAAAAAAACTTCAATTACTTTTTTCTATTAATAAATTGTTTGTATAAATAAAATAATACTGATTGTAAAAATTACTTATTAAAATTTATCAGATGCCACTTCTTTTAGTTCTTTAGATTAACAAAAAACTATTATTATAAAATTATTATTATTATTATTATTATTATTATTTTTTTTTTACACAACAAGTTTAGGAGAGGAAAAAATGCATTTACGCACTTGTTCGTGTGGGACTCGACCACATCCTGTGGCAATACCGCACTAAAACAACCTTTCCCAATTCTTGCTTTACATATTCTAATCGACTTTTGCTCCTTCCGTCCTGGAAGGTAAGCAAAAGTTTCTTTTTTTTTTTTTACTCTGTACAGTTTCAGCATTCTGTTCTTTGGGTCTTCAAGTCCATTGCCGCCGATGTTCTTATGCGGCCGACAGGAAATTGTTGGATGCTTTTTTAGAGCTACCTTTAAAGATGTTTTTTTTACAAGGAACAGTGCTGTCGGACCACAAAAAGAGAATTCAAAAGAACTGCTTTTTGCATTCTACCTGCTAACAAATTGGCTTGACGTTCGCAGGTTGGGATCTTCTTCAGTTGGCTCACAAATGAAGCCTTCATCCATCCTAAGCAGCCGAGAATTAAAACAATATGTTTACATACTCAACTGTCTGCAAAGATGTTGTTGTGAGAATTGATGGTATGTTCTCAGAGGGTTCTTCTTGAAGAACTTCATGGCCTTTCCTTCGCAAAAAGGATACCTGATCTCGTAAGTACTGAGGTTTCATTTGTGCGTATTGGGGATGCATATTGCTCATCGCTCATGAAGCCTCAACATGTAACCTCTTCGGTCCGGAGAGCTCTGTCGCCAACAGTCTAAGATGTCCCTTCGAAGTTGGTCCGTCCATTTTCAACGTGTACGAGTTTGTCCCTGGTCGAAGCCTGGTCGTTGCCTGGATTCTATCCTGTTGCCACTCCCAACTGAACCCTGGTCTCCATCCGAGAGAGACCCATTGTGGGTGGCGCTGCGCGTTACTGTGGTCGTAACCGCAAAAAACTCTGTGTGAGTGGTTAGCCCAACACAAAGTCGACAATTATATCGGGTGCCCACCCCTATCTGACGTTGGTCCGCCCCGGGTATTTGAATTGTCCGGTTCCACCCATATCTGGGAGGATTTCCCCTATCCGCCACCTGGGGAGGCGCTCGATTGAGATGTCAGAAACCCCATCTTAGATGCCACTCAAACACTTGGTCAAGTGGACCAAATATTTCCTTGGTGTTCGGAAGAGGGCATCTTACCTGACCTAGCCGGTCAGGCAATTCTGTGATATTCGGCAACGGACGTTACCATTTACCACAGAGACATCGAGTGGTTCCGGTACCGAGAATTATTATTATTATTATTATTATTATTATTATTATTAAAAAAATATTATAACAAACACATTAAAATAACTAATAATCTTCTGTAATGAATCACATTTCTTTTGACAAAAATTGTAAAAAGACCGACATATTATAAGAAATTTGTAAGAAATTTAAATAACTTATTTATTTGTTAGTCATAAACGCAAAGGTCAGGTTTTTACCTGGACCCCGTTAGAAAAATACATTTTCCTTTATTTTTCTGAAGGAATACAGACAAACATTACTTATTATAATCCATCAGATGCCACTTCTTTTAGTTCGCTTCAAAAAAGGTGGAGCTTCATTCTTTTAAAGGGTATAATGTGATTGGTCCTTCTTATAGGTTTTTCCATTTCCATTCTCTTATTTGGAAATATCCACCAATAAGAATGAAAGTTGAATTTGCTTAGAAAGTTTAAAATTTAAAAAACCTGGGCGTCATGGGGGCGTGTCACGTCTTCAAGTAGTGGGGTTCATCAGCTAACATTTAATTGGTCGACAGGGTTTTATGAAACTACGTTTCAGTATGAGAGTTGGGAATTTTTTTTTTATATATTCAGCTTTCTATTTTAGATTAACAAAAAACTATTATTATAAATAGTTCAGAAGGACTTCCTTTTACATGCGAACCGCCAATGCATCAGCCTGGCGCTTGCAGCCAGGAATCTATTTTAATTGGCTTACAAATGAAGCCTTAATCCCTCCCAAACAACCGATTAGAAGAACATTCAATCGGACTTTATAACCTGGGTGGATTCGACTCAATTCGAACATGAGCTCTTGATACTTGGTCCGCTTCTCATCCTCCTTACGATTAATGTTGTTCTTAGCTGGGGCCGAGAACTCAATTACACAAATGATCTTACTTTTATGATCCTGGAGTACTATATCAGGCTTATTGGCACTGATACGATGAGTGGTGGAAAAAGAGAAGTTCCAGTAGATCTTACACTGGTCATTTTCCACTACGGACTCCTGATCCCCTTGGGTATACGGCAAGATGGGTTCTTTATCTATACCATAATGGTGTCAAAGGTGATAATATAACACCTTAAGCGCAGCATTGTGTCTTTCAATATACCTTTAACACGCGTACTTCGGACACGCACTTAGAATGTGACTCAGAGTCTCCGCATATTGTTTACATGCACGACAGATGTCACAGTCGACAGGTATATGCATCACACGACTGCGGTACACCAAGGTATTAATCACACTATCCTGACAAGCGAATAGAAATCCTTCAGTCTCCGATCTTAAACCAGCAGATTTAAGGAACGAAAACGTCAAACCAGTCGACAATCCTACTTCATTTATGAGGTTGTAGAATTGTCCGTGAACAGATTTGCTCTTATGTTCCTGTAGTAGAAGCGCATGTTCTGCTTCCTTGACACGGCCCTTAAGCATCAATGGTGGTAACGATGCTAATCCATGTTGCACATTACTAGTATCAAATGGGAGACGAAGTTCATTCGCAGCTCATTCTGCCGCATGATATAAGAATACCCCACAATTCGTAATTTCATGATGGTGAACAAATTGTAAAAGAGGATCTCGACTGTTCATAATTGAGCATGTAGCAGCCAAAACGATTCTACGATGAAGACACTACGATGAAGTTCAGTAGACCTCTCCCTCCCCGATCTCGCGGAAAGTAAATTCGAGGCACGGAAGACTTTGGATGATGACTTCGATGAATTGTCATCATCTTGCGAGTTTCTCTGTCTAGCATCTTCAGCTCATTCACATTCCACTTAACTGCTCCAAAGGTATAGAAAAGCAAAGGAATGGCTAATGTATTTGTGGCTTGTATCTTATTCTTCCCAGATAATTCGAAAGACCAAATTTTTCTGAGAAGACCACGATATTTTGTTTGGAGACGATCTTTAAGCTGACGCACATCTTGAGTCTCCGCTTGTGAAAATCCAAAATATGCGTATGTTTCTCCTTGACCAAGATGATGAATGGCGTTGCCACCAATGAGCTGAAGATCCTCAGAGTCGCCTGGTGTTTCAGATGTTTCACGTCTTCCCTTACTTAAGTGGAAAACGGCACATTTATCCAATCCAAATTCCATTCCGATTGCTCTGGAATACTTGGCTACTGCAAACACTAGATTTTTAAGTTCTTCTCTATTAGATCCATAGAGCTTAAGATCGTCCATGTAGAAAAGATGGTTGATCTTATGAACTCTATTTCTTGGTTTGCCACACATGTATCCAGAGCGATTTTTTCGGAGCACAATAGACAGAGGCAAAAGAGAGATGCAGAAAAGTAGAGGACTGAGTGAGTCACCTTGAAAAACTCCTCTCCTAAAAGAGATGATGTTAGTTATCATCTGCTGTTTGTTGGATGATATAACAAACCTTGTCCTCCAAATGAGGATCAGCTCTTTCAAGCATCTCACGATTTTTGGATGTACCTGTAAGCAATCAAGGAGCTTGATGATCAGCTCATGACTCGTAGAGTCGAATGCTTTACGGTAATCAATCCAAGCCATTGACAAGTTGCGTCGATAAACTATCGAGTCTTGGGTAACGCACCTATCTATTAATAGGTTTTCCCTACAACCTGACAGGCCTTTTTTGCACCCACGTTGTTCACTTATTGCACTCTAAACTGGCTTTATAGATGTTAATATCCTTTCTTTTAGGATGCCAGTAAACAGCTTGTAACAGGTGTTAAGACAAGCTATCGGTCTATAATTTTTTGGATTAGACAAATCTCCTGATTTTGGTAAGAGTACCGTTCGACCTTCCACCAACCACTGTGGTACGGGATGTTCTCCGCAAAGAAAGGTTGAAAAGATGCGGGCCAAATGTCGGTGAGTTGAAGTAAACTTCTTCCACCATAGATTATTAATCTAATCTGGCCCGGGTGCTAAAAAGTTCTTAGTTTTAGCAATTATATTTCTAACCTCTTGCTCAGTAATTGGCGGACATGCCTCACTAGGATGGTCAAGCCCCTGTTCAAGACAGAAGCCTCTGAAGAGTGTTAAAAACGCATCCTCATCGTTGACTGTATAGGACGTCCCATAGATGTTTCTCCAGAAAGTTTCAACCTCTTCACGACATGGGGGGTTAACAACGACTGATGTTGGTGGACTGAACAGGCGGGAGGGATTAGTAGCAAAGATATTATTTTGCTTAATCCAGTCAATCCGCCGTTCTAAACGTTCTCTTATGACTACAAGAGAACGTATCTTCTCAATCCAATGTTGCTTGATGGTCTGCAATTTTGATTTTTTCAAAGTGTGATGCAATCTTTTTAGAGTTTTGGCAATTTCCAAAACTCTTGGTGTAAAATTTTTATTCAATTCTAGATACGCTATCACACTCTGTAATTGAGAAGCATGTCGTCGAGCCACCCCTATCTTGAACTGTACTTGTTTGATTCGTTTGCAGGTCTTAGCCACTCGCTCTGAAACAGACTTCCTGTTACTTTCACAAAGCAAGGACACTGCTTTATCATACACCGCACAGTTCAATGTCCAGAGATCTACATTTTCAGGGAGTAATGAGAGTTCTTGATTTCCCTCAGCCATTTTGTCCATTTTTATGGAAACCTTAAGATGAATTTTTGTTTCCCTTGATCTCATGTTCCCATCTTCGGTCGTTGGTGTTGGTGTGTCGAGAACTTGTATGTTCTCTGAGGGATGTTGTTCTTCTCGTAGAAAAGCCTCATGTCCCCTTTTCCTCAGAGAGGATACCTGGTCTCTTAGATACTGAGGCGTCATTTCTGCGTATTGGGGGTACATTTCGACCCATCGCGTATGCAGCCTTAGCATATATCCTCTTCTGTCTGGAGAACTGTTTTGCCAACACAACAAGATGTCCTTCCGAAGTTGGTCCGTCCATTTGAAACGCTCTCGAGTTTGTCCCGGGTCATTACCTGTTCGTCGCCTGGGTTCTGTCCTATTGCCACTCCCAATGGAACCCAGATCTCCATCCGAGAGAGATCTATTGTGGGTGGCACTGCGCGTTACAGTCGTCGTAACTGCATCTTCTCTGTGGTGGTGGTGAACCCAGCACAAAGTGGACAATTGTTTTGGGTGCCCACCCCTATCTGACATTGGTCCGCCCTGGGTATTTGAATTGCCTAGTTCCCCCCATATCTGGGAGGATTTCCCCTATCCGCCACCTAGGGAGGCGCTCGATTGGGATGTCAGAAACCTCACCTTAGATGCCACTCAAACACTTGGTTAAGTGGACCAAGTATTTCCCTGGTGTTCGGAAGAGGGCATCTATGCTGACCCAACAGGCCAGGCAATTCTGTGATATTTGGTAACGGACGATACCATTTACCACAGAGATATCGAGTTATTGTTTTTTTTTTTTTTTTTTTTTTACAAAACAAGTTTAGGAGCAGAAAAAATGCATTTACGCACTTGTTCGTGTAGGACTCGACCACGTGCTGTGGTAATACCTCACTAAAACAACCTCTCCCATTCTTGCTTTACATATTCTAATCCACTATTGCTCCATCCGTCCTGGAGGGTAAGCAAAAGCGTGATTCATTTACTAGAGTTGTTATTTTCGTTTCTTACACTGTTGTTTTCACCCATTGCCGCCGATATTCTTAAGCGGTGGTCAAGAACGTTGTTGGATGCTTTTTTAGAGCTACCAAATAGGATCTTATAATGAACAGTGCTGCCGAACCAGATTTAGAGAGTTTAGAAGAACAGCCTTCTGCATGCGAACCGCCAACGCATTAGCCTTGTGCTCGCAGCTAGAAATTTTTTGTAATTAGCTCACAAATGAAGCTCGCATCCCTTCTAAACAACCGAGTACAAGAACAATTAATCTGACCCTGTAGCCTGGATATATTTTACTTAATTCAAACAGAAGGTCTTGATACTTTGTCCGCTTCTCATCCTCCTTTTGAGTGATATTGCTCTCAGCAGGTGCCGAAAACTCTATCACACAAATGACCTTACTTTTATGATCCTGGAGCACTATATCAGGTTTATTGGCGCTGATACGATGAGTGGTGGAAAAAGAAAAATTCCAGTAGATCTTACATTGATCATTTTTCACAATAAACTTCTGATCCCCCTGGGCATACGGCAAGATGGGTTCTTTATCTATACCATATTGGTGTCGAAGGTGATAATACAACACCTTAAGCGCAGCATTGTGTCTTTCTACATATCTGTAACATGCATACTTCGGGCACGCAGTTAGAATGTGACTAAGTGTCTCCGGGTATTGCCTGCACGTTCGACAGTTGGTATTGTCGACAGATATATGCATCACTCGACTGCGATACACCAAAGTATTTATCACTCCATCCTGGCAAGCAAATAAAAATCCTTCAGTCTCTGATTTCAAACCAGCAGACTTGAGGAAAGCAAATGACAAAACCCCAGACAGTCCCAACTCTTTTATGAGACTGAAAAACCGTCCATGCACAGGCTTGTCAATATGCTCCTGTAACAGAAGAGCATGTTCTGCTTCCTTAACACGTTTTTTAAGCATTAATGGTGTTAAAGATGCTAAACCGTGTTCCATATCCCTGGTTCCAAATGGGAGACTAAGTTCACTTGCAGCTCTTTCTGCCGCTCGATATAAAAAGACCCCAACATTTGCAATTTCATGATGGTGAACAAATTGCATAAGAGGATCTCTACTGTTTATGACTGAGCATGCTGCAGATAAAACAATTCTAAGATGAAGACACTCTAAATTTAAAAGACCTCTTCCTCCCCGATCGCGTGGAAGGTAAATGCGAGGTACGAAAGACCTAGGATGATGACTTCGATGTATAGTCATCATCTTGCGAGTTTCTCTATCTAGTTCCTTCAACTCATTCACATTCCACTTAACTGCTCCAAATGTATAGAGTAGTAAAGGAATGGCTAATGTGTTTGTGGCTTGTATCTTATTCTTCCCAGATAGTTCAGAAGCCTAAATTTTTCTGAGAAGACCATGGTATTTCATATGGAGATGATCTTTAAGCCCACACAAATCTTGACGTTCCGATTGAGGAATTCCAAGATATGTGTAAGTTCCCCAACACCAAGGTGATGAATGGTATTGCCACCAATGAGCTGAATATTCTCAGAGTCGCTCGACATTTCAGCTGTTTTTCGTCTCCCTTTAATTAAATGGATAACAGCACATTTATCTAATCCAAAATCCATACCAATTGCTCTGGAGTACTCGGCTACTGCAAACACCAGAATTTTTAATTCGTCCTTGCTGGATCCATATAGCTTAAGATCGTCCATATAAAACAGATGGTTGATCTTATGGACTCTATTTCTGGGTTTTCCACACATGTATCCAGAGTATTTTTCTCGGAGTATTACAGACAGAGGCAAGAGGGAGATGCAAAAAAGTAGAGGACTTAGGGAGTCTCCTTGGAAAACTCCTCTTCCAAACGAGATGATGTTAGTCATCACTTGCTGTTTGTTGGATGTTATAACAAACCTTGTCCTCCACATGAGCATTAGCTCCTTTAAGCATCTCACAATGTTCGGATGTACCTCTAAGCATTCAAGGAACTTGATGATCAGCTCATGACTTGTAGAGTCAAATGCCTTTCGGTAATCAATCCAAGCCATTGACAGGTTAGGTCGATAAAATATCGCGTCTTGGGTAATACACCTATCAATCAATAGGTTCTCCCTACAACCTGCCAGACCTCTCTTGCACCCTCGCTGTTCGCTTATTGCACTCCAAACTGGCTCGATGGATTTCAAAATCCTCTCTTTGAGGATGCCAGTGAATAGCTTGTAGCAGGTGTTAAGACAAGCTATGGGTCTATAATTTTTTTAGATAGATAAATCACCAGATTTTGGTAAGAGTACCGTTCGTCCTTCCACCAACCACTGTGGTATTGGATGTTGACCGTTGAGAAAGGTAAAAATATTCGAGCCAAATGTTGGTGAGTTGAAGAGAACTTCGTCCACCAAAAGTTATTAATCTTATCTGGCCCGGGTGCTGAAAAGTTCTTCGTTTTAGCAACTATGTTTCTCACCTCCTCCTTAGTAATTGGTGGACTTACCTCTGCTGGATGGTCAAGCCCCTGTCTAAAACAGAAGCTACGAAAGAGTGTTAAGGATGACTCTTCATCATTCACTGCATGGGCTTTCCCAAAGATGTTACTCGAGAAGTTTTCAATCTCTTCACGACATGGGGGTCTTTCGACAGTTGGCGATGGTGGACTGAACAGGCGAGAAGGATTAGTAGCATAATTATTATTTTGCTTTATCCATTTAACCCGCCGTTCTAAACGCTCTCTTATAACAACAAGAGAACGTATCTTCTCAATCCAATGTTGCTTGATGGTCTGCAACTTCGATTTCTTCAGAGTGTGATGCAATCTTTTTAGAGTCTGGGCAATTTCCAAAACCCTGGATGTAAATTTTCTTTTCGATTCAAGATAAACAATCACACTCTGCAATTGAGAAGCATGCTTTCGAGCCACCCCAATCTTAAACTGTACTTGTCTGATTCGTTTAAAGGTCCTATCGACGCGGTCTGAAACAGATTTTCTGTTACTTTCACGAAGCAGGACCTTTGCTTTTTCGTACACAGCACAATTTAATGTCCAAAGATCTACATCCTCTGGGGGTAATGAGAGCTCATTATTCCCTTCAGCGATTTTGTCCATTTTAATGGAAACCTTTAGATGTACTTTGGTTTCCCTAGACCTCATGTTCCCTTCCTCGGTCGTTGGTGTAGGTGTTACTGTCGGAACCTGAAGGTTCTCGGAGGGTTCTTCTTCTTCCTGCTGAAGAAAAGCTTCATGTCCCTTTTTTCGCAGAAAGGATACTTGGTCTCTTAAATACTGAGGTGTCATTTGAGCGTACTGGGAGTACATATTGACCCATCGCTCATGCAACCTTAGCATGTATCCTCTTCTGCAAGGACTACTGTTTTGCCAACATAGCATGATGTCCTTCCGAAGTTGGTCCGTCCATTTAAAACGTACTCTAGCTTGTCCCGGGTCAATGCCTGGTCGTTGCCTGGGTTCTGTCCTATTGCCACTCCCAACTGAACCCTGATCTCCATCCGAGAGAGACCTATTGTGGGTGGCACTGCGCGTTACAGTCGTCGTAACCGCAAATACTCTGTGTGTGAGGTTATCCCAACACAGAGTGGACAATTATATCGGGTGCCCACCCCTATCTGACTTTTGGTCCGCCCCGGGTATTCTATTTCCTCGGTACCTCCCATATCTGAGCGGCCTTCCCCTATCCGCCACCTGGGGAGGCGCCCGATTGGGGTATCAGAAACCCCATTTCAAATGACATTCAAGTACCCGACCCAGTCGGCTAAGAAACTCTGTGATATCCCGTAAAGGGTACCACAAGTCCCTCACCAACCCGATCAAATACCTACACGATGTTCTGTAATGGTCATCTTAGTACTGAGCCAAGTCGGACCAGTATCTTTGAGCTGCTTGGCAACCCATTTCAGGAAAATTATTATTATTATTATTTTTTTTTTTTTTTTTTTTTACAAAACAAGTTTAGGAGAGGAAAAAATGCCTTTACGCACTTGTTCGTGTGGGACTCAACCACGTGCTGTGGTAATACCGCACTAAAACAACCTCTCCCATTCTTGCCTTACGTACTCTTATCCGCTTTTGCTCCTTCCGTCCTGAAAGGTAAGCAAGAGCGCGATTCTTTTGCTCGAGGTGTTTTCAGTTCACTGTTCTGTAGGTGTCCCTGTCCCTTGCCGCTGTTGTTCTTACGCGGTGGCCAGAAACGCTATTGGATGCTTTTTTAGAGTTACCTTCTTACCATCGCGCACGTAACCTCTGCATGTATCCTCTTCTGTTAGGGGAACTATTTTGCCAACACAACAAAATGTCCCTCCGAAGTTGGTCTGTCCACTTTAACCTTAATCGAGCTTGTCCCTGGTCGTTGCTTAGTCGTCGCCTGGGTTCTATCCTATTGCCACGCCCAACTGAACCCTGATCTCCATCCGAGAGAGACCTATTGTGGGTGGCACTGCGCGTTACAGTCGTCGTAACCGCAAATACTCTGTGTGGGAGGTTATCCCAACACAGAGTGGACAATTATATCGGGTGCCCACCCCTATTTGACTTTTGGTCCGCCCGGGTATTTTAATTTCCTCGGTAGCTCCCATATCTGAGAGGCCTTCCCCTATCCGCCACCTGGGGAGGCGCCCGATTGGGGTGTCAAAAACCCCATCTCAAATGCCATTCAAGTACTTGACCCAGTCAGCTCAGAAATTCTGTGATATCCAGTAAAGGGTACCACAACTCCCTTACCAACATTATTATTATTATTATTATTATTAAAAAACTATTATAACAAACAGATTAAAATAACTAATAATCTTCTGTAATGAATCACATTTCTTTTGACAAAAATTGTAAAAAGACCGACATATTATTTAAATTTCTTACAAATTTCTTAAAATTTGTAAGAAATTTAAATAACTTATTTATTTGTTAGTCATGAACGCAAAGGTCAGGTTTTTATCTGTACCCCGTCAGAAAAATACATTTTCCTTTATTTTTCTGAAGGAATACAGACAAACATTACTTATTATAATCTATCAGATGCCACTTCTTTAGTTCTCTTTAAAAAAGGTGGAGCTTTATTCTTTTAAAGGGTATAATGTGTGTTAAAGCACGAGTGTAATTTTACAAATTATTATTATCATTATTTTACAACATATTTTTATTGCGTTTTTGTTAATCTTTTATTTTATTCCATCGAATTTATATTAAGTTAAAATTATACTAATCATAAATATATTTAATAAAGTCAGACTATATGCCGAACGCTTTGATGCTTTGTTGTGTTTATGCGTTTAGTGTTACTAAACTATAAGTGCCTTCGCCGAATTCACGTGTACAAAATTTTGTTTAATTTATCCCTACTCATTTCAAACTCCGAGACAAAGTCTCTGTCCAAAAGTACCATGTAGAAAAATCAGTTCCAGGCAAGACGTTGTAAAGAATACTTCGTTAGAATTTTATAATTAAATTTTCATATTTAAACTAGTTCTATCATTCATTTTCAATCATTTATACCTTTTATACAAAATGATATTTCCTTCAAGTAAAATTAAAGGAAAGATACTGAAAACATTTAGTACATTTAAACATGGTCCTTCCAGCCGGATATAATCTTAAGAACTATAACTTTTTAACGCAAACACAAAGTCATGAAATAAAACAGTGCTGTGCAGTGCGACAAATTTACACACCTGATATTAATAATGTCAGGCTAAGCGAACGAAATAAGTGATCAATTTAAAGTGTACACTCAGTGCAATACACAAGAAAGGTGAAATAATTTTCACCAAATTCAAGTAACACGTTAAAAAAAATATTATATAACATTCACATATTTCAATTTTACTCTTTTTGAGAGTTTCAGTTAAAACATTAAATTAGTAATATACTCATATTGCTATTCAAAAAGACAAGTGAATTCAGAATAAACATCTTGTCCACATCACAAAAGGGCAATGCATTAAAAACACCCTTTAAAAACATTTTATCGAATTATTCAACACGAACATTCACATAAAATTTTGAGGCTATGCGTTTAAACACCTCAACAACAATATCAATTTTTCAATGAGGCAATGCGTTTAAAAGACCTCTTTTATACGATGCTCATCACAATGAGGCAATGCGTTTAAACACCTCCTCTATACGATGCTCATCACAATGAGGCAATGCGTTTAAAACACCTCCTCTATACTATACTCAACACAACGAGGCAATGCGTTTAAAACACCTCAGCTACAAGGCAATGTAATTAAAACACCTCATCTTTAACGACAAGGGTAATTATCAGGTCATATCAGGTATGTCAATTCATTGAGTTTTCACTTAGGAAAATGTCTCATCCATATTGTTTTACTTACTCGATTTTACTTTTCTAATCTGTTGATCATTTATGTCATAATTTGAATAAATTTGTTCACATTTATTTAAAAATGGAAGATTTTGAACGCATAACCGTACTTTCACAGAAAGTTACTACAATTAAAGAACATTTAACGTCATTTGAAGAATTTCTTGCACAATTCGATTCAAATAACCCTGCTCAAGTTGCTGAATTACAATTGCGATATAATTCAGTATTTTCGTATTTTTCAAATATAGATGATTTGTATAACGAAATACAATTAATCGATTATGAAACAGATCACACTCTTGATAAAAAAACATTACAAAATTCATTTTTTAAATTGTTGGCTTTAGCACAAAATAACATTTCAATTGTTTTGCAAAAAGATCAAGCTAATAATCATGAAGTAAATTCTAGTTCTGAAAATGAACGTCTTTCTAACGTTTCAAGCAATCGTAACAGGTTAAAACTTCCTCAAGCAGTTCTTCCAACTTTCAGCGGAAAAGTGGAAGAATGGTTATCATTCAAAGATACTTTTACTACTATGATAGACAAACGCGATGACATCACAAATGTCGAAAAATTACAATATTTAAAATCGGTTCTTAAAGATGAGGCTTTACGTAAAATTCAAGTATTTGCAATCAAGGAAGAAAATTACGATCGCGCATGGAAGCTTTTGCAAAAATCATACGAGGATAAACGTACATTAATTTCTCGTCATTTAAATTTGCTGTTGCGTTTGCCATTGCAAGATAAAGAGTCTTATCAAGGCCTGATCTCTCTCGCCGATGAGTCTCAACAGCATCTTCAGTCTTTAGCTTCACTCGGAGTTAATGTGACTCACGAAATTGTAGTTGCCATTATAGAAGAAAAGCTTCACAAAACAACCTTAGAAAAATGGGATGAAAGCATAAAAAATGGGGAATTTCCTAGCTTGGAAGATATGACTGATTTTCTTTATAGAACTGCGGCGCGTATATCTAAACGTAAAATTAACAACGATAATACTGACAAAGATTCTTTTAATAAAAGACGCAAAACAGAAACTAAAAAACAGGCTCTTGTCACGTCAGCTTCAAAACAATGCATACTTTGCACTGATTCTCATCCTTTGTTTAAATGCAGCAAATTTTTAAGCTTGACAGTTAATGAACGCTTCAAAACTGTAAAAGAGGCCAATTTATGCTTAAATTGGTTACGAAATCACAAAACAAAAGATTGCAAATTTGGCACTTGCAGAAAACGTAACAAACGACATAACACTTTGTTGCATTTTACAAAATCTCAGGATCCGAATCCAAGTGAAGTAAAAGAAGCATGACAATTAACAAATGATTCAAGGATTTCTTTAAATTCTTTGGTTCCTGTAACATCATTTCAGTTAATGACAAGTGCACTGGTTGAAGTATTTGATCATAAAAATCAAAAAATTAAAGCTCGTGTTTTATTAGACACATGTGCCACAGCTAATTTTATTACACGCGATTTATTGAACAAACTAAAACTTTCGACAACTAAATGTTGCTTTTCTGTAGGAGCTTTAAACAATCTAACTACTACAGTAAATTGCATGTTAAAAGTAACATTAAAATCAATTTATAACGAATATAAACGAACCCTTAACTTTCTTGTCGTACCAAATATAACCGATTTAGTTCCGAGTCAAACTATAAAAAGAGAACATCTTAAAATTCCTCAAAATATTTTATTAGCTGACACGAATTTTCACAAACCAGATAAAATTAATATGCTTATCGGAGCTGGTCCTACCTTATCTTTGTTCTCAATCGGTTCTATAAACTTGTCGGAAAATGAAGATGATCTTTATTTACAGAAAACTAGATTGGGTTGGGTAATTAGTGGCGGTTTGGATATTCACAAAAGTCCTCAGAGGATTAAATCAACTAAATGCATGTTAACTGATTTACAATCAGCAATTGAAAAATTTTGGTCCGTCGAAGAATTAACAACTCAATCTCCTTTTTCTCAAGAAGAAATGAATTGCGAAGAACATTTTAAACAACACGTAACGCGTAACAAAGACGGTCAATATGTGGTGGCTTTACCTTTCAAAGTATCACCCGACGAAATCGGAGAATCTAAACAAACGGCTTTAAAAAGATTAAACGGTCTACAGAAAAGATTTGAAAATAATGACGAATTTAAAAATGAATATACATCGGTAATTCAAGAATATTTAAATTTAAAGCATATGACAAAATTAAAATTATCACAAAAAACAGAGGGTTTTTATTTACCTCATCACGGCGTTTGTCAAGATTCCAGTACCACTACAAAATTGCGTGTTGTTTTTAATGCTTCTGCGAAAGGTTCTAATGGAATTTCTTTAAATGACACTTTAATGGTCGGTCCCACCATTCAAAATGATCTTTTCTCATTATTAACACGTTTCAGAGTTTTTAAATATGTACTCATTGCGGATATTGAAAAAATGTATAGACAATTTTTGATTCGGGAAGAAGATAGAAAATTTCAAAAAATCTTGTGGCACGAAAATAAACAAATTCAAGAATATCAGTTAAATACGGTAACTTTCGGTTTTGCTCCAGCAGCATTTTTGTCTATTCGATGTTTACATCAATTAATAGAGGACGAGGGACAAAACTTTCCTCTAGCCGCAAAGGTTTTAAAAGAAGATTTATATGTCGACAACCTACTTAATGGAGCCTCGACTTGTAAACAGGCTCGAGAAATATACAATCAAATGACTCAACTCTTAAGTAAAGCTCAACTTAATATGCGTCAGTGGGCTTCCAATGAACCATCTATACTCGATGGTGTAAATGAAAAAAGCATCGATAATGAGTTCAAAATAAACAAAGATTATATGGTAAAAACTTTTGGTGTGTATTGGAAGGCCATTGAAGACATATTCTTATATCGCATCAAATTACCCGAGACTAGCATCACAACCACTAAAAGAACTATTTTGTCTGAAATTGCAAAATTATTTGATCCCCTCGGTTTTTTGGGTCCAGTTATTTTGTATGCAAAATTAATTATGCAAGAGCTTTGGCAATCTAAAGTAACGTGGGATGAATCAATACCTTCCGCAATTTATCACAATTGGATAAATTTTTATACTCAACTTGAAGCGATTAAAGCAATTCAAATACCTAGATACGTTTTAATTGATAATGTAAAATCAGTACAATTACATGGATTTTGTGATGCTAGTATGAAAGGTTATGGAGCTTGTTTATATGTTCGAAGCGAAAACGATAAGGGACAGATAAAATGTGTCCTTTTATGTTCAAAATCACGTGTCTCTCCTTTAAAAACAAGTACTATACCAAGATTAGAACTTTGCGGTGCGGTTTTACTAACTAATTTGTATCACAAGGTTTTTAATTCACTTGATACCAAAACCAAAAAAGCAATTTTTTGGACCGACTCAGAAATTGTATTACATTGGTTACCTGCAAATCCAAACTCTTAAAAAACATTTGTTTGAAACAGAGTTTGTGAAATTCAATCCAAAACAGAAATAAACCAATGGCGTCATGTTCCATCGAAAAACAATCCTGCTGATCAATTGTCGCGAGGGCAATTACCGGAAAAATTTATTAAAAACGATTTATGGTTTCAAGGTCCTTCGTGGTTATGTCAAAATGAAAGTTTTTGGCCAAAATCTGAATTCAATTTGCCTAACAAGATTTTACCAGAAATTAAACAATTAACTTGTTTAAAGGTTAATTTTGAAATCAATATATTCGAAAAATTCTCGTCTTTTACAAAATTGAAAAGAGTTAACGGTTATTGTTTTCGTTTTTCACCTAAGTAACGACATTACAAAGGTTCCTTAACTATAAAAGAATTAAATCATGCTGAAACGGTTTTACTTCGAATTGCACAAAATTGTTGTTTTCAAAACGAAATCAAAAGATTAAATCAAAATAAACCTATAAACAAGAAAAATAAATTTCACAATTTGGATCCGTTTCTAGACGAAGACGGCTTATTGCGTGTCGGAGGTCGATTAAAAAATGCGAATATTCCTTTTGACCAACAACATCCAATAATATTACCAAAATCAAATTTTTTAAGTGAATTAATAATATCACATTTTCACGTAACCTCCTATCATGGGGGTCAACAAGCAACTTTGTATGCTGTTCGGCAAAAATATTTGCCCCTAAACGGAAGAAATCAAATTAAAAAGGTCATTCACAAATGTATTCCTTGTTTTCGAGCTAAACCAAGATTAACTGATTATAAAATGGGTAATTTACCTGAAACACGAGTAACTCAGGTGAGACCATTCTATAAGGTGGGCATTGATTATTGTGGTCCCTTTTTCATAAAAGAACGAAAATACAGAAATCGAAACAAAATTAAAGTATACATATGTGTTTTCGTTTGTATGACTATCAAAGCAATTCACATTGAATTAGTAAGCGATTTGAGTACACAAGGGTTTTTGGGAGCTTTAAAACGTTTTATTGCTCGCCGTGGAAAACCACATTCTATTTATTGTGACAATGGTACAAACTTTCAAGGTGCAAGAAATGAATTAAATGATATATATGTTCTTCTCCAATCACAAAATTTCGAAAACGATATTTGCAATTATACAAGTATGCAAAATATTGAATTTCACTTTATTCCTCCCTCATCTCCACACTTTGGCGGATTGTGGGAGGCTGGAGTGAAATCATTTAAACATCATTTTAAAAGGGTCGCATCAAATGCTTTGTTTACATTCGAAGAATTTTATACACTTTCAGTCGAAATAGAATCTATTCTAAATTCGAGACCATTAACTTCTATTTCTTCAGACATAAATGATCTATCAGCTTAAACACCAGGACATTTTCTGATAGGTGTCTCATTGACAAGTTTACCTGAACCTAATTTAATACCTATACGTTCAAATCGTTTAACTTCTTGGCAATTAATTTCTAAAACACGCCAAGACTTTTGGAAAAGGTGGAACGTCGAGTATTTAAATGAACTTAATATTCGCAAAAAATGGTGTGAAAGCTACGAAAAATTGAAAAAAGACATGCTTGTAATTGTAAAAGATGATAATGTTCCTTGTATGAAATGGCCGTTAGCGAGAATACATGAATTACATCCTGGAAATGATGGTGTGGTTAGATGTGTGACTTTAAAGTTTTCTAATAATTTGTTAAAAAGACCCGTCAACAAAATTGCTGTATTGCCAATACAAGACAAAAATTATGAATGAATGTTGATCGTCCACTCTCAACGCGGGGAGTATGTTGAAGCACGAGTGTAATTTTACAAATTATTATTATCATTATTTTACAACATATTTTTATTGCGTTATTTTTATTCTTTTATTTTATTCCATCGAATTTATATTAAGTTAAAATTATACTAATCATAAATATATTTAAGAAAGTCAGACTATATGCCGAACGCTTTGATGCTTTGTTGTGTTTATGCGTTTAGTGTTACTAAACCATAAGTGCCTTCGCCGAATTCACGTGTACAAAATTTTGTTTAATTTATCCCTACTCATTTCAAACTCCGAGACAAACTCTCTGTCCAAAAGTACCATGTAGAAAAATCAGTTCCAGACAAGACGTTGTAAAGAATATTTCGTTAGAATTTTATAATTAAATTTTCATATTTAAACTAGTTCTATCATTCATTTTCAATCATTTATACCTTTTATACGAAATGATATTTCCTTCAAGTAAAATTAAAGCAAAGGTACTGAAAACATTTAGTACATTTAAACAATGTGATTGGCCCTTCTTATTGGTTTTTCTATTTCCATTCTCTTATTTGGAAATATCCACCAATAAGAATGAAAGTTGAATTTGCTTAGAAAGTTTAAAATTTAGAAAACCTGGGCGTCATGGGGGCGTGTCACATCTTTAAGTAGTAAGGTTCATCAGCTAACATTTAATTGGTCGACAGGGTTTTATGAAACTACGTTTCAGTATGAGAGTTGGGAATTTTTTTTTTTATATATTCAGCTTTTTATTTTAGATTAACAAAAAACTATTATTATTATTATTTTTTTTTTTTTTACAAAACAAGTTTAGGAGAGGAAAAAATGCCTTTACGCACTTGTTCGTGTGGGACTCAACCACGTGCTGTGGTAATACCGCACTAAAACAACCTCTCCCATTCTTGCCTTACGTACTCTTATCCGCTTTTGCTCCTTCCGTCCTAAAAGGTAAGCAAGAGCGCGATTCTTTTGCTCGAGGTGTTTTCAGTTCACTGTTCTGTAGGTGTCCCTGTCCCTTGCCGCTGTTGTTCTTACGCGGTGGCCAGAAACGCTATTGGATGCTTTTTTAGAGCTACCTTCGTTATATTATATTATAAAGAACAGTGCTGTCGGACCAGATTAAGTGAACCCAGAAGGACAGCCTTTTGCATACGAACCGTCAATGCTTCAGCTTGACGTTCGCAGTTTGGTATCTTTTTCAATTGGCTTATAAATGAAGCTTTAATCCCTCCCAAACAGCCTAGTATGAGAACAATTAATCGGATTTTATAACCTGGATACATTCGGCTCAGTTCAAACATAAGGTCTTGATATTTCGTCCGTTTCTCATCCTCCTTTTGTATGATGTTGCCCTTAGCAGGAGCCGAAAACTCTATCACACAAATGATAGAAATGGGTTGCTTGGTGCTTCCGTTACCAAGCAGCTCAAAGATACTGGTCCTACTTGGCTCAGTACTAAAATGTCCATTGCAGAACATCGTATAGGTGTTTGATCGTGTTGGTTAGGGAGTTGTGGTGCCCTTTACTGGATATCACAGAATTTCTGAGCTGACTGGGTCAAGTACTTGAATGGCATTTGAGATGGGGTTTTTGACACCCCAATCGGGCGCCTCCCCAGGTGGCGGATAGGGGAAGGCCTCTCAGATATGGGAGCTACCGAGGAAATTAAAATACCCGTGGCGGACCAAAAGTCAAATAGGGGTGGGAACCCTATATAATTGTCCACTCTGTGTTGGGATAACCTCCCACACAGAGTATCTGCGGTTACGACGACTGTAACGCGCAGTGCCACCCACAATAGGTCTCTCTCGGATGGAGATCAGGGTTCAGTTGGGCGTGGCAATAGGATAGAACCCAGGCGACGACTAAGCAGCGACCAGGGACAAGCTCGATTAAGGTTAAAGTGGACAGACCAACTTTGGAGAGACATTTTGTTGTGTTGGCAAAATAGTTCCCCTAACAGAAGAGGATACATGCAGAGGTTACATGCGCGATGGATCAATATGCACCCACAATACGCGGAAATGACGCCTCAGTACTTAAGAGATCAGGTATCCTCTCTGAGAAAAAGGGGATATGAAGCTCTTCTCCAAGATAAGGAACACCCCTCAGAGAATACACAAATTTTGTGTGAAACACCAACGCCCGCAGCCGAAGATGGAAACATGAGTTCGAGGGAAACCAAAATTCATCTCAAGGTTTCCATTAAAATGGATAAAATCTCTGAAGGGAACAATGACCTCTCATTACTCTCAGAGAGTGTAGATCTCTGGACATTGAACTGTGCTGTGTATGAAAAAGCTGTGTCCTTACTTCACAAAAGTAACAGAAAATCTGTTGCGGAACGCGTTGCTAAAACCTGCCAGCGAATCAAACAAGTGCAGATCAAGATCGGGATAGCTCGACGACATGCTTCTCAATTGCAGAGTGCGATTGCATATCTGGAATCAAATAGAAGGTTTACTCCAAGAGTTTTGGAAATAGCCCAAACTCTTAAAAGATTGCATCACACTCTAAAAAAGTCAAAGTTGCAGACCATCAAGCAACACTGGATTGAGAAGATACGTTCTCTTGTCGTCATAAGGGAACGTTTAGAACGGAGGATGAAATGGATAAAGCAAAATAATATCTTTGCTACTAATCCTTCCCGCCTGTTCAGTGTACCATCAACAACCGTTGAAAGGCCTCCATGTCGTGAAGAGATTAAAACTTTCTGGAGCAACATCTATGGGACATCCCATTCAGTAAACGATGAAGGGTTGTCTTTGTCACTCTTTCGCAGCTTCTGTGTCAGACAGGGGCTTGACCAATTTGCAGAGATATGTCCACCAATTACTGAAGAGGAGGTAAGAATATATTATATATTATTATTATTATTATCTTTAATTTTTTGAAATAAATTGATTGATGAAATTTTTACTTAAAAACTAAATTTTACTAAATGAACGAATTATTTCCTTCCTATTAATAATTTTTATATTTATTGATTTTAAAAGTTGCATTAAAATGATGTTCTAAATACAGTAAATAAACACTTTTTGGCGAATAAAGTATTTACAATTAGTAACATTTATAATAATCAACTTCGAACTGCCTAAAAAAGTAATCTAATAATCTATGGTGGAAGAAGTTTACTTCAACTCACCAACATTTGGCCCGTATATTCTCTACCTATCTCAACGGGGAACATGCAATACCACAGTGGTTGGTGGAAGGACGAAAGGTTTTTCTACCAAAATCAGGAGATTTGTCCAATCCAAAAAATTACAGACCAATTGCTTGTCTTAACACCTGCTACAAGCTATTTACTGGGATCCTCAAGGAGAGGATATTGTCATCTATAGAACCAGTCTGGAGTGCGATAGGTGAACAACGAGGATGTAAGAGAGGCCTGTCAGGTTGTTGGGAGAACCTATTAATAGATAGGTGTGTTACCCAAGATTCGATATTTTATCGACGTAACCTGTCAATGGCTTGGATTGATTACCGCAAAGCATTCGACTCCACGAGTCACGAGCTGATCATCAAGCTCCTTAAATGTTTAAAGGTACATCCGAGCATTGTGAGATGCTTAAAGGATCTAATGCTTAAGTGGAGGACAAGGTTTGTTATAACATCTAACAAACAGCAGGTGATGACTAACATCATCTCGTTTAGAAAAGGAGTTTTTTAAGGCGACTCCCTTAGTCCACTTCTTTTTTGTATCTCCCTCTTACCTCTGTCTATTGCACTTCGAGAAAAACACTCTGGATACATGTGTGGCAAACCAAGAAATAGAGTCTATAAGATCAACCATCTTTTTTATATAGACGATCTGAAGCTGTATGCATCCAGTAAGGATGCGCTTAGAATTTTGGTGTTTGCAGTGGCCGAGTATTCCAGAGCCATAGGAATGGATTTTGGATTGGATAAATGTGCCGTCATCCATCTGATTAAAGGAAGAAATGAAACATCTGAAATTCCGAGAGACTCTGAGAACATTCAACTCATTGGTGGCAACACCATTCAACATCTTGCTGGTGGAGAGACTTACACATATCTTGGAATTCCACAGTCGGAGACTCAAGATGTGTGTGGGCTTAAAGATCGACTCCAAACAAAGTATCGTGGGCTTCTCAGAAAAATTTGGTCTTCCGAATTGTCTGGGAAGAACAAAATACAGGCCACAAATACATTAGCCATTCCTTTACTTCTCTATACCTTTGGAGCTGTTAAGTGGAATGTGAATGAGTTGAAAATACTAGATAGAGAAACCTGCAAGATGATGTCAGTCCATCGTAGTCATCATCCAAGGTCTTCCGTGCAACGAATTTACCTTCCAAGAGACCGGGGAGGAAGAGGTCTATTAAATTTAGAGTGTCTTCATCGAAGAATTGTACTGGCTGCAGCATGTTCGGTGATGAACAGTAGTTATCCCCTAATGCAATTTGTCCACCATCATGAAATTGCAAATGTTGGGGCGTTTTTATATCGTGCGGCAGAAAGAGCTGCAAATGAACTTAGTCTCCCATTTGAAGCCAGTGATATGGAGCACGGGTTAGCATCGTTAACACCATTGATGCTTAAAAAGTGTGTCAAGGAGGCAGAACAAGCGCTTTTGTTAAAGGAACATAAAAGCAAACCTGTTCACGGGCAGTTCTATAATCTCATAGGTGAAATAGGATTGTCTCAAGGCTTGACTTTTGCTTTTCTTAAATCTGCTGGTTTGAGATCGGAGACTGAGGGATTTTTGTTCGCTTGTCAGGATGGTGTAATTAATACTCTGGTGTACCGCAGTCGTGTGATGCATATACCTGTCGACAATAACAACTGTCGAGCATGTAAGCAATACCCGGAAACACTTTGTCACATTCTATTGTAAGTGCATGTCCGAAGTACGCGTGTTGCAGGTATATTGAAAGACACAATGCTGCACTTAAGGTGTTGTATTATCACCTTCGACACCAGTATAGTATAGATAAAGAACCCATCTTGCCGTATGCCCAAGGGGATCAGGAATCCGTTGTGGAAAATGAACAGTGTAAGATCTACTGGAATTTTTCTTTTTCTACAACTCATCGTATCAGAGCTACTAAGCCTGATATTGTACTCCAGGATTATAAAATTATTAATATTATTATTATTTTTATTTTTTTATTTTTTTTTTTTTACAAAAAAAGTTTAGGAGAGAAAAAAATGCATTTACGCACTTGTTCGTGTGGGACTCGACCACGTGCTGTGGTAATACCTCACTAAAACAACCTCTCCCATTCTTGCTTTACATATTCTAATCCACTATTGCTCCATCCGTCCTGGAGGGTAAGCAAAAGCGTGATTCATTTACTAAAATTGTTATTTTCGTTTCTTACACTGTTGTTCTCACCCATTGCCGCCGATATTCTTAAGCGGTGGTCAAGAACGTTGTTAAATGCTTTTTTAGAGCTACCGAATAGGATCTAATCATGAACAGTGCTGCCGAACCAGATTTAGAGAGTTCAGAAGAACAGCTTTCTGCATGCGAACCGCCAACGCATTAGCCTTGTGCTCGCAGCTAGGTATTTTTTGTAATTGGCTCACAAATGAAGCTCGCATCCCTCCTAAACAACCAAGTACAAGAACAATTAATCTGACCCTGTAGCCTGGATATATTTTACTCAATTCAAACAGAAGGTCTTGATACTTTGTCCGCTTCTCATCCTCCTTTTGAGTGATATTGCTCTCAGCAGGTGCCGAAAACTCTATCAGACAAATGACCTTACTTTTATGATCCTAGAGCACTATATCAGGTTTATTGGCGCTGATACGATGAGTGGTGGAAAAAGAAAAATTCCAGTAGATCTTACACTGATCATTTTCCACAACGGACTCCTGATCCCCCTGGGCATACGGCAAGATGGGTTCTTTATCTATACCATATTGGTGTCGAAGGTGATAATACAACACCTTAAGCGCAGCATTGTGTCTTTCTACATATCTGTAACATGCATACTTCGGGCACGTACTTAGAATGTGACTAAGTGTCTCCGGGTATTGCCTGCACGCTCGACAGTTGGTATTGTCGATAGATATATGCATCACTCGACTGCGATACACCAAAGTATTTATCACTCCATCCTGGCAAGCAAATAAAAATCCTTCAGTCTCCGATTTCAAACCAGCAGACTTGAGAAAAACAAATGACAAAACCCCAGACAGTCCCAACTCTTTTATGAGACTGAAAAACCGTCCATGAACAGGCTTGTCAATATGCTCCTGTAACAGAAGCGCTTGTTCTGCTTCCTTAACACGTTTTTTAAGCATTAATGGTATTAAAGATGCTAAACCGTGTTCCATATCCCTGGTTCCAAATGGGAGACTAAGTTCGCTTGCAGCTCTTTCTGCCGCTCGATATAAAAAAGCCCCAACATTTGCAATTTCATGATGGTGAACAAATTGCATAAGAGGATCTCTACTGTTTATGACTGAGCATGCTGCAGATAAAACAATTCTACGATGAAGAAACTCTAAATTTAAAAGACCTCTTCCTCCCCGATCGCGTGGAAGGTAAATGCGAGGTACGGAAGACCTAGGATGATGACTTTGATGTATAGTCATCATCTTGCGAGTTTCTCTATCTAGTTCCTTCAACTCATTCACATTCCACTTAACTGCTCCAAATGTATAGAGTAGTAAAGGAATGGCTAATGTGTTTGTGGCTTGTATCTTATTCTTCCCAGATAGTTCAGAAGCCCGAATTTTTCTGAGAAGACCATGGTATTTCATATGGAGATGATCTTTAAGCCCACACAAATCTTGACTTTCCGATTGAGGAATTCCAAGATATGTGTAAGTTTCCCCAACACCAAGGTGATGAATGGTATTGCCACCAATGAGCTGAATATTCTCAGAGTCGCTCGACATTTCAGCTGTTTCTCGTCTCCCTTTAATTAAATGGATAACAGCACATTTATCTAATCCAAAATCCATACCAATAGCTCTGGAGTAGTCGGCTACTGCAAACACCAGAATTTTTAATTCGTCCTTGGTGGATCGATATAGCTTAAGATCGTCTATATGAAACAGATGGTACATCTAATGGACTCTATTTCTGGGCTTTCCACACATGTATCCAGAGTATTTTTCTCGGAGTACTACAGACAGAGGCAAGAGGGAGATGCAAAAAAGTAAAGGACTTAAGGAGTCTCCTTGGAAAACTCCTCTTCCAAACGAGATGATGTTAGTCATCATTTGCTGTTTGTTGGATGTTATAACAAACCTTGTCCTCCACATGAGCATTAGCTCCTTTAAGCATCTCACAATGTTCGGATGTACCTCTAAGCATTCAATGAGCTTGATGATCAGCTCATGACTAGTAGAGTCAAATGCATTTCGGTAATCAATCGAAGCCATTGACAGGTTAGGTCGATAAAATATCGCGTCTTGGGTAATACACCTATCAATCAATAGGTTCTCCCTACAACCTGCCAGACCTCTCTTGCACCCTCGCTGTTCGCTTATTGCACTCCAAACTGGCTCGATGGATGTCAAAATCCTCTCTTTGAGGATGCCAGTGAATAGCTTGTAGCAGGTGTTAAGACAAGCTATGGGTCTATAATTTTTTGGAATAGATAAATCACCAGATTTTGGTAAGAGTACCGTTCGTTCTTCAACCAACCACTGTGGTATTGGATGTTGACCGTTGAGAAAGGTAAAGAATATTCGAGCCAAATGTTGGTGAGTTGAAGAGAACTATATATCTGTTACATGCATAAATCGGACAGGCACTTAATATATGACTAAGTGTCTCCGGGTATTGTTTGCATGCACGACAGTTGGAATCGTCAACAGGTATATGCATCACACGGCTGCGGTACACCAAAGTATTAATCACTCCATCCTGACAAGCGAACAAAAATCCCTCTGTCTCCGATTTTAATCCAGCCGATTTAAGGAATACAAAAGACAAACCTACAGACAATCCTATTTCTCTGACGATATTATAAAATTGTCCGTGAACAGGCTTACTAACATGTTTTTCTAAAAGAAGTACATGTTCTGCATTCTTTGCATGTTTTTTGAGCATCAAAGGTGGTAATGACGCTATTCCATGTTCGGTATTATTTGTATCAAATCGAAGATTAAGTTCCTTTGCCGCTCTATTTGCCGCTTGATATAAAAATGCCCCATTATTGGCAACTTCATGATGATGGACAAATTGCATTAAAAGATCCGTACTATTCATCACTGAGCATGCCGCAGCCAGTACAATACGGCGATGAAGACATTCTAAACTTAGTAACCCTCTTCCTCCCTGATCTCGTGGAAGGTATATTCGAGTTACGGAAGACCTTGGATGATGGCATCGATGTATTGTCATCATCTTGCGCGTTTGTCTATCCAGTATCTTCAGCTCATCCACATTCTATTTAACAGCCCCAAATGTGTAGAGTATTAAAGGAATGGCTAATACATTTGTGGCCTGTATCTTATTCTTTCCTGATAATTCGGATGACCAAATTTTTCTGAGAAGACCTCGATATTTAATTTGGAGTTGATCTTTAAGCCCACGGAAATCTTGAGTTTCCGATTGTGGAATTCCAAGATATGCGTAAGTTTCTCCTTCACCAAGATGATGAATGGTGTTGCCACCAATAAGCTAAAGATCGTCTAAATCGCCTGATGTTTCAGATGTTTCCAGTCTTCCTCTATTCATATGGACAACAGCACATTTATCAAGTCCAAAGCTCATTCCAATTGCACTGGAATACTTGGCCACTGCAAACACTAGAATTTTTAATGCTTCCTTACTGGAGCCATAGAGCTTAAGATCGTCCATGTAAAACAGGTGGTTAATCTTGTGAACTCTATGTCTTGGTTTGCCACACAAGTATCCAGAGTGTTTTTCACGAAGCACAACAGACAGAGGCAAGAGGGAGATACAAAACAATAGAGGACTAAGAGAGTCGCCTTGGAAAACTCCTCTTTTGTAGATGATGACGTCAGTCATCACCTATTGCTTGTTTGATGTTAATACAAACCTTGTTCTCCATAAAAGCATAAGCTCTCTCAAGCATCTCACTAGGTCTGGATGTACCGCAAGACATTCAAGAAGCTTAATAATAAGGTCATGACTGGTGGAATCAAACGCCTTACGGTAGTCAATCCAAGCCATGGACAAGTTTCGTCGATAAAATATCGAGTCTCGGGTGACACACCTATCAATCAGTAGGTTCTTCCTACAACCTGCCAGACCTCTCTTGCATCCTCGTTGTTCGCCTATTGTACTCCATACTGGTTGAATAGATGAAAAAATTCTTTCCTTAAGGATACCAGTAAATAGCTTGTAGCAGGTGTTAAGACAAGCTATTGGTCTGTAATTCTTTGGACAAGTCAAATCTCCACATTTTGGCAATAGTACCGTACGTCCATCCACCAACCACTGTGGTACGGGATGTTCTCCGTTGAGAAAAGTTGTGAATATGCGGGCCAGTTGTTGGTGTGTTGAAGTAAACTTCTTTCACCACATGTTGTTAATTTTATCCGGCCCAGGCGCTGAAAAGTTTTTAGTTTTAGCAATTACATTTCTCACTTCCTCCTTAGTTATTGATGGGCATTCCTCCGCAGGATGGTCAAGCCCTTGTCTAAGACAAAAGCTACGGAAAAGAGGCAAAGAAGCGTCTTCTTCATTCAACGAATATGAGGTTTCATAGATGTTTTTCCAGAAGTTTTCGATCTCTTCGCGACATGGTGGTCTGTCAACGACCGGCGATGTTATACCGAATAGGCGGGAAGGATTAGTTTCGAAAACATTATTTTGTTTTATCCACTTAACCCGACGTTCTAAACGTTCTCTTATGATTACAAGAGAACGTATCTTCTCAGTCCAATGCTGCTTGATGGTCTGCAGCTAAGATTTATTCAAAGTATGATGCAATTTTTTCAGAGATCGGGATATTTCTAACACTCTAGGTGTAAATCTCCGATTCGTCTCTAGATAAGCAATCACACTCTGAAGGTGAGAAGCATTCCGTCTAGCCACCCCAATTTTGAACTGAACCTGCCTTATTCTTTTACAGGTCTTGGCAACGCGTTCTGAAACAGATTTTCTGTTACTGTCACGAACCAAGGAAACTGCTTTTTCATAGACTGCACAGTTCAATGTGCAGAGATCTACATCCTCTGGAAGTAATGAAATTTCTCTATTCGCTTCAGCCATTTTGTCCATTTTAATGGAAACCTTAAGATGGATTTTGGTTTCCCTTGCTCTTATGTTTACATACTCAACTGTCTGCAAAGGTGTTGTTGTGAGAACTGATGGTATGTTCTCAGAGGGTTCTTCTTGAAGAACTTAATAACCTTTCCTTCGCAAAAAGGATACCTGATCTCGTAAGTACTGAGGTTTCATTTGTGCGTATTGGGGATGCATATTGCTCCATCGCTCATGAAGCCTCAACATGTAACCTCTTCGGTCCGGAGAGCTCTGTCGCCAACAGTCTAAGATGTCCCTTCGAAGTTGGTCCGTCCATTTTAAACGTGTACGAGTTTGTCCCTGGGCGAAGCCTGGTCGTTGCCTGGGTTCTATCCTGTTGCCACTCCCAACTGAACCCTGGTCTCCATCCGAGAGAGACCCATTGTGGGTAGCGCTGCGCGTTACTGTGGTGGTAACCGCAAAAAACTCTGCGTAAGTCGTTAGCCCAATACAAAGTCGACAATTATATCGGGTGCCCACCCCTATCTGACGTTGGTCCGCCCCGGGTATTTGAATTGCCCGGTTCCACCCATATCTGGGAGGATTTCCCCTATCCGCCACCTGGGAAGGCGCTCGATTGAGATGTCAGAAACCCCATCTTAGATGCCACTCAAACACTTGGTCAAGTGGACCAAATATTTCCTTGGTGTTCGGAAGAGGGTATCTTACCTGACCTAGCCGTCAGGCAATTCTGTGATATTCGGTAACAGACGTTACCATTTACCACAGAGATATCGAGTGGTGGCAGCGGTGGGATTGTTAATAAATATTGTTATTATTATTATTATTATTATTATTATTATTATTATTATTATTAAAAAAATATTATAACAAACAGATTAAAATAACTAATAATCTTCTGTAATGAATCACATTTCTTTTGACAAAAATTGTAAAACGACCGACATATTATAAGAAATTTGTAAGAAATTTAAATAACTTATTTATTTGTTAGTCATAAATGCAACGGTCAGGTTTTTGCCTGGACCCCGTTAGAAAAATACATTTTCCTTTATTTTTCTAAAGTAATACAGACAAACTTTACTTATTATAATCCATCAGATGCCACTTCTTTTAGTTCGCTTCAAAAAAGGTGGAGCTTCATTCTTTTAAAGGGTATAATGTGATTGGTCCTTCTTATAGGTTTTTCTATTTCCATTCTCTTATTTGGAAATATCCACCAATAAGAATGAAAGTTGAATTTGCTTAGAAAGTTTAAAATTTAGAAAACCTGGGCATCATGGGGGCGTGTCACATCTTCAAGTAGTGGGGTTCATCAGCTAACATTTAATTGGTCGACAGGGTTTTATGAAACTACGTTTCAGTATGAGAGTTAGGAATTTGTTTTTATATATTCAGCTTTCTATTTTAGATTAACAAAAAACTATTATTATAAAATTATTATTATTATTATTATTATTATTAAAAAACTTTTTTTTTTCTAGTGAGTCCAACACTGGAAAAAAAAATTTTCCCCAGGGTTAAGAGAAATATGTTATTTGTGTTGCCTACTTTGAAAAATGTAATATGTGAGTTGAATTTTTTTATTGCTCATTCATATTTCTTTTCGATAATTTTTTTTTTCTTTTACTATTGTATTTCTGTGAATTAGTAGTTCTTTTCCCACTGCAGAATAAGGTGCAAAAATAATTTCTGTTTTTTGTTTTGTTTTGTAACGATTACGTATCTGGTAGGGTATATTACGTATAATATATGTTAGGTTGAAAATTCAAAATATGTGTGAGTAAATGTGTCAGGTATTATCGTAATACACATTTTTTATTACATAGTTCTTTGTCGACATGGATTCTTTTCAAACAATAATGCAAACAATTAAAAAATAGTAAATTACGTTACAAGGGCAGAAAGTTTAAAATTCTTGCATCGCGCAACAATATGCCCGAGGCGAAGCCGAGGGCATAATGTTGCGCATTTCAAGGCTTTAGAACTTTCTGCCCGTGTAGCGTATACTATTTTTTTTGACATCCGGTCGAAAGAGCGTTTTAAAATTCACTTATAATTATGAAGAAACAATTCAACTACGTTTCGGCTGACAAATTTGACACTCTGATTGCGCAGTCATATTTATTTTTTGCTCATCGCAGCTCGGATCAGCGTCTCTGTCGGACACTCTTGAAAGCTTTGGCTCATTCTCTATCTCTCTCACCCAGTTTTTCTCTCTTCCTCTCCCACGGTTTTCCTTAAATCTCGCGATGCCTGCCCGACATTTGTCAGCGCGAGCGAAGCAAGTGCTACTGGTCGGGAGGCAGGCATCGCAAACAATTACAAAAGTCAAATATAACCAACCTAAAACATGAATTTTTGAAAATTTACAGCTTCTGTCGTTTGTAACTTTATTGAAATTTAATCTTGATACATTAATAGAAAGGAAGAGACAATTGGGGTTAATTAATTTTAATGTTTCGAATGTTTAATATTTTTATAACAATTACTTATCAATTAAATGCACACTTTTAATAAAAAAAACTTCATTTTATTATTTTCACTTAATTAAAATATATTAATAAAATCTAACTATCGTAAAAAACCTAAAGACTCGTAGAATTGTCAACAAAACCTTATTAACGATGATTTTGAAAATAATATATATAGAATAATTTTTTAATCTTTTGGTGAACAATAAAAATTATTTATAATGTTTTCATAAAAAACACAATTTTTGTACTTAATAAAAGATTTTTTTTTGAAAACGCAATTTAAATCATCATTTTTCTCTGCTTCTTGATCAGATGGTGGTTGGAAAGTTTGTTTCTTTGTGTTAGCTTTAATCTTTTGATGAACAATAAAAGTTATTTGTAATGTTTCCGTGAAAAACACAATTTTCGTACTTAATGAAAGAATTTTTTTTGAAAACGGAATTCAAATCATCATTTTTTTCTCCTTCTGGATCTGATGGTGATTGTAAAGTTTGTTTCTTTGCGTGAGCTTTACCTTCTAGGTTTTTACTTTTTTTTTGCAGTGGTTCATCTCGTGATGCATTAAAAGAAACTTTAATAGGTGATTTTGACGTAAAATGTTCGGCTACTTTTAAATTGTTAGAACACGGCATAAGTATTTTTCTGTTTTTTGCCGTTGTAAAATAAGGTGCAGAAATTTCAGGTTCTTTTGATTGATTTAATTGATCAATTGCAGTCAGTTCTTCTTCAGTGACGTCAAAATCATCGAAAAAATTATTTAAATTCTCTTTTGTATTTGTAGATTTATTATCTTTGTTTCCAATTATGCTTTCAGTTAAACAATTTTCATTAACTGATGGCATGGATTGAGTAGCCGATACTGCATGGGTTATGTTTTGAAAAATTTGCTCTTTATTTTTAATAGAATTTTCGACATATCCTGTAAATAAGTTAATTTTAATATATAGAATTATATTTCAATGAATTTAAATGTACTAAAATTATTTTTAAACTCTAAGTAAATTTTATAAATCAAATAAATAAATAAATAACCTTGAGCTATTTCGGTAGACTTCCATCCTCCTAATTGTTTAAGCATGGTGACGTTTGCTCCCGAGTCAGACAATAATGTCGCACCAGTTCGACGAAAGCAATGCCCAGTATACAATTTTGCATTCGGTAAATTTAAAACAGACGCTATAATTTGAGGCGTTTCACCAAGTTTGTTTCTGCCAATGACTTGGTGATGGCATTTCCCTTTGTGATATTGAATGAATAATCTGTTTGTAAATTGTTCACTTGGTCTTAAATCAATATATTTTTTAACTGTTCCATAGAAAAGTTGTCCAATGATAAACTGACGAGGTTTGTCATTTTTCGTCTCATTGATTGAAATAAGATACTTGTTGCCAAGATCCTCAACATCTTGTACCTTAAGATTAGTGATTTCATCACATCGAAGAGCTCCGCATATTCCAAATATAAGAATAACCTGAAATTATTATAATTATTAAACTACAAATTAGAAGAGTAATCAATGAAAAGTAATGAAAAAGTTAACCTTTGATGCTAAATAACTGTAGTCAGATGTCTTGTTGATAAATTGCATTATTTCTTCCCATTTTAGCACTAATGATTTTTTTGGTTTATAACCTTTCGAGTTCTTTTTAATAATGCTTTTCAAATTTTGAAATCCACTAATATCAACGTTTTCTCTTGTATTCAACGTTTTTTTTAACATTGACCAAATGCTCCACAAAGTTGTCGGTTTCAATTTTTCACTCAATTTTTTAAAATATACAATTAAGTTAGTTTCGTGCGAAGTAGACAGAGAATTTTTGTTTTCATTTTGCCAAGTTTTATAAGTCTCATAGACTAGGTTGTACCGGTCTGCAGATTTCTGTGGCAATGTTTCTGTCTGAATAATTAGCTTAGCCTCTGCATCGAAATCACGAAAAACTTCTTCTTCATCTAAAGATTCGTCGTCAGATGAAAGCACTGGATTCATTTTTTATTTATTTTAATCACTTGCAACTCAACGACAAATGCATGCAACTTCGAGGTTAAATACTTAAATGTCAAAAAGAAACAGTCTCGCGCATCGAATACGGAAAAAAAATTTTGCTCTCGCTGTTATAGAGGGCGCGTGTGTGCATTCAGCAATGCACAAATCTTAGGCTTTCTGATTCGAAACAGATGCCGAACGTTCGTTCTTTCGACCAGGGTGTTAAAAAAAAAATTTTTTAATCCCATTTTCTTAAAATAACATGAACTTTTCCTATACCATTAAAAAATAGCTGGATGACTTTAGGATGATACGACCCAATTATTTTGTTTTGAGTGACCGTTCTTATACTGAGAAAAATTATTTGTCGTTAATATAATCAGAAAAAAGTGATTGGCAATAAGTAGTTATTGAGCATACATAAAACTGTCTGTGTACCTAAGTTTATTGGTTATAATAACCTACAATGAAGTTGTAATAACTTTATTTTATTACGAAATCGATTTCTGGTTGTGAGAACGACGTTCGCAGGGACTGACACGAAAACCGAATTCCGTTTCTGTTTTGGATTGTTTTGACGAAACAAAAATGTACAATCAATATTGTTTTGTATTGAGCCTGAAACGAAAAAGCTCTGAATTACTTTTTCGTCTCATCCCGAAACAATAAGAAAGATTGTACTTTCGGTGCGTGTGTTAGAAAAATATATTTATATAAATATATAATATAAATATTGTTTTAATAATAATATTATATTTATTATTTATAACTGATTAATTATTAAATTTATTTTGTATTAATTTTATCAATGAATAAACTATATTCAATGTCAATAAGTCTCTATTCATAAATTTAAAAAATTCTCTTTAATTTCAATGTTTAACCATTTTTATTTTACATTCTGCAAAATATGATCAAAAGTCTTATAAAATATATATCTCTTTCGTTTTTCAAAACAATTTTAGCTATCTAGATGGTAACAGTTAGTATGGGGGTACAATAACGTATAACGTGTAACGTATAACAGAACCTTTTTAACATACAAATCTTACTATCTGTTTCTCTCAGTGTATTATTAAGTTAACTTACATTTCAAGAAATTCAATTCAATCTTCATTTAACCTCTGTAGATTTTTAAAATTGTTGCACTAAAAATTTTTTTTATGAAATATCCAACTACTTTCCCTTAGTAGACTGAAAATCACTTAATTGAACTACTTTTGTAATAAATTGAGACACTTTAACTTAGTAAAATAAACTACTTTTTCTTAGTTGTACAAAGATCATTAAAACAATTGTCAAAAGTTGAAGAATTAACTACAATACAACAGTTATTTGTTGAACTTAGTAAAATCAATTACAAAGAATAGTTCCGTCAATGGTATTCTTAGTTGACTTAACTAAAGTTCCATATTTAATGTAATTGCAAAAAATTTATTGGGGACTTATTGAACCATTTGCCTTAGTTAAAAAGTAGTCAAATCTACTAAGAATTTTTTTCAGTGCGTGAAATAAAAGTTACATAAATATATATAATATTTTGAAATGGTTACTTTTTGATATCACTTACGCAGAATGTTATGTCCGAGCAGAGCGAGGCTATTCTAATCAAATGTTAAGTATAAACTTGACACAATCAAGTGAATAACAGCTAAACAACTAGACCTGAGATCTAATCTTTATATTTTTTATTAATGGGGATCGTATATAATATCAAGCCTATGGGGCTTGTGTTAAATAAATGATAAATGCTTCCTTTAGAGAATATGATGGTTTATTTATAACAATTTAAAGTTATACAAAGTTATACAAATTCGTTATCCGTGTATATGCAAGGTCGAGTATAATATAGAATTCATAAGATTCTATGGGACTATCCTTTTGAACAAAGATTATTTGACAATTTGCAATTCAGTTTATAATAGAAGAAAATACAATAAAACTTACTTTTTAGAAAGTTACGGTTGAATACTACGGTTGAAACACGCTAAGCTTCGCTGATACTGGCGTGATAACGTACGAACGCTGGCCTAACACTGGTACAGGAAAATTATGGTTTTTGAGTTCGTTTTTACACTTCACGACTCAGAACTTCACGACACTGTCGAATTGTTTAGAATTATGGTAACTGCTCGTTTATTATCGTTACTTTATTAATAAATGCTCAGTTTTTTCAACTGCCAAACTTGCGCAGAAACTGGGTTATTATTAAGTGTGAAAACTAACAAACTTGTCAGACTATAGACCAGTACCGACGACACCATAAACATACAAAACGACAATGGCGATGAGTTAAAAGAACAGTGAGTTTAAGTCGTCTAAAGGATAGCACACTTCACGACTCAAAATTAACGTCGTTGTCGTGTCATTTAGAACCACGGTATTTGCCTGGTTTTTCGTACTTTGCCCTAAAATCTAGTTTTTTCTACTGCCAAACTTGCGCAGAAACAGATTTATTGTCAGGCCTAAATATCGACAGACGCGCTCAGAACTTTTTAGCCAGTACTGGCAATACCGTAGTTAAAAACTTGACGACGAACGACGGGTCTACTCACGATCCGCACTATATTCTGCTTATAGAACTTTTGACAATCAGAGCTTGCTCGTCGCTAGTATTTAAGGAAAATCTTCCCATTGTGAGGGCAAGATCGGTATAATATGGGGGTAAAGTCATGCCAAAGTGTACATCGGCACGCGCCATGCTAATTTGTACATTAGCACGTTCTCATAACAATAGCGGCGATGATTTTATAAACTATCTGTGCTAACTTGTGTTTGATCACGTACTGTGATTCACCCATGGCGCACTCTTTGACTCAAGTATTCGCGACCTAATATTCCATCGGAATTTATTGGAAAATCCGACGGTACTACTTGGAAGACTACTGGACTATTTCCTAGACAGATCTGCACTGTTCCCAGAGTTGCAATCCTTGTAGGGGTGATTCCAGCTATGTAGATAGCTTCATTTTCTGTGACCATAAGTTCCGGTTGTAAGACACATAACTTGATTAAGTTAACATCAGCGCCTGTGTCTATTATTAACAAAGCTTTTGAATCTATAAAGCTAGTTGAGGTTAATTGCACTACAGGAGATTCGCTGTTTTTTCCTGCTTGCAGGATTGTTCTTGTTTCCTTAGCATCATCACATTGGCTTGTCGATGTTCCGTTTGTTCCACGCTCGTCGTGGAACCTTCTCGACGAGCGCTGTTCAAGTTTAAATTTTTCTCTTGAGGAGGGGCTGGTGATAGTGAACGAGGGGGCGTCCGGCTTCCATAAGGCGTATTTATGTGACCAGATTGATTAGGCATCGGAAAATAAGGGTATGGAGCATAAGGGAAATACGGATAATAGGATTGTGGTGGATGCTGGCTAGAAGAAGATGGTTGGGGTGGGTAGGGCTGTCTGAGAATTCCTGGTGGCAGTTGTGATTGACCTAAATATCTAGGTGCTGCAACAGGGGGTGAGAAACGAACATGAGGACTAGGACTTCTATCCCGAGAACCGTATTCACTTGATTGGTTGTAGCGCGATAGATGATAAGTGTTATTGAAATTATTATTTGATTGGTATTGGTGTCTAGACTCGAACTCGAGTGCATGTTTTAAAGCTCCTTCTATTGTTTTCGCACCTCTAGCTTCTACTACGCTAGACACTCCATCTGGAAGTCCTCTAATGAAGGTCTCCAAAGCACAATCTGTTAATGGAGCAATCATGTTCTTTGCCCTATCTACTCCGTATTTATCTTCAAGCGCCGCTCGGGCTCCTGACACTAACAAGGTTATTTTGTCGTAAAATTCGCTCGCACCACGACCCATACGAACAGTGGACAGCTCGTGTAAGTACCACGAGTATGATTTATGTAGGGCAAATCTTTGTTTTAAGTGTTCTATCAAATCATCGATCTTTTTAAAGTTTTTTCCGTGAGTGCTATCTCTTGCGGCACCCTTTAGTATAGACAAAACAGTGTTTAAAAACTGTGTTTCACAGCTTGGGGGAATACTAGTTTCTGCGTTTATTATATCTTGCACAAAGTCACGTATTGGAATGTTTTTTCCATCGTAAAAAGGGATATTCATCGCTCCCTGTTGTAATGCAAAACATTCCGCCATGGATGTCACCATAGCGTCACTTAATGTCTCATTAATGGTCCTACTAAAGGAAGCATTTTCATTGTCCTTAGTCATCGTGATATTTATTTAATAAAAATTTTCAATTGAAAAGAATTTATTGATTTAATAATTGAAGTGTAATGCCCTAATCCCTAGGACTATTAACCCTACACTGATTATAATGATTGACCAGCAAATTATAGCTTGCAACATTAATTATCGTTTCATTGAAGGTCAACAACTTAAGGAATAATTAAGCACGTTTAGTTATTAATCGCTATGCTTTCTCAACTAATAGAAGTCAAATTTACATGTTAAAAGTGTGTTCACAACTATATCTAGATTATTGGTCACGGTATGGGATACTTCAATATACAGTATAGTGAATTCTATTATTTGTTTGGTAGTGTTGATAATATTCTATCAACAACAATTTCTATTTATAAAATAAAACGTAACAAAACGTAATAAAACGTTATAGTTGTTACAAGTCAAATTCTTCAGGTGAAATTTCTAAAAATGGAATTCCTAAAATTCCAACGATTTCAGATTGACTATCGTCTTTTACTGTGTAAAACTTAATAAGCTTACCAGCGATTGGTATTACAATTTCCCCAGTTACAACTAACAGCGCTGTCTCTAATACAAAGGGGTTAGCTCTATTGATTTTTACCGATTTGGACAATTTGTATTCATTAATAAGATTAATGGACAATCCTGGATTGGCGAAAAACCATCCACTTGATTCAACAATGTCTAATGAAACCAAAAATACCTTTGGGTAAAATTTTTCTTTAAAGAAGTTATTAGCAAATCCTAACATTCTTTGTATTCATTTTATGAACGCCTTGTTAGAAAATTTTGCTTATCTAATGTTTAAGGAAAATACAGTAGTTTCCAAATAAGGTCCTCCAAGGATTCCCACGATGTCAGAAGAACCTTCAAAGGAAGTTACTTGGAAATTAATAGTGGAGTTATTAAAATATAACTCAACCTGACCTGTAGTTATTATGGATTTGTTTCTCGAGCAATAGATCCTTGTGCGATCTATTTCTATCATAGATGATAGCTCCCTTTCCTTTATTAGGTTAATTGCTAGTGAGAGGTCAATTAAGAATTTTCCTTCCGGATACTTCAGGAATATAGAAACTAGTTTTGTAGAGGAATACTTGTGTCTATTCTTTTCTATTTTAGAAAAATAAGACGTCATGTATTGTGACACACAAAGGTTATTCAAGGTTTGATTTGTCTCACCAGTTTTTAAGGTCTAAAATGGAAAATACAGAATGCAAATATCATATTTTAACCTTTAGAATAGAGACGAATATTATTTTATTTCATTAAGAAAAAGGAAAACTAATAGAAGCCTAGCTATTGCTGATTGCAGCTGGAATAGTTTATTGTAATATACTGGTGAAAATATATAATTGTGACACTGACGATTTCTGCAATGGGCAGTCTTTGAATTCCCCTTAAGAAAAGGATATTTAATTTTTTAAAGGGGTAGAGCCAATTCTTTTACAAAAGAGCTTCCGATTATTCCACTTATTTTGGAATTTTCTCCAGTGCAAATAACATTAAAGGAAATATTCTTGTCCAATATAGGAATTTCTACTACACCCGATGTTGATAAATTTTTCTGGTTTATTACAAAGATCTTTGTATGGTTTATCTGAACAAAAGTTGCTAAACTGGTTTTCTCTATTAAATTTATGTTTAGAGTAGGGTCATAAATGAAATCTCCAACTTTATTTCTTAAACAGTTTGAGTAGATAGAGATAATTGTTTTGTTTTCGTGATTGATTACAAAATGTGAACTCATGAATAATGATACAACGTTAATTTAAACGATATAACTATATTTATTCAATTCTTGCTGCTTTAGCTTTTCAACATTTACACAATTTACAATTTAAAATTCTTGGTTTACTATTTCAATTTTCTACTAGCAATCGCGTTTTCTGCCTCTTTTATCAATTTGTCGAAGAGTTTTGAAAATTCTGCCTCATTAGCTAGGTCCTGCCTTTTGTAATTTATTTCTTTGATGGATTTGAGTATCCTGTCTACAGCCTTTTTACCTCCGCGAGATCTGACCCTTTTATTCTTCTTCTCGGGCATAGTACTGTAACAACATTTTAATTCTGTTTTTATTTGATTTTACTATCGCCAATAATCGATTTCTCAAGGAATATTTCTTTTGCTACGTTAAATTTACTTGATTTATCGAAATTTTTGTCTAAAATTTATTGAAAATTTACTTTTTAAGAATGGTTGGAATGTTTTCTATTGAGAATATACTTTACTCTGTTACTGTTCTTATTACTGATAATAGAATTTGTCGAATTTTTAAAGATATCTGCCGAAAGGCGTTTCTTAAAAATTCTAGAAGTTATTTTGGCAAAATAACTTCTTGGTTTTCTATTTATCAATGATTAGAACAGTAATCAATTGTAGTTACGGATAACAGAATGTTTCGAAATTTTGAAGATATCTGCCGAAAGGCGTTTCTCAAAATTTCTAGGAGTTATTTTAGAATTTGTGTAAAATTCAAAAGCAACTTCTTAATTTTCTGTTTAACAATAATACAATATTACAATTTTCTTTGATTCTACTTTGTTATTGTTCTTACAATTAATAATAGAGAGTTTCGAACTTTCGTAGATATCTGCCGAAAGGCGTTTCTTAAAAGTTCTAAAAGTTATTTTGGTTAAATAACTTCTTATGTTTCTATTAACTAATAATTAGAACTTATAACTGATTACAATTACTAATAACAGAGAGTTTCGAAAGTTTAAAGATATTTGCCGAAAGGCGTTTCTCTTATTTATCTGTTTAACAGTAATATAATAAGTTACTTGGTAACAATAGAATTGTTATAAGGCACAATATTCAAATACAAATGAACATAAACTGCATAAGCTATTGTGAACACTTTATTCTTAAGGATCTTCAGTTATTTATTTAACAAATTATAATCCCACTTCTGAGACCATTTTAGCTGTTATGTCCGAGCAGAGCGAGGCTATTCTAATCAAATGTTAAGTATAAACTTGACACAATCAAGTGAATAACAGCTAAACAACTAGACGTGAGATCTAATCTTTATATTTTTTATTAATGGGGATCGTATATAATATCAAGCCTATGGGGCTAGTGTTAAATAAATGATAAATGCTTCCTTTAGGGAATATGATGGTTTATTTATAACAATTTAAAGTTATACAAAGTTTTTTTTTTTTTGTTTGTTTGTTTGTTTGTTTTTTTTTTTGCGTAGGATGTGAAAACCTGCTACCAGGTACCCTGTAGCCCGTACTACAGGGTTATGCGGGGGTGGCGATGTTCTGCCGACCCGCTAAAAACACACCCTTATTTGGGACCTTAAGACCACTCCCAGGTAGAGCCAGTTTACTGACGTATCGCCTTCAGGAGTGGTCTTATACCCCATCGCTGCCGCCGAAGCGACTTTCTCCGGTCCGCGGGACCTACTATCATTGACGGTCATGGAGGCCCTTAACGCACACAAGTTGTGTCAAGGGTCTCGACGAACCGTCATTTCGCTCTAAAAACGTTTCAAGAGGGAGAAAGCTTCCTCTATCCGCGTTTTTTTTGCGACCTAGGTGGTCCTAAAGCGACTTCGCTTTAGGGCTTCTTCTTTCTTCGCCTGTTCCAGGACTTTCCTAAAACAGGCGCACTTTCCTGAGCCTGCAATATGAGACGTTTCCGCCTCATTTCCAGCCTCGGCCGTACAGAGGAAGCAGAACGCTTCCTTACTACATGCTGCAAGAGAGTGTCCAGCATTCCCACACTTAAAGCAAGAGGAGGATCTGTCCACTCCCTTGCAGCCTGCTTTCTTATGGCCGTAACCAAGGCACTTGTGGCACCTTGTGACCATAAGCCTTCTCCTAATTGGGCAACTTAAGAAACCCAATTTTATTCGGCCAAGCCTTTCCGAACGTTCCACCTCCTCCCGGTCTGTGACCAGGATGGCGATTTTGTCGCCTCTGCTGTTTGGTCCGAGGACCGTTACTTGTCTTCTCTCTCGAGAAGTATTAAGAGCTACCTCGAGAGCAGAGACCACTTCTTCTTTTTCGGTTAAACCGTCAAGGTCGCGGATTTCCAGGGTCACCCTGTGGTCCTCCGGTCGCCTGACGGTACCGATTCCGCTCACTGCCTCAGAGACCTTAGCGGTAAACTTTTTCTGATGAGAACCTCGTCCTAATTTTAAGAGGAGGTTCCCCTCCTTCGTGGGTCTTGCACTCACGACTGTTGCCTAGCAAGAGCCCGGATCTACTACCTTCTTGAGCTTGCCAAGAACAGATGCAAATGTTTGTCCCTGGCAAACTCGGACTAACACGGTCTTTTGTTTGGGGCTGCTTGTCTCCACAATGATCTTGGGCGGTTCTTGTCTCGCCTCATTTATCTCTCCGACCTTTTTTCCCTTCGCCTTGTCGGCAGAAATCTCACCCTTCTTTTTCTTTTTGCGAAGCTCGCTTTTTGAAGGCATTCGATCCTCCTCCTCTCTTTTCCTTTTACATTCCAGGACTAAATTACGCGTAGAAATAGCCTGAAACTTGTCTCTTATTCGTCGTCTTTCTTGCCTCGCCACATCAGTAATCTTGAGGCCATCGTAAAACCTAAGGTCAGCTCGAGCAGCCTCTGCGTGCTTAACTTTCAGGTCGGAGATCCATTGTTTGAACTTCTTCAGACCGCTCTGAATCTCCGCCGCTACGTTCCTTTGGACCTTGAGCTTCTCCAGCATGACCTCAAGTTCTGCCTCCATCGAGGTTACGATATCTTTCTCCTCTGAGCGCAGCCTTTCGCACTCTACACGATCCTTCTCACAGGACTCAAAGTCTTCAGCAGTGGCATGGCTAAAAGCACTGCCACAGCTGCTGACACTCGTTGCACTTCCTCGCCTAGATCTGAGGCCTTCGTCCACCCTTAAACGCGATGGACCTGGCGTTTGACCGTCCTGGCTAGCAGCATTCGATGCCGTCGAAGCTGCTTCGCCCCTACCTGGGCGCTGTTCATCATTTTCGTTTTTGTCAAAATATAAATCATCCATGTGATTCCCACGAGCCTTGGAGAAAAAACGGTCCACCCACACAGAGCTCCAATGTATGGGTAAGGCATTTGTACACTAGGAGAGCGCCCGGTATCCTAGCACCGCGCGCGACACCTCCGAACGTGTCACTGGCGACGACAGTGCGTCCGCCATCCAGGCCCCCGACATCAACAACCGACGCCTGCGCTTTACAAACACCAAATTGAAGAGCACGTAGGTTGGGCGACGTTCGCACCATCCCCGGCAGCTTCACGGCGGATTTTGTAACCCTGGTGCCATCCATCTCTCGGCACAGTGTGGAACCTTAGATTGGGTTAGGTGTCGTTGGTCAGATCGAACAGACGACCGGTCCATCGGGCGCCAGCCCCGGATCGAGGCTACTACACACCAACTTAGAAAAACCAAGAAGGTAGGAGTGTCCTATTCCTCCCAGAACCCATGTCGTCCACAGCTGACAAAGATGGTTAGCCCCCATTTGGAATCCGAATTAACATCATCCGCACAGGATAGCTAGTGCACAGGTTCGAAAAACGGCGACTACCCGAATTAACGGGGTCCTGTTCATTCCCCTTTGCCCAAACTTGTCAGGTATCGGGAGTCGATGAGTTCTGGGAAGAGCCGAACAGCTCGTCCAGTGATGGCGTCCGAAGGACAAGCGCCTGGCCGGTCCCAAGCCCCCTCATCACGACAAGGTGACACCACGAGGGGGAAGTTATACAAAGTTATACAAATTCGTTATCCGTGTATATGCAAGGTCGAGTATAATATAGAATTCATAAGATTCTATGGGACTATCTTTTTGAACAAAGATTATTTGACAATTTGCAATTCAGTTTATAATAGAAGAAAATACAATAAAACTTACTTTTTAGAAAGTTACGGTTGAATACTACGGTTGAAACACGCTAAGCTTCGCTGATACTGGCGTGATAACGTACGAACGCTGGCCCAACACTGGTACAGGAAAATTATGGTTTTTGAGTTCGTTTTTACACTTCACGACTCAGAACTTCACGACACTGTCGAATTGTTTAGAATTATGGTAACTGCTCGTTTATTATCGTTACTTTATTAATAAATGCTCAGTTTTTTCAACTGCCAAACTTGCGCAGAAACTGGGTTATTATTAAGTGTGAAAACTAACAAACTTGTCAGACTATAGACCAGTACCGACGACACCATAAACATACAAAACGACAATGGCGATGAGTTAAAAGAACAGTGAGTTTAAGTCGTCTAAAGGATAGCACACTTCAAAACTCGAAATTAACGTCGTTGTCGTGTCATTTAGAACCACGGTATTTGCCTGGTTTTTCGTACTTTGCCCTAAAATCTAGTTTTTTCTACTGCCAAACTTGCGCAGAAACAGATTTATTGTCAGGCCTAAATATCGACAGACGCGCTCAGAACTTTTTAGCCAGTACTGGCAATACCGTAGTTAAAAACTTGACGACGAACGACGGGTCTACTCACGATCCGCACTATATTCTGCTTATAGAACTTTTGACAATCAGAGCTTGCTCGTCGCTAGTATTTAATGAAAATCTTCCCATTGTGAGGGCAAGATAGGTATAATATGAAGGGAAAGTCATACCAAAGTGTACATCGGCACGCGCCATGCTAATTTGTACATTAGCACGTTCTCATAACAATAGCGGCGATGATTTTATAAACTATCTGTGCTAACTTGTGTTTGATCACGTACTGTGATTCACCCATGTCGCACTCTTTGACTCAAGTAACGACTTCTTTCTTTGTCTACTACTAATATACTTAAATTTCATGATTGACTACTTTATTGTTCTTAATTACTACCAATCTTCGATTACTAAAAGTCAAAGAGTGAATTTATACTCATTCATTTGGTTAATGCTAGTTTTAAATGTCAAATTACACAAATACCAAAATTGACTCAAGGACCAGTATTGGGCCAATACGAAAGACGAAACAAATGTCAATGACAGATACCTATGTAACTATTATTACCTAATACATCATGTAACATTACATAGTACAATGTTATGTACTTGCAGCATAATATAACATGAATGACATTTGAAATTTTACTTGTAGTTACATCAGGTTTCTGATGCAGTTTACATGCATTACGCTCGTATACATGTTACCCAGCGATCGCTGTCTTTGACTGTTAATAGCCATGCATGGTAACTAGTTAGTGTATCTCATTATAATAAGACACTGCCGCTGTTCTACTTTATCTCGGGCAGAGTGTAACTCTATTATCAACTTAAGACAACAACGCATTATCCTCAGATTTGTTACTTATAACCGACTGCTCGTTATGGATTTTGCATTGATTCAAAATCCTAAACAGTATTCTGTGATATCGGCTCATTACATACAAATATACAAAGTACTTACTTTTGTATACAATAATTTGAATCTAGTTATAGAATCAGGATATGAAATCTAGTCAAGATATTCCCTGTTATCTTTGATTAAACTATCTTCTATGTATAATGCTAATCAAACTGTCTATACAAGGCGCTTTTTATTAATAATGTAATACTCAGCCATACAAGGCAGTAACATAGATTGTTCGGCACACACACATACATACACACACACACATGTGCATGTGCAAATGTATTATAATACTGTAGTCAGAAAATTAATAGTTGCAAAAATATGTTATGGGATATAACATAGAATGACACGTTTTGCTTTTCTTTTTCTGAAATGGGAATTTTATAATTAAATTATTGAATAAGTATCTTCAACAATAAAGACATGGTTTTTTGCATTTTATTATCCTAATCCACCAATAAACATATAATTTTCTCTATTCTTTGCATTTCGAATAATAATTTATTGCTAATAACAATTTCATTATAAAATGTTTAAAAAACTTGAATTTATTTGATTGCTACTACTTTTATTGCAATAGAAATCCAATTCTCCGTATTCAAAGGTTTTTGCAATTGTTAAGAACCAATCCGCTCATTTTGAAAAATGTTAAAATGGCATATCTAATAAGGCGAACATGAATTTTTAAATTTTTACAAATTTTTACAAAACTCGATATAATAAATTTTTTTGGGTCAATGAATACGAATCTATTATCATTTACAAAAAAATTTAAAATAGCAAATCCAATATGTCGGACATAATATTTTTTTTTTAAAATTACAATGTGTACAAATTAATATTATATTAACTTTTTTTTTAATTAAATGTAATAAAACAAACTTACTTTAACATTAAACTTGGAAGTTACAGAATATTAGTGTTCTAATGACATTTTCTTTCATGCCAATCTGTAAGCAGAAAGTCTTATTTTCAGACATGACACCTGTCTTATTCTAAAACGCAACATTTTTAAGACAGCCTTTGCTGAATTTTTACATTTTTGTTTTACTTCCAACGGTACAAAAAAATATTACAAACTTTAAATTTGCATAAAAACGTTAAGTAATGATCAATTTAAAAATGTTAATTTATAATTATTGCAAATTCAACATGATACAATAGTATTTTCCACATAAACATTTATATAGCAGGGTTTAACAAATTTAAGACAAGTATTGATTTATAATGAGAGAAACGGATAGTAACATTTTGATCTTAACAAGTTTATTTTATACGGTACTATAATTTTGTTACTAGCTACGGTCAAAGATATTACAAAAATATTGATATTATAGCCGGTACTATCAAGATGTTACTCCGTATAATTATTATTATTCGGCCCTAACGCAACGAACGAGAAGAGCGAGAAGTGCCGCATCGACGACTGACACTCAGAAAAATATGCTCGGACATTTTTTTAAATTACTCGAGAACTACTCAATATTTTTTAAATGTCAAAGAATTTTTTGAAAGCTGAAACTATACTGCTTAATTTTATGTAAGTTTCAAATTTTTCATTCAATTTTTCCAGAATAGGCAGGGCCTCAAACAAAGTAATCAGAACCGGGGAAATTTTTTAATTATTTTCAAAAACATATCTAGTGATTTTATCTCTCTAGAAGATTTAAAAAATTTGAATTATATATCACTAAACGCAGAATTCTTCAGGCTTTCAAACAATCTAAGTCTTAAGTCTCTATCTTTTTCCAAATTCAAATTATCAGCCTCTAAAGTCAGTAGACATTTTTCTCTGTCCGCGCACCGATCGTACCGATAATTCCCGACGGTAGTGTACATTATCCAATTGGTTTTAAAATTCACAAATAAGAGATTTTCATATTTATCCGTCAACATTTTTTACAATAAACTTTTTATAATGACATAAAAAAAAAAGTTCTCGCGCGCCTGGGCGCGCGCTAATTTTGCTAGTCCTATATAAGAAATTACTTAGATGTTTTCTGTAGACGCTGAGTAAGCAAAAGAGACAAATGCATTAGGTAGGTTAAAGATTGAGAGAGACACTAGACATTTCTGTAGACGCTACGTCTACAGGAAAAGAGACAAATGCATTAGGTAGCTTAAAGATGGAAAGAGACACTAGACATTTCTGTAGTCGCTCAAAGGCGTAGGTTCAGGGGGTTTAGAACCTCTGCATGTGTAATATGTATGTCGTTTTGAGTAATTAGATCCACTAACCCATATACATATATGCACATATGCATAAGTGATTGTCATGTCCGAAGTTTATTTTTGAGTAAAATTATAAGGTAAGTGTTAATCTTATAAAATGAAGTAGTTTTGTTTACATGTCAAACATAACCTTCTAGGTTGTTTATTTTGTAAATGTAGGGGAGTGGGCCTTAAGATGGACAGGGCCCCAAGATGGACATTTCGTATAAAATTTTCGTTCAAGGTGACAGTGTCTTGTGTTTTCTATCATTTTTGTTGTTTTTATAGCCGAAGATTTTGATGCATATTTGAAGAAAAAAAAAAGTTTGTTTTTGTTCTACACATACTACCTGATTTTTCGTCTAAAAAAGTTTTGTTGCATTTTTTCCTTAAGTTGGTAACGTTATTTAAATTTGTGATTTAGAATAGGTATTGAAGATAAGAACTCATAAAAATGTTAAAAATGTATTAAATTTTATAAAATTTATTCTTTCCTTCCTTAAAATATTTATAAAATATGACAAATTTTGTTCTGTAAGTTTTTAATCTTTCATACTTTAATAAACCATTTTCTGGGGGTACTGGGGGGGGGGTAAATTTAATTAACATCCTCTCAGAAAATCTTCCATTTAATTATTGTGTATAAAATCCCTTTAGAAATTTACTTATTTACTTAGAACAAAGAGTTCCAAAGTTCCCAAGAATTCACAAATTAGTACATGGTAATCCTATATAAGAAATTACTTAGCTGTTTTCTGAAGACACTATGCAAGGTAGAGAGACAAATGCATTAGGTAGGTTAAAGATAGAGAGACACTAGACATTTCTGTAGACGCTACGTCTACAGGAAAAGAGACAAATGCATTAGGTAGGTTAAAGATTCAGAGAGACACTAGACATTTCTGTAGACGCTCAAAGGCGCACAGTAGGAATATTAGCGATTTTTTGTGACAAAATCGTAGAACTTTCGATAGAAATGAGTTATTTTAATAAATCAAGAACGAAAAGAAAGCTTATTATCTATAGAATAAAGGAAAATTATAGAGAAAGCCATTTGGATATTCCTAACCTATAATTAACGTAAGCAAGTTAAATATTCATAGGTGAAACAATTATTTTCGCATATCCTGCGGGGATAAACGATAAATATAAGTGTCCCGAAGACTAAAATCCAAGACTTTATAATGAAAAATATGAATTGAGTGCTAACATTAAATAAACTAAAATGAAAGAATCAATATGGCGATCAAAAATGGTATTTTTTAAATAATCGGTCAGATTGGGTTAAAACATTTACTCGGGAGTTTTTGGGGTCGCTGAATCCGAATCTGATGTTTAATTTTCAAAATTCAAAATGTCAGACTCAATATGGCGGCTGATTTTTTAAAAATCGTTGACATTCTGTTGAAACTTCTTACTTGCGGGTTTTTGGGGTCGCTAAATCCGAATCTGATGTTTAGTTTTCAAAATTCAAAATGGCGGACTCAATATGGCGGCTGATTTTTTAAAAATCGTTATCATTCTGTTGAAACTTCTTACTTGGGGGTTTTTGGGGTCGCTAAATCCGAATCTGATGTTGGATTTTTAAAATTCAAAATGTCAGACTCAATATGGCGGCTCATTTTTTAAAAATTGTTGACATTCTGTTGAAACTTCTTACTTGGGGGTTTTTGGGGTCTCTGAATCTGAAACTGATGTTTAATTTTCAAAATTCAAAATTGCGGACTCAATATGGCGACTGATTTTTTAAAAATCGTTGACATTCTGTTGAAACTTCTTACTTGGGGGTTTTTTATGTTGTTTAATGTTAATCTGTCACTATTATTTTATAGTTTTAAATGTTTCAATTTTGCACATATAATACTTTAGACACACTAAAAACCAACGTAGGTAAGTCCTTTAGATTTATACTAAAAATAAGAAATGATCAAAATGATTCTAAACAGGATCGTACAATTAAATTAAGGAACGTACACTACAAAAAAAATACATTTCACTCTTCTTGTGTTAAAATAAAATAACAAGTGTATTAGAAAATTAAAGATTTTCACATATATTATTTACATAATCCTAAAAGCGTAAGATTTAACACTGTAATACAGATAATATTAGTGTTAGTCAGTTCAAAAAATATTGCTCTACATGAGGTCCAAATTTAAAAAACTTTAAACGAGCCGATTACGATAATATATTCAACAAATAAAAATCTGACTTCAGATTAGTAGGTGACAGACTAAAACATCTTAAATAACAAGTTTCAACCAAATCACATCGATAATCAAAAAATTAGCAGTCATATTACCTTTAACATTTTAAATTTCAGTAAATCTTGCATCAAATTTGTACTCAGCGACACTAAAAACCTCTAAGTAAGAAGTTTCAACAGAATCCCAACGATTATAAGAAATCAGCCGCCATATTAAGTCCGCCATTTTGAACGTTGTAAATCCAACATTAGATTCGGATTCAGCTAGCCCAAAAACCCCCAAGTAAGAAGTTTCAACAGCATGTCAATGATTTTTAAAAAATGAGCCGCCATATTTAGTCCGCCATTTTGAATTTTAAAAATCCAACATCAGATTCGTATTCAGCGACCCCAAATACCCCCAAGTAAGAAGTTTCCACAGAATGTCAACGATTTTTAAATAATCAGCCGCCATATTGAGTCCGCCATTTTGAATTTTGAAAACTTAACATCAGATGCGGATTTAGCGGCCCCAAAAACTCCCAAGTAAGAAGTTTGAACAGAATGTCAACGATTTTTAAAAAATCAGCCGCCATATTGAGTCCGACATTTTGAATTTTAAAAATCCAACATCAGATTCGGATTCAGCGGACCCAAAAACCCCCAAGTGAGAAGTTTGAACAGAATGTCAACGATGTTTAAAAAATCAGCCGCCATATTGAGTCCGCCATTTTTAATTTTGAAATTTGAATATCAGATTCGGATTCAGCGACCCCAAAAACCCCCAGGTAAAAAGTTTTAATCCAATTTGATCGATTATTTAAAAAATGCCATTTTTGGTCGCCATATTGATTCTTTCATTTCAATTTTCTTAATGTTAGCATTCAATTCGTATTTTTTATTATAAAATCTTGGATTTAAGTCTTCGGGACACTTATATTTATCGTTTAACCCCGCTGGATATGCGAAAATAATTGTTTCACCTATGAATATTCAACTTTGCTTACGTTAATTATAGGTTAGGAAAATTTTAATGGCTTTCTCTATAATTGCATTTATTCTAAAGATAATAAGCTTTCTTTTCGTTTTTGATTTATTAAAATTTTCCCTAGGGAAAAAATGAACAGCTGATCCATGCATTTTTTCCACCACAGGGCAAAAATGGCCGCCATATTTTTACGGTCAAACAAGTGAATGTATTTAGTCCCTAACCTACAAACATTTAAAAGCACCAAGTTTGTGCCTTTGAAATAAAAAGTATCGTAAGCAACACGGGTGTAAAGTCAGTCCAATTTGTTTACAATGATGTTTGTGTACTCGTTTACATCTCGGGCTTCGCCCTCGACTGTCACTCGTACACAAGCATCAGCGTAAACAAATGGCTGCCTTTAACCCCTTGTTGCTTAATATACTATATGGTCCTTGTGGAGATTGGTGTTTAGTTGATGGAAAATGTTCTCAAAAGTTTCCTGAAATTTTACAAGAAGAAACTACTGTAGAAGATAATTGTTATGTCGCATATCTTCTAAGAGATGCAGGTAAAACTTATATGAAGCCAAATGGTTATGTTATTGACAATCGCTATGGTGTACCTTATTTTCTTAATTGTCAAAAAATTTAATTGTCAAATAAATGTTGAAGTAGTATCAAGTATTAAGTCGGTGAAATATTTATATAAATAAATATTTAAAAGGGTCATGATTCCGCATCAATTATCATTACCAATAGTAATGAAGAATCTACTATTAATCATAATGAAATAAATCATTATAAAGAAAATGGATACGTAGGTCCAGTTGAAACTGCATGGAGAGTTTTAAGTAAACATTTATACAAAAAAAGTCATAGTATATGTCGTTCACCGCTGCATTTACCGAATGAACCAAATGTTTTTATTCAACAAAAACAAGGAAGTCAAGAAATATCATTTGATTTTAACAAAAATACACATTTATCTGATTATTTTAATTTAAATAAACGTAATGCTAATGCTCATAAATTTTTTTATACTGAAATTCCAGAATATTACAGATGGGATAAAAAGGAAAGTGAGTGGATCGAGAGAAGTAATAAAGAGAAAGTGATAGGAACAATGTATTCTATTAATACAAGTGATATAGAATTGTTTTATCTTAGATTGTTACTCTTTACAGTAATAAGTGCAATTTCATATGACTCATTAAGAACTGTTGATGGAGTAATTCATCAGAGTTTTACGTCTGCTTGTTTAGTATTAGGACTTATTGAAAATGATCAGGAATGTAAAGAAACATTAGAGGAAGCTTCTTTGTGGATGATGCCTTATTCACTTCGTGAATTATTTGTAAGGATTTTAATTCACTGTCGTCCAATAAATGCAGGTGAACTTAGGAAACAGTTTAAAGCTCATATGTCAGAAGATTATGTCAGAGATTTTGATAATGTAATAGCTGAAAATAAGGCATATATTAATATAAGAGAATTATTGTCTGAAGAAGGATATCACCTTCATGATTTTCCTGGATTAACCGATGTTGAAGATGAATGTGAGAATTTAGAAATTGATTTTTCTGTGAATTTTGACAAAGAAACAGTCTAAGGCAAAGAAAGATAGAAAGATTGTTGTTGATTCTGTATTAAATGCAGTAAATAATTGTGGCAAAAAAACTTGTAGTAACTTATATGTGGATGGTTCTGGAGGATCTAGCAAGACATTTATGTACTTAACTTTGTGCCATTTACTAAAAAGTGAAGGTAAAAATGTTTGTAATGTGGCTTTTACAGGAATAGCTGCAACTTTACTTTCTACGGATATAACTGTTCACAAAGTATTGGGATTACCTGTGCCGTTATATAGAGATTCATCATCCAGTATTAAACTACAGTCTAAAGAAGTTTTGGTTTTAAAAGAATTAACGTCTTTATTTGGGATGAAGCTCCAATGGCACCAAGGTATGCTTTAGATATTATGGATAGAACATTGAGAGACATCATGCAAATCTATACTCCTTTTGGTGGTAAAATAATCATTTTAGGAGGTGATTTTAGACAAGTTTTACCAATAAAAGAAAGAGGTACAAAATATTAAATTATGAATTTGTTTATTAAAAAGAGTAAATTGTGAAAGAAATTTTTAATATTTACATTATCTGGAAACATGCAAGCTTTACCAGAAGACACAGAGTTTATAGATTTTCTGTTAGAAATAGGAAATGGTACAAACAATGGTGTTGAAGATTGTGTTCATTTACTACAAAGAATTATTGAAAAAGGGAATGTTGATATTGCAAGAAATACGGATGAACACTTGATTAAAGAGAAAAAATTTCAAGAATTATCATTTTATGCTATTTTGGCACCTAGAAATATTAATGTTAATAACACTAACAAACAAAATGTATTGTTATTAGATAAAGATAAAGAAAAAGTATATAAAAGTATTAAATGTATAGATAATTCTAATAATGTTAATAATTATGATGTTATTTTACCAGAATATTTAAACACTTTATCGCCATCTGGTTTACCACCACATTTATTACATTTGAAAATACATTCAGTTGTAATGTTAATTAGAAACCTTAGCATTAATAAATGTTTATGTAACGGAACAAGATTATTGGTGTTAGATTGACTAAATCATGTAATTAAAGCTGAAATATTGACCGGAGATAAGTGTGGGAATATTGCATTTATACATCGTATATTATTATATTGTGAGAATTTTTATCTTTTAACATTCAAGAGAAGACAAATTCCAATCAAACTAGCCTTCGCTATTACAATTAATAAATATTAAGGACAGACATTTCATAAAATAGCAATTGATTTAAGAAAATATGTAATTAATCAGGGTCAATTGTATGTATCATTGTCAAGGGTTCGCTCTTTTGATTCAGTTAAACTATATCTAGGTAATCAAAAAAGTGAAAAATATATTAAGTATTATGTTTATAAAGAAATTTTTTAATAGGTTTAATAAAATTATGAAATATATTGTTATATTGTCATGAAATTTAAATATAAGTTTCTATATTACAGTTAACATTACTTTTTGTATAACTCATTTAGAATGTAATTTCGACTTTAATTAAAGATTAAAATTTAATACATTTAAAATTTTAAATTTCAAAAAAAGAAAATAATTTAAAATTACGTTTTTAATTATAGTTATAAATAATTAAAGACATTCCTGTTTCTAAACAACTTAATTAAAAAATAGTTATAGGGTAAGTCGAGGAGAGATAGATCATGAGGAGAGATAGATTACTTCTCGACATTTTGAATCTCTTTCACTTATAGGTCTGGTATATTTGTCAATTAGCATGTCATGATACATAGACTAAAAGTTCAAAGGGTCTTTTCATTACCAAGTTTATTTAGAAAGCAAAAGGACAAGCACTTTTTTATTTGTTAAAAAAAATACTCCAATATTTTTGTCGCGTGTTAAAGATAATAATTTTTTCGTTTAGTCATTATGATTTGTTACTAAAGTAATACGTACGTCGAAGTATGGCTGTTATTGCAAGGTAAATACATGTAATAAAACATGATTCCAAAACTTATTTTAATTTATCGCGCACCTTACTTTTTGTGGATGTTCGAAGAGAGATGGTTCACTTCTCTATAAATATATGACTAAGTAAAACATAACTTTTTTTAATGAATGTACAATTTTTTAATTTATGAATAAGTAAAATTTTCATTTAGCAATAAGTGATAGTTTCACTTTCCTTAGATATATATATATGTTGAGTTTTTACTTTTTATATTTCGACTTAGTTCACAAACAGTTTTGGTATGTGCTTCCCTGTACCAACGTTCAACGCAAGCTTGCAGGCATGTAATTGCAAGATAAAATCACACGGATACGTTAAAACTTGCGTCGCTGGTGTTTACGGTATTTCCCTCAGAAAGCACTTAGAGCTTAGGGGTGGTAAACCATATTTGGAAGAAAAACGTATTGTATTTTTTCTTTAAAATTAATTAATTAATCACATTTTAGTAAAATTTAGTACAAGGTAAACTAATTTTAACAAATTTGTAAATATATGTAGTGAATATTGAGTGGCCAAATTGATTTTAAGTCAAAGTGTTTACATAACCTAAATTTTAAAAATTTGATGAAATCGATTTAATTGTTTATGGAGTAAAATAAATTGATCCATAACAGATAAAGAATAAGAGGAATCTATTTATGCAAAATAATTGTTTATTTTTACATGTTCTTTGTTTATTTATATTGTTTCAAAAAATTAAATTTTTTTCTATTCCGTCATTAAACAAAACATTGCTGTCAATAGATGTTTATAGCCATAAAGTTTCAAAATTTTCTTTCATAATTAGTAGAATCAAGGCATCATACATGCTTTTTTTGCTCAATTCGCTCGATCCTAGGAGACGAAAAACACATTTAGGGCTTAAAGATGGTTAGTTCACACCCCTTTTTTGGTAAAAACATACATTAAGCTTACGAAATCAAAAATTCCTTCACAATGTTCTTCTTTCAACCAATCACGGTTTTCAAAACTGACTTGTAGCTAAAGGTTATGTCAAATAGAGGTTGTCTAATTCCTGAGCTCCAATCGCTCTCTCAGCGAAATACCGTAAACAAAATATTCTTAAATATTTTATAAAATTACTTTTATTGGATCGCATGTATTACCTCCAAAACCTAATTGACTGAACTTATAATTGACCGAACTTACAATTGCCTGAAATTTAATTATCCGAATTCGTAATTCTCTTAATTTGCATTTGTCAGAATTTGTAATTATCAGAACTTGCATTTGTCCTAACTTTTAACTTCCCGAATTCGTATTTGTTATAAATTTAAAATTACTAAACTCGAATTTGCGATTTGCATTTCTTAAAATTTTCAACTTCTCGAAATCGTATTTTATTTATTTATTGAAGTTCCTAGGGCTAAAGTATTTGTTGGTACTTCTACACTACAAACTTGTGGTTGCATTTGACAGAACACTAAATTTGCATTTTTTCCAATCTTTCAAATCACCGTACTCGTATTTAGCAAAATATTAAACAACCCACATTTAGAACTGTAAGAACTTCTAAATCCCTGAATTTCCATTTGTCTAAACTTTAAAATAACTAAACTTACATTTGTTAAAATTTTGAAACACCCGAATTTGGATTTGTCCAAACTTTGAAATCACTGAACTCACGTTTGGTTGAATTTTAAAATCTCCGAATTTGCATTTGACTGAACTTTTAAATGACCGAACTTGCATTTATTCGAACTTTCAAATCACCAAACTTGCATTTGTCATATATTACATCCATCTATCTTCAATAACATTTTTTTTCACTTTTTTTGTAAATGCTATTTTCTTTCTTCTGATATTTGCTTACAATTTATTTTTAACAATTGTCAAAAAAGAGGAAACTGTGGAAAATTAATATTTAGTCAACATTTAAGGAAGCTCAAGTTAAACAGACCTTTCTATTGAGAGTTCAGGTAATTCTAAGGATTTTTGTGACAAAATATAAAATAGAATTCAGAACAATAGTGATATAATTATTACAGATTTGTGCCTTGCTCGAGAGACGAATCTCCCGAGGGATACCTAGGCCCAACAGGGCTATACTCCTAACGGCTACAAATCTACTTAATAGGTACTACCCACCTAACCCTTTACATAATGAAAGACGGATGATCGAGATCATCCGTGTTGCACCGGAAGGTCAGAGGATGGAAAAATTGTCACTGTAAGGACTGTTAAGTCCAAAGCGACGAAGAAGACCGAGGGCCCCAGAAGGGGAGGGTGGTTAGCATCGCTTGTTTTGGCCCGGTCGATGTTACTCAACCAGGACACACCAAGCGAAGTACCCAGCGGGGACCGCGTGGAGGTTCCACCCCTGATGAGGGCCGAAGCCCATCATCACAAAAAGAAAAAAAAAAAAAAAAACAGGGCCTAGGCTGGGGAGCCTAGTTCCTGCTGACATTCGTACGTGCATTCATACTCTCATTCACACAAAACCTTATTTACAAAACCATTTTCACAAAACCATATATGCTGTAGCAGTATTTTGAGTTGTCATGGACTAGCCGTAGCTAATCATTATTGACAACTCTGCTACTTCTGGTTTCCTTTCGGGGAAGAGACGAGCGCGCGAATTGTTGGAATCCTGGCCATATTTCGCTACTTAACAAGCGTGGCGCATCCGTTGGCCAGTGGATCAGTCCGCCAAGGCGTTGTTCCAGTAGCAATCTGTCCGTCGCGTGGTCCGGACATGAGGTCAAGACATGAGTCGCCTCGGAGGCTGAATCGCCATAAATAGGCGGCAAAGTCTCCGTGACCAGTCAGGAATTGCGAGGTGTGACGCCCAGGGGTGACGTGGCGTTCCTTCAGTCTGACGTTCACATCCGGAATGAAGTCGAATGTTTTCCGTCCCAGTTCGTCCATATCCCAGTGTTGCTGCCACAGTTCTCTGGTCTCCCTTCTCACTAGGGCAGCCGTTCCGCGATCAATGTCAGCGGGGAGGACATCTAATGTCCCGTGCAGGAATTTTTCGCGTTTCCTAACGCGGTAAAGGGTGGCGCGCTCCTGAAGCAGGAGGTCCACCGGTAGTTCCCCCGCCAAGACGCATAGCGCGCTGGTCGGGGCCGTTCTGTAAGCCCTAGTCATTGTAAGTAGCGTCTGTCGTTGTGCTGATAGAAGTCTGCGTTTGTCAGTGCCAGTCATAAGGTCAGACCACCCAGCCGAGGCGTATCCAGCAACGGATCGGAATAGCCCTTGGTACAATGTTTTGATTGTTCCAAAGGTCAGTCCCCACGCCACAGGAGCAGCTCGGCGGATGGCCGCAAAGTCAATCTTCAGTCGGTTGGCCGTTTTAATGCAGTGCGTTTCAACTCGGAGGCCCTGGTCAATATAGACTCCAAGAAGGCGCACCCACTTTTTGAGGGGGAGCGACGTCCCGTCCAGCTTGACAACAGGTCCTCTCAGATTCCAGTCAGACTCGTATCTCTTCTCTACGTACTTTCGATTTCCCTTGATCCGGGCTCCCCCTCCTGGGAGCCTGGGATGCCTGAGGAATATCATTTCCGTCTTAGTCTTGGACAGCCTGAGGCCGCGCGTGCGGCACCATTCGTCCACTCGATCCACCACCCTCTGAGCTTTGTTCTCAACCTCGATCCTGGATTTCCCAGAGACAAGCTTGGTGAGGTCATCGGCATAGGTCACGAAGTCCCCATCAAGCTCGTCTTCCAGTACTCTCAGAAGATCATCGAAGGCAACATTCCATGCACAGGGGCCCAAAACAGATCCCTGTGGACAACCCTTGGTGGGCGTCTTGGTATTGCTGCCTCCGATCCAAGAAATAGTCATGGAGCGGCTATCGAAATAGCTTCTTATGACACTCAGAACGTTTGCCGGACAGCGTCTCATCTCGAGACCTCTGAGTACATCGGGCCACCTCAGATTGTCAAAGGCACCAGTGATGTCGAACAGAAGGGCGAGAACATATTTCTCCCCCTGCCGATCGACTATCCTTTGTATCTCGGAAATGGCATCCTCAGTTGATTTATTCTTCACGAATCCGAACTGCCAAGGGGACAGTCGGTCCGGAGCCAGTGCTGAACATCCCAGCCTTCCCAGGAGCAGTCTCTTGAATATTTTTCCGAGCACGGAGAGAAGACACACAGGTCTGTAGGACCTGACGTTCGTAAGGTCCTTGTCTCGTCCTTTCGGTATTATACACAGGTTACCACGTTTCCACGTTTCGGGGAGAGCCCGGATAATTTTCCAGACCTCGGTGCCAGTGAAGGGGAGCTCATCATCGGCAGGGGCCTCGTATGGAGCGGGAGCTCTAACGAGGTTATCAGCTATCCCTTCGTCATCCGGGACAAACGCACTCATAAAGAGTTGTGCCCCTTCAGACATGGACTGAGCGGCAATGCCATGCTCGTCCGTGACTGTTCGTAGTATTGTCTCAGTTTTGACTCTACCGGTAACTGTTTTGTAAACAATACCCCAGGGATTCGCATTGCCTTCCTTCTCGACGAGCCGCTTCCAGGAATCCTGACTGGTCTTCCTTACCAGACAGCGGAACTCGTTTTGAAGGCCGACATATGCCTCGCGCCTCTCATTGCGCATATCCAGATCTCTTTCCTGTTGGAATTTCCTCCTCAGGCGTTGAACATCACGTTTCATTCGCGTGAGGGTGTCCGTCCACCAGGGGTGCGCTCTAGTTCTCCATACTTTGCGTGGCATGGAGGCTTGGCATGCACTGGTCAGAGCGCCAGTGATGCCCACCGCAAGAGCCTCAAGTTGCTCATTGTCTTTAGGCTGAGCCTCATTGAGAGCCTCCAGGTTCGCCGTTAGGGTCCTCTGGAACTCCTCCAGCCTTACTTTTTTAGCATTATACTTCGTCGGGCGTTTGTCAGAGAATTTTAAGTCTGTTCTCGTTTGCACGGCTGCATTGAGGTTAATCTCAATGAGCGCGTGGTCACTTGTCGTAGCGTTCGTGTGTAGTGTCCAGTCTGTAACCATTGGTAATAGAGCACCGGTGACCATTGTAATGTCAATATGCGAAGCGCCGCGTCCGCTGCGGAACGTGCATTCCCCACCGCGATTCAGGACGTGAAGATTGTGCTGGGCAATGAAGTCTTCGACCAGTTCACCCTTGTCATCAGTGACAGGGGATCCCCAGAGAGGAGACTTAGCATTGACGTCCGCACAGATAATCACATTCCTGCCTCGCAGTTCCCTGAGGGAGTGGGAGAGGCAGTCCAGGTGCTTTTCAGTGCTCTCCGCAAATTGAAAATACGCAGATATTGCGTAGAGAGGCACAGCAAAGCCATGTATCTCTACGCAGATCTCGTGCTGGTTCGTAAGGTGCTCCAGTACCGTGATGCTAGTCCTTGGGATATAATTTATGGCAGCGCATCTGGGTTTTAGGCAACCCTGCGCTGTGGCTCTTCTAATAGTAGAACAAAGCCCGACGAGTTCGCCCATACTGTTGGCGTATGGCTCTTGCACGAGGGCAACATCGACACTCCGCCGACGCAAGTAGTCATTTAACTGCGGGGTGACCAGAGACGCACCACGCATGTTATGTTGGACTATGCGCAAGGAAGCGGATGACGAGTTAGATCCTGTGGTATTGACAGTCTCGTCGTCCAGTCGTTGTCTATGTTGGTTAGCGTTATTAGCCATTTTGTTGAGCAGAGTCTCCGTCATTTCCAGTCTTTACTCGACCAAGATGTCGGCCCATTGCCACGAGGTAAGAGGGGCAGTTTCTGTCCATAGTGAGGTGGTCTGGAGGACGACCAGCACGCTTGCATGTGGCGCATATGGGCGCCAAACCTTCTTTTTGTGCACTGCAATCTGCAGCCTTGTGCCCTATTTCTGCGCAATACCGGCAGACGTCCTGCTTCTCTTTACAGAATTTGGGCGAGTGCCCAAATCCGCAGCACCGCAAACACCTAGGAGCCTTCGTGGAGTCATGCACCCTGCACTTCCTCCAGTTTAAATAGACGTGCCCTAGTCGACACATCCTCTCGTGCAGAGAGGGGCTCACGGAAGCGATCCAATGGACAGTGTCCTTTCCCCTGGGCCCGGCTTTGTACCGGGGCCGGAAGACCTTTTTAAAGGCATCAAGGTCGGAGCCCTGGATAAGGTCATCGTTTAAATTGAATATTTCCTGAGCCACCATCTCTGCCGTGGAGGATGAGTCGACATCTCTGATGATAATCTCTGGATCCAGAGATTATCCAGAGATTGGTGGTCACCAATCCCGCTGAACGCAGTGACTCATTATTTAAGAGTTTTTGGACATGGGCATCACTCGTGGTTTCCACGATGATCCCATGGTCCCCACTTTTTCTAATACCGCAGACCCGAATTCCGTCCCTAGCTGGATTCAGATAGTCCATGATTATCTTCTTGGTGTTATCCGATCCACAGGTTTCCTGAGCTGGGTTAGACGGCCGGATGAGAACGGCGGGGGGGAGCGGGCGCACGACAATTTTTCGAGCACCATGCACGCCGCCACGATTCTCCACGCCCACCCCTCCAGTAGAGGGAGCCTGAGCCTTGGGGGGGGGGTAACGCGAGGGACAGTGCAGAGGTTGGGGCTAGGGGCCTCAACCGGCGCAGATGTGTGGTGCGCGTTGGTGGCCCTTGGGTCACTTTACCGGAACCGGTCATCTGGGCGTAGGAGGGGGGTGCCACCCCCGCAGGAGCCACCGAGGTAGCCTCAGCCGCAAGGGCAGCAGCCCTCTCCCAGCGGGCAACTCTTCCTTCTAAGCGGGCATTGGCGATCGTTAACTCGCTGATAACAGCCATCAACTCGCGGGTTTTGGCTGCAAATATAATTATTACAGATTTGTGCCTTGCTCGAGAGACGAATCTCACGAGGGATACCTAGGCCAACAGGGGCTATACTCCATATCGGTTACAAATCTACTTAATAGGTACTACCCACCTAACCCTTTACATAATGAAACACGGATGATCGAGATCATCCGAGTTGCACCGGAAGGTCACAGGATGGAAAAATTGTCACTGTAAGGACTGAAGAGTCCAAAGCGACGAAGAAGACCGAGTGCCCCAAAAGGGGAGGGTGGTTAGTATCGCTTGTTTTGGCCCAGTCGATGTTACTCAACCAGGACACACCAAGCGAAGTACCCAGCGGGGACCGCGTGGAGGTTCCACCCCTGATAAGGGCCGAAGCCCGTCATCACACCCGAGAAAAAAAAAAACAGGGCCTAGGCTGGGGAGCCTAGTTCCTGCTGACATTCATACGTGCAGTCATACATACATTCATACAAGACCATAACATACAGAACCATATACACAAAATGTCGCAGTTATTGAGCTGTCATGGACTAGGGTGACCTAGTCATTGGCGACAGCTCTGCGACTCCTTTCCTCCTTCCGAGCAAGACAGGAGCGCGCGAAACACGCGAAATGTGTCCATGTTTCCCTGTCGATAAGGCGCGGAGCGTCATCGGGCTAGTCAATAGGTCCTTGTAAGTGTTGTTCAAGTTGTAGTCTGTCCGTTTTGTGTTTTGGACATGAGGTCAGGGCATGAGCAGCGGACTCCTCAGGGGCCCCACACGCACAGCCGGGCCCGCCACGGAGACCAAATCGCCATAAATAGGCGGCAAAGTCTCCGTGACCGGTCAGGAACTACGAAGTGTGACGCCCCGGAGTGACATGGCGCTCTTTGACTCTTACACTCACGTCCGGAAAGTAGGCATATGTTTTCCGTCCTAGTTCGTCTGTGTCCCAAGTCTGTTGCCAGAATCTGATTGTCTCTTTTTTAACGACAGCAGCCGTGCCCCGGCCGATGTTTTCAGCTGTGACGTCCAGGGAGCCATGTCTAAATCCCCTTCCTTTCCTGACGTGGAATAGAGCAGCCCGCTCCCGAAGCAGGAGGTCTACCGGTAGTTCCCCCGCCAGTACACAGAGCGCGTTGGACGGAGTCGTTCTGTACGATCTAGTGAGCGTCAGTAGCGTATGTCTCTGTGCCGAAAATAGTTTTCGTTTGTCTGTTCCTGTCATAAGGTCAGACCACCCAGCCGAGGCATATGCAGCGACGGATCGGAGTAATCCTCGATACAACGCTTTCATTGTATCGAAGGTTAGTCCCCACGACGCAGCAGCTACCCGACGAATGGCCGCAAAGTCCGGTTTAAGTCGGTTGGCCGTCTTGATACAATGTGTCTCAACTCTGAGGCCCTGGTCAATATGGACACCAAGGAGGCGCACCCACTTTTTGAGAGGGAGCGACGCCCCATCCAGCTTGACGACAGGTCCTCTCAGGTTCCAGTCAGACTCGTATCTCTTCTCGACGTACTTGCGGTTTCCCTTGATCCGAGCTCCCCCTCCAGGGAGCCTAGGATGTCTGAGGAATACCATTTCTGTTTCAGTCTTGGACAGCCTGAGGCCGCTCGCACGACTCCAGCCATCCACTCTGTCCACCACCCTTTGAGCTTTCTGCTCAACTTCCAACCTGGACTTCCCGGAGACAATCTTGGTGAGGTCATCGGCATAAGTGACGAAGTCTCCACCAAGCTCGTCTTCCAGGACTCGCAGGAGGTCCTCAAAGGCAACATTCCATGCACAGGGGCCCAAAACTGAGCCCTGTCGACAACCCTTGGTGGGTGTCTTGGTAGTGCCTCAGTAGACCTGTTCTTCACGAATCCGAACTGCCAGGGCGACAGTCGGTCCGGAGCTAATGCTGTGCGTCCTAACCTTCCCAGGAGGAGTCTCTCAAATATTTTCCCAAGTACGGAAAGGAGGCATACGGGTCTGTAGGACCTAACGTTTGTCAGGTCTTTGTCCCGTCCTTTCGGTATGATGCATAGATTGCCACGTTTCCACGTTTCCGGGAAGTAGCCCAACCTCAAGCATCCGTTCACTAGTCCGAGGTAAGCTCTCTCCAACAATGGCCACGCCAGTTTGACCACGGGGACTTCCACCCCGTCAGGTCCGGCCGCTTTATTGTTGGGGAGGGCCCGGATAATTTTCCAGACCTCTGGGCCGGTGAACGGAAGCTCGTCATCGGCTGGGGCCTCGTAGGGAGCCGGAGCTCCTAAGGGGTTATCAGCTATCCCATCGTCATCTAAGACAAATGCACTCATAAGGAGTTGTGCCCCTTCAGACATGGATTTAGCGGGAATACCATGTTCGTCCGTTACTGTACGTAGGACTGTGTCGGTCTTAAGTCGTTTAGTCCCAGTTTTGTAAATAATGCGCCAGGGGTTCGCATTGCCCTCCCTCTCAACGAGCCGCTTCCAGGAATCCTGGCTGGTTTTCCTTACCAGACAGCGGAACTCATTTTGAAGTCGGACATATGCTTCACGCTTCCCACTACGCAAATCCACATTCTTTTCCTGTTGGAAGTCCCTCCTCAAACGTTGAACACTACGTTTCATCCGCGTGAGGGTGTCCGTCCACCAGGGGTGAGCTCTGGGTCTCCAAGATTTGCGTGGCATGGAGGCTTGGCATGCACTGGTCAGAGCGCCAGTGATGCCCTCCGCAAGAGTTTCTAGTTGTTCAATATTTTCAGGTTGAGCCTCGTCGAGAGCCTCCAGGTTCGCCGTTAGGGTCCTCTGGAAGTCTTGCAACCTTACTTTTTTAACGTGATACCTCGTCGGGCGTTTGTCGAAGTGTTTCGTGTCAGTACTTGTGCGCACGGCTGCACTGAGGTTTATCTAAATGAGCGCGTGGTCACTTGTTGTTGCGTCCGTATGTAAAGTCCAGTCTGTCACCATAGGTAGTAGAGCACCCGTGACCAGCGTAATGTCAATATGCGAAGCGCCGCGGCCACTGCGGAACGTGCATTCCCCACCGCGGTTTAGAACGTGAAGATTGTGCTGGACAATGAAGTCTTCAACCAGTTCACCCTTGTCATCAGTGGCAGGGGATCCCCAGAGAGGAGACTTGGCATTGACGTCCGCACAGATGATCACATTCCTGTCACGCAGTTCCCAGAGGGAACGGGAGAGGCAGTTCAGGTGTTTCTCACAAGTAAACCTACCCAAGTGCCACACGCCGATCTTAATGAAACCTGTCACTATTTCTAAAGCGTGAAGAAATATGAGGTTTGCAATTTATTAAAAATTCCCATACAGGTTTTCAAAGTCAGGAACCGCCCTTCAAATATGAAAATTCAACCTTTTTGAGACTTGTGTCAAAATGCAAAATGAAGTTAATTAAATTGTACAAAAACCACTACTTGAGAGTTTTTGGAGTAACTGATTACAAAAATGATGTCAGTTATTCAAAATCCAAGATGGCGGATTCAACAGTGACGTAACTAGAAAGCTTGGGGCCCCAATGAAAAGTAGATTTTATGGGCCTTTCGGCACCTAACACGATTTTCGTTACTAAAAAACGAAAAAAAAGAAAAAAAAGAAAATGAATTCATCTGCCTCAACTTTGGGGGCCCCGATGAATCCAATTGGCCACATCCCCTATTGTTACGCCACTGGGATTCAATTTGGGGGATGAAAATACGAAAATATTTAGCTACATTCTCAAAAATGAATACTCGGGGGTTTTTGAGGTCGATGATTACGAATGAGGTATTATTGTTTCAAAATTGAAAATAGTGGACTAAATATGGTAGACAGATATTCAGAAAATTGAGCTACAATCTCAAAAATGGCTACTCGGGCCATTTTGGGGCGAGGCTTACGAATCTAATGTGATTTATGAAAAATAAATAATGGATTAAAGCTGACTGATGTATCATACAATTTTGTTGTCTGCAATTAGCCTAAATATTTTTAGTTACCAGGATCAACCACGAGGAGGTTGCAGAACAAATTTGACCCCATTTTTTTTAACAGTTTTTTAAAATTTTTTTTTGTATTTTAAATTTTTTTCTTTTTTTGTATTTTAAAAAAATATTTTTTGTAGCATTGAAAACCAACGAAGGTTATAAACCTGCTAAATCAAACGGTAAACCAATGAAGATGATAAGAAGTAGGGAATTTTTGATTTGTTATCAAAGCATGTAGATATCATGTAGCTCTTCATGAATGATTACTGTAGTTGTAGCAAAGGTGAGGTTTACTCTGAAATTCAATATCAAAAAAGTGGTCCATACACATGGATGTTGTGCACCATGCACATTTAATAATAGCAGTGACACTGCAAAACTGGCATAAAACTTCATGATTTTGAAAGCAATACGACACTGGCGTGTCGCATCGAGGTGGTTTTTCTGATGTATAACCGCTTTTGTACCATGCATATTTAAACATGTTTACAAACCTAGGTGATGAAAATTGGTTATGAATCAAAGATTGCAACTTTAAGATATTGTTTCTCAAATGTAAGTTAATCTTAAAATCATGAAGCATTACTATATCGGAAAATTGTTTCAAAAAGTTTTTCCATGGTCTGAATGTGTAAACATCGAGAGGTTGAATCATTCCAGTGGTACCAGCAGGAATAGTCTTAACTGTAATAATCTTACCATGCTTTTCAACAGAGTTCAAGTTTTTTTCCGTTTGTCCTGTCCACGAATCCAGGCACAGGAGATAACGTTCGCCAGCACATGTATTCGGTAGAAAAATGTCTTGAAACCATTGGGCTGCAAGTTTAGAACTTAATTTTCCGAACTGCGATGCAAATGTTACAATATTTTCAGCTTTGTAAATGGTTTTTTCAACAATAGGTCCAAAGCAACCGCCTTTTTCTTGCGTTACAATAAGTAAAGGAGATTTTAATAGCCCACTTGCAGTTATAATCGGTTGTATCGTATAACTGTGGGTTAACGAATTAATGCTTTGTGCTAGCGATTCAACTTTTAAAGTTCCTATAAATGCAAGTGTGCGACCTGCATGCATTTCAAGATTAAATCCCGATTGATCAGTGTTAAAAACATTATCTGATCCAATCTCTGAAATTGTCTTTTTTACATTTTCTATGAATTCATCTGCTTGCTTTTTTAGAATATCTTTATTTTTAATTTGAGTTTGAGTCACAAACTTATTTATTTTCCTTGAAACAATGCCATGCTTTAATTTAAAGTTATGGATCCATTTTTCTGAAGCTGTAAATAAGTTTTGAGACAAACCAATATTATTTCGCTCCTGCAAAGCCCATCTTTTTAAATCCAAATCATGAACAGCTATACCTTTTTCGCGTGCAATTTGAAATTCGTCATGTACGAATTCAGAAATTTTTTGTAATTTTTCAAATCTATTACCATTTTGAGACACTTGTGATTCCCACCTATGCAGCTGTTTTCTGTCGTTCAATTTAATGAAACGATGTTTCACAGTATCAAATTTCATGTTTCCCTTTTTTCCTGATTTCCAAAACTCAACTGCTTTTTGTTTGTATTCCAAACTGACAGGTGTCACAAATTTTTTTACTCCCTTCACAACTTCATGCAAATCTTCTTCAGATTCTTCTACCACAAAATCTTCATCAACCAGCTGTGGATCAGGCACCACACTTTCTTCTTCAAAGTGCAAGGTGTGAAATGTTTCGATAAACAAATTATCTTCAATTGCATCTTTAATTACATTTTCCAAATGTGTCGCGAATTTTTTCTGTTTCTCATTAACAACTGAATCGATTTTATATCGAGGTTCATCGAAACTATTTTTCAACAAATTCAAAATATTGTTTGGATTCATTATCTCTTTGTACTTAAAATACTACATTTAAAACATCAATAATGTGTCAGAATTGTCAATTTCCGTGATTGTGCATGACCTTCAAAAAAACAATAAATATGGTAAACACTTACAATTTCTGCTTAAAAAGAAAGTAAAAACCAGAAAAACAAAACACTTACCTCTCGCTACAGAACAAAAGACTGCCAATAACCTGTAGAAGTAATAGTCTGTGTAGCCTGTGTTTTGTAGCAAATGGTAAGTGTTTTGTTTATCTGGTTATTAAAGTCTTTTGTTCTGCAACAAAAGGTAAGTGTTTTGCTTTTCGAGTTATTGGCAGTCTTTTGTTCTGTAGCGAGAGGTAAGTGTTTTGTTTTTCTGGTTTTTACACTCTTTTTAAGCAGAAAATGTAAGTGTTTACCATATTTATTGTTTTTATGAAGGTCATGCACAATCACGGAAATTGACAATTCTGACACATTATTGATGTTTTAAATGTAGTATTTTAAGTACAAAGAGATAATAAAACCGAACAATATTTTAAATTTGTTGAAAAATAGTTTCGATGAACCTCGATATAAAATCGATTCAGTTGTTAATGAGGAAGAGAAAAAATTCGCGACACATTTGGAAAATGTAATTAAAGATGCAATTGAAGATAATTTGTTTATCGAAACATTTCACACCTTGCACTTTGAAGAAGAAAGTGCGGTGCCTGATACACAGCTGGTTGATGAAGATTTTGTGGTAGAAGAATCTGAAGAAGATTTGCATGAAGTTGTGAAGGGAGTAAAAAAATTTGTGACACCTGTCAGTTTGGAATACAAACAAAAAGCAGTTGAGTTTTGGAAATCAGGATAAACGGGAAACATGAAATTTGATACTGTGAAACATCGTTTCATTAAATTGAACGACAGAAAACAGCTGCATAGGTGAGAATCACAAGTGTCTTAAAATGGTAATATTAGTTTTTCTCAAAACTTATTTACAGCTTCAGAAAAATGGATCCATAACTTTAAATTAAAGCATGGCATTGTTTCAAGGAAAATAAATAAGTTTGTGACTCAAACTCAAATTAAAAATAAAGATATTCTAAAAAAGCAAGCAGATGAATTCATAGAAAATGTAAAAAAGACAATTTCAGAGATTGGATCAGATAATGTTTTTAACACTGATCAATCGGGATTTAATCTTGAAATGCATGCAGGTCGCACACTTGCATTTATAGGAACTTTAAAAGTTGAATCGCTAGCACAAAGCATTAATTCGTTAACCCACAGTTATACGATACAACCGATTATAACTGCAAGTGGGCTATTAAAATCTCCTTTACTTATTGTAACGCAAGAAAAAGGCGGTTGCTTTGGACCTATTGTTGAAAAAACCATTTACAAAGCTGAAAATATTGTAACATTTGCATCGCAGTTCGGAAAATTAAGTTCTAAACTTGCAGCCCAATGGTTTCAAGACATTTTTCTACCGAATACATGTGCTGGCGAACGTTATCTCCTGTGCCTGGATTCGTGGACAGGACAAACGGAAAAAAACTTGAACTCTGTTGAAAAGCATGGTAAGATTATTACAGTTAAGACTATTCCTGCTGGTACCACTGGAATGATTCAACCTCTCGATGTTTACACATTCAGACCATGGAAAAACTTTTTGAAACAATTTTCCGATATAGTAATGCTTCATGATTTTAAGATTAACTTACATTTGAGAAACAATATCTTAAAGTTGCAATCTTTGATTCATAACCAATTTTCATCACCTAGGTTTGTAAACATGTTTAAATATGCATGGTACAAAAGCGGTTATACATCAGAAAAACCACCTCGATGCGACACGCCAGTGTCGTATTGCTTTCAAAATCATGAAGTTTTATGCCAGTTTTGCAGTGTCACTGCTATTATTAAATGTGCATGGTGCACAACATCCATGTGTATGGACCACTTTTTTGATATTGAATTTCAGAGTAAACCTCACCTTTGCTACAACTACAGTAATCATTCATGAAGAGCTACATGATATCTACATGCTTTGATAACAAATCAAAAATTCCCTACTTCTTATCATCTTCATTGGTTTACCGTTTGATTTAGCAGGTTTATAACCTTCGTTGGTTTTCAATGCTACAAAAAATATTTTTTTAAAATACAAAAAAAGAAAAAAATTTAAAATACAAAAAAAAATTTTAAAAAACTGTTAAAAAAAATGGGGTCAAATTTGTTCTGCAACCTCCTCGTGGTTGATCCTGGTAACTAAAAATATTTAGGCTAATTGCAGACAACAAAATTGTATGATACATCAGTCAGCTTTAATCCATTATTTATTTTTCATAAATCACATTAGATTCGTAAGCAGCGCCCCAAAATGGCCCGAGTAGCCATTTTTGAGATTGTAGCTCAATTTTCTGAATATCTGTCTACCATATTTAGTCCACTATTTTCAATTTTGAAACAATAATACCTTATTCGTAATCATCGACCTCAAAAACCCCCGAGTATTCATTTTTGAGAATGTAGCTAAATATTTTCGTATTTTCATCCCCCAAATTGAATCCCAGTGGCGTAACAATAGGGGATGTGGCCAATTGGATTCATCGGGGCCCCCAAAGTTGAGGCAGATGAATTCATTTTCTTTTTTTTCTTTTTTTTCGTTTTTTAGTAACGAAAATCGTGTTAGGTGCCGAAAGGCCCATAAAATCTACTTTTCATTGGGGCCCCAAGCTTTCTAGTTACGTCACTGTTGAATCCGCCATCTTGGATTTTGAATAACTGACATCATTTTTGTAATCAGTTACTCCAAAAACTCTCAAGTAGTGGTTTTTGTACAATTTAATTAACTTCATTTTGCATTTTGACACAAGTCTCAAAAAGGTTGAATTTTCATATTTGAAGGGCGGTTCCTGACCTTGAAAACCTTTATGGGAATTTTTAATAAATTGCAAACCTCATCTTTCTTCACGCTTTAGAAATAGTGACAGGTTTCATTAAGATCGGCGTGTGGCATTTGGGTAGGTTTACTTGTCAGTGCTCTCCGCATATTGAAAGTACGAAGATATTGCGTAGAGAGGCACAGCAAAGCCGTGTATCTCGACGCAGATCGTGTGCTGATTCGTGAGGTGCTCCAATACCGTCATACTGGTTCTTGGGTTGTAGGTCATTGCAGCGCATCTGGGTTCTAAACAACCCCGCGCTGTCGCTCTTTTAATAGTTCCACAAAGCCCGACGAGATCGCCCATGTTGTTGGCGTAAGGCTCTTGCACGAGGGCAGCATCGACGCTCCGCCGACGCAAATAGTCGCTCAACTGCGGGGTGACCAGAGATGCACCACGCATATTATGTTGGACTATGCGCAGAGTAGCGGGTGGCGGGCCAGACACTGAGGCATCAACAGTCGTGTTGTTGCGTCGTTGTCGATCTGTGTTGGCGTTATTAGCCATTTGTGGTTGTCGTCTGTCCGTCGTCCACGGTCTTTACGCGGCCCATGTAGCGTCCCATTGCCGTAAGGTAAATGGGACAACTCTTGTCCATAGTCAGATGGTTCGTCGGTCGTCCAGCGCGCCTACAAGTAGCGCAAGTTGGCGCTGTTCCCTCCCCTTTGGATGGGCAATCCGCAGCACGATGTCCAATCTTCGCACAATATCGGCAGACGTCCTGCTTCTCCGGGCAGGCCTTGGTTGGGTGTCCAAAGCCACAGCATCTATTGCAGCGAGGAGCGCCCGTAGAGTCGTGGACTCTGCACTTCCTCCAATTGAGGTAAAGATACCCCTGCTGGCGCATCCTCTCGTGGAGGGAGGGGCCCACTGAAGCAACCCAGTGGACAGTGTCCTTTCCCCTGGGACCGGCCTTGTACCTCGGTCTAAAGACCTTTTTAAAGGCCTCAAGGTCGATGCCCTGGATAAGGTCACCGTTAAGACTGTGTACTTCTCGGGTCACCTCCTCTGCAGTAGAGGATGCCCCAACCTCGCGTATCATGATCTCCGGATCCAGCTTGGGAGGGATGATGGTCTCCAGGCCTGCTGCTGTTAACGCGGTGTTATTTATTATCTTTGTAGCAGAGGCGACGCTGGTCGTCTCCACTATAATCCCAGGTTCGCCACTTTTCCGTAAGCCACAGATTTGTATTCCGTCCCGAGCCGGATTCAGAGATTCCATGATCCGCTTTTTCGTTGCGTCCGAGTTCGTTGCGTTCGTCTGTCCATTGTCTCCAGTCGTGCGGGTCGGCCGAATCAAGACCGCAGGGGGGAGCGGGCGCACAGTTAAGTTTCGGGGTCCGCGTCCACCCCGGTGGCTCGAAGAGTCCATTCCCACCCCAGGAGGTGGGGGGGAGGCGGGGCTCTTCGGGTGAGGTCCTCAGAAGTCATGTTGAATTTAGTTCCCATCCCGGAGCCGGAAGGGCGGGGAGCTACGTCAGCTTTCACGCGTTTGTCAATCGTTGGTGAGCCAATGACTTTTTGAGCGTAGGAGGGGGGTGCCGCCTCCGCGGCCGTTCCCAAGGTCGACTGCGCCGCAAGGGCGGCAGCCCTCTCCCAGCCTGCTAATGTACCTTCAAGTCGCGCATTCGCGATCGTCAGTTCGTCGATTATCCTTAGTAGGTCGCGTGTTTTGGTGGAAATGAGTCTCATGACTGCACCCTGAACGCCATTTTTCTCATCCATGAGACATTCAAGGATTTCTCGATCGATGGAGCACGCTCGCGAGGTGAGAGCTTCCAGTGAAGGGTGATTTACCCTCGGCTGAGAGCCAGTAACCGGGCGTGACACAGGCTGCTGTTGGGGGGGGGGGGGAGTTGTCGTCCTACCTGTCCGTTTGTCCCGCTTCCAGGTTTCCTTGAAGGCTTGGTCGTTTCGTTATCCCTTCCCTTTCCTGTGTGTGAGGCTGTCCATTCCCGTGTGTCTTGTCCTTGTTTGTTACCTTTCCCTTTCTTTTTACTGTTCCTCTTTGTCTTTACCGTCGTATATTCCGAGTCCTCGTTTTCAGTCTCCACTTCCATTTTCCCCGTCTCTCCTCCTGCTGAGTCCTGGGCCTCGCCCCGAGAGCTTTCTCCCGGGGGACAAGGGTGCCTGGTATCGGGACCATGCTGGGACTCATCAGGAGAGGATGCTTTTTCTCTTGTTTTCTTTTTCTTCTCGTTCGTAGCGTCCTTCTGTTCGTCCTTATCCCTTTTCCTCTTTGTCTTTTTTTTCCTCTTTTTCCTTTCCGATCCATCCGTCGCGACTCCGTCCCCCGCATCAGTAGTTGTCATGACTGACACCTCATCCGCGGCGTCGGAGAAGTCGTCCCGCACGCTTCTCGCGTCCCGCACGCTCCCGTGCTCGCTCACTTCGAGGACGAGATCGTCCATTTCTGGAGTGCTCTCCCCACTAAGCGAACCTCTCCCTACATTCGAGTTTTTTTTGTTTTTATTTTCAGTTCCCATTTTGAGTCCCACGAGTCGCGAAGAAATAAACGGTCCGCCCCAGCAGTGCTCGCATACTGGGGTAAGGCATTTATACACGGGGAGGGCGCCCGGTATCCCCGGTCCAAATACCACCGTTAAGGCACCCCCGCTACCGCCCCAAGAAACACCCGGAGCCAGGTCCCCCGACACATCCACCCTCGCGAATACACTGAGCGTTACAGTGCTCTACTCGAGCTTCAGTGGCGGGAGGCCCTTCCCAGTCACTTCCCAGTGCGGGCGGGTTCCGGTACCATTCCATCCCTTATGGGCACGGTGAACACCACCGGGAATTGGGCTGCTTCTTAGTTTGGGCACAGTTACCCGTAAGCCCCCTCACCAACGACAAGGTCTTGCAGCCTCTAGAGGGGGTATAATTATTACAACCCTATTCCCGATACATCATACTCTATAAGCTGCCCTTTATGTATTCATATGTTAAAATGAAACCATGATATGGCGCGCGTAGCGCGCAGTTTTTGTTCTAGTGTTTTAAAAATATCTTTATACACTGAGAAAAATGGATGTTAAACCTTAACATCTAGATGTTAACGCTGAACATCTAGATGCTAACGCTTAACATCCAAATATTAACGCTTAATATTCAGTCGTTACGGGTAAACATCCATTTTTCTCAGTGTATATAAATTATTTTTACTGTAGAAATTAAAATGGTTGAATAAGTTTTTTAAAATAATACTTTTGAAATAGTATAGTATTCTTATCAAATTTTTAACTTAAAAACCAACTTATATTTACTAAAATTATATACAAATTAATTTCAGAATAGAAAATAAAAAATTTGATTAGTTTGAAATATTTTAATTGATTGTCCAATACGCAAAACAATATCAATGGTACATAAATTGTGGTGCTATCGGAGTATTCAGTGGTTTTACCTACTTAGAGCTTTTAATAGAAGCCTATTTCAAAATTTGTTAATGTGAAATAAATTATAATTTATAATTCGAAGTCATTATAAATTACCTAGTTAAAAATATAGATATTAATATTTTTTCTTTTTTTTAAACAAGGAAAACTGACGACGCCCACTCCTGAACCCTGCTTTAAATAGAACAAAGTAAGCCAATTTTAGCACGGGTTTTTCTCTGATGATTCCAATTCCAAAGTCAAAAAAATCAGATTGACTCAAAATTTTCAGATAATCTGAAAAAAGCGAATTTTTGTGTCTTTTCGCGGTTTTTTTAAATTATCTAAAAAATTGTAGCCATTCTAGTCATTTTGACTTCAGATTCGATTTTAATGGAGAAAAATACGTAAGAAAACACTATCCTGAAAAAAAAATTTCTCGTGATTTTGAACAATTTTTTTAGATTAAATTTTATTTAATCTGGTTATTCCGATTTCGGATTCGGATTTAGCAGAGAAAAACACGTAGGAATACACACTACCGTAGGGTCTTTCTTATTGACTCTAGGGCTAACAAGAAACTCATTTTAGCCCATTTAAAAGTTGTACAAATAGACGGGTTTAGTATGATTTGATAAAACAAAAATTAATTTATTACCTTTAAAATTGATTATTAATAATTTTAAATTATTTAAATAATTAATTGAAATGAAAACATTAATACAAAACAAAACAAAATTATTTATATGATTGTTTAGAAAAAATTAATTGTTTAAACAATTAAACAGTCAAATAGTCAGCTTTAAGATCCAGAAGTTTAATATTAACTGTTTTTAAACTGTTGCGAATCATTTCGGGAGCATCCATAAAAAACGTTCCACTTTTAAAGGTGAGGGGGGGAGAGATGGTCCAAAAATGTCACCTTTTGCAACAAGGGGGAGGTGGTTATCTTTGTTCATCTTTGAGACTTTAGATTAAAAAGTCAGTAATAGAAACATTTCTGAAAATTAATATTATATAATATGTGACCTTCCGCGAGAGAAGGAACCTATCGCTGAGAAAGCAAACTTTAAAAGACTGACGGGCAAAGATTATAATCGTGTTAATTATATCTGATGATAAAGATATATGGTAAATAAAACAATTTAATTTAATTCATATATAAGAAAAAAATGAGTTTTGATGGGGGAGGGGGTATAAATAATATTTAAAGTTCTTTATGAATGCTCCCTTTGGTTTTCCGAAAATTAAAATTTTTCCCATGCATTTTACATGATGAAATTGAGTTAATATCAACATTTTCAAAAGTCCAAAAAGTTATATCGACCTAGTGCAGAAATTGTGCAAGTACACTGAGAAAAATGGATGTTTAGAATTAGATGTTTAAAACAAGATAGTAATCAATTCAATTTAATAATATTACGCAAAATAAACAGTTTTAAATATTTTATTTTTGAATAGTAAAATATGTTTCAGTATAACCATTTTATGGGTTTAATGGTTGTCAAATAAATATATCTCTAAATTAAAAATTTCATTAAATTTGTATTATCTAATATAAAGTTTTGCAAAATAAAAACTAACATTTTCTGAATAGTTTCATTCTAATGTTTAATTTAGATATATTTTTAATTCTTAGCAATTAAGAATAAAACTCATTTCCAGTTTCGTAATTAAAAGACAAATTCACAAATGAAATGTTAAAATATTGAATTTTGAGAATAACAATAAAAGAACTTTTATTTCAGTGTTTACTTCTTATCAATACTATTTGAGTAATTTTTATTTTTGATTATTTAAGCAATTTTTAATACAGATTAAACATATTTCTTAAAAACAATTAAGTAATCTGCCCTTTAACTGAAATAAAAATCAAATATTTAATTTCGTTAATTTTAAACTAAAAGAGCGTGTTCGTATTATCTAAGCGTAAAGCTTGGGTGTAGAAAGCAGTTCTTTCTACAGGTCTACAAATTGGGCAACACAACAATTACATACTGTTGTTACCGCAAGTCTTACGGTGAAAACAGTATATGACGCCCGACGGGTCACTCGACGATATCGCGCTTTCAAAGCGACCGGAGTATCAGACAAATTATTTTAAGTGTCGCTTGTATTTAAAGAAAATAGCTACCCTTTCCTAGGAACAGGCGTGTCTTTAATTCAATTGGTAGAAGATGAAATTGATGAAGCTTCAAAAAGTGCACGTGCGCTCGCACTCGCGAATGACATCGATACTCTCTTGTCTCATATTTCTTTCTGCTTTCCAGAAATGCGGTATTTAATAAAGTATAAACAACTAGCAAAATTCTCATAGATTCGTCTAGACTTTTTTTTTGCTTATCTAAGAAAGAATGCACGTGTGATCTTTTACAAAAGTCACGTACATTTCTCACGGTCGTAGGAACGGATAGTATCAAGTTACTAATCGTTTCTAGACGATATTATGAGAATATGAACCTTTACATAAAACGGTATAATCAACTAGTTTGTCAGTAACTTGCATTTTTAGACTAGAATATCCTTGAGACTAAACAATGGATTGATATCATTCGCATTTGCAAATATTGTAATTTCATCTATCTTTGCAGCTATTAAAACATATTAAACGAAGTTGCAAAATTAGTGAATAAAATGTGAAACTATATACTGCTGAGTAATTTATCTCGCAGCTGCTAAGATGTTTTCAAAAATATAAGATTTATAATGACATTAGAAAATAAAAATTTGGTTACAAGGATGTAACACTGTTTTTCTTAAAATATTTGAAAGACGACCTTAAATTTGTAGTATTATATTTTCAAAGGTATAAACTTTCAAAACATGAAAAAACAAATAATCGATTATTGGAAGTGTCACACTGGTACCTTTAACCCTTTAAGATTGATTTATATTTACATAATGAAAGCTTAAATAAAGAAAAAATAAAGACAGTAAAAATTACATAAGTAAAATTTTGTATCAATATTAGTTCAAGTTAAATGACATGATGATGAGATAAAGAAAAAATTTATCAAACAAGCAACAATTGATATTTTATAATATAATTATTTTAATGTAATAGTATATTATGCACCAAGGGTGGAAACCCCAAGTTTTTCGACGAGCATAATATTCGATGAACGAGTCGAAGCACGAGTGAAACGAGTGCGAAGACGAGTTCGGAAAACATTGTGTGAGTACAAAATGGTTAAGGGAGAAGGAAGGCCAGAATACTTAGATAAGCTGAAAAAGAGGGTAAATGGAAAAGAGTGATTAGGTTTAGGATGAGAGAAGGTACGAATGAGTGCAAATATTGGAAGGAAATGGAGGTGAGAAAGTGTAGAGTTTGCATGTTTAAATTGGAAGATAAGGCGCATGTACTAGATGTGTGTATGGTGGAGGAAGATCGGAATAGAGGTTTAGGGGAGAGAGTGTGTGTAAAGTTGCATGAAAGTGGAATGGGAGAGAAATGGATAAAAGAGTTAGAGTGTAAGAGGAAGAAAATGATTTAGAGTAAAGCCAAGAAAAAGGGAGAACATAGAAAAGTAAAAATAAAGGTTAAATGCGAAATTAGAATGAAAAGAAAAGGTAAGAGGAAACAGAAGCCCAGGCACTGGCAAAGGCGTTTAGAGCGGTTAGAATAGTTATTTTTTAAGAATTTTGTTTAGAGGTTAAGCTGTTGCAAAACATTGTAAGCGTTAGCGTAAGCAAATAGTTATAAGAATTTTAAAGGGAGCGGAAGCCCTCGAACCCGTAAGAAAGAGTAAATAAATTATAATTGATTTTCATTATTTTAAATTAATAATGTTTATTTTTAACTAACATATTAATTCTTTTGATCTGAAAGAATCGCACCTTCGAATTTAATTATCTATTTTTCTAAATCTCAATCTCAAAAAAATTAATTATTATTCATCTTTTGCACTCTTATCACTTTTTCATTAAATACAAAATAATATTATTTGGTTGAACTTAAAATTAGTTACTATTTTATTAATCAAATCAAATAAAAATTGAAGAATTTGATAATAATTTTACATTATACATTAATTTCAAAACAGCTGTTAACACTACACGGATGTATAGTAATTTATTAAAGACTTTTTCCACGAAAGTCAATTGCTCGCAACTTTGGTTGCGAAGAGTTTAATTTTAAGCAAGAAACTAAAGAAAGAAAACATCTGTTAAAATGTCAAGGAACGACAACATCGAAAATCTTCAAATTTTTTGAAAGTTCACGAAAAGAAAACAAATAAAAAAAACTGCAAAATAAGCCCATAGGTAAACGGAATATTTGATCTTATCCTTTCGGAGGCTGAACCTGAAGTTCATGGTTCAATGTGTGATGTCCAAAAGTAGAAATGGCAACAAATTCGTTTTGAGTACTTATTCTGAATATCTTGTTGCAGAGATAATGAACATTTTTAGACGTGATTTAGATGGTTTTAAAAATTTTCTAAATTAAAATTTGTAAATAGTTTAGTGATATGACATAATTTATATTTACAAAGGATTTTTGTTAATGTCAATAGAATGTTCTTTTATTTAAACCAAATTAAGTTGAATTTAATTAAATAACAATGATTAAAAAGTATGTCATTACATACTTATAATTTATTTACTCATCCCTTACAGGTTCGAGTGCCTAGGCTTCTGTTTCCTGTTCCTTTTACCCTTTCAGGGTTTATCCACCTCATCGCCCACCCTTTTATAAAACTCTTTTTTCACTCTTTCCTTGATCAGTCATAACACACATTCTAATCATAACCATTTACTCATTTTTCCATATATTTCTCATCCGTTCCTACCAACATCTCAATTCATCCACTAACACACTTTATTCCTTTTTCTTGCTCTTTTTACCTTCTCCTTTCTTCTTCTGATCTATTTCCAATCCCACTTTCATAACCTCTTCTGTATCCTCTTTCACCATCCACTCCTCTTACTCCCTTAACGTTCTTGATTCTAACGTTCGCTCCAATTCTTGACAACAGTTTTTCTACCTCCTCTTTGCCTTTTCTCTATTCTACCTTCATACTTTTATAACAATATTTCTTTTCTTTAACAATATTTCCATAACTTCTACTCTCATCGATAATTTTCCCATTTTGATTTTTAGATCGTCATCTGCTTTTTCTTTACTCTCGACCCTTTCTTCTGCTCCTTCACTTAATGTTACCCTCTCCCTTTTTACGAATTCTCTCTTCCTACTCTCCTCACTCTCTATTATATCTTTCTCTAACTCCTCAATTCTCTTCCACATATTTTTTGTCTCCTTATCTCAACTTGTCCCTCACTGTTCAACCCTCTCTAAAATTGCTTTCATTGCCTTTCGTAATCCCTTCGTTTGTTTAAACCTCCTTTTCTCCAGTTTCCTAATTTCCTCTATTTCATCCCAGGCTTCATTAAACTGCTCATCATTCTCTTCCACTGTTCTTTTGATTAGACTTAGTAAAACTTGACAATCCTTGCATTCAAAACTTTTCCTGTTCATCCCTTTTAAATTTTCGCGCCTTAGACTCATTCCCGCCTCTACCACTTGCGTCATTGCTTTCCTCTTTATTTGACATTGTCAACTTCTACCTTATCTACCAAGAAGCACTACCCTTATCTTTGTCACTCTTTCCCTCTCTCACTCTCACTTAACACGAATTTATCCTAACCTCACAATTTTGCCTTCTTTCGCACGTCTTTTTACCATTCATTGCACACTTACTTCTACATACACTTTTTCCATTCACCTCCATCTCAAATAGGGCTTAAATGAGATTTCAAACCTTTCACATTAATCTTCAAAAGCAAAAACTTATCAGGCAATAACTGAAAATTGCGGAGAACTGCTTTTTCCTCCGTGCGCGCAGCAGTTTTCATATGGTTCTGTGATTTGAAGCAATGTTTTATATTCGGTCCAATTTTTTAAAATCCTAACAGCTATAACATAATTTTCACTAGTCTGGTAAGTTTTTGGGGTCGCTGATCACTTATCTGAAGTTAGTTTGTAAAAATCCAAAATGCTGGATCCAATATGGCTAAGCAATTTTTGAAAAATTAATGTTTTTTTTTAAATTTTGTATCTGGGGTTTTTTGAGACTGCAGATTACGAATCTAACGTTAGTTTGTAAAAATTAAAACAGGCGGATCCAATATGGCAAACCAATTTTTGAAAAATTAATGGTTTCTCATAAAATTTTGTATCTGTGGATTTTTGAGGACGCAGATTACGAATCTGAAGTCAGTTTTTAAACATTCAAAATAGCGGATCCATTTTGGCGAACCAATTTTTGATTTCATACCTTTCTCAGTGGTTTTGACATAAATTGAACTTTTGACAGGTAAACATAACCTGTTTGGTGACACAAAACTGACCATGAAGAATGTCATATTGTATAAACACAAGTACATGTTGATTCGAACAACAGCTAAAATTCAAAATTTTAACATTATTCAATTGAATTAATAAATGCAATAAATAACAAACACTTCAATTAATTCATAAAAATCAAATATTTAATAATTAGAACCATAATATATTTTAATTTTATTAGTTGTACAAAAGAACATTTACCTACGTTTATATAAGAATCTTCAAAAAATTGTTATGTCAAAATCATACTGACTCAATTTGAAACATCGAAAAGTATGCAAATGATTTTAAACAGAACATACATGCTGATCAAACGCAATTAATTGACTAATTTACAGCAAAATTTACTTTTACATTAAAATATTGCTGTTTTGAAACAGATGTATGCTGTGGACTAAAGAAAAAGCCAATTTCAACTGTTTCAGTTTTTGAGAGTACAGCTGTGTCAACGTTTGGCTTAAAACTTCAATGCTTTTTTTTTATTTATTAATAATTTCAGGAGTTATTTTATAGACTTTGTTAATTTGATTTGTTATTTCAAAACACACTTTTCTGTTTAGTCTATTTTACACTTCTTTCAAAGTAGAAATACACATCTCTCTCTCTTTTCACAACACTCTGTCTCTTTCCTTTCTGAACATGACTTAATTAAAATCACCTTCGAATTTCCAGGAATCCAGTCTCCACAGTACCCTACCACCTATTCACGTAACCTTAAAAATATCAACATGAATGATTTTACTTTACACTTATCTCAGGAGAATTGCGCAAGTATTTATGAGAATATAAACATTCATGGTAAAGTCAATAAGCTTAATGACATACTTATATTTTCATTAGATATCCTTGCCCCTCTACATGCCCCTTACAATAAAAAAAAACTACACCCTGGATAACGGAGGAAATTCAATTAGTTATTAAGGAAAGAAACCGGCTTTATAAAATCTTTCGGAGAACTAAAAACCCATCTATCCATGATACATTCAGTAAATTACGCAATACAGTTCAGACGAAGTTGAGAGACGCCTTCCATAGATATAACTATCAAGTACTAAAAAATGTTAAAAAACCTGACAACCTTTGTCAAACACTTAAAAAATTAAACCTAATTTCTAGTAGTAATAATCTTGCCAATGATTACAATTTCTCTCTAAATGATTTCCCAAAAAATTTCTCTTTTTCCCTTATTTTAACTCCTGCTCTTCCCCCTCCATCTCTTAATTTAATGCTCTTCGATAATAACAATTTCTTTTTCGCTGATATTTCACCTGATACATTACTTAGGTCTCTCTCAGCAATTAAAACCAACTCAGTTGGAGTTGATGGTCTTTCCATCAAGATGATTCATCTTGCCCTTCCTATTATTTTTCCTGTCCTTTTGCACATTTATAATTACTTGCTACAAACAGGTGTGTTTTCTAATATTTGGAAAAAGCTACCATTCGACCCATTCCTAAAATCCCTAAACCTTTAACTGCTTCCAATTTTAAACCAATTTCCCTTCTTTGCGCACTGTCAAAATAAAACCGATTAAACGTATTGTACACCAACAACTGACAGAGCATCTGAATCGTTTAAGTTTACAAGATCCTATGCAATGAGGCTTTTGGCATAAGCATAGTACAACAACAGCTTCTTTAAAATTTACTTCTGATATCAAATTAGCTATATATGCTAACGAAATCACACTTGATGTTTTTTTCGATTTCTCTAAAGTCTTCGACTGTGTCGATCATAATCTGTTACTCCTAAAACTACTTTCCCTTAAGATATCCAAAGCTACTTACTCCTGGTTTAAATCCTATCTTAGCTACCGAATGCAAAGAGTATCTAATTGTAAAGGTGAATACTTTGATTGGACCAAAGTGCAATGCGGTGTCCCTCAAGGTTCCTGAATAGCACCACTACTTTTTAATATATATGTCTCTGACCTAGGTAAAAATCATCTCTAGTGTAAACACCATAAACTTGCAGATGACTTTAAACTCTACCTTTCTGGCCTTTTATCTTCTCTTTGCCGTATGATTAACTTGATGCAGACGGACATAAATCTGGTATTTAAGTTAGCGAGAGCTAACGGTCTTATGCCTAATGCTACTAAAACAAAAGCTATGATATTTGGTCCATCAAGCAAGTTACCATCTTGTACGAGTAATAGTTTTTTTCTGACAGTTGATGGATCAAGTATTGAATTTTGTGATAAAGTTAAAGATTTAGGAACTATATTGGACAGATATCTGTCCTAGGAAGAGCATATACATGGTATTTATCAAAAAACTTATATTACTTTAAGGCAGTTGTTTAAAAACAGGGATTCACTTTTCACATCAACGCACTTATTACTTGTAAAAAAGGCCTGATTCTCCCTTATTTTGATCATGGTTGTCTGGTCCATGATGATATCACAGACCAGCTTAATAAGAAACATTGAAAGCACATTGCTTTCAATGCCTGTATTATATTTACTTTTAACATTAAAAAGTCAGATCATATATCTCGCTATAGAACTAAAGCTGGTTTTATGAACGTGGCAGTGCGTAGACAATATTTTATAGGAAACTTTCTTTTCTCCTTATTTCGCAGTGAGGTTCCGGAATACCTCTTTAAAATATTTAAGTGGAAGACCTCTAAAGAGACATCTGCACCTAGACATCGTGATAGAACAGCTGTTCTTAAGATACCTAAACACCGTACATGTAAACTTCAACATTCTTTCGTTATAAGAAGCGCCCGGCTGTGGAATAAGCTTTCCTTAGATATTAGAAATGCTTGATCTTCTATTGTATTCAAAAAACTTTTTTATCGACTTTTGTTTAATTCTGAAGGTTCCATTTTTAAATGTACTTATTGGTATTGAAACAATACTATGCTATGTTTTGCTAATTCTGAATTGTGCCTAGCGGCACGGAAATCGACTAAAAACGGAAAAAAAAATACCCATATTTTTATGTTTTTTGATCTGACAATATTAAGGGGTGCCGCTTGCACCCCCTATTTTCCCATTAGAAATACATAGAAAAAGTGTACTTTTTTAAAAAAGTGTTAAAATTTGTTCATAATTTTATCGAAAAAGGCTCTGAAGTTTATGAGACCTCGATAAATGTCCAAAGTTAAAGAAACTGTGGTTTATTATTATTTTTTTGCAATCTGACCCTCTCTAGGGGTGCGTTAAATAACCACCCCTAACCATGAATTCAGCATTTATAAGTAAATCGGTCTGAAATATTATTTTTTTACGTTGCTTTTTTTATATATAGTTTTAATGAACAAAATACAAAGCTCGCTGCATTCTTAAATGAAAGTTTAAATGTTTAACCAATTTTAATTTGTTTAAACAATTTTATTCATATCTTCTGTTTTTATTAAATATCTTTAAAGCTTACAACTTTTTAATTAGCGAAGAGAAAAACAATTAAATTTATATAATTTAATTAATTTAATTTAATTGATTGTTCAAACAATAAAAATTGTTTAAGATCAACTTTTTATTAAATTCACCTAGAATCATTTCGTTTTTTGCAATTTTTATTGAAGAACTATAAAAAAGTTATTTATGCACAAATCGCAATATACATTCAATTATTTTAACTATCTCAATTTGTTTAAACAATTTAGTTTTTTTATATTTTTTAATTTGAATGTTTTTTTAAATAGCTGTCTATTCTTTAGTAACAATTAACAACAATTTTTCATTAAATTCTCCTAGAAGGATATCAGTTTTTGTTATCTTTATTAAGGACATATCACGAATTTTTTTTTCCATTGGACTTGCGGATAGCAGATGCAAACGCACATACGAGACGTCTCACGTTTAAGTGTAAATGACCTAAGGATAAAGGTTTAAAGCGCATCAAGGGTTTCACTGCCGTCATGTCTCTTTTTCTATAAGATTTTCCTCCCCACATTCCCTGCCGTTATTATCTCTCAAGTTAATAACAAGCCGCACATGTAAAAATAACAATACAATTGCAAGATTTAACTCTTGTGAAAATGACTCGATAGTTTTGGTGCTTTGAATTAATTAACTCTTAGCACTAGACAGGCATAAAGTTTTCCTGGAAATTTTCACGAATGTAAAAATCTAATTCCATGGAAAAAATTAAATAAATCAAGAAAATAAGAAATGATCAATTTCAAAATTCTTCTGGAAACGATACTTACTTGTTGCACAATTCTGCGTGCAAGTCAAGTTTAAGGCAGCAGGTCGTTGAACCTGCTGTGTCAATTTCCTTTCTTGCAAAATTGTTAAGAAATTCTGTGGCAATCGGCCCAGATTTGGCTTACGAACTCATCCCCCACCTTGGTCCTCGAATTTCCTAATTGGTAACATTCCGATGTTTTTCTTTAAAAGCAACTGACGACACTGAAACCATTGCTGTACGATTTTCTTTCGCGAAAGACTATCAGCTTTGTGCTGGAAGTTTCGGCGTGATTCGAAATGACAGGACTAAGCCCGTCCGTGAGCTGAATTTGGTTTTGACAGTCCACTACATTATAGTGACTAAATTCCGGGCGGACGATAATACAATTTAATTCTTCAATCAGGCGGAGTGCCTAGGTTGTTCTTGGTGAGGATACAATTAACATGGTTAATTGTAATTCTTGTAATTTAATCGGCCAGTCAGCACGTGTAGTGCCTGCGTTCCGTCCATGTCCAATGGGTCCACCAGGTGTGCATGTCGTAAAGTGATGTCACACAAAAGACAATAGTGTCACAATGGTGACACACAAAATTTCGGCTTCGCCCGTCAGGAAGAAACAAATGTGTTAAATCATCGCCTTCTCTTGACGGTAGTTTTAAGGATTAGGGTAAGTCAAAAGAAATATGTATCGTTCTGATTTTTTTTCTTTCAAAATTGTAAAGTCTATGAGTATTTAAAAATGATTAAAACAATTGCTATCTATAAATTCTTGTGTTGGGACTGCAAAAGATGTTTAATTTAATAAATTATAGAATGAGAGAATCCTTTTTATTATTATAAATTTCCTTACTCCTTTTAGAGTATAGAATCCAAATTTCTACCTTATTGTTCGCTGACAGTTCGAATCCTTTTTTTTTGGAGAGGATAAACGATCCCATAATATGTAAACAAGGTCTTTCTGACCTTGGTAGCTTGGATCTTCCGGGACCAAATTAAGTAGGACCATCTCAAAAGTCACTTAACATATTTAATAATAAATTTTCTATTTATTCTAAATTCTAAATGTTATAAAATATTTAATTCGGTTTGTAACAAACTTCTGGTGGCAGCCGTGGGATCTTTCCTCACGCGACTGTCGGACATATTTCTTTTACTATTTACTAGCCTTGCTAATTGATGGTAAATGTTTAAAATTGTTTTTAATGTGACAGCAATGGCATTTTGAATGCCTTTCATTCAATGAACTATTCTAATATCTTCTCCTTACTTATTTTTCTAGTTTCTATGTTTTTCTATTAAATGATTTTTTTTCATAATGTTGCAATTATTATGAAAATTGTAATTTTTGAATCTGAGTTAGGATATTTCCTCACGCGACTGTCGGCCATATTTCTTTTACTATTTACTAGCCTTGCTTATTGATGGTAAATGTTTAAAATTGTTTTTAATGTGACAGCAATGGCATTTTGAATGCCTTTCATTCAATGAACTATTCTAATATCTTCTCCTTACTTATTTTTCTAGTTTCTATGTTTTTCTATTAAATGATTTTTTTTTCATAATGTTGCAATTATTATGAAAATTGTAATTTTTGAATCTGAGTTAGGATCTTTCCTCACGCGACTGTCGGCCATCTTCCTTTTACTATTTACTAGCCTTGCTAATTGATGGTAAATGTTTAAAATTGTTTTTAATGTGACAGCAATGGCATTTTCAATGCCTTTCATTCAATGAACTATGCTAATATCTTCTCCTTACTTATTTTCTAGTTTCTATGTTTTTCTATTAAATGATTTTTTTTCAAAATGTTGCAATTATTATGAAAATTGTTATTTTTGAATCTGAGTTAGGATCTTCCCTCACCTGACTGTCGGCCATCTTTCTTTTACTTATTTTCTAATTTCTATCTTTTTCTATTAAATGATTTTTTTTCATAATGTTGCAATTCTTGTCAAATAGTCGTTCACGGAATATCGTGACACGCAATAGTTTTAATAGGTTTAAGTTATTAAGTTTGAAATTCTTTTTTTTCGAATGGTATAGTTTTTTTTGGGTTGTCTTATTTAAAGAAAAAGAAATTCAATTGCTTGTAACTTTGTCAAATGAAATTATCCAGTCGTTACGATTAAACAACATTTCGAACGAAAAATTTCGTCCCTTTCAGGTACAATCTTGTGCTTTTAAAAGGTAGTTTTGAGCACTAAGAAAACCAACAACAACAAAAAATTTATTAAACAAAGTAAAATTTGAGAAATTTTCATTTGAAATTTGTTACGTTTTATCACAATGACTATTTTTCTTTTTATTCTCATGAAAATTTTTAAAAGAAAAAGGAAATAATTTTATCATTACTAACGTTCCTCGTAATATTATTATTAATTTATTTTACGCTTCTACCGTTATTATTTACTTAGCATTAGAAGCTGAACCTTGAATTAGTGAAAACCTGGCATGTACTCAAGTATCAATCGTTTCACTTTGATTAAAATTTATTTATTTACTTCATACTTATTTATTTAGCAATACAAAAGAAAACAAATTAGTTTTTTTTTTGGCCAAAAGAAGTATATTCATTTTAATATGGTCCTTGGGTGGCTTCATTTAATATTTAACCCAATAAGGTTGAAGGGTGACCTTCCAGCGCTAAAAAAAACATATATAAATAAATTAATAACAGAGAAATCCTTTTTTTTTTTAGAATGCGAAACATTCATTTAATTATTTACACTTACAAGCTCCCAGTCGCAACGCGGCTCCCCCAATGCTCCCCACTCTTTGGGCTTCTAGGTTTGGCGGTACACCAGCTCTAGAGCACTCCACGCAGCCCTATACCCCATCCTCGGAGGAAAGGCAGGCAAATCTTGAAACTTCCTGCAAATAAAAATAAAAGATATATTGGTTTTTAAATATCATTTATTAGTTTAATTAAACACACACGGGCTCTAGCTATCTGAAAATTACCTTGGTCTGTTTCACACAAACTGCCTTTTTGCAAAACCTTATCGTCGGATTGTTATAATTGTAGAATATTTTATATTTACCACCGGATGTTCCTAAGAAAAGAGAGAAGAAAGTAAGAAAGAAATTCTGACAAAATGCTGATAATACTATTTTGATCTCGGATGAGAATTTTGTTAGTACGATGATGTAAAAGCATAAAGAATACATAAAGAAAACTTCATATTTTATCCACATATCATAGATTTATTCTCTTGCAAACACAGTTTTTTTTATTAACCCTATTTTTAATTTTAGCAACGTACGATGAACAGTTTATCGGGTCCCACGCTAAAACAAAAGAGAAAGAAAAAAAAGAAGAAAATTATTATTTTGTTACTGTCTTTTATTTCGCTTGAAGTTGTATTAGAATAAGAATTATTGAGAAATGAGAAATTAAAAGAAAATTCCGTTTGACACTCACCAATTCCCAAAAACGTTGAGCGACTGGTCTCGGACCGATTATGGAATACTTTTGGATATAGGTCCTTGGAACTGCGCAGTAGATCCCCTCTGGTGGTAGAAATTTGGGCAGCTTAGTAAACGCACTGTGGAAAATTTTCTCATAAAAAAAATATAGCGTATATCAAGTGAAAAAAAAGGGGGTAAATTTTGTGTTACTCACACATTTTGAAAGATTCCACCAATCCGGACGTCCAATCTCGCCACATGACGCGTACCTGGGACCACGAATTTCTTCTAAAAAAAAATTTAAGAAGAACAATAATAACAATAGCAACAATAAATAACGAAAGATTAAAGCAAGGTAAATAAACCGAATGAATACTTACGGGGGCCCAGTATCCTCGTGCCACCTAATTGTTTGAGGCTGAGTCGAAGCAAAATTTCATTTTCCAGCAGGACCGGCGAGGTAATCCTGGCGGAACAGGGGCAAGTTCGACAGCGGTTTTTAGCCAACCGTGGCCTCCAGGCGGCCCAACATTCTCCCATTCTGGAATCCTGACGAGGTGCCTATATAAAAAAAAATAATAATAAATCAAACCTAAATTTTAATTAATTCAAAATACATAAATGTTTATATTTAAAAATTAAGATAAACGGACAATTACCGAAAGCTGTAGGTGAATGAGCCCCCTACATCGGGTTCAGAGACAGTATCCGACTCGGATTCAGAATCCTCACTGGAACTTTTCTCCCCTGAATCAAAAATCTCGGCGACGGCAAGTTCGATGTTTTCGTCCTAGTCATCATCTTCTTGTTCTTCGACAACCATTGCCCTTGACGGTGAATTTCTTCCCAAAATTATATGTTCCGCATCACTATCCACGGAAACTGAAAGACAGTCATCCTCCCCTTGCACTGTCGGACAACACTCCGAAAACCAACACGCGAGAAGGTGAGTTTCCTGATCCATGGAAATACACCTTTTTCCACTTGCCTCGCCTAACAACCCATCCAAAAGTTTGCAGCCACCATTACACTTTTCCACCAAGACTCTGAGAGCCTCAAAAGAAGGATATCCTAAAGAAGTTCTCCTGGACCCCGTTTCAAAAATTACCCTCGCCCGACTCAAAATTTCGTCACTACTTTGAGACAAATTTGGCTCCATTTTAATAGAAGGTCAATAAGGCACTAATTTAATAGCTTATAAATACAAAAGAGGAACGTGGGTTAGTAGATAACTGAATAACCCCCCCCCCCCCTGGGAATCCAATAACTTCACTTTGCAGAATTTAGAGGAGCTTAATAAAATGCCGTATAAAAAAAACAATGTTACATGTCGGATTATCCAGACGTGGTCCATCGCTATACCGAAACAGGGGTGGAGGCAGAGGTTAAGGAAAACAGCCACGGATCGAATTGTCCACAGCATTGACGTCCAAGGACACCCGCCGATAAAACAAAGATACTATCGGGGGTCGCCTAAGGTCCTGGCCGCAATGCAAGAGGAGACAGCACGACTGTTGGCGGAGGGGATAATGCAAGATGCGTTCGAGCAACTAAAAAAGTTAGTCACGACATCGCCGATTTTAACTTATCCCGATTTTGAGATTCCGTTCGATCTTCACAAGGACGCGAGTGACTTTGGCATCGGAGCGGTCCTCATTCAGAAGCAAGACGGACGAAACAAAGTAATTGCTTACGCGAGTAGGACGATGATGGAAGCCGAACGGAAGTATTCCGTTACCGAAAAAGAATGCCTAGCGGTAATATGGGCTATGCGAAAATTCCGCCATTACTTGGAGGGTTTCCACTTTACGGTCATCACTGACCACAGTTCGCTGCGCTGGTTACACAATCTTCACAATCCTACCGGTCGACTGGCCAGATGGGGCCTAGACCTCCTCGAGTATCCCTTTCACAGATGTATGAGGAGGAAATGGCCATCCCAATAGCTGCTTTGGACCCTGTGGAAGATGATTGGTACAGCCGACGCAGACAAGAAGTATTGGAAACCCCCAGAAAGTTTCATGGCTGGAAAGTTTCCGACGGCATGCTTTATCGCTATTCGCCGAATCCGCTAATTGACTCGGTAATGGAGGACCTAGATGCGTGGAAGTTGGTGGTCCCTACTGAAAGAAAACCAGATGTCTCTTAAGAGGCCCACCTAGATTCACAGTCCGCACATCTAGGAATCGACAACACTTATCGAAGAGTCTTAGTTCAATACTACTGGCCTGGCAAGTATCGCGACATGAGAGCGTGGGTGCGCACGTGTGACACCTGTCAAAAGATAAAAGCTGACCAACGACCGACAGCTGGTTTGATGGGAAGGCGAGTGGTGCAGCAGCCCTGGCAAGTCGTCGCGACCGATGTCATGGGCCCGTTGCCTAAGACAGCTTTGGGCTACGAGTATTGTGTGGTGTTTGAAGACATTTTTACGAAATGGATCGAGTTAACACCCATGAGGAAAGCCAATGCTGAAACGATCATAAAGGCCTTCGAAGATCTAATACTGTTTCGCTAGGGCGCAGCGGAAGTACTGGTGTCGGACAACGGAACCGAATACGTAAACCAAGCGGTCGAAGGGCTTACGGAAGCGTATGGTGTCCGACACTCATTTACTCCGGTGTATCACGCACAAGCAGACACAGTAGAGCGAGTAAACCGAGTGCTCAAGACAATGATCTCGGCGTACGTGGAGAAAGAGCATAGGCGTTGGGACGTCTATTTCAGAGATTTCAGGTTTGCCTATAACACAGCGGTACATAGTACGACAGGGGTTAGTCCGGCCTACTTGAATCTCGCTAGAGAGCCACGCCCTTGCAATAGTCTACGCAGAGAGGTCGAAGAGCCAGTCGATCCAGTTCCGGCAGATCCAACCGAATGGCAGGAAAGAATGTTAAAACTTAGGGAACTACAAGATCTTGTGACCTTGAACCACGAAAACGCGTTCGACAAACAGAAGAGCTACTACAATCGACGTCGACGTCACGCGGTTTTCCAAGTCGGAGATAAGGTCATGCGCAAAGGCCAAGTCAAGTCCTCAGGTAGGAAATGTATCACGCGCTGTTTTGGGGGCAACAATCAGGGACCGTACATCGTAATCAAGGTAGTAGGACCTTCCGTCTACGAATTAGGCACAACGGAAGGGAGAAGATTAGGTAGGTTCCCTGTCAAACTCCTAATTCCATACCGTGACCAAGAACCTAGAGAAGGGGAAGAGAATGAAGGGGAAGAAAGTGACATCACTCCATCCACCAGTCACCCCCAACGTGGGAAACAAAGAGCCTAGTAGAGAGAAATTTCCTGTAATCAGTGGTCTTGAAGGACCAAAAAATAGGATAAAAATGGATCCAAAATCGGGTTGTAGGGGGTGTTCCAAGGTCTCTTGTAGGTTCAGAATCTGAAAAATTTGAAATCCTAGCTGCTCCCTTTTTTGAGAAATCGATATTTTTGTGTATTTGACTCATTAACGTCCAAAATCCAAAAGTTTGTTTTCTGTTTTCAAGCTACGTTATTATAAACATAAGTTTAAATTTGTTACCCAGGGGTTCTTAGAGTCGTTGATTACAAATTTAAAGTTAGATTTTCAAAATTCAAACTGGCGGAGCTAATATGGCAAATAAAAAGTTTTAATTTTCGTCTGATTCAGTTCAATTTCGTTACTACATATTTAGCAAAACTTGTATATTTTAATGACACAATGTTTTAAAGAAAATGTTTTTTGTTTACGTTTGTTACATATGTCGTGTGGTCATCCAACTTTCGAAGCAGCGTTTCCAGTATAGTGTTTCGTAATTACAAAAACAAATTTCTACGTTGTAACATTATGTTCTTCCAAATAAGCGGAATTGTGTAATAATAAAATTGCATTTACAATTCATTATTCTGATGATTATTTGTATTTAATGTTTTTATGATTAGCAGAGAAGTAAGTTATTATTGAGTATTTTTGTATATGTTTTTGTATACTTTCCGAAGTTGTGTGACAGATTGATATGATCAAGTTTTCTTTTTTTTTTTATTTGAAATGCTGTTGTGTGAGTTTTTTAAAATATTAGTAATGTTGTGTCCCTAATGTCCTTTGTTACTTGTAGAATTTACTTTGACGACTCTTAATTTTTTCTACCTCCACGTGGTTACAAGTTGGTTAACATTTAAAAAAATAAGGTAAAAGAAAAAAAAATTTCTTTTCAAAAATTTTCATCCACCATATTAGATCCGCTATTTTGAATTTCGAAAATCTATCTTTATATTGGTAATCAACGACCCCAAAAAACTTTTAGGGAAGAAAATTTAGGCTAATCCGACAACATTTTGTCGATTAGTAAAATATGTGCATGAACATAAAAATTTTGCAATGGATTTCATGCCACATTAGGTCCGCCCTCTTGAAAATTTTAATTCTGCCTTTTATATCTTTAAAGTGAACAACTTTTATGCACTTTTGGTTAAAAACAGAATTATATGCTTACACTTTCCCTGAGTGAAAAGAAATATCAAAAAATCAAAATTGAAATTTTTTGTATGTTTTTTGACATTCAAACAGCCATATTTAATTTCGGTTTTACAAAGAAAAATTTTTTGATTTCAGATTCAAAAAGATCACACTCAAAACCTAAAGAAAATGTACTTCTGGTAAAGATTTATTTCTTATGTTTATAATAACATTGCTTGAAAATAGATAACAAACTTTTGGATTTTGGACGTTAATGAGTCAAATACACAAAAATATCGATATCTCAAAAAAGGGAGCAGCTAGGATTTTAAATTTTCCAGATTCTGAACCAACAAGTGACCTAGAAACACCCTCTACAACCCGATTTTGGATCCATTTTCATCCCATTTTTTGGTCCTTCAAGACCACCGTGTCCAAAGAGTGGAGTTGTTGGATGCGGAGGAACGGAGGACGCCCCGAGACGCACCGGCGATCCAGAGGCCTGAACGACCGTGGCCGAAAGAGGAACGTTGGAAGCCTGCGGGATACATCCGGCCAAGCGGCGAGAGGCCCCCGCAAGAGGCTGAGGCCCTACAACTTCCGCAGCGGAAAAAGAATCCCCCTAAGCACATTAGGGAGTTAGAGAAAAGGCGTGAAGAAGGCCGAAAGCTAGCGGAACAGGGGCGAGAGGAAGCTCGCCGCGAACGTGCTGAACGAGAAAGGTAGTCGGAAGACGAACGCGCCTGGCAACATAGTCTGCAAATTGAAGAGCAGGCTCGGAGTCGAAAAGCCATGGAGGAGGCCAAGGAAACCCAGCGTCGCCGTGAAGGCGGACGGAATCGCTGGGACAGAAACGCGCACCTAAGACGAGACGAGAAGGAGCGCGAGACGGAGGCCCGCCAACAAGAATATCGGCGTCGGCAACAGGAGGACCTCCGTCGCCGAGAGGAAGGAGAACGGCAACGGCAGAGAGAGCTCAACCTGCAGCGCCGCGAGGAAGAGCTAGCTCAAAGGGAGGCCGCTCTCCAGAAACAGAAGGGGCAACAAAAACCCAAAGATCCAGACAGGCCGACATACAAGGGTCCAGAACGCCAGGTGAGCCGAAGAGCGATGGCAGCGAAAGCGGCGGCAAATGCGGAACTCCGGCGAGCGCTGGCCGCTCACACCGCTCAAAGGCTACTTGCGAAGGTAGAGGAAGCAGGCGAGTCCTCCGAGGAGACTACGGAGTCGGAGGAAGCGGACGAGATCCTTTTTCCATCGGCAGGACGCGGAATCAGCCGACGTGACCGAGATTAAAGTTTTTTTTTTTCTTCTCCTTTATTCTTATTTTCTGTACTTATCCTAAGGTCACCCTGCCTCACTGACACGTGAGCGTGCGGGGGGGGGGTGTACAATAAACAAAAAATTGTATATGTTTTTGATGTAAATGTCGAGTTAGAATCATTGAACCCATCCATTAGCTACTGAGAAACAGGGGAGTTGATTAACTCCAGAGACCACCTAGTGTAGTAGAAAGTCAAGTTTTAGTTCCAAGGACCTTCCTATGTGAGCGTAGAATTCTAGCAGAGTTTCAGAGGCCAGGGAAAATTTACAAAGATATGACAAAGAGGTAAGTTGACAGGACGGTCTGGGTTAAGAGTTAAACTAGGGTCAAGCCAGAGCCAGAATAGCGAGTCCAAAGCCTTGTGAGATAAGCGGCGGAGCAATGATGTGGTACGGCTTGTCTGCTCGTCGGAGGGAGCCGAGTGCAAAAATGAGCCTTCGATTCGGCTGGGAGAAGAGACCGGGATTAGAGTCACGCGAATAAGCAAGAGCGGGTAGGCTTCGGCTAGGTCCGGGGTAGTTGTAACGTGGTTTTTCAGAAAACACATGTTAGGAAACAAACCTCCGGGATTTCGCCGAAGCTAACCTCACCTGATCGCCGGGCATACGGAAACTTTAAAGAACAAAATCCGCGAAACACTCTCAATACGCACTCAACACAAATTACCATTTGTTTGCCGACGTGATCTTAAGTAAATTAACTAACTCTAGATGCTTTGTAAGATCGTCTGTTTGTTTTTCGAAAACACGATGTCAAAATAACAGATACTTTCACTAGTACTTGTAAATTACGGACGCGAAGCACAGCCCGCGAACCGATCGGCACAAAACACTACACTACCCGACATCCGAACCACGACGAAGAGGCTGACGCAGAGGATCCGGACGGTCAATGTCGCGATCGTTGGCCAGCTGTTCGAATCTTGTTGACATCTGGCCAAGCAGACGGCGTGAAATAACAGTTAGTCCCGAAAGTGACCGCTTGGGATCAGCAGCGGACGGGACTAAACAGCAAACCAGGGACACCAACCGGCAAGTGCATGAACCAACGTTGCGTGCGCCGGGCCCTGGAGAGCTCAGTGTGTACTGAGAAGTCGACGAAGTTAGAGTTGTGAATTACCCGGACCGATTTTGTGGAACAGGCGAAGTTGTCATGACTGAGGACAGACAAAGAGGGATGTCCGGAGCACGAGAGATTCTGCAACGGCTCCAAGGTTAGTTCTTTTCTCAAACCCGGAATCGGTGGCTCGAAGAGCATCGTTGTGCGCGGTCGCGGCTGTGTTGAGCCAAGATGTTCAGTTGTTTTCTTTTCATTTAATTCTTGTAAATTGTGCTTTTCGTTATTAGTAATTATTTCATTAAAGTTAATTGAACTAACTCGGGTTGTTTTACTGTGTTCACCCGAAATAAAGCGTGAGTGTCTTGTGTTTTCAAATTGTGCCCGATTATCTCTTTCTCTCTCACTCGTCCGCGAGAAGGTGCACGCCGTGGGATAAGAACTAGCCGGTCGGTACCGTGGCCAGGGGATCTCAATCTCGGAAGAACCTGGGTGGAATTTTCCGCCTGGCGCAGTTACAAATTTAAACGGGCTTCGCGGGAGTCTCGCAAGCTGAAAGCGTAAGGCTACAGGGTCAGATTAATTGTTCTTATACTCGCCACGGAATTCTTGAACACGTTGAAAGTCCCAGTAAATTGTAAACCAAATCTGACTGCAGGACCTTTTTTTAATGTCATTTTAGGTGACAATTAATGTCATTATAATCGGATCTGCTTCATTCCTCATAAAATCCGAAAAGAACGTCAAAAATCATAAGCGAAAAGAAAATTTTGTTATTATAATTTTTATCGTAAAGCTTATTAGTTTCTTCTTGAAGTTAAAGTTAAAAATTATCTTCTTTGTGCAATTTAATTGATTTAATTGTCAGAATATAATTCATGTATAACACAAAGTTTCATAAAACATCATTTGTAATTAACAACATTAGTTAGTAAAATGCGGATGTCCTATGAGTTAGCCGAAAAGTAAAAAATGTTTGTCTGAGATACAGAAATTTAAAATTGTGCACAAAATGGAAACTATGATGGGGCTATTTTGTGCATCAAAGTTTGATTGTTTACAAATTTGTGTAAAAAATGTTTTTGATCGTTTTCGCTGTATGAAGTTTTATTTCTAGATATTCTTGAGTACTATAAAGAAAAACAAAGACAGAAATACTTTTTTTGTAGGAATTGTGTAATTAATTTAAAAGTAAAACCCTACAATTTTACTAAAATGTAGATTTAAAAAAAAATGTATTTCTATAAGAAAATTTTACTTAACATAACTTTTATTAAACTTCTTGAGTTATTTTACAAGAAAAATTTTTAAAATTCAGTTGAATAGCATCTAATAATTAGTAATGTTACTGTTTTGAGGTTTTTATGGCACCACGTGGAAAATTGAAGTTTTAAGCTTATTTCTAGTATATTATAACAAAAATAAAACAAAAATGTTTTAAAACATAACTCTAAATTATTTTTTTACTATCTACAAAACAAATTTTTAAAAAATAATTGATTTCAAAGAATGCAGAAAATAACTCACCAAATTTTGGTTTTTTAGTTTTCTACACTTTTTTCTTTAAATATGCAATAAAAAGTTAGCTTATCACGTATACACCATCACAACTAAATTGTCAACAAGTATTATTATTACTTTTAGAAATACTTTTCACTTTTTGAAGATCTGAACAGAATTTTGAGAACTTTGAAAATTTTTAGCTTAATTTTCACGACTTTACGATTTTTTTCGGATTTCTGATGAAGAATTAAGTAATTTCATTTAGTACTCTCTGTAGTCTAGATATCATAAAATATTTACACGATGTAGCAAATTTAAACAACTGAATAAAAAGTTTTTATTCATTAAAAACCTTAAGTGCACAAAATAGCCCCACTAGACGGTACTAAAATTTCTAATACTCAATCCAAAACTTGTTTCCATACATAATCTAATATGCAAACCAGTAGTTAGTCTAGTGTAGTACTCAAGTAGCAACTACAATATTCATTCAAAATATATATTCAGTACATTTGAAGAAAGATAACGCAGAGTTTTCGTATCCGAAAAGATTTTCTGGTTTAAACATTATACGTATTTGATCACGAGCCATGTTTGATAACATGTTTTATTATGAAATGTAAAGCATATTATGTGAATTAAGCAAATTACAGTAAGACCTGAACCAATTGTTTCTCGTGTCAAGTTTTTTAAATATAAAAGTTATTGTTTATACTTAAAACATCAACTAATTGGAATCTTTTGTATTTTTTCGTAAAATAAATAATTTTTAATATTAAATTGAAAAACAAAAGTTAATTTTTAACTTTTACTTCAAGATGAAACTAAAAATCTTTACGATAAAAATTATTGTAACAAAACTTTCATTATACTCTTGATTTTTTACGTTTTTTTTCGAAATTTATGAGCAATTAAGCAGATCTGATTTTCAATAACATTAATTGTCCCCTCAAATCACATTTAAAAAAAGGTCCTGCAGACAGATTTGGTTGACATTTAACTGGAACTTTCAGTGTGTTCAAGAACGCCGTGTTCGGTTGTTTAGGAGGGATGACAGCTTCATTTGTGAGCCAATTACACAAGATTCCTGGCTGCGAGCACAAAGCTGATGCGATGGCGGTTCGCATGCTTACCCTCCGGATGGATGGAGCAATAGTGCATTAGAATATGTAAAGCAAGAATAAGAGAAAACTTGTTACAAAACTTGTTTTGTAAAAAAAAAATAATAATAATAATAATACCGCAGTCGAGTGATGCATATATCTGTCGACAATACCAACTTTCGTGCATGTAATCAATATGCGGAGACACTTAGTCATATTCTAAGTGCGTGCCCGAAGTATCCATATTGCAGATATATAGAAAGTCACAATGATGCGCTTAAGGTGTTGTATTATCATCTTCGACACCAGTATGGTATAGATAGAGAACCCATTTTGCCTTATGCCCAAGGAGATCAGGAGTCCGTTGTGGAAAATGATCAGTGTAAGATCTACTGGATTTTTTCTTTTTCCACCACTCATCGTATCAGTGCCCATATGCCTGATATAAAGCTCCAGGATCATAAAAGTAAGGTTATTTTTGTGATAGAGTTTTCGGCACTTGCTGAGAGCAATATCACTTAAAAGGAAGATGAGAAACGGACAAAGTATCGAGACCTTCTGTTTGAAGGCCCCCTTCAGGGGCCGTATTCTTGAAAGCACGCGAGAATTATCGCGTGCGTTAAAGGTCGAATGGTTAATGTCGCATGCGACTTTAACACTGCATTCTTGACGACCGTTCGAGATAGGTTGTTGGAAAATTTCCGTGTGTCTCATTCACATTGTGTTGCCGTCGTTTCGAAATACTTATCTACTTATAAGAATTAAGGTGAAAGAGAAAGTGATCTAACAAAAAAAAATTAATTACGTTTTTTAATAATTGGAGAGTGCGTGCATTGAATTTATATAAAAATACCTGACTCATGTAAACAATAATTTTTAAACATTCATAAAATCTGTGATGGGTCTTTATTAAATCAATAAATACTAAAATTACGTACATTTATATTTTTGTAGAGAATTAAAATAATTACTCGAGGAATATAATAATTCTTAAATGAAGAAAGCATGTACCACACGTGTATTTCTTTTGGCTGTCACTTTAACCTATCCTAATATTATAACATATATTATTTACGAATTTCATAAGAAATTATTAGTTGATTAAAGAATTGCTGAGTTCCAATAGTATATTATGCACCAAGGGTGGAAAACTCGAGTTTTTTTACTAGCACAATATTCTATGAACTAGTCGAAGCATGAGTGAAAGAAGTGCGAAGACGAGTTCGGAGAATATTGTGGTATGTCAATAAACAAGGTCCACCCGCGGTTCATATGTTATTTTCTTTTACAAATGCGCTAAACTCACATTTTTGTGCATGAGTGAAAGAAAAAATATTTGTGACCAATTTATTCCAATTTCAATTATTTAATCAATCGAAATTTATCTTGTCTACATGATTCTTTTACAAGACAACATAAATATTTAAAATTTTTAAATTATCGCTTTATTTAAAGCTTTTTTCACTGATACTTATTGAAATAGCTTCTTAACTTAATTTAAAAAATGTTTACATAAAGCTTTTGCTTAACAATACTTATTTTTTATTTTTAATTTCGGCATTCAGGTTATTTTGAATTATTTACTTTAGTTCATGCCCGCTAAGACTACTTTGCATTATATACGTTTATTACATGTATGACACACAACCTTATTTCTCTCTAGTATTTCGTATTTGACTTTGCATCTCGAGTGGCCACTACCCACTCGAGACAAACCATTCGAAAATTATCGCATACGACATGAAATCTCGCATGCCACACACGTTCGAGAATAGCTTTTTCAATCTCGCATGGCATGTCGCATGCTATATCCAGAGTCATCGCTTCGAGAATCTGGACGGATGGAGCATTAGCGGATTAGAGTAAGTAAAGCAAGAAGTGGAGAGGTTGTTTTAGTGAGGTATTACCGTAGTATGTGGTCGAGTCCTACACGAACAAGTGCATAAATGCATTTTTTCCTCTCCTAAACTTGTTTTGTCACTGAACTATAATACTACTGGAACAGGCACTATGCATGTTGAGCTGTAAGAGAGCAGTGGCAGTGAGACTGATAGACAGGGGGCATGCTTTCTCTCTCACTTGTCTAGCGATTGACACGAGAAAACTTCTCAAGAGAATGGAAGTGTAGAAAGAGAGAGCATGCCCCTCCGTGTCCGAGTTTTCGCTGCAGTGAGCGTTCCAGTGGTACTATAGTTCAGTGTGTTTTGTAGAAAAAAAAAAATAGTTCTAATTAAAAAAATAGGGTTAATGATAACAAATACAATAATCTATCCATCTATCTATATCTATAAAATACAAGTTTTGTCTGTACATTGCTTCGAATTTAAAAATTCATGTATAATTTTTCATTTTAAGTAGCAAAAACTCCAAAAATGACATTAAAAATATTGTTGTCTGTCTGTCTGCCTATCTGTCTGCACCAAAACTTTGTTCGCGCATCACGCGTGAACGACTCTACTGAATAAAATGGGTGTGCATTTGTCTATTAATCCAACTAAGGATCTCCAATTTACCACCGGTACCCCTGTTAAATAAACTCAACTAAAGTAGTGTAACAAGGCGGGTTCCAGCTCACAGTTCCGATGTTCGCCACCAAGTGACGCTGTTACCCTCAGTCGGCATTATCGTGCGTCGGTAAGGTAGATTTCGTAAATGTTATCATGTGCGTGGTTTTACCGTCGGTAGGTAGTGCAGATCTCTGTCGGTAATGATCACCTCTAGATGGCGCTAGTTTTATAATTTTCATAAACAATATATTGTTGTTAACTTTGGTACTACCACCCACAATCTACCACCCACCCACCCACCCAACACTAATCTAGCATATCTTTTCATTGTAACTATCCACCCAACACCCCACCACATACATACCAAAACTAATGTATTGGGACTTGAATTTTCAAAATACCACCCACCGCCCGCTTTGCATATATGATATCAAATTTCAAAAATCATTATGAAAACCGCGAGGGATCGCTGAATCGTGAGATACCGCGCAGTATTAGGAGCGTGGATTTGGGGTGGGCCGCGCTGGGCCTGACTCGACGCATGCTGCGCAACGAGATGAGTGTGGCCAAAGGTAGTGTTGGCAAAAGTTTAGAGTAATGGGGTGAAACAGACCAGTGGGGTGAACTGGAGATGAACTACTACATGAATGCTGCCTGAGTGGACATGGTGAGACGTTCGCCTGGCTCTTCTGGTGAACCTGGTGGATAGGTGGGAGCTGACTCTGGTAAAAAATCCTCAGGATGCTGTCATGAATCTTGTGGAGAGGATGCATGGAAGCAGCACCCGAGACCTTTGGGAGGAGAGCGTCGCCGTTGATCAACAGCAGGCCCTGGTGAATCTGTTAGCGGCGGGGCAGGAGAGCGTCGTCCAAAACCATCCTGATGTTAGGGTGAATCAGTTGGAGAGGATTGATGAGAGCGTCGCCCAAGACTCTCAAGACGTGCTGTTCAGAACTTGGGAGAGCATCACTTGAGATCCTAGGCATGCATTGTTGCAGCAGTTCGAGAGAAAGGATGAGAACACCCCACCGAGAGAGGCAAGCATCATGAGACTCTCTGAATATGCTGCGGGGCATATGCCTGAGAGGGGAGTGGGAAGAAGTGTGGAAGTTCCACAGGAGGTTGCTGTGTTTCTGCTAGAGAGAGGGGAGGATGCTGGGGAGGATGTTGGTATGGTGCTGGACGACGACAGCGGGAATAGCAGTCTGCAAAAAGATGAGGATGCAAACCAAGACTATCCAGCATTCATCTTATTTAGCCCCAACTATTATGTTGAACGTGATGAAGATGTGGATTTCCAACCATACACTTCAGCCGTATACGATTCTATTCTAAATGCAGAGCAGGTGGAAGGCATTGGTGTAACACCAGCAGAAATTGAAAGATATTTGGGCGTCCCAGCTAAAGAATTTCTTTCCATTGAACTTATAGATGTAAGTGTTAATTATTTATATTTTCATTCTTTTATAAAAATCAAAAGTTTAAGTAGGTATATAAATAAAAGTTGGATAAAAAAAATTTTTTATTTTCAGTTGCAGCATCTGTTCTTATCTCATCTAAGAGAAAGTATAAGGAGCCAACATTTAAATGATCGGGTTGAGGTGGATTGTAGACGATGTAGACGACATCATCAAAGACATCACATTAATCGCATTAGAAGTGTTACGTCCCTAATATTGTTAATTTTATTATTAATATTATTATTAAAAAAAAAAAAGGAATTAATAGATTTTCTAAAGCTAAGAACGAAATTATTTCCCTAATGTTCCTCGATTTAGCTAGGTTAACTAAATAACCGTCGCAGGGATGAGGCCAGTCAAATAAATACACAAAGGTACATTTAAACGATATTTATTATAACAAGAAGAAATTTTTTGGTTAATTGTAAATTTGAAATTGTTTTCCAAATAGTTTTAATGGATTTTGAAGATTCGAAATCTGTAACAAGAGTTTACTATTAGAATTTCTTCATATACATTATTTTCGAAGATTCTTGGTTTTTCTATCTTTTTGGGATTTTTGAATTATTGTTACCTTTTCATGAGTTTAAGTGGGCTAGGAGACCTTCCGACTCAAATGGCGTGTCCGTGAATAGAGGTAGTAAATTCCTGCAATTGTTGTCCTCAACAAAGAGTTTACGGTTGGCACTGCGTAAGGCTTGTTCTCGATAGTAGCTGGTACTGCAATTTTCTTCCAACGGCTCTCGTTTATGAATCCAAATTTCAACTTTAATAATTGACTCCAAAAAACACTTGTTTTCATCTGACTTCTGATTAAACTAGTTGAATGACTCCGGAAAATACTTGTTTCGATCTCTCTTGATGATTGAACTGAATCGAAAACTGAACTCAAACTGAACTGCTGACTAAAAAGTCGCTCGATATTTATAGTCTAGAAAAAGGCACAGTTTTTGAGTAGCGAGGCACCTTATTTCGTTTTCGGCACATTTTTCGTTATGCTGCATAATAGGGCACAGTTCCTTTGTTTAAAAAAAGCACAGTTTTTAGAGTACGAGGATGCTGGAGGCACAGACCCTTTGTCTAAAAAAGGCACAGTTTTTGGAGTACGAGATGCTGAAGGCACAGCGGGCCCGTTGCGCGTCATTTTCTGTGTGTTGTATCTGTGTAGGTTTTCTTCTATGTGTTGCAGCCTTGCACGTCTTCTTCTTTGCGTTGAACCCATTTCAGATTTACCAAGAGGAAAACAATCTCTATCTTTTCAATTAACCAAATTAATAAATACATGATTTATTCGTGTAATTATTTAAAACAGGTGTGCGTTGAGAAAATAACATAATTGTTGATAACGCTGATTATGAATTCGTTTATTACAAGAATTATATTTGTTTAAACAATAAGTTTACATTTGTTATTTTATAAAGAGATAAATATTTAATAACTAATTATTTTGCTAGTAGACATCTAGTGTTCAGTTAACTAAATTTGTTTAAACAATCAATTTTATTTGTTTAAACAAATTTAGACAAAATCAATTATTATTCTGTAATCAATTTGAAGATTATTTCTATTGAAACCATGTACATTGTTTAATTGTTTATTTTAATTTGTTTAAACAATTTATTTATTTGTTTAAACAAATCAGACAAAATCAATCGTTATTTCTGTAATTAATTTCAAGATTATTTCTATTGAAACCATGTACATTGTTTAATTGTTTATTTTAATTTGTTTAAACAATTTATTTATTTGTTTAAACAAATCAGACAAAATCAATCGTTATTTCTGTAATTAATTTCAAGGTCATCTCTATAAAAACCATAAACATCGTTTAATTGTTTATTTCAATTTGTTTAAACAATTTATTTGTTTAAACAATCAAGATAAAATTGATAATTATTTCTGTAATTTATTTCAAGGTTATTTTTATATAAATTATAAACATCGTTTAATTGTTTATTTCAATTTGTTTATTTGTTTAAACAATTTATTTATTTATTATTTGTATTTGACATCTTTTGCAATATAAGTCGGTAATATTTTTTATAGGAAAATGGATAGGGTAAAAAATTCTACAGAATATTTTTCCTTGGTCCGAAACTTTGTTCTCGTAACAATTTTCACATATTAATTCTTCGCTATAATCATTATAAAATACTGTTAAATCAGTACATTTTACAGTACAGTAAAAAAGTGATAAAATTCTTCTTACAATGAAGGCGCTTTTTAATCCGTTACCCTCTTCTCCAGTTTCAATGTTATTTTCTACAGGTAACATCTAAATTTAAAATAAAGAGAAAAAAAAAGGAAAAATATAAGTCTATACAAGTATATTAATCAAATTATTATCTTAAGTTTTTATTCCTAATAGGCCCTCGGCATACGTAAATGCTATGCCCTCTAACGAAACATCGCTCGCATGCGCCTGTCCATTTAAATAATATTGTTCGATTTTCGATATCAATGTCTAATCGAGGTTCATGCAATCCATTCTGTTCGCTGAATATGAAATTTCGGTTCAATTCTATTAGCATTTTCCGCGCCGCGTTCTGCTTTGCTTCTTTTTTAGTAGAAACTTCACTACTAATTGTAAAGAATTCTACTGCATTTTTGAATAATCTACAATTTGCTCTATATCTCGGTGCTAATATGAATGGGACTTTTTCCATCTCATATTCAGGCGTAGAAAAATCATACTCTATGGAAAGTTCGTTTAACAATTGTGCAGGGCTATTAATGGTATTAACATTGATAACACGAATTTGCGCAGCCATTTTCTGGAACATACACGCAACTACTATTTAGAAAAATGCAATACAATATGAGTAAAGGTAAGTTATTCTTCTATTTTAATTATACATGCGTTTTTGTCTTATTCATTTAATTTCATGCATAAAATATAAAACTGATTACTTTATGTTGCTTCATTCAATCGTTCTATTCTTTATATAAATATATTTTTTTCTTTTTTTTTTTTTAGACAGTGATATCAAAAATATAAATGATTATATTTATTGAGAAGGTAATTTTCATGCTCTTTTTTTATGAAGTTTCTGTTTCAGAAGTTCTCGCTAAATTGTACTAAGTTATATTTGTAGCGAGAAATTCGGATGGTGAATTCTTGTATTTTCATGAACAAGTCATTTTAGAAAAAGCGAAAGAGAGAGAAAAAAAAAAAGGAAAGGAGAAAACTGTAAAGATGTAAACATGCATTTTAGAGGAGCGAAAGGTGAAGCGTCAATATAAATATAAAGCAATTGTCGAATGATAAACATTACTTAATTTCTTATTTTAATTTGTTTAAACAATCCAATTATTTGTTTAAACAAACCAAATATAATGATTTAATAATTTATACTCAACTAATTGTTTGTCCGCTTCACTAAATAAAAGTTAATTGTGTAAACATAAAACAACACAAATTTGTATTATTTATTGCACTAAAATGTGATTAAAATATTAATTAAATATTAATTAATTAATTAATTAATAGTCATGGTGACATGACAGAAGGAACCATCAATGCAATCCATGTGAACGTCGAAGAAATCGTCGGTTACAACGTATGCACAGTAGGGTGGTCCTTAAAATGGAAAGTTGCGAATTTGAAAGGTCTCACCCCCTGATTTTGTTACTTATCGAAAAATAAGAGATACGTATTTTTTCATTTTTTTTTATTTTAATATTTGATGGTGCCTCATCGACCTTGAAATTTCCCATGCATTTTGCATGGGGAAAAAACTTTTTTTCGTAGATTTGCAATAAAATCATGAAAAATCAACATTTTTTAACCGGATTACTCTATTTCTCTTGGGAAATGTTCAAACAATGACATCCAATAATTTATTTAAGAATTTTTTATTATTAACTATTTTTTACAGGGTCGTGAAAAAACCCCATAAATTGCAAAATTATGGAAAAATCGTTAAAAAATATTTATTACTATTATTTCTGGTATTTATTGCTAAAATTTTTATTTACAACTAAAACAAATATTATTAATAATATTTTCAGGTAATTCGCAATATGTTTAAACAATTTGTTGTTGTTATTGTTAAATTATTTTTAAATACATGTAGAAAAGTATGGTTTTTTGTATTATTTTACAATTGACTTTGACATTAATCATACAAAATAATGATTAATTGTTAAAAATTATAAAAATAATTGTTTAAACAATTTATTGTTGCTATTTGAAAAATAATCTTTAAATATATCTACGGAGTTGCAGTTTTTTCTTAATTTTGCAAGTAGTTGTGCTGTAAGGGACTGTAAAAAAGAATTAAATATGAAACATAATTTTCAACAATTGTTTAAACAATTAATTGTTGCTATTTGGAAGTTTGTCTTTGAATGTATTTACAAACTTGCAGTTTTCCTTAATTTTTTAAGTAGTCCTACTGTAAGGAACTGTTAACGAGTATTAAATATAAAACATAATTTCAACAATTGTTTAAACAAATTATTGTTGCTATTTGGAAATTTGTCTTTAAATACATCCACAATCTGGCAGGTTTTCCTTTATTTTTCAAGTAGCCCTGCGTATATTTGACTCGGGGTGATCCATATATTTTAGAAAGTTTGAAAAACATTAAGTTTATAGAATTATTATAAATAAGATTAACTATGAAATATAATGTTAATAATCATTTGAAGATTTTATTTGGTTTACAAATTTACTAGTGTTGATGTTTGTTAAGAGCTATTAAGTGTCTTATAATGTTATAAGACATACGCGTGTTTTTTCGCGCTATGACAAGTTTATACGCGTTACGCATGTATGACCGCGTCTGTACAATGGTTCATATATTTTGCAAAGTTTGAAAAAGATTAAGATTATAGAGTGATTATAAATAAGACTAACTATCAAATATAATTTTAACATTCAGTTGAAGATTTTATTTGGTTTACAAATTTACTAGTTTTGATGTTTGTCAAGAGATATTAAGTGTTTTATAATGTTATAAGAAATAAGCGCGTTTTTTCGCGCTATGACAAGTTTATACGCGTTACGCATGTATGACCGCGTCTCTACAATGGTGCATATATTTTACAAAGTTTGAAAAAGATTAAGATTATAGAGTGATTATTAATTAAAACTAACTATCAAATATAATTTTAATAATTATTTAAAGATTTAACTTCGTTTAATAATTTACCACTTTTGAAGTTGTATAATATACACCATTATACAAAGACACTTAACATTTTTAGCCAACTTCAAAAGTGGTAAATTATTAAACGAAGTTAAATCTTTAAATAATTATTAAAATTATATTTGATAGTTAATCTTATTTATAATAATTCTATAAACTTAATGTTTTTCAAACTTTCTAAAATATATGGATCACCCCGAGTCAAATATACGCAGGGCTACTTGAAAAATAAAGAAAAATCTGCCAGATTGTGGATGTATTCAAAGACAAATTTCCAAATAGCAACAATAATTTGTTTAAACAATTGTTGAAATTATGTTTTATATTTAATACTCGTTAACAGTTCCTTACAGTAGGACTACTTAAAAAATTAAGGAAAATTGCAAGTTTGTAAATACATTCAAAGACAAACTTCCAAATAGCAACAATTAATTGTTTAAACAATTGTTGAAAATTATGTTTCATATTTAATTCTTTTTTACAGTCCCTTACAGCACAACTACTTGCAAAATTAAGAAAAAACTGCAACTCCGTAGATATATTTGAAGATTATTTTTCAAATAGCAACAATAAATTGTTTAAACAATTATTTTTATAATTTTTAACAATTAATCATTATTTTGTATGATTAATGTCAAAGTCAATTGTAAAATAATACAAAAAACCATACTTTTCTACATGTATTTAAAAATAATTTAACAATAACAACAACAAATTGTTTAAACAAATTGCGAATTACCTGAAAATATTATTAATAATATTTGTTTTAGTTGTAAATAAAAATTTTAGCAATAAATACCAGAAATAATAGTAATAAATATTTTTTAACGATTTTTCCATAATTTTGCAATTTATGGGGTTTTTTCACGACTCTGTAAAAAATAGTTAATAATAAAAAATTCTTAAATAAATTATTGGATGTCATTGTTTGAACATTTCCCAAGAGAAATAGAGTAATCCGGTTAAAAAATGTTGATTTTTCATGATTTTATTGCAAATCTACGAAAAAAAGTTTTTTCCCCATGCAAAATGCATGGGAAATTTCAAGGTCGATGAGGCACCATCAAATATTAAAATAAAAAAAAATGAAAAAATACGTATCTCTTATTTTTCGATAAGTAACAAAATCAGGGGGTGAGACCTTTCAAATTCGCAACTTTCCATTTTAAGGACCACCCTAATGCACAGGCACCAAGATTGAAAATGTTAATATAAATATGAAAAAATAATAAAAAAAATGTATATGTATTATAACTTCTATTATATTGCACTATCACCGCTGAAATTTTAGCTCCGTGGCGTGTCCCTTTTGCAAAATGTTAACTTTAATTTAATAATTTTCGGTGAAAATATCATTATTATAACTCAGCTTTTTTTAAGCATAAAGTGTCTATATTTATAAATAATTTAGGTTTATATTAAACTTCATAATACCTTTTTCATACTTAGAATCTGTAAAAATATTTTGTCCCTCAATCTTTCCAATTTTTGAACGCAATCTGTAGACTTATAATTAAGGTGTCATGTGTTTAGTTATTACGCCTTCTAATAAGTTAAATCTCAATTTTAATGCATTAGCACTAAATCACATGTGAAAAATGTTTTAAAAAAGAAAAATTTTTAATTAAAAAAAAATTTTTTTTTTTTTTGGAAAATCACATGCGTACAAAAAAAGCGTTTAGTTCCATGTCATTACTATTATATTACTGTAACAATTATTTCACAGTATTGTTACCATTTTCTTTAAGTTTTCATGTGAAACAAGCGATCTAAAAAAGGAATAGATTTATTTTGCAATGTTCTAGAAGTGAGGTTAGAATAAATGTCAAATTTCAGCTCCATTGCCTATATGAAATGTTCAGTGTGCTTCATGCAGAGAAACTTTTTTTTTGTGGTGTTTATTTTAAAATATTATACTATAAAGTAGTTTAACAATGCCGGATTACACTGCTCAATCTCGATTTCAAATTATCAAAAAAAAAAGAACGAAATATTCATTATTAAATATTGTATTTGCTTTTCTTTTATAAAATTTTATATATGTTAACTAATATCTAAAATACTGTTAGAATATTAAATAATTTATGAATTTATTATTTATTTTCGTTTTAGCAAAATATCAAGAAGACATTTTTATTTTGTACAATATATTTGCAATAAAAGGATGGCAGCCAATTTTTAAAAATTTGCTATTATTTTCGTATAAATATAGTTACAGTAAAATCGTTTAAAATATAATTATATTATACCCTAATAAGAAAAAGAAATGCAGAGAAACATTGAATAAAAAAAATTTTTTTCTACCAAAATTTATCTTGAAATCGGGCAGTTACGCAAGAATTGACCATATATATATATATATATATATATATATATATATATATTGTATAAATTTGTAAATATAAAAAATATGTATAAATTAAGAAAAAAAAAATTTTAATAAACAGTTTTATATACATGAATAATGTAAAAATAATTCTTTTATTTTATAAACCTAACTACTAGTTTGTAATATTAGTTATAATTTAAGCGAATAGTTTTAAACAAATTTTGAAATCAGTAAATTACTCCAAATGGATATAAAATGAAACTCCAGCAACATCAGTCATCGTTGTTTCTATTCTCTACATTTGAAAATCTCTTCATGCATCAACAAGTTAATATTTTCCTTGATAGAGAGCGCTGTTGTATACAGATATCATCATTAGATCCAATACTTTCAGCTTGTTTTAATATAAAACAAAATGTTTGGTATATGAAACAAAATCTTGTTAATGAAAGGATTGGTATTAGACACATTAAAAGTTATTTATATATTTACTAACTATATTTTAATTCTAAACAATGAAAGTCATAGTACAACACTCTAAACCAATGGGAACAATCGTTTCCATTGGAGTCACACTCACAGACCTTTCCTATTGGCTGACAGTGTTGAATACTATGTGAGGCAGTAGAACTTTTACCTGAGTTGGCTATGCTATGTTTGGGAAGTAGAATTTTATCTAAGTTGGTAATACTGTATGTGTTCTCTATATTTAAATTCAATTTCACATATGTGTAGTGATGAAACTAATATGAAAGTATGTTAAATTCAGTTTTGAAAAATGAGTTTTATTTTTTTTTCTTATGAAATGAAATAAAGGAATATTCTGGTCGAATGTATTCCTCATAGCTTGGAATCAACCCTGTAGCGGGGAAGGGGATTTTGTGACACGTATTCTTAGCACCATTGCTGTTAGAATAACGTTAGGAGAAGCGTCAAGTGCTATTTAAAAAAAAAATTGTGTAAAATAAAAGAAATTTAAAAAGAAGAAACGGATCCTCGAATTAATAATAATGCAAGGAGAATCATGAATTTACCTTTACCCTAATTCGGGTTGCAAATGAGTCGGAGAACAGTAAATTATGAAGAAGACTGTAAGGTAAGATTATGTATATTTAATTTTATAAAATATTCTATACATATTTTTGTTTATTATGAATTAATTATCTATTCAAATTTTATTTTTACAAAAAGAAAAATTGTATAAATTTTGAAGTTATAATAGTATGTTTTTTTCTTATTCAGATATCTAATAATCCTTCACAATACTATGTGTAAATACCAAATAGACTGGTAGAAATGTCACCAGTAAGTACTTAACTGTATCAAAAAAGTATACAGTATATATTTTGTATATTTTTATATAATTTTTTATAGATGTATTAAAATTTGAAAATCATGTTTTTCTGTTTTGTAACAGGTTATTTCATTCGAGCAGAATGTTGTTGCCGACCCTCAACCGTGGTGGTTGTACATACCACTACCATCAGCATCTGCAGAGGCTCCAGTACCTGTGACGTCAGATAGTCGTGTAGATAAAAGTGTGTGTAGAACACCATCATCCAGAGGAACACCACCACCAGAGACTCCAAGATCACCAATACAGCGTGTTAATCCGCTACCGTATTGGGTGTAACTCCCTCCGCCACCACCTCCACCACTACCTTCACGAACACCATCGCAACCACAAGCGCAGCCTTCTACAAGTTATACTCCACCACTACCAGAACCTAGAGTTGTGGATGTAAACTCTATACCACTACCAGAAACACGTAAAGTACCTAAAAACAAAAGTATTGTAGAACCATCGATATTTGATATTCCGTTTGTAAAATTAAGGGGTAGGAAAAGATCTTTGTTTAGTCCAGCTGATGAACAGCTGGAAGCAAAAATTTTAAAAAGGAATAAAAAAGAAAAAAGATCAAAAGGTGTGGAATTGGATTTAACTTTTTAGTGTTTATATATTTAGTGTAGTAAAATTTATTATTTTTATTTTTTAATCTATTTAATTGTAGCAAATAATAAAACATTTTTTGTATATTAGAGTATACAGAAGATAGTTTTTACTTTAAAATTATTTTTTTGTTAATTGTAGTATATTTTAATATTTAAATTTTATAAATAGTAAGAATGTACAATAGAAATTTTTTTTCAATATAAGTATATAAATATGTATAAATTAATTTTTTCGATTTCTGTAAATATAATTATAATTATAATATATAGAAAGTATTTATATAAAAATATAAAAGTTTTTAGAAAATACATAAAATTTTTATGAAAATGTAGTGTTTTATTTATTAGTTTGAGAGTTGGATGTTATTTTTTATATTTATCTGAATATAATTTTATCTAAATAATATTTAAATTTATCTAAAGAAGAAGAAGGTTAGTAAAAAATTGTACACATTTTGAAATCAATTAAATTTTAATTTTTATTTAACACTGATCATAATTGAAATATATACATTTTTAAAGTTAATTGTTGTCTTTAAACGAAATATCATTATACAATCCGACAATATATGACATGATTAATTTATTACTAGATGCTAACAATTGCATTCTTTTTATATCGTCATCATTAATAACATTCATCATCCTTGCGGGAAGAAAAACAGCATAGCTTTTTTCCAATTCAGCAACAATTTTAGAACCATAGATTGTAGACACTTTTTGAATGTTCGTTACAAAATAATTGTTGTTAGGAGTCAGCTCAAATAACTTCTTCTTAGGCAAGTGTTTCTTTTCCACAACAGGAGTTTTTTGGATATTCATATGCCCAACAGCGTATATTTTCTAAAAGTCCATGTTGCTTATCCTGGAGATGATTCTCGTTCGTCTTGGAGAAGGCGTTGTGAAAATTTTGACTTGAAATCTTCCTTTTATACAGGAAAATCTCCTCTCCATTCCAAAGAAGAATAAGAAACATTGCATTTATTCAAAACAAAATTTTGATTGCTCATAGTAGTTTTTCAGGTTATCAGTAGAATTATTAATAATTACAGTAGAGTACTCCTTAAATAAATCAATTTCATCAACACCCATAGGCACACTTTTTTCAAGACATCTATTAAGAGGATTTAGAAACCAATTTCTTATCATTAGAGCATTATTTACTGCACAATTACTTCTAAATAAAGTATGATGTGTACATATTTGAACTGATGATTTCACAAGTTTTATAAATGAAGGGCAATTAATATCTTCTAGATTAACCACATTATCAATATATCGCTCAAGATACCTCTTCTTCTTCAAACCTTTAACATACACTGCCCGTGCTCCAGATAATTGCTCATAAAGTATAAGTTGTAATTCTCCATAAAAAACATCTCCAGATGTCCAATTGATACCATGATAGTTGTGCATTAACCATAGATATTCACTCTTATATCTTCCAGGAAGTGAACTGCAGCTGCAGGGTGGTTCGAACAAGAACACCATAGGTTGAGTATATATATATTTAGCGACTTTACCCCTAAACCTACGGGACCTACCTTCTTCGGCGACCAGCAAGATCTTTGACCCTCATAACGTAATGTATGAAGGTCTCGATAGTCCGCCAATCCTCAACCGAACGAGTCATAAGGAGAATCATGTTCTCCGGTGTAACTCGATGGTTTACACGGGCGAACATGACCTGCCTCTGCGCGTCCCAACGCGTACAACTGAAAAGTGTGCTCTGGGTCGTCCACTGGGAACTTGCAGTACACACACTCCGAGCTGTCTGCTTTCTTGAACCGCTCCACATAGGAGCCAAAACACCCATGCCCAGTGAGAGCTTGGGTCAAATAGTACGAAACTACTCAGTGCTTCCTATTTAACCATGTGGCGAGTGTTGGTATCAGCCGATATGTCCATCGGCCTTTCTTCTCCCCGCTCCATCTTTCTTGCCATCTGTCGACGAGTCTGCTTCTCGCATCTCGGCGAATTTGGTACTTGCTGGGTCTGTTGTCGTCCGTATAACGGGTGGACATTCTATCTTTAAAAAGGAGGAAAGCTTCCTCCCTTTCTTGCGCCAAAAGATCTGCCGGCAGGACGCTGGCAAGGACCGAAGCAGCACAAGTCGGTACTGTCCGATAGGCCGAAATGATACGTTTCGTAACATTTCTTTGCGCGGACAGTACCCTTTTGCAGATGGTTTTACTTCTATCGTCTCGCAGGATAGGAGCCCACACTGGTGCTGCGTAAAGCAGCTTTGAAAGGGGAACACTCGCCACTAGTCTTCTCTTTGGTTCAGAAGGCCCTCCAATGTTTAGCATTAGACAAGCAAATTTTGCCGCACATTGTTCGGCCTTCTGACATGCTACTGCAATATGGTGTTTAAAGTTCAGGAACTTGTCCAGCTCCACACCAAGGTACTTAATATGTCTCCTCCACAGGACCTCGAATCCGTCTATCTGAATATCAGGGGCTGTATAACCACGTCTGTCTGTGACTAGCAGCGCTTTGGTTTTTTCCAGAGCCATTTGAAGGCCTCTGTCCTCCAGCCAGCGCTTTGCCAGTCTCAGACATTCGTTCACTAATATGCCCAGGGCTTCTGCTGATTCGGCAGTGCACACGATCAACGCGTCGTCCGCGAAGCCGATGATCACCGCGCCTTCAGGTAGACCCATTCGCAAGAAGTCATCTTAAGAGACGTTCCATACGAATGGTCTTATCCTCGAGCCTTGAGGGGCACCTCTTTGCATCTATTCCTTCAGAGTGCAGGTGTCACCCTCGTATATTACCCACCTGTCGCTAAGATAATTATCCATTATCCGCAACAGGTAGGGCGGTATTCCTTTGTTTCTCATCGACTTGATGAGATCTTCTCATCGCGCGGTATTAAACGCGTTGCGTATGTCAATAGCTACCTACGCGCAGAAACCCTTTTTCTTCCCTGGTCCCAATTTGTTTTTTCCTTCTCTGGCTCAGTCCACCGCCTTCTGAATGGCGTCTACTGTGGACAGGCCTTTGCGGAAACCAAATTGGTTATCAGATAGACTGTTCTCTCCGGTCAAGTGAGACTGCATTCTCTGCAGAACCATGTCCTCTAGAAGTTTGCCCATCGTATCTAACAGGCAAATAGGCCTGTAGGATGAGACTTTATCTAGAGGTTTGTCTCCTTTCCTTAGGAGGACTAGCCTCTGTCTTTTCCAGTTGCGGAAGAACTCTCCTCTTTTTAAGGAGTTGTTATAGCAGTCTAGGAGAATCTGGGGTGAAGCAACGATCACTTCTTTAAGGATCTCGTTGCTTATCCCATCTAATCCCGGCGCTTTGACTGGCTTTAACCTACTGCCTGCTTTTTGTAATTCTGCAAGAGTGAAGAGTTCTTCCTCACCGACATGACAGTTACTCCAGTCCATCCTAGGCCATGGTTATGCTGGAACCATGCCTTTATGATTTGCCGGACCCAATCGGGATTGTCTAGACCGGGGGTCTTTTGCCTCGTTAACAATTTCTTGTTAACGATTTTATAAGCCAGACCCCATGGATCATTTTCGACTGTTCCGATTAGGTCTTTCCAGCTGTTCCTTTTGGCAGCGCGTATCTCCTTCCTGATGATTCTCTTGGCCTCTGTATATACCTCTTTAAGCAAAGGATCTCCGTTAGAACGGTCAAATCTCCTTCTTGCTTTGAGGCATGCCTTTCGCAAAGGGGCCAATTCCTCTGACCACCAGTATACGTTTCGTCTTCTTTGGATTGCGCTTCTACGACGCGGCATAGACGCATCGCATGCGGTGACAATCATATTTTTCGCCGTCCGCACCTCCCCGTCCAAAGTGTTTGGCCTCTGCACCCATGCCAGCTCTTCAATGAGGCGGGATTCTTCTAGGGACCGGCCAAACTTCTCCTTATCGAGTTTTTTAATGTTCCACTTTGGGCCTTTCTCACGGAGAACTTCGTGGTTCCTGGCCCTCAAAGTGTCTCTCTTTGAGACTAAAAACTCAATATACTGGTGGTCACTGTGAGTATAATCCTCCAGGACGCGCCAACCCTTAATACTTTTATTCTGGAGGGTCGATGTGATCGTTAGACCAATTATCGATCCCTGCCCGTTTCTCCTGAAAGTCCAAGACCTCCCCTGGTTTGCAACCATCAGGTTTTCCTGGAGATCATTTCTCCGACCAAGATTCCTCTTTTATCGAGCCTTGTCTCACCCCATTCTGGTGACTTAGCATTAAAGTCACCTGTAATGAGGGTATCCAACCTGGATTCTCTAAGGCTCATTTCGAGGTCATAAATCTGATCTTCGAAGGCTGACAGTTTATCGTTGGGCGAGAAATAACAGCTATACATACGTATTTCTGCCATTTCCACCCACACAAATCCACTGCTCTTCTCCAGGAACTTATCTGCCCGTAACTTGGAATTGCAGATCTGAATGCCTGCCCTTCCAGATTTATCCTGAAACCAGGGAGCGAGATCGTTATTTCTGTTCTGTTCAGTGCAGAACAAGCCATCGAGCTTCTTCTCCCTGGCTGTCTGCATCAGGAGGTCTTGGGCCTCCTTGTACTTATGCAGATTGATCTGCAGAAACTTTAGGCTTTTGCCTGTTTAAGTTTCTGCAGTTCTGCTTTATATACCGGACAGGATATGCTGCCGGCCCAGTGCTTCAGTTCAGTCTTGCCCAAGTCTCCGCAAGTGATGCACTTGGGCTTCTGAACCTCGCAGGTTTTGGCCTGGTGGCCCGCGCTGCCGCATCGCCGACAGTGTTTGATTCTGTTGAAGCCTTTGCAGGTGCGGGTCGGGTGGCCGTATGCCATAAACCTTTGGCATCTGACGGCTTCCAAGTGTTCATGGATTGGGGCGTTAATCCACCCAACCCGGATTTTTTCCATCTTTAGCAGAGTATTATACTCAGCCTCAGGTAGGCGTACCAATGCCAACATTGATCCGCGGAATCGCGAAACAATGCTGACAGATCTCTCCGGGTTGGCACCGCCGAGTTTTTCATTCAGGGCCTCAGCGACTTCCTCGTTGGAGGTTGCTTCGTCGAGATCCCTGATCTCCAATGTCCCCTTGTTTACGAGAGCCGTGACTGTGACCTTCTCCTGAAGTGCCTTAGTCAACGCTCCCGCAAACTGGGATGTATTTCCTCCCTTTTTGAGGACAAGGAGAAACTCATTGTTGAGTGTTCTCCGTGTCCTCAAAACTTCTGCCCCTGAGTCTTCTGGCTTTAAAGTTCGTGGGGGCTGAATGCCAGAGGGGCCGGGAGCAGATTCTATGCCTGAAAGAACCTGAGCACAGGTCCTCTCAGTCTGAAGGCCCTCGGCATTTTTGGCTGCTCCGACGGTTTTTGCAGGCGTTTTCGTCTTCGCCTGGCGGAGCCCACTCCTGGTTTGCGTTACTCTTCGCTTAATTTCCCTTGCGTGCGACAAGGGTGGGCTATCGCCCTCCGAACGGCAACGCTTTTTATCGTCACCTGACTTTTCCAAGCTCGCATTTCTCGAGGTTGCCTTTGCAGACATCAGGGTCTGCGCTTCAATAGACCGCAAATTTTTGAGGATTACTTCAAAGGCTGCCTTCAGCGCTGTGATTGCCTCTTGGACTTCCTTCTTAATATTTTTCTTATTTCCTATGCTTTTCCTAATGGCTTCGAAGAACTCAGGGATTTCGCCCAACTGTTGGACGACGTTTGCCCTAAACCGTTCTTGTTTCGCAATCCGGACACTCGGCAGAAGATTAGCTTGGCCAGACGTAGTTGACAAAGTCTCTACTTGGTCTTCGCTTACCTCCATTTTCTCAGTAGGTTTTTCCATTTGATTCTCTATGCCTAGTTAGTTTACCAGTGCCTGGTGCGCAAAGTGGCGGGCCGCCTTGATTGGGAGCGGGTGTACTCTTGGACACTGCGATCCTACCAAAGTTCCCTGAGGCCCAATCAACACGCTTAGCCGTTCCCGGAATACACGGACGGAACGGACTCGCCAGTAGCAATGAAGGTTCCGACCCCTTACATCCATTACGCACTTGCCGATCAATCCCGAAGGGGCTGGCTCCTGACACCCTACCGCAAATCCACCTCGGCAGAGCTACGCTCACAGCAGACTCGTACCTGCCACGGTTGGAACCGCCTTGACAGGACTTATCACTCCCAGTGTACTGCCTGTAAGGTGCCGATCGACTAGTGTCGTTGGTCAGATCGGACAGACAACCGGTCCATCGTGCGCCAACCCTGGATCGAGACTACTCCACACCAACTTAGAAAAACCAAGAAGGCAGGAGTGTCCCGATCCTCCCAGAACCCATGTCGTCCACAGCCGACGAAGATGGTTAGTCCCCATTTGGAATCCGAATAAACATCATCCGCACAGGATAGCTAGTGCACAGGTTCGAAAAACGGCGGCTACCCGAATTAACGGGGTCCCGTTCATTCCCCTGTGCCCAAACTCGCCACACATCGGGAGTCGATAAGCTCTGGAAAGAGCCGAACAGCTCGTCCAGTAATGGCGCCCGAAGGACAAGCGCCTGGTCGGTCCTAAGCCTCCTCACCACGACAAGGTGACACCACGAGGGGAAATTTAACTTTCATTATATTAGTAACAGCTAATGCAGCAGCTTTTTCACTAATACTAGCGTCCTTGGAGAGAACACGTTGCCAATCCTTTTCAGCTAAGATTTTATCTGCAGAATTTCTTGCTTCTATATTTTCCTCTTCTTTTGAATATGCAATATCATGTGCCTTACAAGCTGCATTCAAAGAATTTACACCTGGATCACCACGGGCTAAACGTTTTTTTAATTTTGTACCAGGTCCACAATATTGGTATCCAGGAATATGAAACTCAATTGGTAATTTATTTATTATATTATAAGGAAATCCTTGACCAGTGTGAACTTTTTTTTTCTTCACTTTATCACAAATATCAATTCTTCACTCGAAGATAGTTTACAACCGACTGATGGAAGTAGATTATAAAAGTGTGATATTTATAGTTTTTTCTCAGTCGAGTCCAAGATGCAGTTCAAGGACAAGCTAATCAGCTCCCGATTGTAAATGTTGATAATCTCATTCAATCCAGTAATAATAATGAAGTTAAGCGCCATGGAAATCTGTTTTCAAATAGTATTCGCGCACTTTTTTGCGGTTCATCAAATTGCGGATAGTAGTAAGGGCCCATTATGGCCAGACATTCGTGACGTTACAAAGTGACGTCACTGGCGCCAGAGTGAGAGAGAAAGAGATAGTAGGGGTAAAGGGAGTGAGAGAGACAGAGAGAAGGTGCGGGGGAAGGGGGCGGGTATTTTATAGCCAGACATTCGTGACGTCACAGGGTGGGGGGGGTAAGGGGAGGGGATAGTGGAATTATGGGATGATTTTTGTGACGTCACAGGTTGTAGTGTGTAAGAGTGGGAGGGAGAGAGGGGGTTAGTGTGAAAAGAGAGATGGCGATAGTTATAGCCAGACATTTGTGAAGTCACAGGTTGTGGTGATCGAGGGTGAGGGGTAAGGGGTGGGATGGTGAAATTATAGGAAAAGTTTCGTGACGTCACAGGTGTAATGTGTAAGAGAGAGAGAGAAAGAATGGAGTGGGGTAATAAAAGAATGAGTTGTCGTGTAGGGGATATCCAATCAGATTGCGTCCTATAAGTGACCACAATGGACACTATTATAATAATTTTAGTAGGTGGTAGTAGTCGAATATTGGAGCCAATGAGATGATGTCCTATATACAACAAGAATACAGGTTATTAGAGGAAGGTTTGAAAAGTGCGATAATGAATTCAGAATGGAAATTTGGGTGAAGGTATTATTGTGCTCCGTCCCAGCATCTGGGACTAGAATAGAGAGTGGTAAACAGATGGAGAGAGGTAGAGGGGGTAGTGAAGAAGAGAAGCATGAAATACGCGTCTGAATGACTAGCTGGCAAAACAAGGGAGAGCGAGTGATGCGGCAGTGAGTTAGAGGGGTAGAGGGAGAGAAGAATAGGAAAGGAACAAGCTTGCCAAGTATGCAAGTGTTTCCCTAAAATAAGAAATATGCAAAGAGCTGAGAAACTAGAAACTTAAAATATTCTACGAGTTAGAAAAAAAGAAAAATTCGTCCAATATTGAAATTTTTTATTTGAATTTAATTTAAAACATTTATAATTATTTAAAATAATTATGAAAAATACTTAATAAATTAATAAAATAATTTATATTAAAAAGAAAAAAAATTACCTACCTCAAGATTTTAACCCTCAACTTCTGAGTTGGCAGTCCGATGTGCTAGCCACCTGACCACTATGGCTGTGTAGAGACTTAATAGACAGATTTAGTGAGTAAAACTATTATTTTTTTTTAGTGTCTGAATTTTCTCAAAACTTATATTCTGAAATATTTTAAAATTTATTTCTTTTACGAAATATTAAACTATCTTAACTTAATTTGAGGTTAGGTGAAATAAAATACTGTATCTAAAGTTACGATATTTATTTGTCCTTTTTTAAAAAAAAAAATTACATTCTAACGTAACCAAACTATATGAACTAATTAATAACATAAGATAGGTTGAGTGACGAGAGAACTATAATTAATTATTGCTTTTAATTTTTCTTTTAAAAGACTTTCATCATCAAAGTTGACATTTTTTTTTTTTTTATTAATTAGTGAAAAGAAATTTTTTTTTTCTTTTAGCGATGTTTTTGGTGTATCGATGCCACCGTATTCAGCCACATCAGTACCAATTGGTGGTAATATTAAAACTGGATCAGATTTTTGCTGTAGTAACCATTTTTTCACTTTATAGGCATTGTTCACAGCACAAACAAAAGTTTTTTCTTTTTTAAATCTGTGATGTAGGCAGAATTCACTAGTTTGTTCAAGATTCTTGAAACCTGGACATGTAAATAATTACAAGTTAATAATCTGACGACTCATAATGTCTTGTAGTAGTTTTGCTTTTTCTTGCCCCCGGGTATAAATTTTTCCCGCTGTTCTTGCAACATTGCGGAAGTTCGCGTGTAAAAATTTAAGTGGCACGTCTTTTTTCGAACCATTCAATACCATGGAAGGAGCAAGTTAACCAGTTATTTTGTTGTTTCGCACCGGGTGATAATTCGGTAAATGGAAATGGTGGTGATGATATCCAATGACCAACAAAGTTATCATTTAATGCAACAACAGCCACTTCTTTCTCCATAAATTCTCCATTAGCACCACGAAAACCCTGGATATCAATAACGAAATCCATCACTTAACAATAATATTGTAATTTAATGCACAGGCATTGTCCACACTACTCCGCGGACAAGAAAGAAATGAACTTCTTTCTACTGGCTTATATACATTTTAATGAGTGATGCAATAGCTGATAAACTGATGTAATAGAGATAAGAGAAAATTTCCAAATTTAGAAATACCATATGTTACTCTAAGCACCAAAGTCAACAATAACCTGTCGCGACGAGTCTATTTCTAATACATTACACAGGGCAACACTGGTTTTGGTGCCGGAAATATCACAGCTGTTTTCAATGCAATTTTTCGCGCTGATTACGATTCCGTAAGCAAAAAGTTTGTATCAGCTCTGGTTTTCGAGAAAAACGAGGTCAAAATGTCAAAAAAACGTGTTTTTGGCAATATTTGGATACCGCTAGCAAAGGAACAAAAGGTGATAGAACCTTCCACTACAGCTTAAATTAAAGCTTAAACTTTTAACTACAACTCCTAAAAATTACAGAACTGCACCTTGCTCTGAAGGTCATTAGTAGTCACTTTGCTAACCATAAAATCGGAATTTATTAAAGTTTGAGACCCTGTACCGATGAAACAATAGGAGATAGAACATTCAACTAGGGCTTAAATTAAAGTCTGAACTTTCAACTACAATTCCTAAAAATTACATAACTGCACCTTGCTCTCAAGGTCATTGGTAGTCACTTTGTTAACCATAAAATCGCAATTTCTCAAAGTTTGAGACCCTGTACCGAGGAAACCATAGGAGATAGAACATTCAACTAAGGCTTAAGTAGAAGGCTAAACTTTTAACTACAACTCCTTAAAATTACAGAACTGCACCTTGCTCTTAATGTTATGGGTAGTGACTTTGTTAACCGAAAAATCTGAATTTGGCAATGTTTGACCCCCTGTCCCGATGAAACTATAGAAAATAGAACATTTCTCTAGAGCTTAAACTAAAGTTTGAACTTTCAACCAAAATTCCTAGAAATTAGATTTTTGCATCTTGCTTTCAAGGAAGATTGTCAGTTATTTTCTGAACAAAAAATCTGGTCCCGGCGAAGTTTATGATGCTGCATTAATGAAGTATAAAATATTCTTTTTGTTGTAAATTTAATTTTTTACTTGTTTTTTAATGCTCTAACAATTATATTTTTGACAATCTTACATGAATTTATTTTTATATGAACTTTTCATTTGCAGTTTTAAGAAGGCAAATTTAATAATATGCATTTGAATTTTGCCTTTCAAGTTTCGCGAATGATATTTTTGTAAAATTAATTTGTTGATTTATGTTTCAGTTTTACTTTGTAACTAATATATTTTACAAAATCAACAAACATAAGACTCAAATTGACCTTTAGAATTTAGTAAGTTTTTTTATATGGCACAGTTTTACATGTAAATAAAAATATTTTACACAATTAACTAATATAAGTTTCAAATTGTCTCATAAATTTTTTTTAACGTAAACGTATTTTTGGAATATATTTATTTGTTTAAGAATGTGTTTTAAATTTAACATGTGATTATTTTTAAAATATTTAAGAATTATTTGCAAAATTTTACTATTGTTTTAATACTAAATAAAACGGCTTTCTTAAGCAGTGTTTAAACAAACAAACTTTCGTTTACAACTTTTTCTTGAATGCTGTATTGTTGGACAGTCACGTTTGAGATTCCAGCAAAAATCTGCCATCATATGCTCATCCGATCGGCCCTGGTATCTTTGTTCCATAACCTTAAGGTCTTGATGGAATCTCTCCCCTTGTTCTTCACTTAAGTCGGCTATGTTTTGAGGAAACTCATTCAAATGACCGTGAAGGTAATGCATTTTAATGCTCATGTTGCATCCCAATTTATGGTAGCAGTTAATCATGTTTTTCACTAAATCTGCGTTACTACTTGAGTCATTGCTTCCCAGAAAGTTTTTAACTACTTGAACAAAAGATGTCCAAGCTAAAAGCTCAGTAGTATTCATTGCCTCGGTAAATTTTGAGTCATTAATGAGAGTTCTTATTTGAGGGCCATCGAAAATGCCGGCTTTTACTTTCTCTTTACTCAATGATGGAAATTTCCTGCCCAAATATTGGAAACAAGATCCATCTTTGTCTAATGCCTTTACAAATTGTTTTATCAATCCCAGCTTTATGTGCAATGGTGGAAAGATGATCTTGTCTCTTGAAACTAAAGGTTTATTAATCACATTTTTATCTCCTGGTAATAATGCTTTTCGTAATGGCCAATCGCTTTTTGTCCAATGCTCATTTTTAGCTCTGCTGTCCCATAGACACAAAAAGCAAGGATACTTTGTGTAACCGCTCTGCTGTCCTAGTAAAAAATTAACCATTTTTAAATCAACACAAATCAGCCACCCATGCGCGTCATATTTTATTTTCTCCAAAACAAGCGAGATATTCTGGTATTCTTCTTTCATGCTAGTCGAGTGAGCAATCGGAATAGAACCATGTTGATTTCCAATATGTAATAGAACACATTTTAAACTTCGTTTTGAACTATCTATAAAGAGATGCCATTCACTTGCCCGATATTCTAAAAGGCCCATATTTTTAATAAGGCCAGACACATCGTTACAGAATACTAAATTCTCATCTGATGAAAAAAAAGGAAGAAGTTCAATTTCTCTTTTACGATAAAATGTTACTTTTACTTTTGGAGAAAGCACATTTTTCTCTTTTAATCTTGATGCTAATAATTCTGCATTTTCTTTCGAAAGATTCAAATCCCTTACAAGATCACTAAGTTCGTTTTGACAAAAATTTTGTTGGCCAGATGATGTCTCGAAATATTCATCACCTTCGCAACTGTCCTCACTCTCATATTTCTCACTACATTGTTCATTTTCAACATTAAAAATTGCATCAGAATCAGGTAAGAATAGAGATAATGAGCGAATTTCATATTCTGAATGAGGCACAGGTCGTTTAGCAGAATCCAACTCTAGATATGCCCATTTTCTCTTGTTATTTCGATTAATCCCATTAATATTTACCTTACAAAAGTAACAATCATCGTGATGGTTTTTAGGCCCTTTCCAAATCATAGGGACCGCAAACTTCAATGACTTTCTTGTTCTCTGCATACATTGTCGTAAGTGCTCATTACACGTCTTACAGACAAAACTAGGAGCCCAAGGTTTACCCTGGAAAGAAATTATGTGTAAAACATCGTTACAACTTAAAAGCTCAATTAAGACTTAAAATTTTTTAAAAATATATACTATTCTTTGTGTATATATACCTACATTTTGAATCTCTAACTTAAAACAGGCTAAATATGCCGATTTAGTGAATTCTGTAATTTGTTTCTTGTTATTTTCTCCACTAAAAATGTACTCTCCACAAATATAAAAAAACGAGTCGGAAGAATTCAAACAACGTCTTCTTGCAGTTGTTATTCTTACGGATCAGATACAGTTTTGTACCAAGAATGCATCACAATTAATAAACAGCTAACAAGTTTTATTGTAGCTCTAATGGAATGTTTACTTACTTTTCGTTTTCGAATTTTGTAGTCAAAAGTACAAATTTTAATTTAAGCCCTAGTTGAATGTTGTATCTCCTATGGTTTCATCGGTACAGGGTCTCAAACTTTGACAAATGACGATTTTATAGTTAACAAAGTGACTACCAATGACCTTGAGAGCAAGGTGCAGTTATGTAATTTTTAGGAATTGTAGTTGAAAGTTCAGACTTTAATTTAAGCCCTAGTTGAATGTTCTACCTCCTATTGTTTCATCGGTACAGGGTCTCAAACTTTAATAAATTCCGATTTTATGGTTAGCAAAGTGACTACTAATGACCTTCAGAGCAAGGTGCAGTTCTGTAATTTTTAGGAGTTGTAGTTAAAAGTTTAAGCTTTAATTTAAGCTGTAGTGGAAGGTTCTATCACCTTTTGTTCCTTTGCTAGCGGTATCCAAATATTGCCAAAAACACGTTTTTTTGACATTTTGACCTCGTTTTTCTCGAAAACCAGAGCTGATGCAAACTTTTTACTTACGGATTAGTAATCAGCACAAAAATGTGCATTGAAAACAGCTTTGACATTTCCGGCACCAAATTTTTTTTCCCATTTTGTTGGCCTGTGTTATCATACTCTGCATATACAATGCAGTTTATAGTATTTTCCAATGGTTCCTCAAAACGAACTTCAATTCTCACACTACCGTTTTTCACAAGATTCCAATGTGAATAACAATTTGCAGATAGATCAGGCGTTAAATCGAAAGCAAAAAGACAAAATCCTTCACTGTAATCAGAACGATCAATGTCATTACCCTCATTCAGAAAATGTATTCCTGTACCAGTAAACAGACTTTGATAAGCCTCGACAAATAGTTTTTTTTTACTAAAATCAGGTTGTAGAGGTTTGGATGGTAGTTGCATACCATCAACATACAGTGAGAGAAAATTAATTTTATAATTTTTAAAATTAAATGGATTAAGTTTTGTGTTTCTATTAAAGGCTTTGTTATCAACAAATCCTATTATTACTCTTTTTGGTAGTTGACCAAGGATAACGTTATCAAGGGTGTCACCATGTATACCATTGTGTAATGTAAAAGATTTTACCTCTACTCGTGTGATTGGATACTTTGCCGTACCATGAGAAAGTGCTTTTGTATGTGCCAGTAAAATACCAGGGCTTATTTTTGCACGACGTACAAGAAGAGATGCTTCGGTAATGTGAATGTTACATCGGTTTGTTGGATCCATCAGGACAAAAGAATTTTTGTTACGCAGTAAACGAAGACGCATTTCCACTCCATTTAAAAGAAACTTATTTTGGTTAAATATGTCACAATGCAAATGACCAATCAAATCGATTGACCCATCATGAGATAAATATTTTCTTCGTTTTTCAAGACCTGTGTCAGTACTATCTATATCATCCATTTTCTCCGCAGTGTCTACAATCCACAGAGATGAGGTTAGGTGGCTATTTTTTGCTTGTGGGCCGTAATTAAGCAGGGTTTCCAGGTAAGCTCTGTGTGCATATGCATTGTTTTGTGGTGAGATAAGTTTTTGGTTAAAATATACATCAACCTGATTAAATAATGAGTGTAATAAATTATTTACAACACCAAATTTTTTTAGTGTGTCATTAGGTTACTCGGCAGTATTATTCCCTTTTAAATCAACACGTATGCTTAGCATAGTGTGCGCAAGATCTATGTATTCTTCTCCATGACCAGGTATAACAAATTCTATAGGGGAGTCGTCGCTTAACGAAGAAACTGGTTTATAGTGAATCCATTGTGAGGTCTCGATAGATGTTTGTGTAGGTGGTAGTGAGAATAGGTCAAGCTCTGTTTTCAAACATTCACAAGAGTGAAAATTTTCAATTTTTTACTTTTTGTGTTTTAGGCTTTTTTCCTTTTTTTCTTACTACCCGTTTCTTATTTTTTTTTGTAGTTTTTTTAATTTTTTTCTTTTTTAGAGGTTTTCTTTTTGTTGTTTTTTTTTATTTTTCTTAGTACTAGTCTTTTTCCTGCTTACTTTTCTTTTTCTTTTAACAGCTACTTTACGCTTCGTCTTTACCTCTCCGAGTACATTATTCAACTGAGCTCTCAATTTTTTTGTATTAATTTTATAACCAGAACCATTCATGAGATTTTCAATTTTATCAAAAGCTTTTCTTTTTAAATTTTCACGACTTTCATTAAAGCGTGTTTTTATTGCTTGTTTAAATGGTATATTACTCTCAACATCATCAAGCGTGTTAAGACCTGCATGCAATGCTTCTCTACCAACAACACGTGCTCCTCGTGTCAATACTGGTAATACACGACGAAAAAGCCCACCAAGAAAACTGCCAATTCCGTGTCCTCTCTGAAATGGAGATCCGACATAAATTTTTGATATTCCCCCCTTTCCAACCTGCGTGGTGTAATATTCGATATAATGAGACATTTTACTTAATCAATTTTTTTGAAATGTAGTGTCACTGTCAGAGTTCCAAACTCGAATGGTATGGGCAAGCCAACATGATCTCTTATATCAATTTCTATTGTGCGGAATTGTGTGCGAATAAGTGGAATATAATTCGGAGATGATAATTGAGTAACTTGTGTAGAAGCGAAAATATAATTTCGAGTATCAACAGGAATAATTCGTAAGAGAGGTGTCTGCACGTCACCTGTTATTCGAGGCTCGCATACGTCACAGTAGACAAACATCTTCTCCGGTAGTCCACGTGCCATGCTGACAGGGTGTTTAGCATAATAGGATTTCATCTCTTATATGTAAAAATGTGCGAGGAAATTGTATTTCTGTAAGTTCAATAGCCCATCGACCATTAAGTCTAATTTCATGAGGAAGTTGAGTAATAAAATGTGTAGTTGTGTTATGAGGGAAATATTTCATACTGCTATTACTAGGTAAGATTAAATAAAATTGATCTGATTCCATTATTGTACATCAATTTTATTTATTCGTTTATTTTTTCATTAAATCAGAAGCAGGTATCCACGAATTAAATTTACTAGGATATCCCTGCCACTTTACAAGTAATTGTTTTTTTGTACCTTTACCCTTGCTTCGAATTATTTTTTCAATAATGAATTCAGTATCTCTAAGAATATTTTCTCTCTTAACGACTGAAAGTTCTCGTTCATAGAAATGTCCTTCTATAACCTCCCCCGCCAAGTCATTCAGCTCATAGACAACAGGTGAGTGGTCTCTTTCTTTAAAAACACGCTTTATGACGAAAATTTCTTCCGTCCAACCTGCTTCATAACCTTTCTCAAACACACCTCTCTCTCTACTGATTCGTACATAATCGCCAGGTTTGTATTTAGCTTTTTTCTCACCGTGTAATAAATTTTTATCGTATTTTTTAACAATATTTAAATACGCTGCTCTTGCATTTTTTAAAGTCACTGCAGATGGACGCATTTTTGTAGCTGAATGTCGTGCATTATTATACGCATGTACAATTTGTTGTAAAACATCTATGTATCGATGTGTATTGAGATACGTAAAATATCTCCACATACGTTCTTTAAGTGTACGATTAAATCTTTCAACTATGGCTGCTTTATGGTTTGGATCGCGTACAGGGCGAAACCTTATTTCGTGTTTTAATAAACATTGTTGAAACTCTTTAGCTAAAAATTCTTTTCCTCTTTCACTTTGCACACATTGAGGAATTCTCTTTCTCTCGTTTTTATCAAGTATACGTTCAAATGCATTTTTCACCTCATTTCCAGATTTATTTTTCAATCGTTCTACCCATGCGTATTTACTCAACACGTCAATTACTACAAGTAAATATACATAATTATCGTTATAATCTTTCAAATTTTTTAAATCAACCAAGTCAACTTCCCAAAGATCATCAATATTTGTAATATTATAAAAAGCACGTTGAAATTTTCGACGTGTAGGGATATGTAAATTATACACATCTTGACTTTTTAACCAATCAATTACATTTTTTCTTGACACTTTACCACGCACTGCATTTACTAGTTTTTCAATTCCAGAAAAAGAAGCCTCATGTAATGGATTGTAATAAATTTCTTCTAAAATTTTCATGGTTTAAGTAAGAGAGAAAACCATTTACCTTTTTCTTCTTTTTTTAAATTTTGCCTGATACGATTTCGACTCCTACTCCTGTGTCGTTGTGAGCTGTGATTATTATTATTATTCTTATTGTCATTATCAGTTGAGGATGATGAATATTCATCTTCTGTTAAAAGCGGATGCTGTGGAACAGAATTTCGAGTTGTCACTTTCTGTAAATGAATATTTGAAGAACCTGTCATTACAGTGTTTTTCCAGTATTCCCCATTTGTCACAATTTCACGTGAAATACCGATCTCATGAAGGAAAGAGGCAAACTGATGTCTTCCCACAGGATTCACACTTTTTCTATATCTTAATGCATCGTTTATCAAGTCAACAATATTAGATTTTGCTAATTCTTTACCATCAATAAAAACAGTACCGCGTTCGTTCCATCTGAAACGGTTACGTAAATCGGGTTTACTAAGACGTTGTAATAGTGATGCTCCTTTGAGGTTAAAAGTTTTGGGTACAGTAGCAAGAATATCAGCAATATTAATTGAATCTTCAGTATTATCATTATCATTATTATCATCTATATTACTTTTATCAACTAATACCATTTTTCTTGCGTGTTCCATAACCTAAAATTTTGATATTCCTCATGCAAATAGGTTTGATAGAACACTACCAATAATTGGTGCAAGTAGTAATGGTAAAAACCCACTCCCTTTTTGTAAAATAAAATGTTTTTTCTTTTTCCAATTTCCCGATGGTTCTGCTAATTTTCGTAATTTTTTTCTGTGTTTTTTCAATTTTTGTATTTCAGACGATTTTAACGGTATATTTCCAGCTAGAATATTTAACGCACACTCACAAATGCACTTGATTAATTTATGATTGGCTAATGATAAAATTGCTCGTTTTTGACTAGTATCAATATGATATATTGCATTCAATGCGGCAGCGTTTTTCACGCCAATACACTTACATACACTCGACGCCATTACAATCTTACAACTGGTACCTGATCATTTGTATCAAGTCTTTTTATACTTTTTATTGGCAAATAAACGTAAGAAAAATCGTCTGAAGGAAATATATTGGTTCTGAAACGACAATTATCAGGTGTCGACTGTTTAAGGTCAAGAAAAAGATAACCATGCGGTTTTGAGGTTGCATCGTGATAAGCCTCTTGTAAAAAGCGTGGATTCTCAGGGTAAATTTGCCGAGCAAGATGTTGAAACTGTGCGCGATCCCTAGGATTTTTAAAGACAATAATATAATTTGCATTCAGCGAGATATCTCTTTGTCCATGACCCTGATGAAACAGATTTTGAGAGATAAAAACTACACTGAGATTTTTGTGGTGACTACCTTTAGTGAAGAGATCGACAATTGTATTATTTGACGATTCTCGCATAAGATCGTCAATAATTATTAATTTTGGACACTCATTATCACTCGAGTAATCAGCTGGTTGTGGTAATCCTTCTTTAAATTCTATTTTTTTACCATATTCAGAGTACCCATGTTGCCATTCTGAATAATAAAACAGTATACGAGTAAAATGTACATTACACATACTATGAATATTTTTTAAAAATTTTTTTACAAAAAATGTCTTTCCACAACCAGTTGGACCATAAATCATTGATGTAAACGGGTGTTTCCATCTCGTATCCATCTTTCTTACTAAGTAGATAATTAGTTTGATACTCCTTTTAAGAAATTATTTCTAAACAAAAGTAATTAACCTGGGTTGTACGCCGAATTCATGCTTATTTTCGGCGTCATGCGCATCTCGCCTTTTATCAGCTTGTCAAGGCGAGACCGCGACGCGCCGCGCCGCCCGCCGACGCCGACGCCCGCTGCTACGCTTACCTTTTTCCATCTTTTTCTTCTTCTTATTTTTTCCTTCCACACTTTGTTTTTAATTTAACGATTTATCAAAGTTTAAAGAAGTATTTCAGAATTATTGTTTTTGTTAAACATTGAAATGTTACAGTAGTGAGAGAAAATTAATAAGTTTAAATCAAAATAGTTCTAGATAGCATTTTTATTATTATTATTTTATTACTTTTGTATAGACTTTTAACTAGGTGAAAAGGTTTACAAGAAAAAACACACGACTCACATGTATATATTCGTTATATTGAATAATAATTTTATTTCATTTAAATTGTGTACAATAACATAAATTGTGTAAGGTTAAAATTGTTTATGATAATAATAATTTTACAATAACATATTATCTGAACAAAATGACGAAAAATAGTTTTTAAGAGTCATTCGCTTCTTTTTTTTTTGTTTTCTCGTAACTTCTGACCTATAGCTAGAGACAGAAACGATGTTTAAATACACGAAATTTTGCAAAACACAATTTCAAAGTAACGGTTTACAAACTCAAGTGGTAACTGTTCTTTAACTTTTTCTTTAAAAAATGGAAATTTTACATTCAATAACTGGGTTATAAATTCACTAGATGGTTTCACAATATTTTGCGAATCCAAATAAGAAGACATCTTACTAATAAAAATGTCTTTACACAGTTTAACGTCGTCAGCAATTCTTCGCAACTGTTTTACACGCTCGTCGATACATATAACCAACTTGGTTAACCCTTCAAATGTAGCCATTTGCATCACAATGTTGTTGGAAAAATGATACTCCTTCTTCCCATTCGTGATGTCCAGCAGTGAGTTTTCATCATAATCATCACCAGTAGATTTACCAATTAAAATTGCTCGTGTATTATACGAAGTGGTGAAAATTAATACACATCTGCCAATTCTAACAGCTTCTGGACGAGGATCACCACCACATGATGTATAAATACGTCTTCCATCTAGATATGCACAAATTATATCAAATTTTTGTTGTAGATCCAACTATTCTTCAAAATGTAACGAAATTCCACGAGATCGTTTATCGGTGAAATGAATGGCTGGTAAAAAATCTCCTCCATCTTGTATTTCAAGACCAACAGATATTTTTTTTGAACAAGAGTTATTCAAGTCATAACTCGTGACAAAAATCATAGGATGAAGTGGTAAAGGTTTAAATTTCTTTTGCGATCTCACACCACTATTGCAGTTGGATGTTGAAAATGCCATTTCTTCAGGATATTTACGTTTTTTTGCACTCCCGAATAATTTACACTTAGATCAACTGGTGCTTGTGTATCGTCACTATCAAAATCATATGTGGCAGCAGACACGATTTTTGAGAAAACACCCGCCATGGTGACTATAGAGATACAAATTTCAGAATAACATGAGTGTAAGATCATACCACTTCTTTTATAGATGTTGTGTGAAACAAGTTCGAGCATGTTATACTCATAACAGGTGTTAGATATACCAATTATCATAATCATAATAGAGAGAATTTGACTATCTGGTTATGATACGTTATCTTTAAAATCATGTTAATACAAGTTTAAACTCTTATTATTATTTTCAAAATTGAAATTGTTAATAAAACATATACTTTTAAATTCTTTAGAAAACAGCGTGTAATAATAAAAATATAGGATAAAAGAAAAATTTAACCTGAAAGTGCATTAAATACGTCTTGAGTAAACGCAAATTAAAATTTTTTATTATTATTATTATTATTTTTATTTATTTAATCAGGATGTTAAATTCTCTTATTTTATACTGACAATTTTTAACATTTTCAAAACTTTTTTTTTTCAGAAAAATATAAGATATAAACTGTATTCAGCAAGATATTAAACTCTAGTTTGAATATTGTAATTTCGTTAATAGAAAAGCGAATATTGTAGGAAACAGATCATTTAGGGTCTATGTAAATGAATAGGTAGCCTGTATTGTACACTAACAAACCCCTGTAGCGCAAGTCGCGACCAAGTGTAAACATCAACCGAATAAGATAAAAGTTCTGCCAGACAGACTTTCACTTTTGTCATCATAAAAATTTAAATAAGAGTATGTTTTTCAGAATATATGAAGGGTATGTTTTTACAATTTATGCAACACTTCTTTGGTAATAAAGAAACAGTTTTTAGCATATCCCACTCTTTTTCTGAGCAGTTTCTTGTAAATTTGAAAACGCCCATTTTTCTGCTGATTAAAAAGTCTTTTGGCTAGTCCAACCTTCTCCTATGGGGTGGTGGAAATATGAAAATTTATAAAACTGAAACTCAATGTGAGAAAAGCACAGTTTCCGTTGAGACATCGAGCTAGAACATCTCAAAAAAAATTAACTACACAAATTCGCTATGAATACCCAAAAAGTTTCCGAACAAACCGGCGCGATGAACGAAGCGATTTCCGAGTTTCGGAAATTCATCGATATTTTAGAGACGGGCTTAAACGCGGGTGATTTTTCCAAAGAAAAACTCCAACTTTTAACGTGTCAAACGTTAAATTTTATGAGCACGAAGGGATTAAATTCCGTGAAACCTTTGGTCGCAAATGACCAGTGGTTAAAAATGCACGTAGAGAGTTTAATAAATTCTCAAACAAAAATTGAAGAACAGTTTGGGAAAAGAAATGGCATTTCTGGTAAGTAAAACTTAAATAAAATTAATAAATACCTAATAAATAAAAATTGATATTTTATTAATGATTAATTTTATTTTTCAGTTATCACTCGTGTTCAAGATGAAGTAATTAATCAAGTTGAAGAAATGGTACCTTTACCATTACCAAGTACAACATTATCACCACCACCGCCACCGTCACCACAAACAACAACAACAACAACAACAACACCACTACCTCAGCAAATACCATTACCACCACCTGATTCGCAACACTCTTCACTTTCCTTATTTTCTACACCGGAATCCCCACCACTAGCAACTTCGACTCCTATACCATCAAGACTATCAATCCTAAGAAATATCTCACCTTTTGATTTAGTTGGAAGGTACAATATATGTACTCAACTTCCAGAATATTTCACCGATGAAGATGAGGGGGATACATTTGAGGATGAGAGGCAGCGCGAGTTGAGGTTGGAGGAAAGTGAAGAAGAGGAAGAGGTAGTTTTGGATAGAGTGTCAGTTGCAAGTGATAGTAATAGTAATGTGTACAGTGAAAGATCGTTTGACAGAAACAGTGACACGAACCCGATCGAAATTGTAGATCTGGTTAGTAGTGACAGTGAAAGTGGTAATTCGGCTGTCAATCGGACCCCGATTGACCTCTCACACTGGATTAGAGAGATAACCCGACCTCAAGATGGTGAACGCGAGTTTGTTAATGGTGATCTTGACCTTCTATCAAACAATGGTGAGTACATTTTTATTTGTAAAAAAAAAAAGAGTATAAATGACAGAGTAGACAAATTTTAATTTTTAATAATATTTAATTTATTACTAGTGTAATATAATTGTATTTTTTCATTATCGGATTTGAAATTTTAATATATATTTTTATAACATGATATTAATCCAATTAGTGTTTTATTAATTTTCGAAAAATTAACTCAAAATCTGAATTTATATTCATTTCTAAAAATTTTTTATTTAAGCTACTTATCATCATTTTAGTTTTGACAATACTTTTAATTCACATATAATTAAAAAGTTAACCTGATCAATACACACTCGGTAATAATAAATATAATAAAATTTTATCAATAAGAATTAAAATAATGAAAGAAAAAAAAGCTAAGAAATATTTTTTAATACTATTAGTATTTTTATAACGGTGTTAATCTGTATCTCTGTCTGTGTGTGTGTGTCTGTATATAGAAATCGTGACTGTCCAAAAAGGGTATGGAGTAGATGCGCAGAATGACGCAACACCTGGGTTATCTCGCGCAAGTGAAATTAATAATAGAGATGGTGATTTTAATGACTCGCCTAAATTTCAACTTATAGAAAAAACTAGTTGTTTCAATCAGAAATTTAAATTACGTGGTGACGATTATTTAATTAAATTCGCAAAATTCTCCTAATGCAGACCGCCAGGGAGAAGAAGATCGATGTCTTGTTCTGCACTGAACAGAACAGAAAGAACGATCTCGCTCCCTGGTTTCAGGATAAATCTGGAAGAGCAGCCATACAGATCTGCAATTCCGAGTTGCGGGCAGATAAGTTCCTGGAGACGAGCAGTGGATTCGTTTGGGTGGAAATGGCAGGCATACGTATGTATAGCTGTTATTTCTCACCCAACGATCAACTGTCAGCCTTCGAAGATCAGATTGATGACCTCGAAATCAGCCTTAGAGAATCCAGGTTGGATACCCTCATTACAGGTGACTTTAATGCTAAGTCACCAGAATGGGGTGAGACGAGGCTCGATAAAAGAGGAATCTTGGTCGGAGAAATGATCTCCAGGAACAACCTGATGGTTGCGAACCAGGGGAGATCTTAAACCTTCAGGAGAAACGGGCAGGGATCAATCATTGATCTCACGATCACATCGATCCCCCTGCATAAAAGTATGAAAAATTGGCGCGTCCTGGAGGATTATACTCACAGCGACCACCAGTATATCGAGTTTTCAGTTTCAAGAGGAAACACACTGAGGGCCAGGAACCACGGAGTTCTTCGTGAGAACGGCCCAAAGTGGAACATTAAGAAACTTAACAAGGAGAAGTTCGGCCGGTCCCTAGAAGAATCCCGCCTCATTGAGGAGCTGGGATGGGTGAAGAGGCCGAACACTCTGGACGGGGAGGTGCGGACGGTGAGAAATATAATTGTCACCGCATGCGACGCGTCTATGCCGCGTTGTAGAAGCACAACCCCAAGAAGAAGAAATGTATACTGGTGGTCAGAGGAATTGGCCTCTTTGCGAAAGGCATGCCTCAAAGCAAGAAGGAGATATGACCGTTCAAACGGAGATCCTCTGCTGAAGGAGGCATATACAGAGGCCAAGAGAATCCTCAGGAAGGAGATACGCGCTGCAAAAAGAAAGAGCTGAAAGAACCTAATCGGTGACGTCGAAAATGACCCATGGGGTCTGGCTTATAAAATCGTTACCAAGAAATTGTTATCGAGGCAAAAGACCCCGGTCTAGACAACCCCGATTGGGTCCGGCAAATTATAAAGGTCTTGTTTCCTCCAGCAAAACCATGGCCTAGGATGGACTGGAGTGACTGTCAAGTCGGTGAGGATCAACTCTTCACTCTTACAGAATTGCGAAATGCAGGCAGCAGGTTTAAGCCAGGCAAGGCGCCTGGAATCGATGGGATAAGCAACGAGATCCTTAAACAAGTGATCGTTGCTTCACCTCAGATTCTTTTAGAATGCTACAACAACTGCCTAAAGAGAGGAGAGTTTTTCCGCGACTGGAAAAGGCAGAGGCTGGTCCTCCTAAGGAAAGGAGACAAACCTCTAAATGAAGTCTCATCCTACAGGCCTATATGCCTGTTAGATACGATGGTTAAGCTTCTAGAGGACATGGTTCTGCAGAGAATGCAATCTCAATTGACCGGAGAGAATAGTCTGAAACCAATTTGGTTTCCGCAAAGGCCTGTCCACAGTAGACGCCATTCAGATGGCGGTGGACTTAGCCAGAGAAGGAAAAAACCAACTGGGACCAGGGAAGAAAAAGGGCTTCTGCGCGTTGGTAGCCATTGATATACGCAACGCGTTTAATACCGCGCGATGGAAAGATCTCATCAAGTCGATGAGAAACAAAGGAATACCGCCCTACCTGTTGCGGATAATGGATAATTATCTTAGCGACAGGTGGGTAATATACGAGGGTGACACCTGCACTCTGAAAGAGGAGATGCAGAGAGGTGCCCCCCAAGGCTCGAGGATAGGACCATTCGTATGGAATGTCTCGTATCACGACTTCTTGCGAATGGGTCTACCTAAAGGTAGACGACGCGTGGTTATACAGCCCCTGGTATTCAGATAGACGGATTCGAGGTCCAATGGAGGAATCATATCAAATATTTAGGTGTCGAACTCGACAAATTTTTGAATTTTAAACACCATATAGCCGTAGCATGTCGGAAGGCCGAACAGTGTTCGGCAAGTTTAGCTCGTCTAATGCCGAACATTGGTGGGCCTTCTGAAGCAAAGAGGAGACTGGTGGCGAGTGTTGCCCTTTCAAAGCTGCTATACGCAGCACCTGTATGGGCTCCTACCCTGCGAAATGACAGAAGTAAAACCATCTGTAAAAGGATACTGTCCGCGCAAAGAAGTGTTACTACACGTATCATTTCGGCCTATCGGACAGTACCGACGTGTGCTGCTCAGGTCCTTTCCAGCGTCCCGCCGGCAGATCTTTTGGCACAAGAAAGGGAGAAAGTTTTCCTCCTTTTCAAGAAGAGAAATTCTTCCGCATATACGGAAGATAATAGACCCAGCAAGGACCAAAGTCGCCGAGATGCGAGAAGCAGACTCGTCGACAGATGGCAAGAACGATGGAGCGGGGAGGAGACAGGCCGATGGACGTATCGGCTGATACCTACACTCGCCACCTGGATAAGTAGGAAGCACGGAGTGGTTTTCTACTATTTAACCCAAGCTCTCACAGGGCACGGGTGTTTTGGCTCCTATCTGGAGCGATTTAAAAAAGTCGATAGCTCGGAGTGTGTGTGCTGCAAGTTCCCAGTGGACGACCCAGAGCACACACTCTTTAGCTGTAAGCGTTGGGACGCGGAGAGGCAGGTTATGTTTACTGGTGTTAATCGCAAGGTTACACCAGAGAACATGATCCCGCTTATGAATCGCTCTCCCGAGGATTGGCGAACCATCGAGACCTTCATACATTATGTTATGAGGGTCAAAGATCTCGATGGTCGCCAAAGAATGGAGGTCCCGTAGAATAAGGGAGAAAGTCGCTTTGGCGACAGAGGAGGGGATATAAGACTACTCCCGATGGCGATACGCACGAAAAGTGCTAGCCGGGAGTGGTCTTAAGGTCCCCAAATAAGGGTGTGTTTTTAGCGGGTCGGCAGAACATCGCCACCCCCGCATAACCCTGTAGTACGGGCTACAGGGTACCTGGTAGCAGGTTTTCACATCCTACGAAAAAAAAAAAAAAAAAATTAACCCAATCGAATGGGTCGAATCTGCTTTGCGGGGAATTTTCAATTCTATTATTGTAAATTATGACCCCTCGGATTTTGTCGGTATTAAATTTAACTCTGATACTTTTACTAAATCGTGTGGGTTTCTTTTGATTCGAGAAGTTAGAGATTTTAATTTCGAGGATTTCTGGGGAAATTTTTTTTCAGTAGTCCAACGTGCCGAACAGTTTACTTTTGACGATAGCTTTAGGTTAAACGTTCAATGTATACAAAACATTAATGGTGGTGCGTGGAATGAGCTTTCTGAAAAAAATGTGAAAAAAGGTCCATATTAACTATAAAAAATAATGATTTTTCATGTCTTCCACGTGCTATTGTTTCTGGAATAATATACGCTGTACGTGGTAATATTCGCGAGGGCCCGGTACACCAAAAGTGGCTAGATGTAAGAAATGATACCCGGAAGCTTCAGACAAATTTGGCTGTCATGTTAATGAGAAACTCTAATGTAAATAATACTCATGGTGGTTGTGGTATTAATGAGTTAATTAAATTTTAACAATATTTGGTTCAAGAGAGTGTAGTTTTAAGAGTTTTTGACTCAAAAGAATTTTTCCGTGGGGGTGAGCCCGCTTTTGATGGAATTAAATATTTTATTGAAAGAGGGGAGAACCCGACATTTTCTGTTTATCTACTGCATAATAGTATTAATCGTCATTACGATACAATTTTAAGTTTAACGGGTGCTGCAGTGAGTAGAGGATTTTGCATTCCCTGTAACCAGAGTTACAGAAGAGAATGCGAACACAGATGTTCTCACAAATGTCACGCATGTTTTTCACAACCACCTTGCTTAAAGACTAATTGCGATCAAACGAGTAGGTGTAAATGTGATTCGTGTTTACGTCGATTTTTTAATGACGCATGTTTTAATCGACGTTTACACCCAGATTCCTATTCACTTAATAAATCTATATGTGCAACATTGCGAATTTGTAACTCGTGTTCAAGTTTGGTTAATCTTAAAGTAAACCTACCCAAGTGCCACACGCCGATCTTAATGAAACCTGTCACTATTTCTAAAGCGTAAAGAAAGATGAGGTTTGCAATTTATTAAAAATTCCCATAAAGGTTTTCAAGGTCAGGAACCGCCCTTCAAATATGAAAATTCAACCTTTTTGAGACTTGTGTCAAAATGCAAAATGAAGTTAATTAAATTGTACAAAAACCACTACTTGAGAGCTTTTGGAGTAACTGATTACAAAAATGATGTCAGTTATTCAAAATCCAAGATGGCGGATTCAACAGTGACGTAACTAGAAAGCTTGGGGCCCCTATGAAAAGTAGATTTTATGGGCCTTTTGGCACCTAACACGATTTTCGTTACTAAAAAACGAAAAAAAAGAAAAAAAAGAAAATGAATTCATCTGCCTTAACTTTGGGGGCCCCGATGAATCCAATTGGCCACATCCCCTATTGTTACGCCACTGGGATTCAATATAGGGGATAAAAATACGAAAATATTTAGCTACATTCTCAAAAATGAATACTCCGGGGTTTTTGAGGTCGATGATTACGAATGAGGTATTATTGTTTTAAAATTAAAAATGGCGGATTAAATATGGTAGACAGATATTCAGAAAATTGAGCTACAATCTCAAAAATGGCTACTCGGGTCATTTTGGGGCGCTGCTTACGAATCTAATGTGATTTATGAAAAATAAATAATGGATTAAAGCTGACTGATGTATCATACAATTTTGTTGTCTGCAATAAGCCTTAATATTTTTAGTTACCAGGATCAACCACGAGGAGGTTGCAGAACAAATTTGACCCCATTTTTTTTAACAGTTTTTTTAAATTTTTTTTTGTATTTTAAATTTTTTTCTTTATTTGTACTTTAAAAAAATATTTTTTGTAGCATTGAAAACCAACGAAGGTTATAAACCTGCTAAATCAAACGGTAAACCAATGAAGATGATAAGAAGTAGGGAATTTTTGATTTGTTATCAAAGCATGTAGATATCATGTAGCTCTTCATGAATGATTACTGTAGTTGTAGCAAAGGTGAGGTTTACTCTGAAATTCAATATCAAAAAAGTGGTCCATACACATGGATGTTGTGCGCCATGCACATTTAATAATAGCAGCGACACTGCAAAACTGGCATAAAACTTCATGATTTTGAAAGCAATACGACACTGGCGTGTCGCATCGAGGTGGTTTTTCTGATGTATAACCGCTTTTGTACCATGCATATTTAAACATGTTTACAAACCTAGGTGATGAAAATTGGTTATGAATCAAAGATTGCAACTTTAAGATATTGTTTCTCAAATGTAAGTTAATCTTAAAATCATGAAGCATTACTGTATCGGAAAATTGTTTCAAAAAGTTTTTCCATGGTCTGAATGTGTAAACATCGAGAGGTTGAATCATTCCAGTGGTACCAGCAGGAATAGTCTTAACTGTAATAATCTTACCATGCTTTTCAACAGAGTTCAAGTTTTTTTCCGTTTGTCCTGTCCACGAATCCAGGCACAGGAGATAACGTTCGCCAGCACATGTATTCGGTAGAAAAATGTCTTGAAACCATTGGGCTGCAAGTTTAGAACTTAATTTTCCGGACTGCGATGCAAATGTTACAATATTTTCAGCTTTGTAAATGGTTTTTTCAACAATAGGTCCAAAGCAACCGCCTTTTTCTTGCGTTACAATAAGTAAAGGAGATTTTAATAGCCCACTTGCAGTTATAATCGGTTGTATCGTATAACTGTGGGTTAACGAATTAATGCTTTGTGCTAGCGATTCAACTTTTAAAGTTCCTATAAATGCAAGTGTGCGACCTGCATGCATTTCAAGATTAAATCCCGATTGATCAGTGTTAAAAACATCATCTGATCCAATCTCTGAAATTGTCTTTTTTACATTTTCTACAAATTCATCTGCTTGCTTTTTTAGAATATCTTTATTTTTAATTTGAGTTTGAGTCACAAACTTATTTATTTTCCTTGAAACAATGCCATGCTTTAATTTAAAGTTATAGATCCATTTTTCTGAAGCTGTAAATAAGTTTTGAGACACACCAATATTATTTCGCTCTTGCAAAGCCCATCTTTTTAAATCCAAATCATGAGCAGCTATACCTTTTTCGCGTGCAATTTGAAATTCGTCAAGTACGTATTTAGAAATTCTTTGTAATTTTTCAAATCTATTACCATTTTGAGACACTTGTGATTCCTACCTATGCAGCTGTTTTCTTTCGTTCAATTTAATGAAACGATGTTTCACAGTATCAAATTTCATGTTTCCCTCTTTTCCTGATTTCCAAAACTCAACTGCTTTTTGTTTGTATTCCAAACTGACAGGTGTCACAAATTTTTTTACTCCCTTCACAACTTCATGCAAATCTTCTTCAGATTCTTCTACCACAAAATCTTCATCAACCAGCTGTGGATCAGGCACCACACTTTCTTCTTCAAAGTGCAAGGTGTGAAATGTTTCGATAAACAAATTATCTTCAATTGCATCTTTAATTACATTTTCCAAATGTGTCGCGAATTTTTTCTCTTCCTCATTAACAACTGAATCGATTTTATATCGAGGTTCATCGAAACTATTTTTCAACAAATTCAAAATATTGTTCGGATTCATTATCTCTTTGTACTTAAAATACTACATTTAAAACATCAATAATGTGTCAGAATTGTCAATTTCCGTGATTGTGCATGACCTTCATAAAAACAATAAATATAGTAAACACTTACATTTTCTGCTTAAAAAGAGTGTAAAAACCAGAAAAACAAAACACTTACCTCTCGCTACAGAACAAAAGACTGCCAATAACTCGAAAAGCAAAACACTTACCTTTTGTTGCAGAACAAAAGATTATAATAACCAGATAAACAAAACACTTACCATTTGCTACAAAACACAGGCTACACAGACTATTACTTCTACAGGTTATTGGCAGTCTTTTGTTCTGTAGCGAGAGGTAAGTGTTTTGTTTTTCTGGTTTTACACTCTTTTTAAGCAGAAAATGTAAGTGTTTACCATATTTATTTGTTTTTATGAAGGTCATGCACAATCACGGAAATTGACAATTCTGACACATTATTGATGTTTTAAATGTAGTATTTTAAGTACAAAGAGATAATGAATCCGAACAATATTTTGAATTTGTTGAAAAATAGTTTCGATGAACCTCGATATAAAATCGATTCAGTTGTTAATGAGGAAGAGAAAAAATTCGCGACACATTTGGAAAATGTAATTAAAGATGCAATTGAAGATAATTTGTTTATCGAAACATTTCACACCTTGCACTTTGAAGAAGAAAGTGCGGTGCCTGATCCACAGCTGGTTAATGAAGATTTTGTGGTAGAAGAATCTGAAGAAGATTTGCAGTTTTATAACTGCAAGTGGGCTATTAAAATCTCCTTTACTTATTGTAACGCAAGAAAAAGGCGGTTGCTTTGGACCTATTGTTGAAAAAACCATTTACAAAGCTGAAAATATTGTAACATTTGCATCGCAGTCCGGAAAATTAAGTTCTAAACTTGCAGCCCAATGGTTTCAAGACATTTTTCTACCGAATACATGTGCTGGCGAACGTTATCTCCTGTGCCTGGATTCGTGGACAGGACAAACGGAAAAAAACTTGAACTCTGTTGAAAAGCATGGTAAGATTATTACAGTTAAGACTATTCCTGCTGGTACCACTGGAATGATTCAACCTCTCGATGTTTACACATTCAGACCATGGAAAAACTTTTTGAAACAATTTTCCGATACAGTAATGCTTCATGATTTAAGATTAACTTACATTTGAGAAACAATATCTTAAAGTTGCAATCTTTGATTCATAACCAATTTTCATCACCTAGGTTTGTAAACATGTTTAAATATGCATGGTACAAAAGCGGTTATACATCAGAAAAACCACCTTGATGCGACACGCCAGTGTCGTATTGCTTTCAAAATCATGAAGTTTTATGCCAGTTTTGCAGTGTCGCTGCTATTATTAAATGTGCATGGTGCACAACATCCAAGTGTATGGACCACTTTTTTGATATTGAATTTCAGAGTAAACCTCACCTTTGCTACAACTACAGTAATCATTCATGAAGAGCTACATGATATCTACATGCTTTGATAACAAATCAAAAATTCCCTACTTCTTATCATCTTCATTGGTTTACCGTTTAATTCAGCAGGTTTATAACCTTCGTTGGTTTTCAATGCTACAAAAAATATTTTTTAAAAATACAAAAAAAGAAAAAAATTTAAAATACAAAAAAAAATTTTAAAAAACTGTTAAAAAAAATGGGGTAAAATTTGTTCTGCAACCTCCTCGTGGTTGATCCTGGTAACTAAAAATATTTAGGCTAATTGCAGACAACAAAATTGTATGATACATCAGTCAGCTTTAATCCATTATTTATTTTTCATAAATCACATTAGATTCGTAAGCAGCGTCCACCATTTTTAATTTTGAAACAATAATACCTCATTCGCAATCATCGACCTCAAAAACCCCCGAGTATTCATTTTTGAGAATGTAGCTAAATATTTTCGTATTTTCATCCCCCATATTGAATCCCAGTGGCGTAACAATAGGGGATGTGGCCAGTTGGATTCATCGGGGCCCAGAAAGTTGAGGCAGATAAATTCATTTTCTTTTTTTTCTTTTTTTTCGTTTTTTAGTAACGAAAATCGTGTTAGGTGCCGAAAGGCCCATAAAATCTACTTTTCATCGGGCCCCCAAGCTTTCTAGTTACGTCACTGTTGAATCCGCCATCTTGGATTTTGAATAACTGACATCATTTTTGTAATCAGTTACTCCAAAAGCTCTCAAGTAGTGGTTTTTGTACAATTTAATTAACTTCATTTTGCATTTTGACACAAGTCTCAAAAAGGTTGAATTTTCATATTTGAAGGGCGGTTCCTGACCTTGAAAACCTTTATGGTAATTTTTAATAAATTGCAAACCTCATCTTTCTTCACGCTTTAGAAATAGTGACAGGTTTCATTAAGATCGGCGTGTGGCACTTGGGTAGGTTTACTGTTAGTAAAACGAAAGAACATGTTTGTGGTCTTTCTTATTGTTAGGTTTGCAAATGTGATCGCGAATTTAATCACAATTGTTTTATGACGGTGGCAAAGGAGAGTGATTCAAATAAAATTAATTCCGATGGTACACATAAATTCCCTGTTATTTTTACATTTTATGACTTTGAAACTCAGCAAAATCAGACTGTAGAAGGGACCGAGTCTGTTAATGTACACAAACCAAACCTTTGCGTTGCTCAGCAGGTGTGCACCTTTTGTGTTGATAACCAAGACATCTCACAAGTGTGTCAGGAGTGTGGTATACGTGAATATATTTTCGACGGTAAAGACCCTGTACATGATTTTGTTGAGCTTGTTCTACGACCAGTTAAAAAATTTAAAAAAATTATTTGTATAGCACATAATGCTCGAGGATATGATTCTCAATTCATCCTTGCTTATCTTGCAAAGCATCATACTCTTAAAAGTAGTGATCCCATTCTTTTGCAAAACGGTACAAAAATTACTACGATGCAAGTAAATAAAACTATTTTTATCGATAGTTTGAATTACTTACATCTTCCCTTATCAGCGTTGCCATCTGCATTTGGTTTAAAAGAAGTGGGGGAAAAAAAGGGGGTATTTCCTCATTTGTTTAATATCCCTGAGAATAAAAATTATATTGGCAATTTACCTGATAAAAAATTCTATTTCCCTGATACAATGAGTGAAAAGGCACGAGTAGAATTTTTAAGATGGTATGCTGAAAAAAGTGCAGATCGTTCATATAAATTTAATCTCAGGGAGGAGTTAATTGATTATTGTAAAAACGATGTGGATATTTTACGATGTGCGTGTTTAGCATTTCGAAAAATATTCCTTGAGTATGGTAGTGTTTGCCCATTCACTGACGCCGTTACTATAGCCTCTGCTTGTAACAGATTTTTTAGATCACACTGTTTGCAAGAAAACAGTATTGCAATTATTCCGAAAGGGGGCTATAGATGGGCCAATAATCAATCTAAAATAGCAATCGAATGGCTTTTGTCTGTTGAGAAAAGGGATGGGATCACTATCACACACGCAGGAAGAAACAGAGAACACAGACTTATTGAAAATATCCTTGTCGATGGATATTATGAAAACGCAGCCAAAACAACTCGTCGTGTGTATCAATTTCACGGGTGCTATTGGCATGGATGTATTAAATGCTATACAATAAATAGGGATCAAAAACTAAATAACACAGACTTAACAATGGATGACAGGTATGCAAATACACTGTCTGCGTCAGATAAAATTCAAAATTGTGGTTATGAGCTTTCTCAAATGTGGGAATGTGAATTTAATCGTTTAAAAGAAAATGACGAGGAATTAAAAACGTTTTTAAAAAACCACCCTATTTTAAAAAAAAACAGAGTACTAAACCCACGCGACGCATTTTATGGTGGTCGAACTGGCAATACCAAGTCATTTTATAATGTAAAGAATGATGAAATAATTGAGTATAAGGATGTTTGTTCTTTATACCCTTTTATTTGCAAAACTGGAAAGTTCCCAGTAGGACACCCTGAAATTTATATTGGTGAAGATTGTCGAAAATTAACAGGTGATAATAATAATCTCACCAATGTCGAGGGTTTAATACTCTGTTCGATTTTACCTCCTCGTAATTTGTACCACCCTGTGCTACCTGTTCGCCAGCATGGCAAGCTCATGTTTACACTCTGTCGCTCATGCTGTGACTCTCTCGAGCAGGGTCAATGCACTCACGAAGACGAGGCACAGCGTGTGCTTGAGCGTACATGGGTCTCTGACGAGATAAAAGAAGCCGTAAAATTAGGCTATCGTATTGTTCAAATTTATGAAATTTGGCAATACAAAACCACTCAATACAACCCGGTTACCCGTGAAGGAGGTTTGTTTGTGTCTTATATAAATAAATTTCTGAAAATAAAACAAGAAGCGGATGGCTGGCCATTGTATTGTACAAATGAAACTTTAAAACAAGAATATTTAGCTCGTTATGAACAGGCAGAAGGAATACGATTAAATCCCGAAAACATTAAAAAAATTCCTGGACTGCGTTCAGTTGCAAAACTATGTCTCAACTCTTTCTGGGGTAAATTTGGACAGCGTGAGAATTTATCTCAGACATCAGTTGTACGAACACGCTCAAAGTTATTAGAAATGATAACTTGTCCGGATATTGAGATTAGCGATATCATACCCGTTAACGAACACTCGCTCTATGTTTGCTGGAAGTACAAAAACGAATCTTGTAATCCTCCACCCAACACAAATGTTGTAATAGCGGCCTACACTACTGCACAAGCCCGTTTAAAATTGTATAGCTATCTTTCTAAACTAGGTAAAAGAGTGTTATATTATGATACAGACTCGTGCATATACGTAAGTCGCAATACACCATTAGAGTACAAACTTCCAGTAGGTACACTTTTGGGCGATCTAACCGACGAAATTGAAAAAGATTATGGTGTTGGTAGTTATATTTCAACTTTCGTCTCTGGAGGTCCAAAATTTTACTGTTATAAAGTTAGAGTAGCTGACGGATCTGAACCCAGTGTTTGCAAGGCTAAGGGTATTACATTAAATTTCAAAAATTCAAAATTAATTAATTTCAACTCGATCCGCGACTTAGTGATTTTGAATGAAAACCCGATATCAGTTTCCTCAAGAGTGATTCGCACCACTCGATTACACGAGGTCGTAACACGTGATGAAACCAAAACATGTAGAGTCGTTAATATGAAACGACGCAGGGCAGATAATTATGATTCTCTGCCTTATGGTTATAAACGACTTCGTGTAGAGCGTTAATTTATTATCTAGTAATTTATTATTTATTAAAAATTATTTATTTTGTTATTAATGTTTATTTATTTGTTATTTTTTTTTTTACATAATGTTTATCTAACTAAAATCACCATCTCGCTTAGTATTCATCGCTACGAACTCAATAGTTCACTATACTCAAGGTATACTTATATTCTAAATAATAATAATAATAATAATAATAATAATAATATAAGAATAATTCTTCTATATATTTAATTTTTACTCTCTGTTTACAGAATGGCACACTTTACCCTCAAATGAACCACAATCCAATAATATAGACAACGAAGGCACGGGTCAAACGCTGAACAAAAGAAGAATAGAAGATCTGAGTAGCATTCATACTCGAAACTATGCTAATTTTAACGTGGGCCATGAGGAAGAAGCACAGAACCAAAATCTACGAGAGAGCGCATCTGTTATTACCTCTACTGCTACAACGGAAATTTATAACCCTGAAAATGAAAGAGAAACTCCGATGGATATTGAGGAAACTGTGTTTCTTCAACACAGCCATGAACGTATTAACATTTCTACCATGATGGACACTGGATGTGGACCGAGTTGACGTAGCATGTATCGCAGGTTCACCAGATATGGAATATAATTTTGATGCTGACACTGTAGCATTAGATGTAAATGGTTGTTGGCGTATTTATTAAAAAGTATTATTTTTATTGTATATTTGTAAATATTATTTCCCCAATGTAATTTCTTAAAAATTATTGCATGTGTGTGTGTGTGTGTGTGTGTGTGCGTTCAAATACATCTAAAGAACAAATAAATATTGTAACTTTAGATAAAGTAATTTATTTTACCTAACCTCACATTCAGTTAAGATAGTTAAATGTATAAAGATTAAAAGAATTTTAAAAAATTAAATGATTTAAACTCTATTTTCGTAAAAGAAATAAATTTTAAAATATTTCAGAATATAAGTTTTGAGAAAATTCAGACACTAAAAAAAAATAATAGTTTTACTCACTAAATCTGTCTATTAAGTCTCTACACAGCCATAGTGGTCAGGTGGCTAGCACATCGGACAGTCCCTGATGGGTAAGCATGGCGAACGGAACTGAGTTAGCGACGCGATAATCATAATTCCGATATCGATCTTTTTGTATATATTGTTAATACAATTATAGCAAAATCGGTAGCTCAAATCGTTCTCTATCAATAGTGTTATATACCAATCTCCTTTTTCGGAGATTTGGAAAGCTTTTTAAGTGATAAAGTGGCTTGAGTTCGTTGAGCACATGGTGAAACACGTGGTGAGGTGATAAGTGCAGCGAAAGAGCCGGTTCTACCGCAGTAGCAGCATTTTTATGCAAGAATCAAACCAAAAACCAACCCTAAGAGGATCCAAGAGAGTTCTCAACAACTCGGACAGCAACGAGATAGATGGAAATCCTATAAAGATCCATGCGACGACATCGAAAGCGACAGTGAAGCCGTTAATAAGAAATGGCGACTTCACGACTCAACAGAAACAAGTCCTTAACCAACTGAATGGAGATAGGAACGTTAAGCCGAAATTAACAAAAGAAAAAGCAGTTGGAAATCGGAGCATCCGAAACCAAGTTTTTAAGCAGAGGGGAAACGCAGCATTTCCAATAATTAAAAAAGACAAAAGGGAATCGGAAATTGCATCATCAAGCACCCATCCCCTGAGCCAAGCAGACACGAAAACGAACGAAGGCAAGTCGCCGATTACAAATGATGACTCAGTTACGATAACACCCGAAGTCAGGGACGAAAACACAAACAGTCAACAGACTATAATTGACAATCCTATAGCAATGGGAGAAAATAAATGGACCAACGCAATGATATATGCGAGCAATTTGACAATAAGGAACAAATATGAAGTTCTGAATCAGTTACAAGGGATGGAAACGCTCGATCAGATGATCGTAGAGGGAGAAGATAATCAGGACCACAATGCCATGAATCAATCAACGGAGATGGATGGAAGTCAACGTAGACAAAGTCCCAAGACAGCAAATAATAAAATAAAAGATAAAAGGAAAAATCATCAAGCAGCAGATCTAAAATCAACACCGAAGGGAGGTTTTAAGTCGAAGGAGCCACCGGTCTACATCTTCAACGACAGGGTGAGCAGATTAATTGAGACACTGAAAGGAAAATTAGATTTAAATAAAATTGTTATTAGGAATTTATCTAAAGCGAAAATAGCGCTAATTGTAGAAAATGTCGATATCTTTAGAAAAATATTGCCAATATCAAAAGAAAGCAATTTTGATTTTTACACGAGGACCCCCAAGTCCGAAAGAGTTTACTCATAAATATTGAAAGGAATAGCGTATGATTTTGAAGAAAATGATATATTGGATGAATTAAATGAATTAAATCTTGAAAATGTAAAAATTTTAAAAGTTAGAAAAATTACCATGAGTGAATTCTTTAGGTCAAAAAAAGAAGGGCATGCATTCCTAGTTCAAATTTCAAGCGATAGTCTATCAAATAATTTGACAAATGTGAATAGATTGGCAAATCAAATAATAAGGTGGGAAAGAATAAGAAGGGAAGTGGGGATTCAATGCTTTAGATGTCAGAGAATAGGTCACGTGGCAAAATATTGTCATCGTGGTTATAGATGCTTCAAATGCGAGCAAAGCCACGGACCGAATGAATGTAAAGTCGAAAAGCAAAACTCTGAGGACAGAGAAAATTTATATTGCGTTAACTGCCAATCAAAGGGTCACCCGGCGTCTTACATGGACTGCCCCAGAGTACTAGAACTGAAAGAAAAAATGCAAAATAGAATAGAATTAAATAGAATTAAAAGACTAGAAAAATTACAAAAAATAAATAAATTTATAAATCCGTTAATTTCGTACTCAAATATATTATCAGATAAAAAGCAAATAGCTAATTCGGAAACTGGAGCAGCCCAGGTGAAGCAGGTTGACACCAATGCGGAAACTGCCTTTAATGGTTTAAAGAAAATGTTCTCTGAATTTAAAGAAAATGTGATGACCTTCTTGACAAAACAAATGAGTCAAATAAATGAGCAAATAAAAGCTAATTCTGAAAAAATAAATTTTATTATGTCCTTAGTTGATAGCAATGATGAACCGTAACAACGTCAAAACAAATAAAAAAAAATGTAATGAACCAATAAGTGTAATGAATTTAAATATTTTAGCAATAAATGTTAATTCTCTAGTGACAAATGTAAGAAGATTTAATCTTAAAGTCTTGCTAGAAAAATCAAAACCAGACTTGGCTTTGATATCGGAGACCAAGCTGGGCGCGAGACACAGATTATCATTTGAAAATTATGTAGTAATCCGGGATAACAGAACAGGTAACGGTGGGGGAGGGGGAACCGCCATACTCCTAAAAGAACATATCAAATTCCAAAAAATTAATTTGAAATCAATTAATCTAATAAAAACAATAGAAACGTCAATAATCAAAATTAATATACAAAACGAGCAAAATTTATTTATTATTAGTGCTTACGCCCCGGGGCACACCAGATGTAATTTTTCAAACGATCTCACGATAATATTTAACGAACTAGAACTTCACAAAAGCAAAAATTGGTATATTATGGCAGGTGACCTGAACGCGAGACATTTAGATTGGGATGAAAATCAAGAAAACCCAAGAGGTATTTATCTTAAAAGATGGCTGAATGCAAATGACATCAAATATAAATTAAAATTTACACCACCGTGTGAACCAACCTATCCAAAAGCAGGGTCCTATATAGACGAGTGCTTGAGTGATAATAGAGTAGAGATAATCAACTTACGCGACGAAAAATTGGAGGTTTTTTCACACGATAGTGATTATAGGGGTATTAAAATAAATATAAAATTAAATGGGTTGAAAGAAATAATAATGGAAACCGCGATACCTCAACACTCGTTAAACTTTAAAAAAACAAATTGGTCGAAATTCTACACCGCTCTAGCTCAAAAGGAGGTCAAATTACCAAGCAATAGAAATTTATCTAATATCGAAATTGATAACAGAGTAGACGAACTCGATGAACTAATTAGGGACACACTTACAGACACCACCCCAACATACAAAAAAATTAACCTGCTAAACGAATATATCACACCGAAAGTTAAAAAACTGCACAAAACTAAAAGTTATTTATTGTCAAGAATACACCGATTAAAAAAATCGATAAATAGTAATAAAGAAGAAATCCGCTTGTTCGAGTACGCGTTATATAAAATTAAAGCCGAAATTAATAAAACATTTAATGAAAATATAAACAATTACTGGGGAAATAGAATTAAAAAAATAAAAATACACGATCATAATAATTTATTCCCTGAAATAAATAGAATCTTTAGAAATAAAACTGAAAATGAAATGCCAAATTTTAAAATTGATAGAAATAATAAGCAACTTCTCGAACAGGCGAAAATCAAAACGGATAACATGTTCGCGGATGAACAGGACAAATTTGTCATCACAGACCTGGTAAAAAAATTAGACTTGCTGGGAGCCCACTTCGCAGACATAAATAATACTAATAGAGACAGGGGCCGAATAGGAATAAATAATATCGTGAGATCGGCAGTAGAAAAATTTAAAGCGGAATTTGCTGAGGATGTTGAACGGAACAAGACAGTAGTAATATTTTCTGACGAAAATCCTTCGACTAATCCGAGGTTTGACATAGATAATGACTTTTTCTGTGAAATATCCTCAATAAAAAAGATATTAAAACATCACAATAATAAACTATCAGCTGGAGTGGACGGGATACCTAATATCGCGCTTAAAAAACTACCATTAAATATAATCAGAGAATACGTAATAATTTTTAATAACGCATTAAATAACTCATACTTCCCAACAAAATGGAAACTCGCGAGAGTGAAAGCACTAGGAAAAAAAGACAAAAACCCGGAACTACTTAATAGTTATCGCCCCATTAGTTTGCTCTCGAATATTGGTAAACTATTCGAAATAGTAATTAACAAATCTATAACTAAAACATGCGATGAGAAAAAAATCATTCCGAACGCGCAGTTTGGTTTCCGGTACAAGCACTCGACAATACATGCGATTTCGAAGCTCGTGGCGGACGTTTGCTGGGCTCTAAACGAAAAAAAATTTGTGGGCGCTTGCTTGATAGATTTAGAGAAGGCATTCGACTCTGTGTGGCTGGATGGCTTGTTTTATAAAATGCTAAAAAATGGATTTCCGATCTACTTAGTTAGAATGTTGTGGAATATGCTCCATCAGAGAAAATTAACCGTTTTCAATAACAATGTAAAGTCAAAGTTGACTTTTGAGCTTTTTGCGGGACTTCAGCAAGGAGCAGTTAACTCTCCAATCCTTTTTAATGTCTATATATATGAGGCTTTGAACATGGCGGGATCCAATAAAGAACCAAATAAAAAATACATATGTTTTGCCGATGATATAGTTAAGTATTCAATAGAGGAATCACCGCAGAAAGCTCGGGAGTCGCTGCAAAAGACTTTTGATAATATGCTGTATTACTTCGATACATGGAGACTAAAATGTAATCTTGATAAGTGCGAGACAATTTTGTTTAGGCCAGTGATAGAGAAAAAATATACGAAAATCTGGCGAGAGTTCAGACTGAAAGCGGTTGACAGCGATAACAGCGAAATCATGCTGGAGCATAAAAAAACTGTCAAATACCTAGGGGCTTATTTGGACGATAGACTGAAGTACGGAAATCAAGTTGAAATGTCAATAGAAAAAGCAAAAAGAGCTTTTTTTAATGCTAAAAATTTGTTTTATTCACAACAACTAAATGCGAAAGTTAAAGTTTTGTGTTATACACTACTGATAAGGCCAATTTTAACATATGCGTGCCAAATATGGTTCAATCTGTCGCCGACGCAAATGGAAGGGATAAGGGTTTTCGAGAGAGCTTGCTTGAGGGCGTGTCTGGGAATGTACAGGAGTCCGGAATCAGGCTACAAAAAGTTCTACTCAAATGATAAAATATATAATGAGGCTAATATTCCAAGGATAGATAATTTTATAATTAAATTGAATAGAGATCATTTCGCAAATGCAGCAAAAAATAAAGTTAATCCATATATCTCGGAACAATTCTTTCATAGTGATAGCGAATTCAAAGAAACGATGGAATCGGGTTATATTCCTCCTCACGCGTTTCCATATCTTGATAAATACGGCTATATTCAAAATAGAGAAAATTTACCGATACTGTATCATGTGCACAGACATGCTCTCAAGAAGTCGATCAAGTTTAACAGCGATGATTGGTACGAAAACAACCAGACGGTAGCGAGATTTTCCACAGCCATGCCACAAAGAGATAGAAACTGTAAAAAAAGATTCAACAAAAAACGTTATTGGTGGCTATCAGATAAGAGTATAATTGAAGACTTAGAGTCATTAAATAGTATAAATTATTAAACAAATCTAAAATTGTTGTTAGCTTTTTTGGCCGAATTTTATTTTTTAAGGCCTTTTTTTTACTGACCTAATGAATGTATGATTGTTGCAAATCTAGATATGCGAAAGAATAATGATATGGTTATTAAAGTAAATCCTCAAATAAAGAAATTGTACTACTTCGACGAGTGCCCCTCGAAATGGGCCGTTACGAAACTCTTTCGACTGTGATAATAGAGCGCTTTGTTAATTGTTTATTATGCGCCAATGTATAACAAATGTAAATGAACTGATTAATAAACATGTTATAAAAAAAAAACTAGCACATCGGACTGTCAACTCAGAAGTCGAGGGTTCGAATCTTGAGGTAGGTAATTTTTTTTTTTTTTAATATAAATTATTTTATTAATTTATTGAGTATTTTTCCTAATTATTTTAAATAATTATAAATGTTTTAAATTAAATTCAAATATAAAATTTCAATATTGGACGAATTTTAGTTTTTTCCAACTCGTAGAATATTTCAAGTTTGTAGTTTCTCAGCTCTTTGCATATTTCTTATTTTAGGGAAACACTTGCATACCTGGCAAGCTTGTTCCTTTCCTATTCTTCTCTCCCCCTACCCCTCTAACTCACTGCCGCATCACTCGCTCTCCCTTGTTTTGCCAGCTAGTCATTCAGACGCGTATTTCATGCTTCTCTTCTTCACTACCCCCTCTACCTCTCTCCATCTGTTTACCACTCTCTATTCTAGTCCCAGATGCTGGGACCGAGCACAACAATACCTTCACCCAAATTTCCATTCTGAATTCATTATCGCACTTTTCAAACCTTCCTCTAATAACCTGTATTCTTGTTGTATATAGGACATCATCTCATTGGCTCCAATATTCGACTACTACCACCCACTAAAATTATTATAATAGTGTCCATTTTGGTCACTTATAGGACGCAATCTGATTGGATATCCCCTACACGACAACTCATTCTTTCATTACCCCACTCCATTCTTTCTCTCTCTCTCTTACACATTACACCTGTGACGTCACGAAACTTTTCCTATAATTTCACCATCCCACCCCTTACCCCTCACCCTCGATCACCTCAACCTGTGACGTCACAAATGTCTGGCTATAACTATCGCCATCTCTCTTTTCACACTAACCCCCTCTCTCTCTCCCACTCTTACACACTACAACCTGTGACGTCACAAAAATCATCCCATAATTCCACTATCCCCTTCCCTTACCCCCCCACCCTGTGACGTCACGAATGTCTGGCTATAAAATACCCGCCCCCTTCCCCCGCACCTCCCCTCTGTCTCTCTCACTCCCTTTACCCCCACTATCTCTTTCTCTCTCACTCTGGCGCCAGTGACGTCACTCTGTGACGTCACGAATGTCTGGCCATAATGGGCCCTTACTACTGCGGATAAACAAATGCTCTTCTTTCTCCGATTATACATCCGAATGGCTTGAGGTTTGAAAGTATTTATTTATACTCAAAGTCATTACAACAACCTAAATATATTAATTCAAATTTTCCCAGAATTTTTGATGTAGAACTAAATTTGCCAATCATAAGTAAGCTCTTGCACAATTCGTGCCTTCAAGAAACCTACTATATCGACTTTTAGTTCGAAAATTCAGGAAGATTTTTCGATATTTAAATCACATTGAAAGCGAAAATTCAAATGAATTTTTCACTATTTTCAAGAATTAATTATTTAAACTAAGAAATTCTGTGAAAAAATATCGGACATTTAGCTCCACCGGGATTCGAACTCGGGTCTTTCAATTGGCGCTTGAATGATCTAACCACTAAGCTACAGAGGTTCATGTCAGATACAATTTCACAGATTTGTCGCCTCATTCGGCCATGATATATATAAACACATATATATTTTAGAGAATTTTTAATTTTAGTAATTCAAATTTTCCCAGAATTTTTTATGTAGAACTAAATTCGCCAATCATAAGTACTATTTTTAGCTGTGGGATTCACTTCTGTTAGCTTCCACAGCTCGCTTTTAGCTGTCTTAGCTAGTATTCAGCTGTGGTGACTAAATAATTGACTGCTAAATTTGGTTAGCAGCAGCGGCTAACTCATTTTTTTCCGTGTATTTTCTATAAATTGTGAGAGAACTTTATTTTATATGTGTCTTCTATCTGGTTACAATTTCAGAACCCCTTGCGATGCTTAAAATTACATTTATATTACACAGTAAAAAAAATTTATTTAATATTTAACACTGCTGCTGAGATCTTGAAAATTAACATTGAATTCTTACTGAAAAAATGCATTTTTTCAAAAATTTGTTTTAAAAAATTCTATAAAAGTTGATATTCTATTATTCAATCAGCAAATTGTGAATCTCTTCAAAATTGTCCAAAAAATATAAATCGATGCTTCATATATTAATAAATTATTGTAATTATTTTTAATAACATCCCAAACCCCTCCCCCTTAAAACTTCACATTTTTGTAAACTGAATTATGTTTTTCTTTTTACAATGGGTTAGAGCATATAAGGTTGGATGGGTCATTTAATTAAAAGACACCGAAATATAATTTAAAAGAAAAGCATTCTTTATTTAATCTGCACTTGGAAGATGCATTGGTTTTAGATCTTTACTCTAATGAGGCTTTGCGAAGATTGACTCGTAGTCAAAAGGACCTATTACATCATACACATATGAGCTTATTCGGAATTTCTTTGTGCCTACTTTTGTTTATAATATAAAGATAAGTGGCCGCCGGTCCGACGCTTTTAAACCTAAACTGGAACTTACTAAGAACTAATAAACTAAATAAAAGATAATTTTTGATTAACATTATATTCTAAGAAACCAACACGCCTCCTCAAAAATTAATCTTATTAACAGAGCATTATCTTTAAATTTAAATTTAACTGTAAGTTTACGCAGACAATTTAAGTATCATAATTATAAGTAATAAAAATGCATCCTCCTCGTGTCACTAGGACTATCATAACATGTGGTCCAACATTCGTTGCATGGGATGAGGGAAACCCAGAAAACCTATCCGACCACTTCTGTGGCTGACAGGCAGAATAACAAAACTGCATTTTCATAGTTTTGAGAAAAACCTGTTTTTGTTTATTTTCTTGGTTTTGTAAAATCGAAAAATCAACCAATATTTTTGGTGTTTGGCATTGTATCCTATTTTCTAGTGTAGTTTTTACATCTGTTTATCAATTTTAATAAAATATAAACGCTTTAAAAAAGAATATCAATTCTTTTTTTCGATTTGAATGCAGTTATGCTGTTGTGTTATTAATTATTTTCTACGTAAATAAACATTTAAATCACTTTACTGTTATGAAACTTTAAAAAGCATTACTAAATTAACTCAAATCTGATGTTATCTCAAATTCGATAAAATGTTAGTTATGATGTTATGCCTTTCAGCCACAGACTTCAAATTATATGTTTACATATTTACACATATATACATGAATACATGATTTCAAATCTTGAGTTCAACTTTCAGTTACAGAACATTCATGTTCATTCTGAATTCTAAGAACTTCGGCCCTGGCAGCGGCTTCGTCAAGGCATCTGCTAGTTGTTGACCTGTCGGAATATATTGTAATTTAATGACATTTTTCTCAACTTGTTCCCTTGAAAAATGATATTTGATATCTATGTGTTTAGTTTTCTTGTGATTAGTTGGATTATTTGCTATACAAATACATCCATTATTATCTTCATAAATAATAATTGGTTCAGAAATATTTACGTTAATACTACTCGCTAAAGATTTCAACCATAAAGATTCCCGAACAGCTTCAAACAAAGCCATATATTCTGCTTCGGTAGATGAGGCAGCTACTGATAACTGTCTTCTTGTATTCCAACTAATCACACATTTTTCAAACAACATAAATAAATATCCAGTTGTACTTTTTCGATCATTTTCATTACTACCCCAATCTGAATCTACATAACCAACTAAAATATGGTTATAATTAGTTCTGGTATAAGTCAATTTAAGATCTTGAGAATCTTTCAAAAATCTTAAAACTCTTTGAAAACATTTCCAAAGTTCTTCATTGTTTTTATTCGTAAATCTACTCAATATATTTACTGCTGTACTTAAATCTGGTCTTGTACACACCATTACATACATCAGACAACCGATGAGATTTCGACAAGGCGCATCGTATTTCTCATCTGAATTTAAAGCTTTATAATTTAATTTATTTTCAAGAGGTGTGCTTGCCGGTTTACATTCGTGCATATTAAATTTATTTAATATTGTTTTAATGTATGCACTTTGATCTAAAGTTATTTTATCATTACTTCTTGTAATTTTTATTCCCAGAAAAAGATTTATTTCTTTCAAATCTACCATTGAAAACTGTTCCATTAAATAAACTTTAATATTTTTCATAGTTACAATACATGCTGTAATAATTACAAGATCATCAACATAAAGAATGATATAAATATTTTTAGAAATATTTCCTTTATCTAAAATAAAAAGACATGGATCTACTGCTGAACTTTTAAAACCTTTATCTTTTAAAGTTTTTTCAAAAATCTCAAACCAGCACCTTGCTGATTGTTTGAGTCCATAAATTGCTCTATTTAATTTACAAACTTCTTCATTGTTATTTTCAACACCGTCAGGTACTCTCATATAAATTTCGTCTTTTAATTTACCATTTAAAAATGCAGTCTTTACATCCATATGGTGAATTAACAAATTGAATTGATTTGCAAAAGCTATTAAAAATCTAAAACTTGATATTCTAGCAACCGGAGCACATGTTTCGTTATAACCAGTGAGATATTGCTGACTAAAACCTTTAGCTACCAAACGAGCTTTATGTTTTACAGGATTCCCAAATTCGTTATTTTTAATAGTAAATACCCATTTACAATCTACAACATTTTTATCATCGGGTCTTTTTACTAACGTCCACGTATTATTTAATTTTAAAGAATTAATTTCTTCTTTTATTGCTTGATTCTATTTATTTTTATCTTCTCTTCCCTCAATTTCATTATATGAGATAGGTATTTTACACATTAATGATTGAGCACACAACATTAAATCCTCAGAAATATTTTTCTCATTATAAGAAACAGGGGGAAGATCTTTTAACCTTTCACTTCTCCTAAGTTTAGAAACCACTTGTTCATTTTCTATACTTTTATTAGACCGAGAATCATTCGTGTGCAATTTAGAAATTTTATTAGGAATTTCTTCTGTATCAGTTTCCATTGACTTATTATCAGATTTATTATTAGATTTATTAAAAATTGGTAAATCTGACTCTAAGAAAGACTTATCAATTTTATCCTGGGATTTTTCTTGATAAATCCCTTCAAACTTAATAGTTGGTCGAGACTTCAAAAAATTAATTTCATCAACAATTACATCTCTAACAACCATAAATTTTTCTGATTCCACATCCCACACTTTATATCCATTTGGTTCATATCCGACCAGTATTCCTTTCCAAAATTTTTCATCAAATTTTGTTTTACTGATTTTATTATGAACATACACTGTTGATCCAAAAACTTTTAAATATTTAATTTGAGGCTTTTTGTCATGCCACAATTCATATGGTGTTTTGGTTACTTTTAGAGCTTTTGTGGGCGTGATATTTATTAAATATGTAGCAGTTAAAACTGCTTCTCCCCAGAAAACTTTATCTAAATTAGCACCACTAATCATAGATCTAGCTCTTTCTGTCACTGTTCGTACCATACGCTCAGCCACACCATTTAAATGTGGGGTTCGTGGAACTGTCAAATGATAACTGATACCTTTTTGCACACAATAATCCTTCATCTCATTAGACAAGTATTCTCTACCATTATCGCAATATAAATTGATTACTTTTAAATTAAAACGAGCTTCACTTTTAGCAACAAAATCCCGAAAAACTGAAAACACTTCAGATTTATAAGTTATTAAGTATGTTACGCAATAATGAGTAAATTGATCTATAAGTAAGACAAAATAATTTTTATTATTAACAGAAGGAGGAGTGATAGGTCCACCCACATCTGAGTGTACAATAAACAAAGGTTGTTTCACGTGGTTTTTATCTTTTTCTTTTCTAAAAGGTAACCGTGCTTGTTTATCGTTAATACAAGCTTCACATAAACTATCATCTGGAATTATTTCATTTATAAGTCCAATATCATTAATCATTTGTTTATTTTTCAATTCAATAAACTTATTTTTACCAATATGCCCAAGTCTTTTGTGCCACAAATCATAATCAATTTTCTTTTTATAATTTTCCTGCACTACTGAATTGACTGTATTTTTATTTATTTGAAAGTTAACAATAATTAAATTATTTAAAGCCTTACCTTCGATTACAGTCTTACTTTCTTTACTTATCTTAACACCTTCAGGATAAAAGGTAATTGTGAAACCAGCTTTCTGCATCTTTGAGACGGACAGTGAGTTGTGAGGAATTTCAGGACAATACAGGACATCCTCCAGTACTCCTTGAATACCATTCTCGCTGATCACATTTAAAGATCCCTTTTTTGTCGCATGAATAAAAGCATCTTGTTTAGCGACTGTAATTTTTATTGGCGAATGCAAATCCTTAAAGGCTCCAGTCAAATCCTTCCGATTGATCATGTGGTCTGTTGCACCAGAATCCAAAATAAAAGTAATTCCATTTTCTTCAGTTTCATATCGTTCACCTCCTGCTAAAAAGGCAAAACTTGATGTGCTTGGATTAATTGACACCAAATTACTTGATTGCATATTTTGAGCAGTTTTATTCTTCTCATTCACTTTATTTGTTTTATATTGCAGTCCTCTTTTATAATAAATGCAATTTGGTTTAATATGCCCTTTTCTTCCACACTGATGACACTTTACATTAAACACCTTTTTATTTGATTTGAATTTATGTTTTTGACCATTAAAAGAGTTCTTTTGTATTTTCGAGTTATTAGGGGGCTGTTTTTCAGTTGTTTGTACGGTAAGCACTTTTGCACTTGTATCAGCACTGTCACTTTTAATTTTAATCTCGTGGTCTAAAAGTCTAGTTTTTACAAACGCTAATGTCAAATTATCTTCTGACAATGTTTCTATCGCAGTTATCACACCATCATAAGTTGTAGGAAGAGTCAATAACAAATGTGAAACTTTATCAGTCTCATCTAATTTTCCACCTGCAGCTAACAAATCAGTGATTAAATCGTCAAACACTGTAAAATGTTTAATTAAACAAATATCACCTTGTAATTTCAATAACAACAATTTTTTACGAATAGAAAATTGAGTAGCAAGACTTTTTCGTTCATAAATTTTATCTAAATTGTTTAATATTTCTTTCGCAGTCGTATCTTCTTTAGCAAAGCCAAGAAAAGAATCTGACAAGTACTCGATAATAACACTTTTAGCAATGTCCTTTGCTTTTCTCCATTCATCAGTCACTTTTTCAGGAACTGCATTTTTCACCACAATAATTACACCAAGTTCTTTTAATAAAGAAAAAAGTCTAAATTTCCATACACTATACTTTTCCACATCAAATGGTTTAATGTTTCTTTTCATTTTCAGGTTCTCCATTTTTATTCACAAAATGTCACTTATCACTTAAACAATGTTCATGACTAATTTGTTCAATTAAAATAAAACGTAATCTGGTCCCATAACCTATAAGGTTGGATGGGTCATTTAATTAAAAGACACCGAAATATAATTTAAAAGAAAAGCATTCTTTATTTAATCTGCACTTGGAAGATGCATTGGTTTTAGATCTTTACTCTAATGAGGCTTTGCGAAGACTGACTCGTAGTCAAAAGGACCTATTACATCATACACATATGAGCTTATTCGGAATTTCTTTGTGCCTACTTTTGTTTATAATATAAAGATAAGTGGCCGCCGGTCCGACGCCTTTAAACCTAAACTGGAACTTACTAAGAACTAATAAACTAAATAAAAGATAATTTTTGATTAACATTATATTCTAAGAAACCAAAAGAGCAGTTATTCACAGAGGGCATTTTTTAATAAATAAAAGATTATTAATTAACATTGTAAAAATTATTTATATAAAATGACAGTACTGATTCTACAATAATCATCTTACGAGTAAAGTGAATGTTCAGTTGCCAAAATACGTCTCATTTTATTTAAAGAGTTTCAGAGAAAAATATTGATAAGAAATGTACGAATTTAATAATGTATGAGTGAAGAATGTGTATGCAAAAACACTAATGTTTTTCAAAAAATATTTTAAAATAATAATAGAAATACCTGCGTACAATGTAAGTGAAACGAAAACAGCGCAACGCGATTTCGGATTGCTCGTGGATGTGCCGCGCGGAGAGGTAGAGATACGCGCCTCCCGTCACAAAAACACAATAACTTAGCTTCTAATTGCGGGCCACGAAATTTTAAGAAAGGTATTTAATCGACACAAAATATCCTATGCAATGAAATTTGAACAAACCTTCTAGAACGTTGAGAACATTGTTAATTTTTCAATTAAACAATTAATTTTGCAATAACAATTGCTAAATATTAACAATTAAAATTTTTTTTATTTAAATTAAAACTACAATACTTGGCTTCCGTTTCCGGTACCGATGAGTAGTTGACGCGTTTTGTGAAGGGGAGATAGTTTTTTGAAAATCTGTTAATATTAAGTATAGGGTGGGTAGTGTAGTGATTGGTGAGTGTAAAATGAATGGTAAAAAGATTTGAGAAAGGAGGCAAAATTGTGAGGTTAGGAGAAAAGCGTGTTGAGTGAGAGTAAGAGAGCGAAAGAGTGACAAAGATAAAAGTAGTGCTTCTGGGTAGATAAGGTACGGTAGATAATTGGTAGATAATTGGTACGGTCCTGTAATCGAGTAGACGGCTCTTAAATGGGCTCCGCTATTTTGTTCTATTAATTAAGTTTTTTGAGACTTTTTTCGGATTTGTTGACTGTGGACGTGTTTTATAAGTACGTCTAGTGATATTGCAAATATTGTGCTTGTGTTTTTTCTCTTGGATTACTCTTTTCACCAAGTGTAATGTGCCAACCACGTGTTTCTCGAGCCATATTTTCATTTTGAACTTTATTTAAATTATGTAAGGTTTTTGGTGATTGTTCTTGAATTATCCACTTTACATTAATTTTTTCTGGTGACCTCTGTACTTTGGTTGCTCTATAATTTATTTAAGTGACTTTTCTCTTGTCCGTGTGACTTGTGAATCTGTGAGTTTACACATACACTTGGCAGATACTCTTGCCACTGACGAGGCACTTCGCGGAATTCGTCTCTTATCTACAATGACGGATACTACAGGGAACTTGAAGGGCCCAGCTCTACAGGTTGATATTATATGTTGTTTTTGCAAGAAGAAGGTGAATGATCCAGTTTTTTGTCCTGGATGTTCGTCACCGTACCATACAAGATGCGCTAAAAAAACAAAGATGATCCCTAATGTTGGTTATAGTCTTTGTTGTGGGTCAACTAGTTCCTCTCCAAATTCTCTTGAGCCTGACTCAAACGCTTCATTGTTAGTTAATCTTACTAAAGAAATTAAAACCCTGTGACTGCGGAGGGGAAGGTACAGTTTGTTGAGAAATGTCTTGGGGAAGTGAACCAACGGGATAGCAGCTCTGGAAAAAGGATCCTCGCTTTCGACAGATTCAACAGCAAAATTACTGAGTGAGTTTGAAGACAGACAAAATAGAAAATTTAATTTCTTAATTTTTGCATTAAAAGAACAAACAAACCTTAACTCAGATAAAGATTCCAAATCATCTGCAGACAAGGAATTCATTCTTTCAATTTTATCTAAAATCATGCCGTCCGAGACTTCGATTTATTTTGATAACATAATAACATCACGCTTGGGTGCTTTTTCGCAGGCCAGAACAAAACCAAGACCAGTCAAAGTCCGCTGTCCGACCATTGAGATGGTCTCAAAAATATTGTCGACGGTAAAAAGGGTCATGTCATCGGATGCTTATGTACAACTGAACCTGATAATTGTACCGGACAACACACCCACTCAACAACAGATGTATAAGAATCTAAAACGAGAACTGAACCAGAGAATCGCGGGAGGAGAACGCGACCTGAAAATCATGTACAAAAAAGGAAGTCCAGTGATTGTCCAAGTTCGCCAGCCGCTTGACTAGCACCATCCTTGAGTTGTCACCACTTCCAAGTGCAGAGTCCTGCTTGTCATCAAGTTTTGCAGCAATATTTAGTAGTTAATGCCGAGTACTCTGAAAGTGTCAACGCGTGTTTATATTTTGATGTTTATTATCAGAATGTTAGAAGTTTGCGTACCAAGTTGACAGATTTAAAAAAAACAATTCCGTCAGTTTTTGCTGATGTCATTGTTTTGTCTGAAACTTGGCTATCTAATAATATTATAAATTCTGAGTTGGGTTTCGACGATTATGTCATTTACAGATGTGATAGAAATCACCTAACAAGTGACCGCTCTCGGGAAGGAGGAGTATTGATAGCGGTTCACAAACGTTTTTTAAGCTTCCAGGTATTTTGTCCTATAGTTTCAATAGAAATTTTATTTGTTCAAGTTAATATTTTTAATAACAAACACATATTTTGCTCTACTTACATTTCGCCGAATTCAGAGATCGGTAAATATAAAGATTTTTGCTTGGGTGTTGAGGGGGTCTTGCAAAATTTAATGAATGTCCCTTTTCATTTTTTAGGTGATATAAACATTCCTTTTGTCAAATGGACTGATTCAGAATCAAATGTTTTTACCTGTATTGCGAAACCCTCCTCAACATAAACACAAACCGATATAGCGTCTGTGATTTCTGACTCAATGGGCTTTCTAAATCTTAAACAAATAAATCGCATCCTAAATGAACATGGGTCTCTTTTGGATATTGTTCTATCAAATTCAGTTAATTGTTATGTTTCTTTAGCTCCTGAATCTTTATTATCATGCGATAAATATCATCCTGCGCTTTGGTATGAATTTAATTTACCTAAGGAAACCATTATCGAAGAATCGTCAAATCATTTTTTTAATCTCGATTTTAAAAATGCTGATTATGCACTAATAAACTTGTTTCTGAGTTGTATTAATTGGGAATTTTTGTTCTTGACTCAGATGGAAGCTTTAAGCTCTAGAACTTTTAATAATGAGTGTCTAGACACTTTCGAAATTATAGATAGCATGATCACTATTTTTTACTCACAAGTTTATTTTGTTATTACAAGTTTTGTACGTCAGATATATTCTTTTAATTCTACTTTTCCGAAATGGTTTTCTCATGACGTAATAAAGCTTGTAAAGCAAAAAAAATTAGCGCATACTATTTATAAGCGCACAAGAGAGTTACCCGATTACGAGAATTTCTCTGTACTTCGAGCACAATGCAAACTAAAATCTGAGAATTGTTTTAATGAATATATATTGAAGACTGAACGTAGTATCGTTGAAAACCCAAAGTTCTTCTGGTCTTACATTAAAAAATCTAAACAAGGGTCCTCTTTGCCGAATTTAATGTTTTACGAAAACGAAAAATCAGAAACAAGCAAGGGTACTGCCGAATTATTTGCCCGTTATTTCGAATCCGTTTATAACAAATCTAGAAATGACCGAAGTGACTTCGTTTTTAGCGATATTATTGATTGAAATTTTTCCAACAAATCTGAATTAACTATATTGAGCAAACTGGTTAAGTTAAGTAAACATAAGGGAGCTGGGCTGGATGGTATTCCGCCATTTTTTCTCAAATCTTGTAGATACTCTTTGGTTGTTCCGTTGTGTATTATTTTTAATGCTTGCGTTAAATTCGGATACTTTCCAAGCTGTTGGAAAAACGGTATAATAGTTCCGATTTATAAGGATGGTGATCCCTCTAGTGTCATGAATTATAGACCTATCACTTTACTCAATTCTATTCTGAAGGTCTTTGAGGGAATTATTAATGATAGATTGTATGATGCCTTTAAGAAATTCTTTATTGATGAGCAGCATGGTTTTAGACGTGGTCGTTCAGTTGAAACAAATCTTTGCATATATGCACAGTTTATAGCTAATAATTTAGAGAAGGGTTGCCAGGTTGACTCTATATATACTGACTTCTCTAAAGCTTTTGATAAAGTGGATCACAGTATATTATTGAGTAAATTAAAAGCTTACGGTGTTAGTCGGAGTGCCTTATCATGGTTTACTCAGTACTTAACTGATAGAAAACAATATGTTAGATGCAATGGGCATCTATCAAACATGATAATAGCTACTTCTGGGGTCCCTCAGGGTTCCCATCTTGGTCCCCTTCTTTTCATGATTTTCATGAATGACATTAAGAATCATATTATAAATAGTAAATTTCTTTGCTATGCAGATGATTTAAAATTGTTTAAAAGAATTGCGTCTTTACCAGATGCCGCTGAACTGCAGGGTGACCTTGAAAGGGTGTTGTTGTGGTCCAAATTAAATAATTTGCTAATTAATATTAAGAAGTGTTCAGCAATTACATTTACAAAAAAAAATAAGAACTTTAAATTTTTCTATAATCTTGAATCTAAAATATTACCAAGAGTTTATACTGTGCGAGATTTGGGTGTTTTGTTTGATTCTGCTTTAACATACTGTGACCACTTATCATTTATAATAAATAAATCTTTGAGAGTTTTGGGCATGGTAATCAGAGCTTCTCGTGACTTTCACAACCCACAAGTTTTTAAAGTTCTTTATTTTTCATTAATCAGACCACATCTGGAATTACGAAAGTCATAAAATTAGAATCGAAAGAGTTCTGAAATTTCATCTTACATTACTTTATCGGACTCTGTGATTCTTACCAGAGGGCTCACTATCTTTAAAGTTCCATTTCATCGAACAAATTATGGCGAAAATTGTCCAGTATCGCGTATGTGTAGGGAGGCCAACAAGCACCAGAGAGTTGACTTTTTTAATGAATCTTTCTCGCTTTTTAAAAGTCAATTACGCAATTCTCTGCAAGATGTTTTTTGACCTCCTTCCACGGAATTGCTGCTGGTTTTATTATGTTCAGGCCGTTTTTGAAATTTCTAGCCTAAATTTTTGTTGTTTATATTTTAAATGTATTAAAGGGGTTTTCCCCGTTTATTATGAATAAATAAATAAATAAACTTGACAATGTCGAATAAAGAGGAAAGCAATGACGCAAGTAGTAAAGGCGGGAATGAGTCTAAGGCGCGAAAATTTGAAAAGGGATTGGACAGGAAAAATTTTGAATGCAAGGATTGTCAAGTTTTACTAAGTCTAATCAAAAGAACAATGAAGGAAAATGATAAGCAGTTTGATGAAGCATGGGATGAAATGGAGGAAATTAGGAAACTGAAGAAAAAGAGGTTTAAGCAAATTGAGGGATTACGAAAGGCAATGAAAGCAATTTTAGAAAGGGTTGAACAGCGGGAGGCAAGTTGGGATAGGGAGACAGAAAATAAATGGAAGAGAATGGAGGAGTTAGAGAAAGATATAATAGAGAGTGAGGAGAGTAGGAAGAGAGAGTTCGTAGAAAGGGAGAGGTTAACATCAAAGGAAGGAGTAGAAGAAAGGGTGGGGAGTAGAGAAAAAGCAGATGACGATCTAAGAATCAAAATGGGGGAATTATCGATGAGAGTAGTAGTTATGGAGAAAGAGAAAAGAAAAAGAAATATTGTTAGTAAAGGTATGAAACTAGAGTGGAGAAAAGGCAAAGAGGAGGTAGAAAAACTTTTGTCAAGAATAGGAGCTAAAGTTAGGATGAAGAACGTTAAGTAAGTAAGAGGAGAGGATGTGGAAAAACCGAAATTGTGGATTGTGGAATTAGAAGATGAGAATGCTAGGATGGAAGTAATGAAATTAAAATGTAGGTTGAAAGGAAGTGTAGAGAGAGTAGATATTGCTAGAACATGGAGAGAGAAAGAAGTATAAAATGGCTGCTAGAACAAAAAGCGTGGGTGGAAAGAAGAAACGGAAGGGTAGTGAAAGTGGACAGAGAAAGTGTTTGGGTGGATGGAGTGAAATGGATGGTGAAAGAGGATACAGAAGGGGTTATCAAAGTGGAATTGGAAATAGGTTAGGAGAGGAAGGGAGAAGGTAAAAAGAGCAAGAAAAAGGAAGAAAGTGTGTTAGTGGATGAATGGAGATGTTTGTAGGATCGGATGAGAAATGTATGGAGAGAAATGAGTGAATGGTTAGGATTAGAGTGTGTGATATGACTCATAAAGGAAAGAGTAAAAATAGAGTTTTATAAAAGGGTGGGCGATGAGGTGGATAAACCCTGAAAGGGTAAAAGGAACAGGAAATGGAAGCCCAGGCACTTAGTTAGGTAACATATTATAGAAGCGACGATTAGGTTAAGTTGATTATGTATTTAAAGTTAATTTTAAGGAAGGATAAATGTAAGCGTTGTTGTACTTAATTTGTATTTGAATGTAAAGGGAGCGGAGGCCCTCCAACCCGTAAGGGATGAGTAAATAAATTATATAAAACTACAATACTTACTACATACTCATACTAAATTGCATTAAAATCCGATCATTATATCCTGAGATATTAATTTTTCAATTAAGCACTATAAAAAACTTCAATTGTTTATAACTAACGTAAATTTAATTTTTTCGCAAAACCCTTTGGACCATTTAATAATTTCATAATAACGTTTAGATTTTTCATAAAGTCAAATAAATACAATAAATTTGAAAATTGGATGTTACACTTCAGAAATTTTGACACAAATGTTAAAATGAACTTTTGGAAATATTAAAGTTAACTTTTGGAAAAGTTAAAGTTAACTTTTTGAACAGTTAAAGTTAACTTTTTCAAGTTAACTTTCATTAAGGTTAAATAAAATTAACATTAACTTTTCGAAAAGTTAAAGTTAACTTTTGGGAAAGTTAAAGTTAACTTTTGGGAAAGTTAAAGTTAACTTTTGGGAAAGTTAAAGTTAACAATCGAAAAAAGTTATATGAAGCAAATATGTAATGATTTAATTTTTTATTTAGTTATTACTTTTACGTTTATATTATACTTTAGAAAAATATTATTCTTTTAATAATTCAAAACTAGCGATGGTAATTTGCTCGCTAGCACTCGCTCAATTATATTTATTAATAAAGAAATTGCTTATCTAAGTTTGAATATTAAAAACTATCATGAACTTATCATTTATTTTATTGTGGTTATTTTTAAATCTTTTGAAAATTACATATAAAAATTATAATTTTGTTTTTAGAATGTTTTATTAATTAGTAATATTAATATTCTTAATATTAAAATAAATTGTTTAATCATTTTGTTTAAAACAAATAATATACTAAAATTATTTTTAATAAGGGAGTGTTATAATATAACGATGATTTATACAAAATTTTAAATAAATCAGTTTTATATTAATATTAAATCAGTGTCAAATTCATTCTTTCAAAGTATAATTTTATAAGTTTCGAAAACATATACTTATCATTTAAAGATATGGATAAATCTTTTGGTATTGCAATTGTGAACAATGTGCTTCGAAAAACCATGCTTCAAATATCAAAAGTACAGTTATAAATTAAAAAAATATTTGTTAAAATTAACAATACCTGCAGGTTACGTTCTATGTAATAGAACCTATCCGCACCTTTGACGAATTCGTCAGTTTTGACTTCGATATTTTAATTATAATTTTTTTAATTTTTTCATTAATAAATACTTTCAATAATTATCCCATTTAATTTTTAAAGGTTGATTATTTACTGTGATATGGTTAGTACGTTTGAAAACTTTCAATAAATTATATTTTTTTTACTCTAAAAAAAATTATATATTTTGTATTATTAAAGAAAATGAAACCAATCTTTTTTTTAGTATAAAAGAGCACCAATACGGGATCCAAGGAAGGTGTGTAATTGGTGCTCTTTTTTACTATAATAATGGAAGGACATAACTCTTCTAATTAATTTTTTTTTAATTAAGGCATAATTTTTTGTTTTGAAACATTGAAAGGAAATTATTGTTTTGTTTTGTGAAATCATTAAAAAAAAGTTAATAGTTCAAGTTTTATTTTTCATGTATATGTTGTATTGCATTGTAATGAAAACCTTAATTTTATAATTAATTCTCAATTGTTAATGAGTATTTTGCATTATTAATTTTAAATAACTAATAAATAATGTTATTATATATTATTAATATTAAAATTTCTATTATGTTGAATAATAATATGAGTGTATTCTTCAATTCTTCCAAAAAGTAAAAAAATTCTATTATACTTTAAAACAGTGATGCGTACGTAAATAGTCTAATTCACTATAGTTGGCACATATATAGTAAATCAGACTATTTACGTACGCATCCCTGCTTTAAAGTGTCTTTACAAATAATATAATTATAACGAAGTATTGGGGGATTTTTTAAGAATTAAAAGATTTTGTATATAACCTATTTGTAAAGACTTCCAACTGCGTAAATAGCCTAGTGGATACAGTGGGCGACTTTAGAAAGAGGGGTCGCAAGTTCAAGTCTTCTAGCGTAGGATTTTTCTGTTTCATATTTTAAAATAATTCACTTCAATCACCAATCTACAGGTAAATGACATGTTTAAAATAAGACCGAAAGAAGTTAAAGTATAAATTTTACTTTTCATTTAATCTTTAAAAAATTTTCAGGAACTAGTTAATTATTTACCTAAAATCTTTAGGTTTGAATTACTACGAAATTTGCTTCTTTGCCTCAAATTTAAGAATAAAGTTTATAAATATTTCAGAAGTTATTTTTTTTCGTGTAGTTGTGCATGCGCATTAGGTTTCTGTAAGCTTTGCAGATGCGCAATAGGTTCCAAAATAATTTACACATGCGCCGTTCATAAAATCTCTAAACAGAATGGATTTCTAACAATTTAAACGTAAACGGAAGCAAAAAAAAATGTAAACAAAAATGTCATATACTTTGCGTAAAACATATAATTTAAAAAAGTAAAATATACATAAGACATTTTGCACATGTAAACAAATAAAATTTTAATTTTCGTCGGACTTATTAAAAAAAAAGCTAACAACTACTAAGCTTAGTAAGGTCCCGACCTGCATTATTGAGCATGTATTATTATCACAGAGCATTACTGCGTATGTGTAATTGCCATAGAGCATTACTGCGTATGTGTAATTGCCATAGAGCATTACTGCGTATGTGTAATTGCCATAGAGCATTACTGCGCATATGCAATTGCCATAAACATCTAGTGCGCATGCGTCATGAACATAATGATCAAGTGCGCATAAGAATTAATGATATTGATTTACTGCGCATACAAATGGACCATTTTGCTCAAATGCGCATGCGTCACTATCATGACACACTACTACACTAAATTGTATAAGTGCTTACGTTATATTAATGTTAATAGTTCAAAAAGATTATAAGTAAATTGATTTTAAAAGTTGCTTATAAAAAAACGTACTGAACCAAGTGGAAGAGAAAGAACGACTAGACGACGAATTTCTGTTGACGACAAAGGTTTCGTTTTAATATAATAAAAGATTACTACGTAGAAATTCTCGACAATTTTAAAACCCTTTTTTCTAATTGAATAAGTGAATGTTTAAAAAAAAACTTTTTACACTACAATTAACATTAAATTTTCTAATAGTAGGGAAGAGTAGTCAGAGTTGAATATAAATTTGACTTTTCTCTATAACTTCTCCTGTAGGCCGAATTTTGCAATGTCTCTTATATTATTGGAAAGTTCTACTAAAATGCAATGTTTTTGCTGCACATTGCAAAAAATTTGGACCAAAAGTTTCGAAGTTATAGGCAATTATAAAAAAAAAAGGTAGTCAGTGTTGAACATGGTAGTCAGAGTTGGGTCACTGTAGAAAATCAATGAAATATGAAGATAAATGATTAAAAATGACAATATATTTGCCTTCGCATGATAGAATAACACTCAAATACATTTGTAAATGACAAAAGAAAACATGAAATTAAAATAAATCATATTTCCTCTTGTATCGCGAAATTGATCTGAAAGTGAAAAAGTATTACCAAAAATTTGAATTTTATTTCTTTCAAATAGAAATAAAGTTGTTGACACCTTTTTAAGTTGACAAATTCATTTTCATTGCAAAAATGCTTCAGAATTGCAAAATTTTGTGTGTACCAACCTTGACTCAAGCGTCGTTTAGCTTCATATCACACACACACCATGAACGCTTTATACAAACACCAAATTACGTTCCACATTTTCGTATAACATCTTAATGAACAATTTTAGTCAACTTAATTTGTCTTTGGCATATTTTTTCTACATTTAATTATCTAATTTTGAAACTACAATAACGTTTTTTGTTGAGCGTATAACACGGACTCGCTTAATACGTCTATATAGTTCGCACACTTCACTGCAATCCATGTAAAAAGTATGCTGGCATTGCTAACAAGTATTTACACACAACAACATATGGATCTACTGTGATAAAACAAAATAAACGCCATGATTCAAATCTGACCACTGTCCAACTCTGACTACTCTCCCCTACGTTGATTAATTTTAAACCCACCCCCCGCGTACCCCACGAAAAAGGTTTTCAAAAAGTATGAAAAGACCGGTGGGTTATCATAGATTTTATGTCAAGTATAGAAAGAAAATACTCCTTTAAATGTAAAAATTTTTTACTTTTTAATTAACATTATAATATTCTGATAGTATGTTGATAAATTTTAACACCTCCCCCCTTTAATTATATGAAAAATGTAAAGAACCAGCTTTCCAAAACATTTGAGTTTAATTTTTTTAGATTTTATAGGTGTTAGACGAAAAAAAAAAATTTATGTTTTACAAATTTTAAAATGTTTTTAAATTTAATTAAAATAATATAAAATTTCAGCAAAGTTTACAAATTTTACAAAATAAGTGGTTGGGGGGGTGGTTGATATAATTATCTGATATTATTAAAAAAAAAGTACCAACCACTAATCTTAGTTAGATCTCACACTGCATTACTGCGCATGTGTTATTGTCATAGAGCATTACTGCGCATGTGCAATTGCCATAAACATCTAGTGCGCATGCGTCATGAACATAATAATCAAGTGCGCATAAGAATTAAAGACACTGATTTACTGCGCTTACAAATGGACCATTTTGCTCAACTGCGCATGCGTCACTATCATGACACACTACGACACAAAATTGTATAAGGGCTTAAGATATATTAATGTTAATAGTTCAAGAAGATTATCAGTAAATTGATTTTAAAAGTTGCTTATAAAGAAAAGTAGTGAACCAAGAGGAAGGGAAAGAACGACTGAAGGACGAATTTTTGTTGATGACAAAGGTTTCGTTTTAATATAATAAAAGATTACTACGTAGAAATTCTCGAAAATTTTAAAACCCTTTTTTCTAATTGAATAAGTGAATGTTTTAAAAAAAAATTTTTACACTACAATTAAAATGAAATTTTATAATAGTACGTTGATTAATTTTTTACCAACCCCCCCCCCGCATACCCCACGAAAAAGGTTTTCAAAAAGCATGAAAAGACCGGTAAATTATCATAGATTTTATGTCAAGTTTAGCAAGAAAAGACGCCATTAAATATAAAAAATGTTTAATTTTTAATTGACTTGATAATATTCTGATAGTATGTTGATAAATTTTAACACGTCCCCCCTTTAATTATATGAAAAATGTAAAGAACCAGCTTTTTAAAACATTTGAGTTCAATTTTATTAGATTTTATAGTTGTTAGACGAAAAAAAATGTATGTTTTACAAATTTAAAAATGTTTTTAAATTTAATTAAAATAATATAAAATTTTGATTGATTTATTTATTTGTTTAAGGATTTCTCACAATCCATACAAAGGAGTTTGGTTTTACTAATTTTACTGTCGCCGGCATCCTATCATTCAACATATATAGCCAGGTTTTTTTTAACCTCTTCATCCTCATGGTTTACAAAATATTTTTTTCTAATTTCGGATAAAGCTTTACAATTTACAATAAGGTGATATTCTTCAAAAATTGGCCTCTGCTCGTCGCATTTACAATTTTGTTCTTTAGTAAGCCTGTAACATTTATCCTTTATTATTATCCTAGATTGAAATGTGTTTAATACCCTTATCTGCGCAAATATTTTAATTATCGGTAAGGGTATCCTTGCTTGTGTATAAGGTTGAGGACCATCATAGAGCGTTAGGTGTGTATATAATTTGAGAGATGAAGAGGTCTGAAGGCCGTTTATATCTTTTTCGACTAAGTAGTTTTCAAACTTTTTTAATATTTTACCCTTTGAACTTTTTAAAATATTAATTGATAGGGCATTCCAGATCTCTTCAGCTCCTATAGGTTTAAAAATATTTTCTGAACTTGAGAAGCCCAGTTAAATTTCTCTTCATTATTTTTACAATCCGCTGAATACCTTAATCTATCAAAACAGATTCTCGGATATCGATCTTCGCCTATATCATATATTTTTTCTATCCAATTTAAAATCATTTTAAAAACTCTCAACGCAATATGCCGGCTGCCGGTCTCATTTCGAACCGCATAATTTGGGGTATTTCTAGGAAGATTAAGAATCTTTTTATAATATTCCAGATGTACTTTCTCAATATCTTCTAAATATCTCGGGCTCCAAACAATAGCACCGTAGAGCAGAGCACTAGCTATAAAACTATCAAAAAACCTGTCTATAACTCGCCAAGAGTCAAGTTTAAGATTATTAATCAGTGGAATCGTTGTTCCTATGACTAGTTTAGTTTTGTTTATCGCTTGATGAGTCGCAATACTAAAGAGAGCAGATTCCGCCAAGGTGACACCCAGATATGTGTATGAGTTTACTATTTCAATCTTCTCCTCACCATACATTAAGGGAGGATATCTCTTTGTATGACCTCTTCCACCCCTCTGGAAAACCATAACTTTTGTTTTATTTGCATTGATTGTTAATCCGTTAGCACTAGCATATTCCCGAACATATCTGATTATTTTTAACATTTCTACTATGGTATCAGCCATTATTGCTATGTCATCGGCAAAAGCCTGTACTAAGATTTCTTTTATATGGTTTATTGAAACTCCCCTTATTCCTTTACTGTTCAGATAACTTTCCAGATCAGCTATGTACAAATTAAAAATCATTGGACTTAGTGTCTCTCCCTGCATTACCCCCTCCGTTACTTCGACCCGTTCCGATTTACCTTCTCTTCCCCTCACTGCTATATTCGCATTTGAGTAGTTCCAATCCCGGTTGAATATAGTTTTTTCTTTATTAAATAATGAGATAGCGATAAGAACGCGCCCTTAAAATCAATGAATAGTACAAATATTTTTCTTTTTAAATTCAATCTATTTTGGATCATTGCATTTAAAGTAAGTAAGTTGTCTATACAACTGCGTTTTTCCCTAAATCCTGATTGAAATTCAGGTAACAGATTATTTGTTTCAATCCACTTATTTAATCTTCTCGAAAGGGTCTGTGTAAAAATTTTTAGGATACAATTTACCTAGGCTATTGGTCTATAATTTGAGTGATCTAGTTTATTTCCTTTTTTGTAAATCATTATTGCATCCATATTTGCCCAAGATTGAGGAATTTTTTCCTTTATCATTACTTTATTAAACATTTCTACCATATATTCAATTCCAATCTCGGGCAAATTTTTTAAAAATTCGTATGCAACACCATTCGGCCCTGGGGCTTTGTTGGTTTTGCATTTGTTAAGACTGATTTTAATTTCCTCTTTTGATATATATGCATCCATAATTTCGTTACTACACTCCAAATCATTTACCAAGTATCAATTGGGGTTTCTCAAGGGGAAAGATTTCTTAAGGAATTCGGACCATGAATTTAGATCTATCATTTCCAGTATACTAGATTTTCTACGCGAGTTATTGACTATTTTCCAGAAGGATGTCGGATTTTTCCCTGAAGCCAATATATCAACAATATAATTTTTGTGCGTTGTCTTTTTATTTTAATAGCTTTATGTATACAATTTTTAATTTAATGTATTCATTTGTCAAATCAGGAGGAAAGTTCTGCTCTCTGCATTCTTTAAGTTTTACTTTTAATAATCTTTTATTGTCTACACATTCGATATCAAACCAAGGTTTAGAGGTATCTAATTTACCATTATTTTTTGTAATCATACCTAGACTCCTGGCGACATTATTAATTGAATTTATTAAATTTACAGAAAAAGTTTCCGGATTATCATCGTTGTGGGCACTTCCAATAGATGAAGATACAGCTCTTAGGTATTCAGTTTCAAGTTCAGTTTTCCATTTAAGCTTTATGGTTGGGATATTAACTTCTCTTTTTATGTTCAATGAAAGAACCACTGGAAAATGATCTGAGTTAGAAACAATATTCCAGACCTTTAAGCTCTTAATTAAATATGTACTATACAAATTAGACCATATTAGATCAATTACAGATTTACCATTTAAATTGTTCATAAATGTAAAAGTTGCTGGAATATCCCCCACGGTTCTTCCATTTAATAGAATCATTCCCATTCCCTCTAATCTCTCAGTTAAATTAATTTCTCTATTGTTTTTTCTTTATCTAAACTCAATCTAGTGTTAAATAGATTGGTATTAAATAAGCTTATATCTTCATCTATTTGATTAAGTTCGCTCACTCTACAATTCATATCCCCCCCAATAAAAATAGGTAAACCCAAAGAATTATTATTCAACCCGATTAAAATATCATCCAATAAATCTAGACAATCAGAAACCGGTTCATTAGGATTAAAATATACAAGTCCTGTGATAAAACTTAAATTAATTTTGTTGACAGTGACAGAAATAAAAATATTTGAGTCACTCGTATGTAAAGTTTCTACCTTATACAATTTTGAATTAACATAAAATATCCCCACTTGATGAATTCTCCAAGAGGTCAGGAATATTTTTTGGGCCCTTGGAATTCCAGAAAAAAATTCTGGGTGAGAGATCACTTGCAGATTGCCAAACATTGTTACAATTGTTTAATTCCTTGTTAGAAGGTTCCTCCTTCGTTAAAAAATTCTTAATAGTATTTGAAGCATGCATTGTTGACATATTCTTAGATATTTTTCTTCTCAATGGATTTGTTTTCGCTCCAATTGGTCTCCCTCTCTTCCGACTGTTTGTAGATGCGTTTGAGTAGTCCGAGTCAAAAATTTCAGAATCGTCCCCAGATTCCTGCTTGTCTTCGACCCCACTCAATGATTGTACAAAATTCAACGCTGAGTGTACGTCGTACTCTTTATTTTCACAGTATAATTTTATATTTCGTATCTGAGAACTTTTACCCAACTTTTCGAGCTCTTGTTTGTAAATAAGGAGTTTTGAACGAATTTCCTTATTTTCTAACCTCTGCTCCTTTGAAAGGTCGTTAGCGACATATATTTTAATAATTCCAAATTTAACTATGTTTTTAAAAACCAAGGATTTAGCATGGAAATTATTAAAAATTATTAAAAGAGGACCATGCCCTTTATTAGATCGAAGCCTTTTAATAGACATAATATCATCTTTACTAATATTTACCTCGGCCGAACAGAATATATTAAGCACTTTATTCAACAGGTCTTCACCTTCCGTTTCCTCGACACCAAACATGATTAGATTTTTTGCTCTATCTTTAATTTGCAGAAATCGGACGGTAGATTCAACTTGTTCTATTCTCCTCTTTAATTGTTGGTTTTCCTTCCTTAATTGTTTATAATTATTCTTGCAGTCTTCTAGCTTCGCAAATAATTTTGTATTTGACTCCTTTAAACTTGTTATATCCGATGCCACACCAGTTAATGCTGTTTTACTATTGTTAACATCACTTTGTATTTGTATCAACAAGTTTTTTAAGTCCTCGATAGTAGTCATTACTGTAATTCATTACTTAAATGTTAAAGGTAAGACACCACTCTGGCACAAATATACTTTTTTTATATAATTATCTCACATTATTAAAAAAAAAGTACCAACCACTAAGCTTAGTTAGATCCCACACTACATTACTGCGCATGTGTTATTGTCATAGAGCATTAATGCGCATGTGTAATTGCTATAGAGCATTACTGCGCATGTGTAATTGCCATAAACATCTAGTGCGCATGCGTCATGAACATAATGATCAAGTGCACATAAGAATTAATGACATTAATTTACTGCGCTTACAAATGGACCATTTTTCTCAACTGCACAAAATTGTATAAGTGCTTAAGTTATATTAATGTTAATAGTTCAAGAAGATTATAAGTAAATTGATTTTAAAAGTTGCTTATAAAGAAAAGTAGTGAACCAAGTGGAAGGGAAAGAACGACTGAACGACGAATTTCTGTTGACGAGAAAGGTTTCGTATTAATATAATAAGAGATGTAAGGAAGATAAGGTAGTTATAAATAAAGTAATACCAGTTTTTAAATTTAAATGTTGTTTGTTTATTTTACACATCCTTTCATATATATACATGTTATATAAGATAAGGCTTCCGTTTTCGGTACCGAGTGTATGTGAAAGAGGGTGAGAAATGAATGGTAAAAAGATTTGAGAAAGGAGACAAAATTGTGAGGTTAGGATAAAAGCGTGTTGAGTGAGAGTGAGAGAGCGAGAGAGTGACAAAGATAAAAGTAGTGCTTCTGGGTAGATAAGGTGGAACTTGACAATGTCGAATAAAGAGGAAAGCAATGCCGCAAGTGGTAAAAACGGGAATGAGTCTAAGGCGCGAAAATTTGAAAAGGGATTGGACAGGAAATATTTTGAATGCAAGGATTGTCAAGTTTTACCAAGTCTAATCAAAAGAACAATGAAGGAAAATGATGAGCAGTTTGATGAAGCATGGCATGGAGAAGTTATGGAGAAGGAGAAAAGAAAAAGAAATATTGTTATTAAAGGTATGAAACTAGAGTGGAGAAAAGGCAAAGAGGATGTAGAAAAACTTTTGTCAAGAATAGGAGCTAAAGTTAGGATCAAGAACGTTAAGGAAGTAAGAGGAGAGGATGTGGAAAAACCGAAATTGTGGATTGTGGAATTAGAAGATGAGAATGCTAGGATGGAAGTAATGAGATTAAAATGTAGGTTGAAAGGAAGTGTAGAGAGAATAGATATTGATAGAACATGGAGAGAGAGAAGAATAAAATGGCTGCTCGAACGAAAAGCGTGGTTGGAAAAAAGAAACGGAAGGGTAGTGAAAGTGGATAGAGAAAGTGTTTGGGTGGATGGAGTGGAATGGATGGTGAAAGAGGATACAGAAGGGGTTATCAAAGTGGGATTGGAAATAGGTTAGGAGAGGAAGGGAGTAGGTAAAAAGAGCAAGAAAAAGGAAGAAAGTGTGTTAGTGGATGAATGAAGATGTTTGTAGGATTGGATGAGAAATGTATGGAGAGAAATGAGTGAATGGTTAGGATTAGAATGTGTGATATGACTGATAAAGGAAAGAGTAAAAATAGAGTTTTATAAAAGGGTGGGCGATGAGGTGGATAAACCCTGAAAGGGTAAAAGGAACAGGAAATGGAAGCCCAGGCACTTAGTTAGGTAACATATTATAGAAGCGACGATTAGATTAAGTTGATTATGTATTTAAAGTTAATTTCAAGGAAGGATAAAAGTAAGCGTTGTTGTTCTTAATTTGTATTTGAATCTAAAGGGAGTGGAGGCCCTCGAACCCGTAAGGGATGAGTAAATAAATTTTATATATGTTTTATAAGATAATTATACGCACAGAAAAAACTTTAATTTCTTTTTGTAATTTTATAATGACCCCTAGCAAGGGTATCAGTACTTTCAGGTACTGATATATTTAACTTCTATAGCTTTTTTTGCAAAATCTTGACCATTCTCTCGAATGCTATACATCTTACTACGTAAAACAATGAATTCAGTAATTATTTGACCATTGCACTCATCTTTTATCAATCCAACCTGTTTTTGGTTGACTAATGGAATCTTATATATATATTATTTTTTGAGTAATGTGAAGTATCAAACTTGTCAATATCATTCTTCATATCTGAATAAATATTATCACACTTCAATTCATAAATTAAACTATCTGTATCAGTATATAATAGCTTACAATTTGAACCATATTTTTTATCATGTATTCATAATCAAAATTATACATTAGTGTTTTTGATAAACTATCTCAGTTTTTCTAAGTTCGATCGCAACTAAATTTTCATTAAAAATTGATCGACTATTGAAATTTGGATTTGAAATGAGAGCCTCTGCTCCATATCTTCCACCCCATTTGGTTACAAGTTTGACGTCAACACGCTTTTGTACATTTTCCATAGTTTTCCCGTAAACAGCATTATTCATTAACTTGAAAAGGTTCTTTTCAAACTCATTTTTAACATCTTTTCTCATGGATGTATTAAAATCAATACAAGATTTAAGCCATGTTAATTGATTGAATTTAAGAACTCTATGAATTTTAACTAATTTTAGTCCATTTGAAAGAACCGGTTTCAGTGCTCGGTAATGAAAGTGTACTTACGTTTAGGTGAAAGTGTAGTTAAAAGCTTAGACTGTTTTGATTCTATTGGTGGGTTTAAGTGTTCTGAGCAAAATGGTAAATCTCCATGACTATCATGTAATTCATTGGGATAGTCTAAATCAACTTCTAAAATGTAACCTGTAACTGAATCATCTGGTATGTTAAGATCAATGTTATTAACTTGAACCCACTCAAATCCAACATATGGAAGTGATTGCATCATTACCCTCATCAAAATACACGTTATGCATAAATATAATCTTCATTACAAAACTGTGCTATCATTGAGAGAACTATAAAATTTATCCTTTTCAGGTAAAGCAGATTCTTTTAATTTTTCAAGTGAGTCTAAATATTCATATGGTAAAACACCTTTGCGTGTGATTAATTCAATTTCATTAGCAGTGAAATTAGAAAATACAGACTTAACAATATTATATTTCGTTAGGTATGATGCTAATTTTTCTAAGGACGATACCATGAATTTGAAGGAATCTATAAAACGAAATTTTATTTCACTTCCCTTTATTCTCTTAGTAAAAGAAACATATTTTTCATTGTTTATTGGAAGTAGATCAATCTTTCCTTCAAATTCTAAGCAAATGTCTGTAATTATAAAATGAGCATCATATCCACTCAAATTGTGAAATACTACAGGTATTCTTTACGAATCTCGGTAATTTAAATTACATTTTTCATGAGCAGGACCTCGATATTTGCCAGTTAAGTGAGAATGATCACAAACTTTTTTCTCAAAATGTGATATTTTACCTTCGCAAATGTGACATGTTGTTAAACATACAAAAGCTTCAATCTGATTTGCTGATAGACTTTCCATTGGAATTAAATTCTGAATAATTGACTCGACAACTGTAGCCAACTGTTGTAGTTCTTGGGCAAACCATTTAGCAGGATCGACACCTTCTGGACTTTAATGATATCCAGATAATGATTCATCATAACTACATTTTACGTAGTATCCAATATTAAAAATTTCATGGTGTTGAATAACTTCAGTATTGCATGTTCTCACTCCTCCTACTTCTTCTTCAGCAGGTTTAAGGAGACACTCACAATTAGCGTAGATAACAAATGGTACATTCTCCTTATAAGCAAAGTTCTGAAACTGAACAAAATTTTGTCCTGGTCGAGGAAGTGTAACTTTACATTCATTCAACGACTTACAATCTTCTTCATGGTTAAGAATAGCTTCTTCATAGCTTCACTTTACTTACGAAATAATGAAGACATCGATCGCAGATATATTTTTTACTATTACTTTTCGAAAGTTGTGAACTAACAAGACGAGACAAATTTTTTATCCACACATAGTGAAAATTATTTGAAGTAACATTAATATCATCATCCGTATTAGAGTTATTACACAGCCCCACAAAAAAAAAAGTGTCATGTACTTTTGACCGGAATACCCTAGCCCTATGTATTTTGACGCGCTGAACACGAATCCGAAGTCCATTTTGCTCCATCACGTCAGGATTTTTTCCTAACCTCAAAATCAATAAAATGACACTTTTTGTTCATTAGCATGTGAACCCGACTTAACATTAATACATGCCTAGGGCGAATAGAAAGCTTGGATTGTGACCTTTAAAACACTTTTTTAAAAATTGTTCTACGATGATTTTTAACGAAGTTATGATGTTTTATTTAAAATCATTTTTTTCCATTACACCATACCACATCAATAATTGAAGTGTTATTTACATTTGGAAAAAATTTATATTTTAAGTAAATCATCATAACTTCGGTAAAAATCATCGTACAACAATTTTTAAAAAAGCGTTTTAAAGGTCACAATCCAAGCTTTCTATTCGCCCTAGGCATGTATTAATGTTAAGTCGGGTTCACATGCTAATGAACAAAAAGTGTCATTCTATTGATTTTGAGGTTAGGAAAAAATCCTGACGTTATGGAGCAAAACTGACTTCGGATTCGTGTTCAGCGCGTCAAAATACATAGGGAATGACTAGTCTGGTCTGCTGTACACGAAACTTTTTTTTTTTTGTGGGGCTGTGTTATCATCTTCACTTACATAATTATTTTCCACCCTAAGTAGATTTACATGTTTTTCCTTCTTATTTAAAGATAGATGCAATGGAATTGTGGTAAATTTAGAATTTTTAAATTTAAGACCATATACATTTATTGAGATATCATTCTGTTTCTCAAATTTTCTAATACCTTTAAGAGAAACTGGAAACTCTATCCCAGTACAATTAATATATTTTTCATACTTATAATAATTCAAAACACGGGTTGAGTTCATTGTAACTGGATATAAACATGATAAAACTCCTCATTTGAAACATTTATTATCTTGATTATTTACATTAATACATGCATTTTTTAATTTTATTTCATTTGGTGATTCTATGTAAGAACCAACACGTAATGGATTATATTTATTTATGTTTATTACCAGTTTTATAATTGAATGTAATATCCATTGAGATTCGTTTACTTCAAAAAGCTCTACATCCTTTAATAATGTTTCTTCAATGTTTTTGCTAAACCAGTCTGCTAATATAGTTGAAGGGAAAATTATTTCACTTTTCGTGTCAAAATGTATATATTGTACTTTTTCCTCATCATTAACAATTTTTCTAAACTTTGCACCAAGGACACTATACACTTTTAATGGACCATGACTATTTAAAATTTCAATAATTTTTTCTTCGAAAAGTGTCTTTAAATCATTTAAAGAACCCTTTATATCTTTGTGAATGAAATTAATAATAATACTTGTTTTAATATAATTCTAAAAAGCTTTCTCGGTATATGTCCAACGTACCCGATTACTTATTTCATTAGAAATTACATTTCCTGACCCGTGTTTTAAATATTTTTAAAAATTTGCGTTAAGACATAACATTTGTTGAATTAAATTGAGACATCGAATTCTATTAGTATTTATAAGTAAGCAATTTAGTATACTTCATAGGGTGTTCAAAGAATTATTACATACAGTCAACCATCTATTAACAAACATCATTCTTTCATTCGAATCTTGTAACATTTGTAGAAGAGATAGAATAAGATCCTCACATTCCTTAAGAAGCGTTGCATTATTTCTCGTCCTTTTAGCAGCATCAACCCTTTCTCTTCCTTCCCCAGGATTTTTACGTTTATCACACATTCTGCAAATCATAAAAATAATTTATAAATTAATATAATAATATTAGGTTAAATTAACTAATACCCCCCCCCCTTCAAATCGGTTGTTTTATGTGAACATATCTTTAAAACTTTAACACAACAAACTTCATGTACTCCAACCGCTATGACGTCAGTCAACTCAACAACGTTGCGTTTCCTAGACCCCCGCTGTAGTCAGTCAGAGGATACTTCTAATGGCTGCGACACTGCTCACGCCTGTATGCAAGATTGTTCAGTCAGAGGATACTTCTAATGGCTGTGACGCTGCTCATGCACGTACGCAAGATGGTTCAGTCAGAGGATACTTCTAACATCAACGACGCTGCTCACACACCTATGCAAGATGGCTGGTCTAGTATCTTTCAATACTCTCCACCACTCCGAGGTCCTCTGAGTTCCCTCTGGCAGCCCTTCTAGTAGTAGTTACTGCTTGCTCCAGACAGGTGACCGTAGTGCTATTTCCACATAAAACGTCGCTTTATATACCCAATCACATGGATTCACACATATACAATGCACAACACATTGAAAAAAACACTACAACACTACGTACGGTAGAGTTGTGCACTATATTAAACTCACTAACCCCTTTCGCAGAAAGAAAGTATCGATTGATCTATAGATATCAACTGATTGGAGATCGCAGTTCATTTCTATGTACCTTTCTCTTTTAGGCTAGACCGTACCCCAAATCCACCCCCCCCCCCTAATACTGCGCGGTATCTCACGATTCAGCGATCCCTCGCGGTTTTCATTATGATTTTTGAAATTTGAGATCACATATGCAAAGTGGGTGGTGGGTGGTATTTTGAAAATTCAACTCCCAATACATTAGTTTTGGTATGTATGAGGTTGGACCACGGAGTTAGCTCAGTTGGTTAAATACTAGACTCTGCGGTCGCGCCAAGTCCAGCTTGCTGGGTTCGCGCCCCGATGAGTCTGGGATTTTTCTAACTTGTGAGATAACTTCAGTGGAAGGTTTGACGTCGAGGAATAATGATATGCACTGTCGGCAATCGACCTGTGCAGATCACTAGAACTCGACTGTCGATAAACCGGTTGTATTCGGTGAGGTTTTTCTACAGTTTTCCCTCTCCACTGGCGAGAAAACCCAATATACCGGGTGGTCCAGGCAAATGCGAGTACTCCTAATTTCAAGCCGTTCTGTAGACGCAAAAACACTTAAAAAAAATATATACAAAGGTACAATTCTAGGAACTCCCTACGGGGGACACTCATTGGGCCAGTAAGGTCGTTAAAACGAGTGTATAATAACTAAAAAAAAAAAAAAAAAAAAAAAAAAAAAAATGTATGAGGTTGGGTGTTGGGTGGAAAGTTACAATGAAAAGATATGCTAGATTAGTGTTGGGTGGGTGGGTGGTAGATTGTAGGTGGTAGTACCAAAGTTAACAACAATATATTGTTTATGCAAATTATAAAACTAGCGCCATCTAGCGGTGATCATTACCGACAGAGATCTGCGTTACCGACCAAGGGTAATACCACGCACATGGTAACATATATGAAATCTACCTTACCGACGCACGGTAATACCGACTGAAGGTAACAGCGCAACCTGGTGGCGAACATCGGAACTGTGAGCTGGAACCCGCCTTGTTACACTACTGTAGCTCTTATTTACCAAGTTGAAGATAACTTTTGGGCCCCCCTCTATATCAAATTTTTGGCTAAATTTATGGAAAAATTCGCTAAAGAAATTGATATTAATTTTGATTATCCCTCTCTCGTAAGCGCCTACTTTTTCCGTGTAAAAAGCATAAGATTTTTTTAACTATTGGTTTTTTCAAAATAATTCTTCACCTTATTAATATTTTTTTAATTGGTTTAAAGATTCTTAAAGTGCATAATTTTACCTTGAACATAACTTATTATGCTTATATTTTTTGTTTATTATTGCCCAACTTCTAAAACTTTTAATTTAAAGATTAATAGATTAAGCAAAATTTTACTTTTTTAATTGCAAAAATCGAAGACACTCGTTACTTTTTCATCGCTAGCATTACATCTTACCCTAATATTCTGTTTTTAATATCTGATAAATAAAAATCGTCTTAATAAAATTGCTTCACTACATCCACAAGCTTTGAGCAGGCCATAAAGTTCATAATAGTTCAAATTTATAAGCCAAAGAACGGGTTTAATTGAGAGTTTTGATTTAAAAGATCTTCAAAATACTAGTATAGGTTTTTTAACAGATTAGAATACAAAAAGTTTGACTAAAAAATAATTATTTGTGATACAAGTACGTAAAACAGGTGATTTTTTAAGTATATTGTTTGCATACGAGCCGTAGTCGAAAATTATCGCTGATAATTGGCTGTCACTGCGGTAATTGACAATATTTTTTAATTGAAATTTTACGAAATAGTATTCAAAAGTTGTGCATATATATGACGAAACATTTAGTAAAGACACTTTTGTAGTTTCTTTTTAAATAATTTTAAAAAAAGTGCTACTTTACACCCATTAATCAATTTTTTCCCCTGAAATCAAATATACAAATAATATAATCTAAAAATCTTCACTTTTAGCAATTGTACAAAATAAAAAAATATATATTATTTTATATAATAATATAGGTATATTATTTTGACACAAAACTTACTTTGAAAATTGTTTTTTTTTTGGAGTCAGTATCATTTTGACTTCGGCTCGTATGTAAATATTATACTAAAAGAATCACTTGTTTTACGTACTTGTATTTAAGTATTTTGAAGATATTTCAAATAAAAACTTCCGATCGAACCCGATCTTTGGCTTAAAAATTTGAATTTGTCTGAACTTTATGTTCTGCTCAAAGCTTGTTGCTACAGTAAAGCAATTTTATTAAGACGATTTTTCTTTATCAGATATTAAAAACAGAATATGAGGGTAAGTTGTACATGGTGTGCCTAGAGCGACTTTAATTAAAAGTGTTTTGCATATGGGATTTTTTTATTGTTTCTAGTTCTCTAACACACTACAAATTTTTTAAGACCAAATACTCAATTATCCGTCGGGCGCTTTTTGAAAAAACTCAATTTTAATTTTTAAATTTGACAAATTTTGAATTTATTTATTTTTATCTTCTCTAAAACTGAAAAAATATTTTAGAAATTAATTTTCCTCAAATATGTATATATATTAAAAAAAAAGTTACTATAATTAAAATTTATTAATTTTTAACCACATTTTTTATACTTTTTAAAAATTCATTCATTAATCAAAAAGTTGAACACTAGAAAAACAAAGTCTTACTTCGTTTACAGCTGAATCCCAAAATAACTGAAAATCAGCCAATTTTTTGGGTTAAAATCAGTTTCAATACATTTTATGGCTGAAATCCAGTCGAATTTGGGTCTCATGTAAACAATACCAGTCCAAAGTGGGCTTAAATCAAAACTTCTTTTTTAGAGTGAACGTTTTATTGACATCATGTGATGTTTTTCGTAAGCGTCGATATTAAATTTTTAGTTAACCTTCAGTTACCAATTAACTAATGTCTAATTGTTAACAACATGTTGTTTACAGTTAGACATTGGTAAATTGTTAACTAAAGGTTAACTCACAATTAAATATCGACGCTTACGAAAAACATCACGTGATGTCAATAGAACGTTCAACTTTTGGATTAATGAATGAATTTTCAAAAAATATAAAAAAAATTTGTTTAAAAATTAATAAATTTTAATTATATTAACTTTTTTCAATATATATATATATTTGAGGAAAATTAATTTCTAAAATATTTTTTCAGTTTTAGAGAAGATGAAAATAAACAAATTCAAAATTTGTCAAATTTAAAAATTAAAATTTAGTTTTTTCAAGAAGCGCCCGACGGATAATTGAGTTTTTGGTCTTAAAAAATTTGTAGTGTGTTAGAGAACTAAAAACAATAAAAAAATCCCATATTATCCCCATATAAACACTTTTAATTAAAGTCGCTCTAGGCACACCGTACCGTGTGTAATGCTAGCGATGAAAAAGCAACGAGTGTCTTCGATTTTTGCAATTAAAAAAGAAAAATTTTGCTTAATCTATTAATCTTTAAATTGAAAGTTTTAGAAGTTGGCCAATAATAAACAAAAAATATAAGTATAATAAGTCATTTTCAAGATGAAAGTATGCACTTTAAGAATCTTTAAACCAATTAAAAAAATATTGATAAGGTGAAGAATTATTTTGAAAAAACCAATAGTTAAAAAAATCCCATGTTTTTTACACGGGAAAAGTAGGCGCTTACGGAAGAGGGTTAATGAAAATTAAAATCAATTTCTTTAGCGAACTTTTTCATAATTTTAGCCAAAAATTTGATATAGAGTGGGGCATAAAAGTTATTTTTAAGTTGGTAAATAAGAGCTACCCTAGTATATATAAAAAATAAGTATTATTGAAATAAATAAATAAAATAAAGGTGTACGAAATATAAAAAAAGGCAAATAAAATGATAAAGAGAATTAAGGGAGTATAAGGGAAGGATGGGGGAGTTAGAGGATTATTAAAGCGACAAAATATTTTTGCATTGCAATAACAAGATAATTTTAGGTCAAGAAAATATGTTTTCATGTTGAGATAATATTTTCTGTAGTCAATATGTTTTACGTTTCTTGCAAGCTTGTCAAATAGTCAACTTAATTCTATATGTTCTTGGCTCAAGAGCTTCTGCGCTCCACACAATAATACTACAGCAAGAACATTGTGTTCTTGAACCAATATCAGTATACACGCTTATATCTGATTTTTTTATTTATTTATGGGTTTTCTAATGGCATGACAAGTATTTGTACAATAATTGTCTTCCATTATTATTGGCCCAATGTTCACAGCCAATGGATAGGCAAGATTTTTAGAATCCAATTTTTGTCTTGACAACCAATAATGGGCAAATGATGATTAACCAATCATTGGAATGAGCGTGATCATCCTATGGTTTGACAAATATTGGTCCAATATTGGTTGCCAATAGTTAACCAACAAAAAAAAAACTTTTGGCTACCAACATTGGCCATTAGTTCGCCAATCGTAACCACTGGTTGTTTTTAATCATTTTACTTCAAAATGACACACAGTTAAGAAATTTGTGAAAAATTGATGATAACTCCTATTTTACATTAATTTTTAAATTTTTTCAGCGTTTAAAAGTGATTTTTTTAAATTAATTTAATTTATTTTAAAATAAAATTTTTAAAATAATTTTGATTTCTTTAGTTCAAGTACTAGAGTTTTCTACCACAGAACTTCTTCTTGACATGAATAGACAGATTTTATATAAAACTTAAATTTGTAGGCGTTATCCTGATAAAATTTTGCTTAATAACATAGCAAAAAAATCGAATATTTGAATTTATTTGAAATTCCCTCGGGTGATTTTTTTTTTGACGACTTAAAATAATTGTGAATAAATATAAAAAAAATTAAAAGGGGTGAACCTTTTAGGTTGAACTCAGTTGGCTTACCGTGGTTAGTTTTGCGATTTATAAAAAGGAGAGAAAAAGAACTTATGTGTTTTATCACGTTAAATGAAACACAAAATGCAGAATAGTATATTAAGCAACAAGGGGTTAAAGGCAGCCATTTGTTTACGCTGATGTTTGGGTACGAGTGACAGTCGAGGGCGAAGCCCGAGACAAAACGAGTACACAAACATCATTGTAAACAAATTGGACTGACTTTAAACCCGTGTTGCTTACGATACTTTTTATTCCAAAGGCACAAACTTGGTGCTTTTAAATGTTTGTAGGTTAGGGTCTAAATGCATTCACTTGTTTGACCGTATAAAAATGGCGGCCATTTTTGCCCTGTGGTGGAAGTAGTTAGAGCTAGGCGGGTCCGAGCTCACTTTTTTTTAGTTCTGATCCGTGCTAAGTAGAGTTCTACCTTATGCTTTGTCGGTAAAGTAGATTTCTATAATGCCGACAGATGTCGTGTAGAATTGGCTGAGATCTACCTTTTTCGGTAAAGCTATAATTTTAAGAAATAAAATGTATTGGTAAAGCATATTGGATATGTGTGAGGCATGTGTATGTAACAAATTTACATGAGTCGCGTTAATCCAAACAGATTGCAAATATATGTGAGGTAGGTGGGCAGGTGAATGCGACCCATTTGCATAAGGCTGTCGGTAAAGTTGTAATCCCAAAAGTTTAAAATGTGATGGTAAAAAAGATTGGATCTGAGGTAAGTAGACACGTGTGTGATACTTGTGTAAGATTCAAGAACAACCTTATGACGTCATTGAGGAGTGGGGGTATTTATATGAAGCATCTTATATGACGGGGTAAAAGTTTGATGTATCTAAGTGACACAAGGGGTGGGGGTATTATTTTAGTAATTTGTACATATGTGTACGTGTCTGTGTGAACCCCCCCCGAATTAACCTTGACGAAAGGAGGGGGGGGGGATTACATGAAAAATATATATCGCGCAATTCTGCGAAATTTAAATCACCGACAAATTACGCGTGTGTGACCTTGCAGAACCCTCTAAAAAATTTAGATTTTAGGTGGTAGGGGTTACTTTTTTACACGTGTGACCCCTCCAGAACCCTGATTTTCACTACGCGTATGTGACATTCCAGAAGCATCTACAACATTCAAGGGGTGGGGCCCATTTAACATTGAAAAAAAAGGGGGGGGATTACATGAAAAACATACTGCGTAATTCTGCGAAATTTAAATCACCGATTTTACATACGTGTGTGTGACCTTCTAGAAGCTTCTAGAACATTCAAGGGGCGGGGCTTATTTAACCTTGAAAAAAGGGGGTATTACATAAAAAATATATTGCGTAATATTGCGAAATTTGAATCACCGATTTTACATACGCGTGTGTGACCTTCCAGAACCCTCTAAAAAATTTGGATTTTAGGTGGTGGGGGTTACTTTTTTTGCACGTGTGACCCCTGCAGAACCCTCCAGAAGCTTCTAGAACATTCGATTTCAGTGGAGATGGTGGGTGTATTTTTCATTTATTTGATGCGCAATTTAACCTTTGAGAAACTTCTAGAACTTTTTTATGGGGGGTCAGAGAGGTTGGGGGATTATTTCAAACGCACTTTGTTCTATACTGCGTACAATTTTTTTGGTAACCTTCGAGAACTTTCGTGAACAAATTGGAGGGGTGGGGGTAGTATTAGAGTTGATATTTTTAAATTTTTTAACACATCTTAGAACATGAGTTTATATGTAGTGTAATATACTTTCAAGAAATTAAGAAATTTGAATGAGATTTGACGTATTTTAATGTTTTTTACAATTTTTGAAAAATGTTAAAATTTTGAATTTTTTGGTTTTGAAAAAACTTATTGAAAAGCTTTCATAAAAGTAGACTGCCTTTAGGAAACATGTAAATTTTGTCAGATTTTGCGTATCTCTCACCGTTCTCCAGATATTTTGAAAAAAGACTTTTGGAGGGGTGGGGGTAGCATTAGAGTTGATATTTTCAAATTTTTTAACACATCTTAGAACATGAGTTCATATGTAGTGTAATATACTTTCAAGAAAGTAAGAAATTTGCATGACATTTGACGTGTTTTAATGGTTTTTACAATTTTTGAAAATTTTGAAAATTTTTGAATTTTTTGATTTTGAAAAATCTTATTGAATAACTTTCATAAAAGTAGACTGCCCTTAGGAACCCAGTAAATTTAGTCAGATTTTACGTATCTCTCACCGTTTTCGAGATATTTTGGGAAAAGACTTTACAAAGGTGAGGCTCATTTAACCTTCAAATTTACGTGAAAAATATATTGCACAATTGTGCAAAATTTGAATCATTGGTAAATTTAACATATGTGTACGTGTCTGTGTGACCCCTCTAAACCCTTTATAGTGTTGGGTATAGATATTGAGCAATGCAAGTGTTAAGACCATTTTTGCATTGGTGGGAGTATATGACGTTATCAAGGGTAATAAGACAGATATTGCAGCATATTGCACAATCCAAGTGATGGGAAAAAGTGTATTGGTGGGAGTATTCTTTAATAGTGGGTGGTATTTCTTAGTGGTAAGGGGTTGCTGTTGTGGGGGTGATAAGACACATCAGAGATCTTCTTTACCGATAGTTTAGTCTACACATGAACCAAAGTGATAAAAGAGTGGGGTTTATCTCAGACTCAAATTACATGTGAAATTGTCAACCTTGTGACGTCACCAAGATATTGCAGCATATTGCACAATCCAAATGGTGGGTAGTTTGTCTCAGTTGGTGATGGTTGCAGAGGAGGGGGGTATTTTATGTGTGATTTAGTAAAACTCGTATTGAAACGTGAAATTTAATGCAGTAGTGATGGAAAATTGACATTGAACAAGGTTATTTAAAAAAGTAGACAAGGTAATAGTGAAAGATATTGAATCATATTACACAATCAGGAGGATTGAATTAGGGGTAAAGGGTGGTGTTTGCGATATTTGTTATTCAGAAGATAGTTTTAAAGAAAATTTTGTACCAGTACTTAAAAAGTCGTTTGAAGAGGAACATTTTCATAATTGATAAAAGGTTTAATATAAATAGTTATAAAAATAAAAAATTTAGTGCTAAGGATATTACGAGTAATATTGTAAGGTAAGTGATGAAAGAAGTACATTTGATTTTTAAAGAGTGGTTTAATCATAATTAAATTTATTTGTAAGAAATATAAATTTAGTTTAATGTATGTAAAAACGGTTAAAAAAAAGATCTAAATCTCTCAGTTAGCACTGAGAAATTTTTGTACCAGTCCAAAAATGCATTGAATCAAGTACAAATTATGCTTAATAACCGTTCCTTCGATAAAATATTATAAATCCAAGAATTTGAGGTTATGTTAAACTCAAGAATTTGAGGTTATGTTAATCTGTTATGCGCATGTCCGATGGAGACTAGAGTTTATGTCAAATATCCTTTTCCTTTTCAATTGAAATATTCTTACAACAAGCATAAGTTACAAGATATATTGGTAAGTTTTGGAAACTATTTTGTTAATAATAATAGGAAAATTAATAATAATAATAATAATTCCAATTTTTATATATAAATGTAAATTATAATAAGAGTAATAACAATTTTAAAAATAATTTTTTAAGAAATGATGTTTATAATAATTTTTTTTATTAATATTTAATTTGATTAATAAACTGTTTTGTATGTTTCAGAATTTGGAGAATTATCATAAAATACCACTAGTATTCTATGTTCCAATTTTATGGGTAGATTGCAACACAGATGAAAAGTTGAGCAAGTTTTTAGTAGTAGCTGCTGCATGTATAAAACATAATTTTTTGGAAAAAAGAGTCATCAACCAGTTGTTTTAAGACATCACAATATTTTTGTAGAAGTTATACAGATAGAAGTTGGAGATTTTTATTGTAGAATAAGAACAGATTTGAATGATTTTTTATAATACAGTTTGTAGCAATGAGATTGACGGATACAATGAACAAGATAACGTAGATGAAACAATAGTAGAAATTGTAGTGAATGAGGAAAGAGAAGAGGAAGAGTTTGTATTGAACATTGAGGAAGAAAAAAATTTTCAATGGAATTAATAGTAGGAATTGAAAACTATGAAGAGCAAGATGTATTAAAAGAGAGTAAGAATGAACAAATTGTAAATTATGAGAGTGACGAAGATTTGATAGAGGTACAGGAGCGTGAGAGACAACAAGATATAAAAAAGAAGATTAAGTCTTTAGCTCCATGGCTGAGTTTTGGATTGTGTGAGGTGGAGCAATGCATAAAGAATGGAGAGGTACAAATTATCAGTAAAGGAGCGATATTTTTTATCTTATAAAACACCTACCTTTCTCTTAAAAAACCCTGCCTTTTTCTTTTTACATGAATAAATATAAATGAGTTTTTAAATATGTGAACTGTTAGATGTGGATTAGTTCATTTTATATAAGGTGCAGTTTATGTATTTAAATATTTGAGATTAAATAGTGAAACAAACTAAAAAGTAAGAAAAATTATTAATTCTTATTTCTAATTTTACACAAATTGTTATTACTTTTTTAATTCTTTATTCGTTTATTATTTCCCTAAGCATTCCTGAAAATTCGTAGAAAGCTCCTAATTAGGTAATGCCTTATAAATTACTGGGAGTTCTTGAGAAATTTTTAGGAATTTTTGGAAAATCTTTAGTGATTTCCCAGAAGTTCCTAAGATTTTCAAGGAATTCCCATTTCAAGTTGAATAAGTCTAATGTGCTTTGATTTTTAAGCTTTGAGTTTGATCTATTGAATCTTAAGTCCTTTTTTCTAACCTTAGGTGGAATGCTTTTCAAGTCTTATATTTCTAAAAATTTGATAACATTTTTAGATTCTATGTATTGAGTCTTTTTTTTTCTTGATTGTCATATATTGTGTCTTATGTTTTAAGTTTTATTGTTGAGTTTTATGTTAGTAATCTTATGTCTTAAGGGTTTATGGTTTGAGTATTTTATCTCATATCTTGAGTTGCATGTCTTAACTCTTCTATCACATGTTGGATTTTTATACTCTGCCTTTCATGTTTTGAGTCATTTGTTTTTAGTTCTTTTTTAGTTCAAGTATTAGGTTGAGTTCTATTCAAGTCTTATTGCTTTAAGCATTATGCATTAAATATTATGTTGTATGTGTTAAGTTGTCTGATATAAGTCTTATGTCTTTTGTTTTTTAATTCTTAAGCCCTGTAATTAAGGTATTAAGTCTTATTTTTTTTTAAATTTTATGATTTAAGTCTTAGGTTGGTTAATTCTTAAGCCCTGTAATTGAGGTATTAAGTCTTATTTTTTTTTAAATTTTATGATTTAAGTCTTAGGTTGGTTAATGTTCAAGTCTAATATTTTAAGTTATTTATCAAAATTTTTAAGTTCTATATAATTAAGTCAGTTTTCTTTGGGTGTTACATCTTATGTACCATATCTCGAGTTGTACTGTAAAACCCATAATCTCCAGATCCAGACATTTTCAGATCTTTTTTGATATAATTTGTACAGATATAAAGTTATTTTCTTCAAAACTTAATTACTTTTGCCATCACTCAAGTATTTTTATCATTTTCAAATAATTTCCTTCATATTTTTGCTTATTTTTAACTGATTTCAATTACTTTTAAATATTTTTTCTTATTTTCATCTATTTTCAATTATATTCAAATATTTTTGTTTATTTTCAATGATATTCAATTATTTTCAATTATTTCCAATTATTTTTGCTTATTTTCTTGAAATTTTAATTACTCTTGTCATCATTTAAGTATTTCTGTCATTTTCTAATTATTTCTTTCATATTTTTGCTTATTTTTAAAGGTTTTTATTTACTTTTAATAATTTTTACTTATTTTAATCTATTTCCAATTATTTTTCAATTATATTCAAATATTTTTGCTTTTTTTCAATGATATTCAACTAATTTTAATTGTTTTCAATTACTATTTATTATTTTTAACTGATTTCAATTACTTTTGACTATTTTTCAACAACTTACAATTACTTTAAACTCTTTTTGCTTATTTTCAGCGATATTCAATTATTTTTGTTTATTTTCTTGAAATTTTAATTACTTTTGTCATCGTTCAAGTATTTTTGTCATTTTATAATTATTTTCTTCATATTTTTGCATATTTTTAACGTTTTTCAATTTCTTTTAATAATTTTTACTTATTTTCATCTATTTTCAATTATTTTTCAATTATGTTCAAATATTTTTGCTTATTCTCAATGATATTCAATTCATTTTAATTGTTTTCAATTACTATTTATTATTTTTAACTGATTTCAATTACTTTTGACTATTTTTCAACTACTTACAATTACTTTAAACTATTTTTGCTTATTTTCATCGATATTCAATTATTTTTGCTTATTTTCTTCAAATTTTAATTACTCTTGTCATCACTCAAGTATTTTTGTCATTTTCTAATTATTTTCTTTATATTTTTGCTTATTTTTAACGGTTTTCAATTACTTACAATAAACTTATGTACAAAAAATATTTTTACATTAAACAAAAATTTATACTTACTGTCAGTACAATGTTTTCGCTGGCATCATCTCTATTCCATCCATGTTCTAATTGTATTTCCCTTGGTGGTGTTGGTAAACTAAGAAGGGCTGAAAGCCTTTCTCCAATAATATAATCTTCCACTAAACGAATAAAGAATTAAAAAAGTAATAACAATTTGTGTAAAATCAGAAATAAGAATTAATTATTTTTCTTACTTTTTAGTTTGTTTCACTATTTAATCTCAAATATTCAAATACATAAACTGCACCTTATATAAAATGAACTAATCCACATCTAACAGTTCACATATTTAAAAACTCATTTATATTTATTCATGTAAAAAGAAAAAGGCAGGGTTTTTTAAGAGAAAGGTAGGTGTTTTATAAGATAAAAAATATCGCTCCTTTACTGATAATTTGTACCTCTCCATTCTTTATGCATTGCTCCACCTCACACAATCCAAAACTCAGCCATGGAGCTAAAGACTTAATCTTCTTTTTTATATCTTGTTGTCTCTCACGCTCCTGTACCTCTATCAAATCTTCGTCACTCTCATAATTTACAATTTGTTCATTCTTACTCTCTTTTAATACATCTTGCTCTTCATAGTTTTCAATTCCTACTATTAATTCCATTGAAAATTTTTTTCTTCCTCAATGTTCAATACAAACTCTTCCTCTTTTCTTTCCTTAATTAAATTAAATTAAACATAGAATACTAGTGGTATTTTATGATAATTCTCCAAATTCTGAAACATACAAAACAGTTTATTAATCAAATTAAATATTAATAAAAAAAATTATTATAAACATCATTTCTTAAAAAATTATTTTTAAAATTGTTATTACTCTTATTATAATTTACATTTATATATAAAAATTGGAATTATTATTATTATTATTAATTTTCCTATTATTATTAACAAAATAGTTTCCAAAACTTACCAATATATCTTGTAACTTATGCTTGTTGTAAGAATATTTCAATTGAAAAGGAAAAGGATATTTGACATAAACTCTAGTCTCCATCGGACATGCGCATAACAGATTAACATAACCTCAAATTCTTGAGTTTAACATAACCTCAAATTCTTGGATTTATAATATTTTATCGAAGGAACGGTTATTAAGCATAATTTGTACTTGATTCAATGCATTTTTGGACTGGTACAAAAATTTCTCAGTGCTAACTGAGAGATTTAGATCTTTTTTTAACCGTTTTTACATACATTAAACTAAATTTATATTTCTTACAAATAAATTTAATTATGATTAAACCACTCTTTAAAAATCAAATGTACTTCTTTCATCACTTACCTTACAATATTACTCGTAATATCCTTAGCACTAAATTTTTTATTTTTATAACTATTTATATTAAACCTTTTATCAATTATGAGAATGTTCCTCTTCAAACGACTTTTTAAGTACTGGTACAAAATTTTCTTTAAAACTATCTTCTGAGTAACAAATATCGCAAACACCACCCTTTACCCTAATTCAATCCTCCTGATTGTGTAATATGATTCAATATCTTTCACTATTACCTTGTCTACTTTTTTAAATAACCTTGTTCAATGTCAATTTTCCATCACTACTGCATTAAATTTCACGTTTCAATACGAGTTTTACTAAATCACACATAAAATACCCCCCTCCTCTGCAACCACCACCAACTGAGACAAACTACCCACCATTTGGATTGTGCAATATGCTGCAATATCTTGGTGACGTCACAAGGTTGACAATTTCACATGTAATTTGAGTCTGAGATAAACCCCACTCTTTTAGCACTTTGGTTCATGTGTAGACTAAGCTATCGGTAAAGAAGATCTCTGATGTGTCTTATCACCCCCACAACAGCAGCCCCTTACCACTAAGAAATACCACCCACCATTAAAGAATACTTCCACCAATACACTTTTTCCCATCACTTGGATTGTGCAATATGCTGCAATATCTGTCTTATTACCCTTGATAACGTCATATACTCCCACCAATGCAAAAATGGTCTTAACACTTGCATTGCTCAATATCTATCCCCAACACTATAAAGGGTTTAGAGGGGTCACACAGACACGTACACATATGTTAAATTTACCAATGATTCAAATTTTGCACAATTGTGCAATATATTTTTCACGTAAATTTGAAGGTTAAATGAGCCTCACCTTTGTAAAGTCTTTTCCCAAAATATCTCGAAAACGGTGAGAGATACGTAAAATCTGACTAAATTTACTGGGTTCCTAAGGGCAGTCTACTTTTATGAAAGTTATTCAATAAGATTTTTCAAAATCAAAAAATTCAAAAATTTTCAAAATTTTCAAAAATTGTAAAAACCATTAAAACACGTCAAATGTCATGCAAATTTCTTACTTTCTTGAAAGTATATTACACTACATATGAACTCATGTTCTAAGATGTGTTAAAGATTTGAAAATATCAACTCTAATGCTACCCCCACCCCTCCAAAAGTCTTTTTTCAAAATATCTGGAGAACGGTGAGAGATACGCAAAATCTGACAAAATTTACGTGATTCCTAAAGGCAGTCTACTTTTATGAAAGCTTTTCAATAAGTTTTTTCAAAACCAAGAAATTCAAAATTTTAACATTTTTCAAAAATTGTAAAAAACATTAAAATACGTCAAATCTCATGCAAATTTCTTAATTTCTTGAAAGTATATTACACTACATATAAACTCATGTTCAAAGATGTGTTAAAAAATTTAAAAATATCAACTCTAATACTACCCCCACCCCTCCAAGTTGTTCACGAAAGTTCTCGAAGGTTACCGAAAAAATTGTACGCAGAATAGAACAAAGTGCGTTTGAAATAATCCCCCCACCTCTCTGACCCCCCATAAAAAAGTTCTAGAAGTTTCTCAAAGGTTAAATTGCGCATCAAATAAATGAAAAATACCCCCACCATCTCCACTGAAATCGAATGTTCTAGAAGCTTCTGGAGGGTTCTGCAGGGGTTACACGTGCAAAAAAAGTAACCCCCACCACCTAAAATCCAAATTTTTTAGAGGGTTCTGGAAGGTCACACACGCGTATGTAAAATCGGTGATTCAAATTTCGCAATATTACGCAATATATTTTTCATGTAATACCCCCTTTTTTCAAGGTTAAATAAGCCCCGCCCCTTGAATGTTCTAGAAGCTTCTAGAAGGTCACACACACGTATGTAAAATCGGTGATTTAAATTTCGCAGAATTACGCAGTATGTTTTTCATGTAATCCCCCCCCCTTTTTTTTCAAGGTTAAATGAGCCCCACCCCTTGAATGTCGTAGATGCTTCTGGAGTGTCACATACGCGTACTTAAAATCAGGGTTCTGGAGGGGTCACACGTGTAAAAAAGTAACCCCTACCACCTAAAATCTAAATTTTTTAGAGGGTTCTGCAAGGTCACACACGCGTAATTTGTCGGTGATTTAAATTTCGCAGAATTGCGCGATATATATTTTTCATGTAATCCCCCCCCTCCTTTCGTCAAGGTTAATTCTGGGGGGGTCACACAGACACGTACACATATGTACAAATTACTAAAATAATACCCCCACCCCTTGTGTCACTTAGATACATCAAACTTTTACCCCGTCATATAAGATGCTTCATATAAATACCCCCACTCCTCAATGACGTCATAAAGTTGTTCTTGAATCTTACAAAAGTATCACACACGTGTCTACTTACCTCAGATCCAATCTTTTTTACCATCACATTTTAAACTTTTGGGATTACAACTTTACCGACAGCCTTATGCAAATGGGTCGTATTCACCTGCCCACCTACCTCACATATATTTGCAATCTGTTTGGATTAACGCGACTCATGTAAATTCGTTACATACACATGCCTCACACATATCCAATATGCTTTACCAATACATTTTATTTCTTAAAATTATAGCTTTACCGACAAAGGTAGATCTCAGCCAATTCTACACGATATCTTTCGGCATTATAGAAATCTACTTTACCGACAAAGCATAAGGTAGAACTCTACTTAGCACGGATCAAAACCAAAAAAAAGTGAGCTCGGACCCGCCTAGCTCTAACTACTGGTGGAAAAAATGCATGGATCAGCTGTTCATTTTTTCCCTAGGGAAAAAATGGAAGCCATTTTTACCCGGTCGAACAAATTAATGCGTTTAGACCCTGCCTACAGGCATCTAAAAGCACCATGTTTGTGCCTGTGGGATAAAAAATAGCATATATGCACCTCGGGAGGCCGATTTTTGCCTCGGATAAATGTTCTCTGAACTCGTTCATACTCTTTCTTCGAACATTTGTAAATGGCAAAAAAAACACGGCCTTCTAACCGTCGATGCATAATATACTATTCTTTTTGACCTGGATAAAGATTTTTTGAGACGTTACCCAATTAGCACGATAGTTTGCTGTAAGGCTACTGTAAGGGTTATCAGTAAAGGTAGTAAGGTTACAAGGTAAGCCGGTAGTAAGCATACAGTGGACTTAAAATTTCCGCTTCTCAGTAAACTTACGAAGTAAGGTCGTGGTAAGCTTACACCGTAAACTTGTGGTAAGCTAACACCGAAATCTTGTGGTAAGCTTACAGCGTAAGCTTGTTGTAAGCTTACAGTAAGCTTACACTGTAAACTTGAGAAGAATTTAAGCTTACGCCGTAAGCTTGTTGTAAGCTTACAGTTAGCTTAGATAGTAAACTTTAAGTGCACTGAAGCTTACACCGTAAGCTTGTTGTAAGCAAACTTATTTACATATTTTTTAGACAGATGTTTGAAAGTTTTTTAGTAACGAATTACATTTTAACTTGTAAAAAACTTTTCAACAGATTTCTGAAAAATATGCAAATAAGTTTGATACAATAAACTTACTGTGTAAGGTTCAGCTTATCTTAAGTTCACGGAGTAAGCTTACTGTAAGCTTACAAAAAGCTTACGGTGTAAGGTTCAGCTTATCTCAAGTTTACAATATAAGCTTCAATTCATCTCAAGTTAACAGTGTAAGCTTACGGTGTAAGTTTCAGCTTACCTTAAGTTTACAATGTAAGCTTACTGTAAGCTTACAACAAGCTTACGGTGTAAGCTTACCACAAGTTTACGGTGTAAGCTTACCACGACCTTACTTTGTAAGTTTACTGTGAGGCGGAAATTTTAAATCCACTGTATGCTTACTACCGGCTTACCTTGTAACCTTGCGACCTTTGCGGATAACCCTTATAGTAGCCTTACAGCAAACTATCGTGCTATTTGGGTATTTTTTAGCACTGATAGAAACATACTGAAGCCAAGTCGGGCGATTATCACTTGGGCTCAAAAAAACCCCCAGGTTTTACGAAAAAACTAAATTTGAGCAAGTGGGGGTACAACAATTCTCCTTACCTGCCCGCAAAATAGGTTCCAAACATTTGGTTAATTTTTTTTTATACCAGAAAGTCATTGTAGAGAACCGTCTGCGGTAAAACGCTTTACCAGGCATTCTAATATAAATTTTTTTGGGTTGAGAACACCCGTAAGTTGTTACAGTTGAAGAAGAGAGCCAATTAACTAAAAATTGTTACATTTAATTTATTTTTTAGATTCACCTTATCGAACAGCGATTAGTGGAGCAATATTAAAACTTCAGGAAGAAGGCACACTTCATACGTTAAAAACAAGATGGTGGAAAGAAAGAAGAGGTGGTGGAGCTTGCAAAGTAAGTTTCTTCAGAAATGCAATAAAAAGTAACATTATATAAACATTTTTAAAAACGCACTGAAAATGTTTCTATAAGTTTTGCAAAGATACCTAACTTTCTAAGGGTTATCTATACTGATGCAGAGAAGCGTAGCCCTAACTTCCGATTTTTTTATAAATCTACCAATAATATTCCTAAAAAAATTACTGGATTTTTGATTTTCAATTATTTTGACGAATCTTTGACACATTTTGTTAATATTAATATTTTCTTAATCCTATAAGGCATTCTTTCTCAACGGTTTTCGGGGTCGCTGATTACGAATCTAAAGTCAGATTTGCAAAATTTAAAATGGCGGATCCAATATGGCGGACGTCATTTTTAAAAAGCGATTGAATACACTTGTGAATTGAAAATTTTGACACAAGGAGATGCACAAGTTCTTAAAATTCAGCTATTCATGTCTCCTTTTGAAGACAGGCATACAAAAAAAATAAAAATCCAAGAAGGCGTCACCAATATGGCGGATGATTTTTCAAATTGCTTAAATTCAATTGAAACTTGTTACTCGGGGGTTTTCAGGATCGCTTGTTACGAATCTAAAGTCAGATTTTGAAAATTCAAATAAAAGTTTTTCTAATACAATTGACCCAAAATTAAAAAATTTTGAGACTAGTTTACAGTCCAGATTCTGAGAGAATCAGGAGATTGTATAGTCTAGTCAGTGAAGGTAGGACAAGTTATGGTTCAACTAGCAAATGTACGATAAGATGATAAACAAGACTTGCTATAGGTCTCATCAACAAGAATAATGCAAAAGCAGAATGTAAGTATAACTTAATAAATTAAAGTACCTATTCAAAAAACTAAATTAAGACAAGTAACTAAATCTAATAGTTGAGTACATTGCCAGAAGGAGCATTCGAATACCTTTTTATAAATACTTGCTTATTCTCGCAGACAAAAAACATAAAATCTACAAAAAAATTATAATAAAGTTCTAAAATGATGAAACAAACTCAGGAATATGTCTCCATATTTTTCCAGTCAAAAAAAAAAAATTATCAACCCCAAGAAACCACCCCTAAGGAAAATTGCAGAAAAAGATCTGTACAAAAAACGAAAAATCTACAAAAAAATTATAATCAAGTTCTAAAATAAAGGAAGATACTCAGAAATATGTCCCCTAATTTACCTAATCAAAAAAAAATAATTTTCAACCCTAAGAAACCACCCCTAAGGAAAGTTGCAGAGAAAGATCCGTACAAGAAACATAAAATCTACAAAAAAATTATAATACAGTTCTAAAATAAAGGAACGTACTCAGAAATATGTCCCCTAATTTACCTAATCGAAAAAAATAATTTTCAAACCCAAGAAGCCACACCTAAGGAAAATTGCAGAAAAAGATCCGTACAAAAAAACATAAAATCTACAAAAAAATTAGAATACAGTTCTAAAATAAAGGAACGTACTCAGAAATATGTCCCCTAATTTACCTAATCGAAAAAAATAATTTTCAAACCCAAGAAACCACCCCTGAGGAAAATTGCAGAGAATGATCCGTACAAAAAATATAAAATCTACAAAAATATTATAATCAAGTTCTAAAATGAAGGAACATACTCAAAAATATGTCCTCTAATTTATCTAATAGAAAAAAATAATTTTTAACCCCAAGAAACCACACCTAAGAAAATGTATTTTGTCTGCGAGAATCAGCAATTATTTATAAAAAGGTATTTGAATGCTCCTTCTGGCAATGTACTTAACTATTAGATTTAGTTACTTGTCTTAATTTAGATTTTTAAATAAGTACTTTAATTGATTATGTTATACTTACATTCAGCTTTTGCATTACCCTTCTTGATAAGATCAATAGCAAGTGTTTTTTTGCATCTTATCGTACATTTGCTAGTTGAATCATAACTTGTCCTACCTTCACTGACTAGACTATACAATCTCCTGATTCTCTCAGAATCTGGACTGTAAACTAGTCTTAAGATTTATTAATTTTGGTCAATTGTATTAGAAAAACTTTCATTTGAATTTTCAAAATCTGACTTTAGATTCGTAACAAGCGATCCTGAAAACCCCCGAGTAACAAGTTTCAATTGAATTTAAGCAATTTGAAAAATCATCCGCCATATTGGTGACGCCATCTTGGATTTTTAATTTTTTTGTATGTCTGTCTTTAAAAGTAGACATGAATAGCTAAATTTTAAGAACTTGTGCATCTCCTTGTGTCAAAATTTTTCATTCAAAAACGAATTTAATCCCTTTTAAAAAATGACTTTTTTCTTCATTGTTTTATCAGACATTCTTGTGTTAACTTGGAAATTCTTCAAATTCTCACTAGAAAATTTGGTTTTCGATTTAATTTTTTTCTTAAGTGACTAGAATTCTCAACTTTGATCCCCCCGTAAAAAAAGGTAATCACCAGTATTACAGTGAGTGGAATTCTTGTTTTCAGCATCCAAAATTTCTGCAACATCAGAGATTTTTCGTTTGACAGTTGAAGAAATAATTTGTTCCTTTTGCTTTTCTGGCAATTTTTCCAATAGTTTTTTCACATTCTCATGAGCCACAGCAAGAGATCCACACTGATGCATTATGCCTTTTCCAATTTCTTGATAACAAGTTGAACATAATGTTGGTGAATTTTTATTTATTTTTTTCAAGTCTTGTTTTTTCAGAAGGCTGTTGATGATGTTTTTAGAATTTCCATGAAACCCATTAGATTGATCAATTTGATTCGAAAGGTTGCGTACATAGCCCCGTCCTTTTTCTATTACTACTGTACCTGGATTATTTCGACCGGTCAACCAAATATAACAATTACAATTATTATTTCTCGTCACATTAGGTAGAGAATCATGTCACCATAATTTGGCATTTTTTGAAGAGGTCTCTTAAAGATTTCTTTTTCATGTTCTAAATTAGTATTGCGACATGTTAAACATATACTTATTGGGTATTTTGAATCCGTCAATGAGAAATCAGAATTGTACAAATCTTGAATTAACTTCTCGTGCTTTCCATTTATAAGGAAATTATCTGGTTTCTTTGTGCCAAACAAAATTTTCTAACCACATGGTGCGCATACTTTTTTTCTATTTTCTTCGTGAGTACATTTAGTAATTGAAAGACTCATCGTCACCCCTTTTTTTAAATGTTTGGATTTTTTCACATTGATTTCACAGCAAAAGATTTTCCAAATATGATCAACACTGAATATTGTGAAATTACGTTTTTATGTAAGATTGTAAGAATAATAATAATCCATGATTTTTAGTGGTTTATTATTGTAATTTGATAATAACAAGTTTTACTTACTTTAAAAGATAGTTTCAGTTAAAAGCGAAGGTTATAATGACAAATTAAAAACGTCAAACGTTGAATCTACTAAAAAACGACTAACTTCATATGATTACAGGATTTTGTTTATGTAGAATTCAACTTAACATTCAATATTGATCTAAATTCAAACGTTTTTTTACGAGGAAGTGATTTTTTACTTTCATTTAAAATCGTTTACGGTTAAATATTGTCATTTAATAGCTTATTTTTTCACTTACCATTATTTTTTAAATAATAAATATACGTTTGAGATTGAATAAAAATAATAAAAACATAAAAAGTTAAGTAAAAAAGGCGCGCGGTTTTGGCTTGACTTTGCGCAAGAAGATTGAAAAATGAAAATGACGATAACTAAAGAATAGGGGGCTCTAAGATTTTGGTCGAAACGGATTATTAAACTAGTCACGAAAAAGATCCACATTGCCCTTATATACCCATTTTTGTTATAGCTGTGACTGCTTCTAGACCACCGTGTAAAAATGACATCTGCCATATTGGATCCGCTATTTTAAAATTTGCAAATATGACTTTAAATTCGTAATCAGCGACACCGAAAACCCCCGAGTAACAAGTTTCAAAGAAATTTAAGCAATTAGAAAAATCATCCTTCATATTGGTGACGCAATCTTGGATTTTTAATTTTTTTGTATGTCTGTCTTCAAAAGTAGACATGAATAGCTGAATTTTAAAAACTTGTGCATCTCCTTGTGTCAAAATTTTTAATTCAAAAACAAATTTAATCCCTTTTTAAAAATGACGGCCGCCATATTGGATCCGTTATTTTGAATTTTGCAAATCTAACTTTAGATTCGTAATTAGCGACCCCGAAAACCCCTAGTAACAAGTTTTAATCGAATTGAAGCATTTTGGAAAAATCATCCGCCATATTGAAGCCGCCATCTTAAATTGTTTAATATCTCTGGTTTGTCTTTAAAAGTGGACATAAGCAGCTGTATTTTAAGACCTTGTGCAACTTTTTATGTCAAAATGAATTTTGTTGGCACAGGAAATAAGAAATTATTTTAACTATTTTGTTCACATTTTCCGCCATATTAAATCCGCCATCTTAAAATTATTAATATGCCACTCTGCTTTTAAAAGTAGATAAAATTTCGGAAATTTTAAGCTATTACACAATCCTCTACGGCTAAACCAATTTTGGAGAGCATGGGGTCTCCCGTTGAGGAAGAATGCCACCTATATTAGAAATTAGTTAGATCTTTTCTGTAGACACTGTTAAGGCGAGAGAGAAAAATGCATCAGTTAGGTTAAAGATTAAGTGAGATACTAGATATTTCTGTAGACGCTGCGTCTACGGGAAGAGAGAAAGATGCATTAGGTAGCTTAAAGATTGAAAGAGATAGTTAGCTATTTCTGTAGACGCTCAAAGACTTAAGTTCAGGGGCCTAGGAGAATCGAGCAAAATAGACCAATCAGATAATTGCAAATATTGGAAAGCAAGGTTTAATTAGTTTGTTCTATTTCCTATATTTCTAAAATTGAGAGAGACAAAATACAGATTGTTATTATGAGGCGCCTATGTACAAACCTCTGCATGTGTTTCTCTATATCGTTATATATGATCTCTATATCGTTTTGAGTAATTAGATGCACGAACACTTTTACATATATGCAGATATGCATAAGTGATTGTCATGTCTGAAGTTTATTTTGGAGTAAAATTATGAGGTAAGTGTTAATCTTATAAAAAGAACTAGGTTCGTTTACATGTCAAACATAACCTTCTAGGTTGTTTTATAGGAATGACAAACTGTCATGGCCGATTGACTTGTCGTGCTTTTTAATTGCTCGTATAATTTAATAGTTTTAACGCTTATTTTCTAAACTGAGGATTGCTGCAGCGCTGTGTAACAACTCCTGAATTAAGGATCAATTGATTTCAATTGATTTATCTAGTTTAGTGCTCTTTGGTGATCGTTTTTTGTGTCAAAAGTGAATACTTTTGGAAATCCTGAGATGGCTACCTGTCTGGAGTGTTCTTTGGTAATACCAAGGGACACAGAAACCGTGACTTGTGGAAAGTGTAGTTCACTGGTTCACATGAACTGTGCAAATGTAAACATCACCAAAAAACAATTTGAATAAATAAAAAAGGGCACAGAGGTGTTTTTTTGTTCTAAATGCAAAGGACTTAAGAGTGGCGACATCTCTTCGGAGAATAGTGTTACTTTATTGTCCACTAATAACGACAAAATATCTAATGATAAATCTCATGCTGTGACTACACAGCATGACCTTTCATCAAGTACATCGGTCCTGTCACCTGCCGTCTCAGAAGCTATACGGGTTGCGGTAGAACAGGGGCATAAATTGGCTTTTGAAGAATTTGAAAACAAGATTGCTTCCAGGTTTACTAATTTTATCAGTGAACAAAAAACACTTAATGCGGAACTTAATAACCCAGTGGCTGCTATGAAAATTAGTATTGATGAAAATTCAGATAAAATTGCTTCCATTGAGACCTTAACATCTGGACATTTAGAGTTGCTGCAGAAAACAAAATTGGAAACAGAGGAATTAAAATCCAGAATAGAACTTCTTGAAAGAAATTTAATTACGCAAGAACTAATATTGTTCCAGAATTCGTTAGAAGTTCATGGATTACCTGTAAAACTTAATGAAAATCTTATATCCATATTTTGTGATTTAACCAAAGCATTAGGTATTTCAATTGACAACAGAGATATTTCGAATATTTACAGAGTGCGAAAGACGGATAATCCTAATAACTCTTAATATCCAGCGACTATAATGGTTAAACTCTCGAGACAAAATCTCAGAGACGACATTATTCAGAAGAGGAAAAGGTAATCGGATTTCACAACTTCTAGTTTTGGCTGGCCGGATATGGATAAACATCCTATTTTCATTCGTGAACCTCTCTCGATGTTGAACAGAAGAATTTATTCTGCAGCTCTTTCCCTTAGAAGAGAAAACAAAATTAAATATTTGTGGATATCGGGAGGAAAAATTTTTTGTCGTCGTGAGGATGGTGCGTTAAGATTGCAGTTGACCAGCATTCGAGATGTCGACCGCTTTAAGTAGCAACTGCAGTGTATCTCTACGATTGAATTTTGTATTGTATCACTTGTTTTTGTATGCTTTTTTTTGTTTTTAGATCTTTGCGATCTCTTATTGTTTTGTTATCTAATCAAATCAATTAGCTATTTTTTCTATTTATATTTTATTAAAAAATCTATTAGTTATGTAGAGCAAACTTTCTTTTATGTTCTATTGATATTTTATACGCCAATATTTCTGAATTTTCATTTGCGATGTGCAGTATTTATTTTTCGTCCTGTTATACTGAATTATTCGGATGGTAACTTTAAACTATTACTTTTGTTCAAATATTTCTTTAATTTGTTTCATGAATTTCATTTTAAATATCTATTCTTTATCTGCCTGATACCTTTTGCTTTTAAATGACAGTCTTATCCATCTGTCACGTTAATGCCCAGTCTCTTTTGGCACATTTTCTTGAATTTAAAAATTTTTTCAGTTCATGTTTATATCAAATTATGGCCGTATCTGAGACGTGGTTGATACCAATTGATCCATCTTTTTTAGTCGAACTTGACAATTGCATGCTCTTTCGCAGAGACAGAGAGGAACGAAGAGGTGCGTATATGTTCATGTAAGTTTGCATGCAAAAATAGTGTCAATGAGCGCACATCATTCTTATCCAGTTTCGGAGTTTCTTTTTATTAAAGTTGAATTGCAGAAAGAATCAGCATTATTTGGTGTTGTACATAAGCCACCAAATGCTTCATTTGAAGATCAATTTGAGACTTTAATGTATTCTCTATTTTCAAATTATAATAACGTAATAATTACGGGTGATTTTAATACAAATCTCAATGTTACAAATAATAAAACTATATATCTTACATCTTTACTATATTCAACAGGACTATCTATTGTTCCTCACACATCTACACACCATACTGCTACCTCTAGTACCCGAATTAATTTATTTGCAGTTGATAGTTTGGACAAAGTTAAATTTTTTTCACAGCATTCAGTTTCTTTTCTGTCTGGACATGATTTAATACATATTGATTTTGAATTACCTGCAGTGGATTTTGCAAATAACAATGGAAGAAGTATTCGAAATCTTAATAACTTAAATGAAACAGATTTAATTCATTATTTGTCGCACCAAGATTGGGGGAGTCTATTTGCCAGTACAGATATTGACTGCAAAGTCAATGTACTTTGCACTTGTTTACTTTCAGCCTATGATCTTTTTGCTCCATTGCATAGTCCACGTGTCAGGAATAGACATTCACCATGGATGACTAGTGAAATTAAATCTTTGATTAGAGAAAGAAATCGAGTTTATCAAAAGTATGAAAGAACTAAAAATGATATTATTCATGCAGAATTTCGGAAACTTCGAAACTTGACTCACAAGTAAAGTTACGGAAGTGTAAATCTCCGATTTTTTTGTAACTTGGTATATTAGTAGAACTTAAAAAAATAGTAAACACGTATTTTTTTTTAGCGGCCATGATCCACTTTAAAGGGTAGAAACTAGCCCTTGAAGTTATGAGGGTGCAATAGCTTAATTGAGGCTTATAGGCAATATACTTATGCGAAAGCTAGTAAATAAATAATGGATTGATAATACGAAAAAATATGAAGCTGATTATGTTTAAAGACAATAAAAGTTCTTATTGTTTAAACTATTTATTAAATTATTGTTGTTTCATATTATTAAACCATTATTTAATTACTTGCTTTCATAATAAGCCTATGCCTTGATTAAGTGATTACACACTCATAACTTCAAGGGGTAGTCTCTACCCTTTAAAGTGAATCATGGCCGCTAAAAAAAATACGTGTTTATTATTTTTTTAAGTTCTACTAATATACCAAGTTACAAAAAAATCGGAGATTTACACTTCCGTAGGTTTACTTGTCAGACTAAAGTTAGAGATGCTTGTCATGAATACAACCGGAAAATAATTATGAATGCAAATAAATCGGACAATTTATGGTCTACTTTAAGAAAACATAGCCTAATTTCATCAAAAAAGGAGATGACAGATCAAAATTTTCTCTTAAATGATTTTCTAAACATTTTTTCTGTTTCTCCTGTTCTACCCTCAACGTCATCTGTTGTTTCTAGTGTTGCGGATGGTTTTGATTGTGGGAAATTTTTTTTCCTAGACATCTCTCCAGAATGTTTATGAAAGAATATATTGGAAATTAAAACCAATGCAACGGGCTTTGATGGGATTTCTATTAAAATGATCAAGTTAGCACTTCCCATTATTTTCCCTATCCTACTCCATATCTATAACTACTTACTTCAGATAGGTATTTTTCCCAGTGTTTGGAAATATGCTACTATTCGACCGATTCCGAAAATACCAAAACCTACGGTAGTTTCTGAATTTAGACCTATTTCCATTTTGTGTGCTCTTTCAAAACCACTTGAACGAGTAGTACACAAGCAAATGACTGATTATCTAAGTTCTGCTGGATTGAACGATCATTTGCAATCTGGTTTTTGTCATAAACGCAGCACTAGTACAGCGTCACTTAAATTTACCACTGACATTAAATCAGCAATGGACAACAAAGAAATTACTATTGCTGTCTTTTTTGACTTTACCAAAGCCTTTGATCTGGTTAATCATAATTTATTGTTACATAAACTAAGATCGTTCAATTTATTAGAATCTGTACTTGCTTGGTTTAAATCATACCTTAATAATCGTATGCAAAGAGTTTCTAATTGTAAAGGGGAAGTATCAAATGTGGTAAAAGTTAAGTGTGGAGTACCTCAAGGTTCCTCCCTCGCTCCTTTGCTTTTTAATTTATTTGTAACTGACCTAGGTCATAATTTATTACACTGCAAATATTATAAATTTGCTGACGATTTTAAATTGTATCTTTCTGGCTCTTTAAAGATTATATGGGAATTAATCATGAAGATGCAAGCCGTTATTGATTCTGTGGCTAAATGGGCAAGGGAGAATGGTCTTCCCCTTAATCCAGTTAAGACCAAGGCAGTTATATTTAGTCCTTCTAATAATAATCCTTGTTTGGATTTTTTGAATACTCTTTCACCATTAGTTATTGAAGGGGTTAATATTGGGTATCAGGAGACAGTTAAGGATCATGGATTGATACTTGATAGATCACTGACTTGGAAAGAGCATGTACTTGGAATTTGTCGCAAAACTTTTGTAACACAATTATGTAAAAACAGGGATTCTTTTTTAACATCAACTCGACTAATATTGGTTAAAAGTCTCATTCTTCCCTTTTTTGATTATGGGTGTCTCGTTTACGATGATATCACTGATAAACTGAATAATAAATTGGAGAGAGCATTTAATTCTCGTATTAGATTTGTATTTAACGTAAACAAAGGTGAACATATTTCTCCTTTCAGAGATAAAGCTGGTTTATGGAACGTGGCTAAGAGGAGACAGTTTTTTATGGGCAATTTACTTTACTCACTATTACAAAATGAAGTTCCAGAATACTTGTTTAATTACTTTGAATTTAAGCTACTTACCGGTATTAATTCACGTAGTCTTCGTGAAACAAAGACTAAAGTCTTCTGTACTAAAGGTGCCTGCACATCGAACATGTAAATTTCAGCGATCATTTGTAATCAGGGGCACTCGTTTATGGAATAAAATTCCATCTGCGATTTGAAGCGCTAGTTCTCGTCGAATTTTCAAAATTTTGTTTTTTAGATTTTTGTTTAACTCCTGTAGTACTTTGTTTGAAATCACTTATTGGTAAAGTATATAAATATTGTTGATTAGCTGGCACATGGTCCTAAATAAGCTTTTTAAGACTGTATAGCTGTGATATTAATTAATAGGGCCTAGGTTATTTTGCGTTATGACTCTACCTGCCTTTTGTTACTCGAGCATTCAGTTTCCATTTTTTTTAATTTACATAAGTTTATTTTTATTTACTCTTTTCTACCATTATATCTCTATAGTATATCTTTAAGTAGAGGTTTGCGACCACGACAATGGACAGTATTATATTATATATTGTAAACTTTGTATTTTTGTTCCATTGAGGGCTACTCAGCCCTAGGGACTTTACTTTCTTAATAAATAAAATAAATAAATAAATGTAGGGGGAGGGGCTCTAAGATAGACAGGGCTCCAAGATGGACATTTCGTATAAAATTTTTGTTCAAGGTTGTAACAATTTTTTTATTTTATTACATTAAATTTTCTTTTAATTCAGAAAAGAGGAAAATAATTCACCAAATTATACAATCTAATGAGTGTCGATTATTAAGTAAACATAAATTGTTTCATATCAATTTAATTTCGTTAACAATAGCTAAATATAAATTTCAATTTGATACATCATTTAATCTCTCGATTCAGGCCTGAATAATAAATTTTAAATATTTGAAATTCAATAACATATAACACGATTAATTACACTTTAGAGAAATTTAGTCAAGTCAATCACATTGGCAATATTTAGTTTACAATCAGAACACTAACATCAAATAATAAAAATTAATAACTAAAACAAACTTATCCAATTTGATCGATCCAGAAGGATGATGCGGTTACATAGACTTTTTGTGAAACCAGAAAAGAAAGCCTCTGGGGATCTTTAGGTTGAGATTGTTTCTTATTATTTAAATAAGAAGACAATTTACAATCCTTCGCAAAGTGAGGTTCGCTTTATATGGTATCGTTTTGAAGAAAGCTCTCGCACCAAGACTTCCTTCATAATAATTGATCGATCCAGATCTCGTTTGATTGTTAATAAGATAAGAACAATAAAAATTTTATAATTTAAGAAATTTGATAAAAAAATTTATATTATTGAATATCAAAACTAATAAAAATGTTAAAAATTTATTTAATTTTATTAAATTCATTCTTTTTTTTTTAAATATTTATAAAATATAACAAAAGTTTTCAATCTTTCATACTTTAAAAAACCATTTTCTAGGGGTACTGGGGGGAAGGGGGGAAAAACAAATTAACATACTGTCAGAAAATCTGCAATTTTATTATTATGTAAAAGGGTAATTTCGCAGGAGAGTGGAGGGTCAGGTCTCAGAAATTTCTCATTTTTTGTTTATTGATAGTATTGTGGGTCTTAAATAACTGTGCCAAATTTTAATTAAATATTTTTATTATTTTTCAAGATATTTGCATTGCAAAATTCTTGACACTTTTTTTCATTTCATTATAACTCCCTTATTTTTCAAAATTTTCAGAATTTGTTAAGAACCTTTTTTATTTAAAAAACATTGAAGTTTAATAAAAAAATTTAAAAAATGATGAATATTTATTTTTAAAACAATTTATTTATAAAATAATATTTGTTTTTAATGTTTAGGCATGAGCCCAGTCAGATTTTGTTTTAAAAAAATTTTTATTATAAACTTTAAGATCTCATTAAAAAACTGTGAAATTTTCAGAATAGCATCTGTCTTTGTTTTTAAGCAATAAATTGTCAAAATTTAGATTCCGCTGAGCCGCGCCGGCAAGCAACTCAGTCACGCTGAGTCACAGGGTGGCTAATGAGCAATGTGCAATTAATACGATTTATGTTGTATGCAAAAAAAAAAATAGCAAGTTTTTTTTTATTCTTTGTATACTGAAAAGTTTAATATTGTAATTAATTATTAATATTTTCAATAATTTAAAAGTTTAATAATAGAGGAGAGAAAGCTCCTTCCTGCGCTCTCTCATGTGATGTACAGCCAATCACTGCCTGTAAACTACTTATAAAATGGAATATAATCCATTAAATAGGACATTTACTTGCAGCTCAATTACCTCTCCAAAAAATAATTTTAAAAAATCCTCTTTTTGTAAAAATGTAAATAAAAAAAATGAATATATGTAAGATGGAAAATAAGATACAAACAAAATTTATTTATAAATTGATAATGTTGCACACGGTTCCTTCTGACTTATCAAAACTTGAAATTACATTACATTTTATTTTAAAATTATCAGTAGGGACAAAACTATGAAACGATTGAGTTCCTTTAATTTGAATTGCATGTTGAAAGCGATGAACCAAAATAAGACGTTCTTCTTTATGTTCTTTAAGAGTACAAAAATCGAATGAGATGCTTTTAATTCCACTGCTAACTAAATCAAATACATTTATAGCTGTTAAAATCAAATCGCCAGATGGGCGTCTTAAGCTTTCTCTAGCTGCCTAACGTTTAACCGTTCCACCAACTCCATCATAAGCATTCTTACCATGAGAAGTTGCAAAAAAATGCCACTCAGCTTCAATACCATAAAAGTCTTTAGCATGATATACTAAATTTATAAAATTGCTTTTATTTTTATATTGCGAAGCACAACCATCAGAAAAGTAATAAATTTTTTTTATACAACTTTGACCATACTGAGCAATAAGTTTATTTATTAATTTTTTAATGAAAAGGTGAACTGCAACTGTATTGTGAGTTGTGAATTCTGAAATTATAACAAATGTGTCATATTTTGGTTGGTCGTTTTCATCTAGTTCTGAACGATATACAACAAATGGATGCACTGTAATTTGATTATTACTCCAATAATGATTTTGAATTGCATCTTGTATAATTGGGGAATAATTTTGAGCAAAGTCACCAATGACCAAAAATTCTCCAGATTTTAGATTTATTTTTAAATTTTTTAAGAAGCTGCTTTGATTCTTCAAGATGAAAAGATGTTCAATCAATTTTTCTGATTTTTTCTTGAAGGTTTCAAGGAATCTTGTCCAGTCTTCAGTGATTGTTTCTACGAAACAGTGATCTGTATTAGTCCATTGTTGATAAGAAACAGTTTCAATGGAATGTTTGCGGAACAATTCGGTCAACTCAATTTTAATGCTAGAAAAACCAGGACAATTTTTACATTGTATAAGATGACATGGTAAAGTAGGATGTTCACATAACATTTCGTTTAAAAGTTCATGGTACGAAGATATCGAAAACTCTTGACTAATTGATTTTAATGCTTGCTGAAACATTAATTTAAAATTTTGATGAACTTTGCAAACACAAACATTGTGACTTCCAGAATGGTCAGCTAAAATGCATTCTTTCGGTCGTAATTCTGTGAATTTAGTAAACCCTAATTTTATATCCGGATTTAATTCTTTAAACAATATATATGCTTCTCTTAAATTACATAAAACTAACCGCTTTTGTTTTAAAGCCCGTTTTTCAGTCTTGTCATCTTTTACAGAAACGCAATCTTTTTTCCAGGAAGCAATCTACTAATTTCGTCACTATAATAAAACAATTTTACTTTTGATAAATCAGTTTCAGAAAGAAATTGACACTTTCTTTTTTCTGGATAGCATCCAAATCTATGACTGCTTTGAAGAAGCTTACTTTTCTTTGCAAAGTGACTAGAAATTTTAAAAGTATTTTTAATTTTATTTACCGACCAAAACGGAAGAACCATCGTTAGGCAATGCATTTTTTCATCATAAGAATCGGCTTTCAGAGACTGATTCATCACTTCAGCTAACATTTCTTTTCCATCATCCCAGTCAATATATTCTTCATCACTTCCTGGTAAGCTTGCACTGGGAGTACATAATTTGTCTCTTTCGTTTTCAGAAGTTTCGGAACTTTTATCACAATTATTTACACAATTATTATCAATCTCATCCCTTAATATTACCGAATTTTCAGTTCTACAAACGTTTTCCATAGAACAAGAAACACTATTATTATTTGGATTTTCACTAACTTCTTTCCATAATCTCCACCTACAACTATTACATAAGAAATCTCCAATATCAGGAAATTTTTCACGCATTTCTGCTGTTGTTGCCCTAAGATTCTTAGGACATTTTGTATGTCCATTCAAATTGAATGGATTACAACAAAAATTTTTTGTGCCAGGCATTTGCTCAAAATTTTCGAACGAAAAGCAAAAGTAATGCTTGTGCGTACTCAAGGAAAACTTGAAACAAACTGAAGTTGAGACACGTTCAGGATTAATTTACATGACCACAGTTTAGAGGCAGGACAAAAAGAGTTGGGATAATGGTTCATTAAAATAATAGGTGGACATTACGGACATTAAGCGACAATGGTCGCTTCAGACTTAATCATTTCATTATTTCCTCATTTACTGTTAAGCCGTATATATTGATTTATATTTGTCTAATCGATTTATAATTATAGGTAAAACTAAATGTATTCTAATTAAGAAATAAAAAGATTCGACAATATTAATTGCATCTTGCTCATTAGCAACCCTGTGACTCACGTGACTGAGTTGCTTGCCGGCGCGGCTCAGCGTAATCTAAACTTTGACAATTTATTGCTTAAAATCAAAGACAGATGCTATTCTAAATATTTCACGGTTTTTTAATGAGATCTTAAAGTTTATAATAAAAATTTTTTAAACAAAATCTGACTGGGCTCATGCCTAAACATTAAAAACAAATATTATTTTATAAATAAATTGTTTTAAAAATAAATATTCATCATTTTTTAAATTTTTTTATTAAACTTCAATATTTTCTAAATAAAAAAGGTTCTTAACAAATTCTGAAAATTGTGAAAAATAAGGGAGTTATAATGGAATGAAAAAAAGTGTCAAGAATTTTGCAATGCAAATATCTTGAAAAATAATAAAAATATTTAATTAAAATTTGGCAGAGTCATTGAAGACCCAAAATACTATCAATAAACAAAAAAATGAGAAATTTCTGAGACATGACCCTCCACTCTCCTGCGAAATGACCCAAAAATCTCTTTAAAAATTTACATATTTACTTATTATATAGAGTTTGAAAGTTTTCCCAGAATTCACAAAATTGTACATTGTAATCTTCTATTATATTAATACGATACCGAGAAAACTTCGTTCATCGTCATACACAATTTAAAGTTCACCTACTTGTCCCAATTGTCAGCTTACAAAAATGTACATTGACTCATGTTATTTCAGTTTGTAAACATGCGCACTGGCACTATTCGTGTCGGGCATGTTAAATTCAACATTTTTGCATGCGCAACATACTGTTGCACATGCGCAGTAGTGCACTACAGCTGGATAAACGTGCGCACTACAACACATTGTTATTTTCAATGTGCAGTAGTTTACTATGGCTATTACACATGCGCAGTGATGCACTGTGATAGTCATACATGTGCTCTAATTAAAATCAAAGTTATTATTACTGTAATTAATGACCAATACTAGAAACTGTTAGAAAATCTTCTATTTTATTATTGTGTAAAAAATCTCTTTAAAATTTTACTTATTTACTTATTATATGGAGTTTGAAAGTTCTCCCAGAATTGACAAAATTGTATATGGTAATCCTACATAAAAAATAACTTATCTGTTTTCTGAAGACATTGTGCAGGCGAGAGAGACAAATGCATTAGGTAGCTTAAAGATTGCGATAAATACTAGATATTTCTGTAGACGCTGCGTCTACAGGAAGAGAGAAAGATGCATTAGGTAGCTTAAAGATTGAAAGAGATAGTTAGCTATTTCTGTAGACGTTTAAAGGCGCGTAAGTTTAGGGTCCTAGGAGAATCGAGCAGAATAGACTAATCAGATAATTGCAAATATTGAAAAGCAAGTTCAAATTGGTTTGTTCTATTTCCATTATCCTCAAAATTGAGAGAGACAAAATATAGATTGTTATTATGAGGCGCCTATGTGCAAACCCCTGCATGTTTGATGTCTATATCGTTTCGAGCTATTAGATGCTCTAACGCATATGGTCGATTCTTGCGTAACTGCCCGATTTCAAGATAAGTTTTGGTAAAAAAATTTTTTTTTATTCAATGTTTCTCTGCACTTATTTTTTTTATTAGGGTATAATATAATTATATTTTAAACGATTTTACTACAACTATATTTATACGAAAATAATAGCAAATTTTTGAAAATTGGTTGCCATGTGGAGCTGAACTGCATGTTTTTATTGTCAATATATTGTACAAAATAAAAATTTCTTCTTGATATTTTGCTAAAACGAATATAAATAATAAATTAATAAATTATTTAATATTCTAACAGTATTTTAGATATAGATATATAGTTAACATATATATAAAGTTTTATAAAAGAACAGCAAATACAATATTTAATAATGAATATTTCATTTTATTTTTTGGATAATTTGAAATGGAGATTGAACAGTGTAATCCGGCATTGCTAAACTACTTTATAGAATAATATTTTGAAATAACCACCACAGATAAAAAAGTTTCTCTGCATGAAGCACACTGAACACTTCATATAGGCCATGGAGCTGAAATTTTACGTGATACCATGGAGCTGAAATTTGACATTTATTCTAACCTCACTTCTACAATATTACAAAATAAATCTATTCCTTTTGCAGATCCTTTTGCGTTTCACATGAAAACTTTAAGAAAATGATAACAATACTATCAAATAGTTGTTACAGTAATATAATAGTAATGACATGGAACTGAACTTTTTTTTTTGTACACATGCGATTTTCACGAAAATAATTTTTTTTTTAAGTAAAAATTTTTCTTTTTAAAACCTTTTTTCACATGTGATTTAGTGCTAATGGATCAAAATTGAGATTTAACTTATTAGAGGGCGTAATAACTAAACACATGACACCTTAATTATAAGTCTACAGATTGCGTTCAAAAATTGGAAAAATTGAGGGACAAAATATTTTTACAGATTCTAAGTATGAAAAAGGTATTATGAAGTTCAATATAAACCTAAATTGTTCATAAATATAGACACTTTATGCTTGAAAAAGGCTGAGTTATAATCATAATATTTTCACCGAAAATTATTCAATTAAAGTTAACATTTTGCAAAAGGGACACGCCACGGAGCTGAAATTTCAGCAGTTATAGTGCAATATAATAGAAGTTATAATATATATATTTATGTATATTTGGTTTTCAGTTACTCTCATATATACCTTTTAAATTCACTAATACACTTCAGAATATATTTTTAATTTAGGTGTATTTTTTCAACGCCGCCAAGTAGGGCAATTACGTAAGAATCGCCCATATACATATATGCACATATGCATAAGTGATTGTCATGTTCGAAGTTTATTTTAGAGTCAAATCATAAGCTAAGTATCAATCTTATAAAATGAAGTAGGTTGGTTTACATGTCAAACATAACCTTCTAGGTTGTTTGTATTGTAATTGTAGGGGAGAGGGCCCTAAGATGGACAGTGACCCAAGATGGACATTTCGTATAAAATTTTTGTTTAAGGTGACAGCGCCTTGTGTTTTCTATTATTTTTAGGGTTCCGTACACCACAAGTGTACGCACGGAACCCTATTGGAAAGACTTTGTCGAAAATCGTATCCCCCCCTAGCCGCCAAACTATTTGACTTAGAAAGTTCAAATTTGGCCCACATATGTATTTTCACGTGTAGATAAAAGGAAAATTATAGAGAACATGATTCTAGGGGTTGATCATAGCGTTTTCAAGAAAATAACAAGATTTTTGAGAAATTTTGATATTTTTTGTCGGAAAACTCTTGCCTTTTTTTTTGCAATGCTATTACCATCACGATCTCTATATTTTTTTTGTAATCTACACATAACAATACATTTTTGTACCAAATTTGAACTCTCTAAGTCAAATATTTTGGCAGATAAGAGGGGAATACGGTCATTTTTTAGAAAAAAGGCGTTTAATTTGTACCATTCCTGCCCTTTATCTGCCAAATTATTGTACTTAGAGTACTGAAATTTGGTACACATATGTAGTTTGACGTGTAGATTACAGAAAAACTATAGAAAACCTTGTTCCAGGCTGTTATCATAGCGTTTTTCAGCAAAAAAAAAACGATTTTTATTTAAAAATGGTAAAAAATGGTCGTATCCTCCCCCTTTACTTCCAAACTATTGGACTTAGAGAGTTCAAATTTAGTACACAAGTGCATTTTCACGTATAGATTACAGGAAAATAATAGAGATCATGATTATATGTGTTGAACATAGCATTGTCAAGGAAATAAAAATATTTTTGAGCATTTTTTTAACATATGGGTCATAATTTAGTGTTATAACTTTGACAGCGCTATAATCATCAGTTTCTCTATAATTTTCCTGTAATATACACATAAATCTACATAAGTGTACCAAATTTCAGCATCATAAGTCAAATAGTTTGGAAGATAAGGGGGGGGGGGGGATTCGGTCATTTTTTTTTGCTAAAATCTCTGGATTTTTCGTTGACAGCGCAATCACTATTACGTTCTCTATAATTTTTATGTTATTTACACCTGACAATACATTCCTGTACAAAATTTGAACTCTCTAAGTAAAATATTTTAGAAGATAATGGAGGGGGTGGTCCATTTTTTATAAAAAATTTATTATATATTATATTATATATAATATGTATAATATGTATAATATATTTATATATTATATATTTAATAGTATCAAATATATTAAAAATTATTTTGTTTTGTGTACGGAACCCTCGGTTTTAGTGCGAGTGTAACTCGAACTTGCCTGATTTTTGTTGATTGTATAGACGAAGATTTGGATGCACATTTAAAGAAGAAAAAACAGTTTGGTTTTCTTCTACACATACTACATGATTTTGTGTCTAAAAAAGTTTTTTTGCAGTTTTTTCTTAAGTTGGTAACGTTATTCAAATTTGTGAATTAGAATAAGTACTTAAGGTTATAAGGAGTTCGGTTCTAGCATTCAAAGTGATTTGACGTGTTTTGGTTACGCTCTGCAAGGTGATCCCAAATTTCTTGTTTTGTTTGCTCAGTGTTAGTGAGTTCTGTACAGTGAAACTTTATAAATTTGTTTTAATTATGACTTCTAATGAAGAGTTAAAAACTCTTTTACTCGAAGTAAAAGAGGTTACAAAAACAGCGAAGGTGAAAGTTGATGAAATTACCGAAGATATTAAATCTTTAAAAGATTCAGATAAAAAGATTCTCGAAGATCTAAAGATTTACAAGGAAAAATGTATCGAGTTGGAGCAGAATACTAAAAAACTAGGAAATAAAGTCTCACTTCTCACGAACAGGCTGGAGAAAATGGAGATTAAGGAAAGAGCAGGAAATTTAATTCTTTATAATATTGAGTGTACTGCGATGGATGAGAAGACTGTTTTGGAATCTGTACAATCAATTTTTGTTGAATCAGGTATTATTATTCCTATCGAAGGTTTTGATTCGATCTTTACTTTGGGAAAGAAAAATGGTCTAAGACCTATTCTAATTAGATTTTCCAATAAGAAATATAGAGATCTCATATTTCAGAAAGCAAAAGACCTTCGTTCTCGTAATATAACCTCTATCGATTATACACATGAACAACAACAAATACGTAAAGATCTGAAAATTGTACTAAATTCCTTAAAGGGACTAGGTCGATCTTCTTATATTAAAGGGACACGTCTACTCTTTGAAAACAAATATTATGATATTGCTGAATCACATAGATTAATATCAGAATCTTTTCTAAACATTGAAAAATCTGATGACAACAACTCAGTAAAATCACAGGCCTTTAGTAATACTAGAAAGAGAGGACGTCCGAAAGGGATATCTACTGTATTCGAACCAATTAAGAAAACCAAAACTGATCTAAAGAATACTACGATATCATCTTTTTTACAATCAAAAACTCCAGAGGAGAGCCTGACACCAAAGCTACAAGAATAAAGAAGTGTCATACTGCTTCTTATCCTCAAGTTATATTTTGGAACGTCAAAGGGTTGAAGAATTTTGAAGATATTCTGGATTATGCAACGCAGGATGATGTAATTTGTTTAAGTGAAACTTGGGCAACTTCCTCTACGAACATCGTACGACCTCTACAGGACCCGGATCTTCAGATTATACACAGTTTGGCTACTAAGGAGTTTGTTAAGGGTCGAGCAAAGGGTGGTCTCTTTATTTTGGCGAGTAAATCTAAGTATAAATTAGAACTGTTAAGCTTATCTGAAGATTATATTTTTTGTAAAGTGGAAGGAAACAATACCTTATTTATTATTGGTTCAATTTACAATAATCCGAGTTCGAAAATAGATAATTTTTTAAGTAAAGTGAAACAAGAAATTTATAACCTAAGCTTAAAATTTCCTTATCTCCCTTTTTTTGTTGGAGGGGATTTTAACTGTAAAATTAGAGAATTGGACCAATTAGAGAATGAGATTTTGTCCTTCACAAAACTCTCTGGACAAAGATCCAGTTTAGATATAGAAATAGACAACCGGGGTAAATCACTTATGGAATGCTTTAAGGAAATCGGTTTGCTTGTGTTGAATGGTCGATCTGCAGAGGACGCCCCCTCACAACATACTTTCTTAAGAAAAAAGAGCCGTTCAATTATAGATTATATCTGGGTTAATAATTTAAGCACACATCTTATAAAAAATTTTAAAGTGTTAAATATTGTGACTGGCTCCGACCATTTTCCAATAATAGTCTCTCTAAATAAATCTAATAAAATCTCTGATTCGAAATTTGTGAAAAAACCCTCTTTAATTAAATGGAACGAAGAAAAAACTAATCTGTATAAGGAATGTATTCAATACCCGCGAAATAATGAATCAGGTAAATTATAAATTGATATGATCGCTTATAATTTCACGAAAGCCATCACTGACATGGCAAATAAGCTGCAAATGATTGTGATAGCTCCAGGAAAGTTTGAAATCTCAAATCCTTGGTTTGACTCTGACTGTAGAAAAAAAAATCTGAAATCGTTACTTAGTCAATGTAAAAAATCTGCGTTCAATGAAGAGGATACATTAAATTATTTTAAAAAGAAGAAAGAATATGGAAAACTCATAAAAAATAAGAAGTATGAATATAATAAATCACAACTAGTCAGTCTCTCTAAGGTGAGAGATTCTAAGCAATTTTGGAGTGTTATTAATAGATTTATATATAGTCCGCATTCTTCTGATTGTATTGAAATGAATGAATGGGTGGAATTTTTAAAAACTTTTTTCCCTCTCCGTTGTGCTGAAAATTATTATTTATTAGAATTAGATTTAGTTCAGAATCCCTATCTGGACTCACCTGTTACTTTGGATGAAACAATAAAAAGCTTAAATAAAAGTAAAACAGGAAAGGCATCGGGTCCGGATGGATTATCTTTCGAGTTTTTAAAAAACTTGCCTGCTAATCTGATCCTGTACCTTAACTCAGTTTTTAATAAAGTTTTAAATTAAGAGAAAATTCCTAAATCTTGGTGTCATACGTTAGTATGATTTACAAAAAAAGAAACAAAAGTGATTTGTCAAACTACCGACCCATTGCTTTAGTTAATTGTACCACCAAGATTTTTACTCAAATACTTTCTTCTAGAATAACAAATTGGGCTGAAGATTTGCATATTTTACCAGAGTGGCAGGCAGGTTTCAGGAGGGGTAGAGGCTGCATTGATAACATATTCTCGTTAAATTCTCTAATTCAAAATAAACTGAATAATGATAAAGGCAAACTATATGTTCTATTTGTGGATTTTAATTCAGTCTTCTCTTCTTTAAACCACAAAATACTACTAAATAAGCTCTATTCTCTTGGTTGTGGAACGAAATTTGTTAGAATTATGAGTGATTTTTATATGAATGCCACGGTATCCATTAAATTAGAAAATGAAATTTCTGAAGCAATAGACATTACTAAAGGTGTTATGCAGGGGGAGGTATTGAGTCCTATGTTGTTTGCACTATTCATTTCCGATCTTGAAAATTTCCTAAAAGCGAGAGGAATCAGAGGGGTTTCCATAAATCATTTGATTGAAATTTTAATACTAGCGTATGCAGATGACCTAGCCATTTTTTCCGATAACTTGGTAGAAATGAGAAATATTTTAATAGGGTTTTGCGAATATTGCAAATTAAATGATTTAAAAGTAAACTTAAGCAAAACTAAAATTGTAGTTTTTAGGAAGGGAGGCCACTGTCACAGTAATGAGAACTTATTTTTTAAATATGACTCTCCAATTGAAGTTAAACAAAGTTACATGTATCTCGGAGTAAATTTCACACATACAGCGATTTTTAACAGCGCTAAAAATGATGCAATTAGAAAAACCTCTCTAGCTATGAACTCTACATTAGGGCTAATTTATAAAATGAAAATAGAATCATTTAACCAAATTGTAACTCTTTTCCGAAGCCTTACTACTAGTGTGCTTTTTTACGCATCTCAGATCTGGGGCCTAAGATATTTTGATCTAATTGAAAAAATACAAACGACTTTTTTTAAAAGAGTTATAAATCTTCCAAATAATACTGCGGGATATGCGATCAGATTAGAAATAGGTACTTCGCAACTTTCAAAAAAAATTTTTGAATTAATACTTAATTGGTTAGAGAAAATGTTGAACATGTCTGATGAACGCTACCCTAAAATATGTTTTTTAAGGCTGAGAGAACTAGATAAAAGAAGCGTGGATAAGAAACATGCGGGAAGGTTTAACTGGGCTCATCAGGTCAGAGAAATTTTTAAAAAAATTGAAGCAGAAAGTGAGTGGGAAAATTTATCTTTATCCTCCCTTAAAGCAAACAACAGTAAGTGGTTAAAGAAGTACAAAGAAATAATTCATTTTTCTGATTTAAGTAGAGCTAAAGAATCTTCCGCATTATTAATTTACCCACACTTAACCCAGTTTTTAAAATCAGGTCCCCAGATCTATTTAACATCTATAAGCACCCCTCTAAAATATATTAGAATAGTAGCACAGCTGAGGCTGTTGAATAAATTCCAACCAAAATTCGTAATTGGAAGGAACCATTACAAATTGTTTCAGCAAGAACTCTGTGAGTTCTGTTTTGTAAATCTCTATGAGATTGATTATATTTTTCACCTTCTAGTTGAATGTCCAAGGTTTTATAATGAAAGATTAAGTATCAGCGTACATTTCAAAATCGACAACATAAGGGATGACTGGATTAAGGCGTTAGGCACCGTAGACAAAAATAATGTAAATAAAATAGCGAAATTTATTGTAGAGATTTTTAAAGGTGAAAGTATGTGCAAGCAGTAGTATGTATGATATTGTGTACTGAAAGTTGTAAATATAGAACTGTAATCTCTTTGTATAAATCTTACGATTTAAAAACAAATAAATTATTATTACTTAAGGGAGGAACACCAGTTGTAATTTTCAAAAAATCGATTTTTTTTCCATTTTCTTAAACTTTATACTTTTAGAAGTTTTTCTGTAAATTTTTAAGTTGTTTCGGTGAAAAATGAATGAGATATACAGAATAATATAAAAGCGCGCCAGGTAGCTTCAGACCAGGCACCAGTTGCAACTGGCGCTTCAGGCCTATTCCTCCTTTGTTTTACGCTTAGATTTACAGTTTTTGTACCTGCCCTTCATAATTTTGAGGAAAGATAGAGTAATATGACAAGCAAAGGTCATTTCAAGTATTTGACAAAAAAGTACGTTGAAACTTTAAATGCGTTTTTCTCAAAATGACATTTTCAAAGTCGGTGATCACGATTACTCGAAAACCATTAAACCGATTTACTTGAAATTTGGTATGCTTAATTTATACATCCAAGCCGAGTTAGTGATCGAAGGATTTTTTTTTTTATGAAAAACTTTTTTTTATATAGCTCAAAATCGACCGTTTTTTTAACGAAAATCATACGTTTGATTTTGACAGGTCGCCATTTTGTCAAATATTTTTTTTTCTTAAAATCATTCGATCACTAACAGGATAATCTTATAATAAATGCAAATCAATTTCATTTTTGCATTTCAGACGAAGCATACTTGAGAAATCCTGGTCACCGCAAATCACCTTTTTTTGGAAGGCGTCGCTTCAATGGCCCATATCTTCCAAAGTCTTGGTTCAAAAACACTTTTTTTTTTTAATTACAGCTTTGAACATGTACTTTTAACTAATAAATAGTAGTCTTCAAAAAGGTTTATGCTTTTCTAGAAAAAAATTCTTGAAAAAAGCACTTTTTTTTGTCTTACAACTGGTGTTCCCCCCTTAAGGTTATAATATTATTTGCTTATTGTATAATAATATTCTAATATGATTTTACTAATATTGTGTTTGAACACAAATTTTTACTGGGGCTCAAAAAATGGTGTCATCTATCCCAAGATGGACACCTGCCATATCCCAAGGTATTTATTTTCATACTTCTGCTTTCACATTTTTTTTAATAATTTTTTAAGACAATTAATTGATATTTTTTTATTTTCTACCATAAAATGTGATGTCGTCGTATACTACACAGTTCACGTCTGCTTTCCCCAATAAATGTGCGCACTACGACAGTAGTTCGCATGCGCAGTGATGCAATATGATAGTCACACATGTGCTCTGGTCATATTCAAAATTGCGGATGAGCAGTGTTTTTTTTAAGTCCATAGAAAAATAAAATTTTATTGTTTTCCATGTGCAAAATGTTGTATGTGCAATTTACTCTTAAAAATTGTATGTTTTACACAATGTATTTGGCTGATTCCAGAAAAAAGTCGAAAATGGCTTTACCGAGATCATCAATTTTTTTTTTTACTCATTATTGAATTTTTTTTCTTAAGCCGTATTTTATGATTTATTTGATTAAAATATTATAATGGTCCCCAACTGTTTTGAGTTTGATATTTTTCGATGGAATATAAAAAAAAAATTTAGTGAGGGAATGATGATGAAGGAATGACGAATCGAAACAAAATGACCATAACCTCAGAAACATAACCTTACTTCCCTATACACTGTGAACAATGCGATATAAATACTGGAAACATATGCAAATACACTATGATTAGTAAATTAAAATGTGTTTACCTATTTATAAATCAACATGAGGAAATGACGTGAAGAAATGTATTTTTTAAAAATCTCATTGATAAATTAGTTTTAACGGATTAATTAATATCTTTTCTACAAACGTTCGCTGCAGTATAGGTTGTTAATAACAATGTTGCCAACTTTCAAAAAACTTAAGGCGAGACTTAGTAGGCATTTAAATTTTGCTCCAGTCACACTGTTTCAAAGCGGTGAGGGAATGATAAGTTTTTCAAGGACAAATTTTGAAGTATATTTAAAAATATTTCCATTCGTTGTTTTTAACTTACAAACTCGTCTAGTTGCAGTCAATACTATTTTATATAAATTAAAAATAAAGTAACAAACAATTACTAAGGAATTTTACGTTTTGAGTTAACGATTCTCTTCGAATTCAGCAGTTGGGACATAGTGAGGAAATGATTTTCTGGGTACTCTTTTGAACATATCCTGTTTGTTTATCATATAAGAAATAAATTTGTTTCATAAATTCGTACATCTAGTATAGTAGTATTATTAAAACAAATACTTTTCATAATCAACAATCATGATTTTCAAAAATCATTAAGGACATCAATTTCGATTTTTTTCTGGAATCAGCCATTTAACTTTTTTGTTAATGTGGTTTTCTATGTCCTTTCGCTTCGACATAGTTAAACTGTCATTTATCCTCGAAATTTTAACAACTGCGCATGTCTAGAATTATCGATTTGCTTTTTATTAGGTTTCTTAAAATATGTATTTCTGCAATTTTGAAATAATTGCTTTTTAAATTGTAAACTGTATATTGTAGTTACAAATTCCATGGGTTCTTGATTATTTGCAGTCTATATACATCTCAAAGTATTGAATGAAATAAATAGCAACACGAAGTCAGTTGTCTGTTTAAAAACTCAGGCCTGTTTCTTTGTAGTATCGAGATTAATAAAATTGAACAAAAACGTAACACGAAACAAAAAGTTGCATTTTATTGAATAAATGTTACTTTTTACGTACTATCCGTTATTTTCGGATAGAGTTAGGTTAACTGAAAGTAACTAAATTAAATACTTAAAAGAAAAAAATTTTTATAACATTTGTAATGCAAAAGAATTGGACCGCTTTTTTTAATGTAACGTAACAGTCTAAAATCCCAAAAAGTTTTTTGACGCAAAATCTATCACGTCAACTAAATACAATGACTTAATTTTTTTCAAGCATTTTTATGTTATTTTCTAAATAAAATAGAAAATCAGCAACATATTCAATTCTTTCTGTTTTCAGAGCCAAAATCAATTTGTAACGTAACAGTCTTTTTTCACCCATATCACAACATCCCGAAAAAAGTATCTTGATTTGTGAATAAAAACCATATATTCCTATGTATTGTGATACACTGAATCTGAAATTGACACAAATTGTTTGAACATTAAAAATATAACAAATAGAGTAAAAAATTAAAAAGTGTCACTCATGTTCCTATAAAATTTTTTGGCGTATAGTATATTAAAGCTACCTATTTTTAATAATTTTTTTTTAAATTTGTTTATAACAATTTGTTTAAACAATTAAGTTTTTAAACAAGTTTTAACATATAAAATCATTACGTAGACCACGTTCCTGTTTCTAGTGTTCACTTTTTTGAAACCTCGATCACCCTAAGCATGAGCGTTAATAAGTTAAAGTTTTTGTTCTTGTAAATTGTTTATTTATAAAATTGTTAATAACAAATGTAAATGTTAAGTTTTTTATATTTTGACAAAAAATTTAGTATATATTGTGTATTTAAAGACATATTTAAAAAGAACGACTCTCAAACAACGGAAAACTTTGAGACTACGTATTTGTTAATTAAGCTTTGTTTACACATTGTTTAAATCAAAAATGAACCTGGAAAAGTATTTTACGTTAACAATATATAAAATAGTATACAGGCAAATGAGATTTCATCGATTACATTATAAGAAACTGTGAAATAGAAATTGTTTATAAAATTTGTTTATAACAATTGTTTGAAAAATAATAAATTAATTATTTATAGTACTAAATAGTATTGATAATATAATTACTTGTAGATAACAAATACAATAAATTGTGATAAACTTAGCTAAAATTCAATAATTTCCATAAAACAATTTTTGTTCACTTATTTGTTTATAAAAAATTTTAAAAAAATTTAAAAAATATTGTTATTGCATAAAATCATTCTTAGAATGTTACTTTAATAATTTTAATTATTACTGGTGCAGTAAGTACTTTCAATAAGCAATGGTATTCGTTAAATGTCAAATTTTTTTATTTTTTTTATTTTAACATTTAATAAACAATTGTTAACAATTTTTTATGAAAATAAAAAAACGTACATTTTGTGGAGAATTTTATTACCTTTAGTTTAAAAAAAAAAGTTGAAAATCGGATAATAATTGTGGGCTAAAAATCAATTTGTCCACATGTAGTTTTTTCTCCACTGTGCACCCTATGGGGCTAAGTCGGACACTTCAAATTTAGCCAACTTTAAACCACAAACATGCTTTTCTTTAATTTAAAAATTTAATAAGAGTCTTTCCTGAAACATATTTAACTCATTTAATACAAAATATATTATTTTCTTAGACATATTATTGAAATTAATGATTGATAGTTACTGTATGAAATATGTCAGTAACAAAAACTGTCAAAAAAGGCTAAAACAAGTTTTTGTTGTTTTCAGACTCATTATTTAGATCGATGGAACACTGTTTTTAAGAAAAAATATTATTAGTGGTTCACAGACAATCACTGTGAGTTTTACGTCAATATTCAATATAGCAATTTTGATTCGTCCGGTTTTGCCCCACCCGGTCATCTCATAATAAAGGCGCAATAATTTTGTTCTTTTAAACGTATTTGAAAAAATAAAATTTTAAACTAAATTCTATATGACTTAAGCTATGAAAAACAGTTAGCAAATAATAAATTTACTATATTTAAAGTGTCAAAAACTCAAAAAGTATAAGAAAAAAAATTTTTACTTTTAGCGAAAAAACGCGATTTTTCACACTTAGACGGCCAGTACTTCTATTAAAGTAATGAAATGTCGTTAAAAACTAATGACGTATATACTTCACATATCAACACGTTGACAGAGTGTTTAACGGTGTAAAACACTTCGCAGATTATGAGATATTTGACTTATCCGGTTTAGCCCCAGTCTCCCCTATAATAATAAAATATAATTTTACGAAATACTGTAGGATTAGTTTGGATTTTAAGACGTATTTATATATAATAATATGTTACAATTCTTACAAAAACCGGGGAATTCTTTTAGATACTAAGGCGTTTTTATATTGTTACAATCTCGTGTGCGTTGAGAGGTGGCTGACGAGGTACAACATGGAGGGAGATGTTGAGGAAAAGTATTTCCTTGACGTTTGAACAAATGGTGGCTCTGAAAAGAGCCGATTGTTGTAGGTTGGTTGTGGGTGATCACGAAGATGTGGTTGGTGGTTTGAGAAAGGCGGCCGGGAGATGTCGCCTTGGATCACTAAGCAGCATGCGGCCCATGTATCGGTCAGAGGGAAAGAGTGTGATACGTGGAGGAGTGCGCCAGGCTATCCTGGCAAACTGGCGGCGAGGAGGAGTCACGAGGGGAGCCTTAAGTGGAAAAAAATTCAAATCCGAGCGAGGCGGAGAGAGTACCAACGCTGGAGCAGGTGACACGTACTCGTGACTCTCGAGTACCTGACGGAGATGTTCCTTGTCGTCGTACCACGGCGAATCGACGTCAACAGCAGCAGGAACAGCTTCTGGGAGAGAAGCTTCGGAAAGAACCGATTCAGGAAGAAACGCTTCAAGGCAAGCACCTTCAGGGTGAGCCGCTCGAGCTTCACGGCGTAGACGGCGTTCCTCGATGATGGCCTCTTTTCGTTGGAGACCGCGGGTTCGCCGCTTCTCCCGCTGGCGTTGGCTTTGTACCTGGGGCATGAAGCGCAGACAACTACCCAGAAGTATCGAGTGTTAAGTGCTCAGAAGGGAGCCTTCCGATGCAACCTAAAACTCCCGATGTCGGTACACTAGGTGCTCGAGAAGTACAAGACTTCCAATGCGACCTAGCACGGAACTCAAGTGCTGATATGCTGGATGCTCAGAAGATTAATCTTCCAATACAACCCAGCTGACAACTTCTGGAGGATGAATTCCTCCCTACACTTTATCCTCTAAAGGATGGATTACGTGGTTGTTTGAAAAAATAGCAAATCGTATTAACCAGGGTTTAGTCCTGAAAAGGACAAAACTCGGTCGTTGTAAAAAATGCTTGAAACGATTATTCTCCCGGAAAAGGACGGATAATCAACAAATAGTAACACAACTATTGACACAAGTATTAAAACACAGTTTCTTCGTTACAAATCCAATATATTCTTCAAATATATCCCTCTAGAGTCAGGAGCGTTGTTGACCGTACGACGGCTGAACACGTAACGGCTGGCGTGCGGTGCGCTCTCGAGTCTCGGCTTCCAAGCCGAGATTGGCGTCGTTGGTTCGCAGGAGAAACTTCAAAATTTTCTCCGTCACGGAGGTGTTGTTGGTTTCGTAGCGGGAGAGCGAGTGGCCGATAACTGCCACATGCACAGGACTTACGCTCTCCGACGTGTTTGACCGCGCAGCTAATCGGCGAGCCGAAAATAGCTGATTGGTTAGAGCTCGGTGTTCCGAGCTCGCGTCGACCAATCAGAGGTACGTTCCCCCATTTTTCGTGACTTGACAATGAGGGCCAGAGCGAAATGCCTCGTCGTACTGCCAGTTTTACTCTGAGACTCCAGTACATATCTAACAAGAGGAGACGCAGGGTCCCGCGTAAAGAAAAAAAAATAATTCTAACCCTAAAAACGAAAGCTCAGGGAAAAATTCTTTAAGGCCGATTTTTCTCGGTCTCGTTTCTCGAGTATGTTGTAATAATACTTGAGAAACTGAGAACTGAGAAAGAGGCAAACTGTAACAATTGGCCCCCTTAAAGAATTAGTCACTGCGGTTGTAGTATCAATAAAATAGTTAATGACGATAATAGTAAAATTGTAAAATAAAATTAAACTCTAAATTTATGACGTATGCAAAACGAGAGAGGAAGTCTTTAAGGCCGATTTTTCTCGGTTTCGTTGTTTCTTGAGTTTTGGTGACAATACTCAACAAACAGAGAACCGGGAAAGAGTCGAACTTTTAAGTTGGCCCCCTTAAAGAGTTGGTCCCTGCGGTTTGCACAGCTTGAAGTTTTACATAGCTAAATCTTCCTTTGACGCGGAGCATAGGGGCGGGCATCTCGGTAATCGACACCCTGTCAAACACGTCGTGGATAGCGCCCTCCGGCGTTATCCTGCTGTCCATCGTCGCTAGGTGCCAAACTCTCCTGAGGTGGCGCAGTTAAGCTCGATCGAGTTTGCGTGGTTGCGCTTGGATCGGATGTCCCTCCTGGGCCATCGTATGGATGCAAACTCGCTATAGTTTGCTCTGGAGTGAGGGCATGGACTTTTCACTGCCGGGGCGGCGGCTAGAGCCAAACTCGGCTGAGTTCGTTCGGAAGAGAGAGCACGGACTAGTCCAGTCACGTGCCGATGTTGGAAAGTCCGACCTGGGGCAGTACTAGTAGATGGCGTGGCCTCTGCTGAGGCAGCGTCTGGAGCCAAACTCGGCTGAGTTCGCTCAGAAGAGAGAGCATGGACTTGTCCAGTCACATGCTGATGTTGGAAAGTCCCACCTGGGACGGAACCCGTTGGAAGCAAACTCGGTTGTGTCTGCTTTGAGGTTGAGGCACGGACCTGATCAGTCACGTGTCTTTGCGGTTGAGTCCGTCCTGGGACGGATTTTATTGTCAGAGTAGCCCCTGCCGGGACGGAATTTGATGTTGGGGCGGTTGGTGAACTTTGTGTGGTCCGTCTTCTTTCTGGATCCAGTAGACCCCCGGGGAGACAACATCGAGCACCTGGTAATGCCCTGTCCGCGTAAGGGCGAGGTTTGCGTTGTAACGTTCTGCGGCGTTAAAGAGTTTGTGGTCCAAAGCGTAAACCTCGTCCCCAACTTGATGTCTGGGCTATCCTACAGGCTCAGCGTAGCGCTGTTGGTACTGGCGTTGGTGGTGGTAGGCTTCCTGTTCTCGTTGATCTACTGCGTCTGGTCTTGGTGCTTGAGGGAGTTGAGTGTCAAACTCGCCGGGACGACGAATCTCTCGCCCGAAGAGCAAGTACGCTGGGGTCATTCCAATGGCTGCGTTGCGTCTTCGACGTAGGGTGAAAAGGAGCTCTGGTAGTTGCTGGTCCCAAGTGCGCTGGTTCCCGCCATTTAACCGGATGCGGAGGCCCTTCTTGACCTCCTGGTTTCGTCTTTCAGTTGGATTAGCCCGGGGATGATATTCCGGGGTGGTCCACATAGAGCAACTCCACCGGTCACAGGCTGTCGACCAGGCATTGCTGCGAAATTGTGGCCCATTGTCGCTCAGGAGTCTGTGAGGGTAGCCATACCGGAAAAACACTTCGTTTTCCAGAGTGCGGATGATGGTTGGGGCTTCGGAGTTTCGGAGTGGAAAGGCCTAAACCCACCGGGTAAAAAGGTCTGTGACCACCAAGATGTGGCGGTGGCCCTGGTTCGTCAATGGGTAAGGTCCCATCAAGTCCACAGCGACGATTTCCCAGGAGGTCCGTGGAGCTCGGGGTCGTAGTCCGGGATCGGCCCTTCCGTGTGAACGTTTAGTACAGCGGCATAGGTGGCACTGCGATACGTGGTGCTGAATGTCCCTATTCATTCCGGTCCAGTAGATGCGGGACCGGATGCTTCGGAGGGTTTCTTCGGCACCAGGGTGTCCAGCGAGGGGAGCATCGTGATATTCCCACATCACGCGGTCCCTGAGGGCACTAGGGACACGGAGTTGACGACTATTGGGGGTTGAGTTTTCAGAATCCTGTCTCATCTAGGGTGTTCCAGTCGAAGAAATTCTGCTCTCACTCCTTGGTGGCCCCAGTCTGCTCTGTTTAAAGCCACCTCGCTGTCTGGATGCTGATGACTGGGTCTGTTTGTTGTCCCTCAGTGATGGCTTCCACCAGGGTCTGAGTGTAGATGGCGTTAAGGATAGGTGTTCTTTAGTTGCGTCCCGCCTGGGACGGAAAAGCCATTCGGTCGAGGTCCGGCTCTCCTGGTGAGCATTCCGTCAAATCCGGATTGCGGGAGAGGGCATCCGGGAGTTCGTTCTCTTTTCCAGGCACATGCTCCGTCCTGAAATCGAGGTCACTCAGGAACATGTGCCACCGGGCCAACTTAGCTTTAGAATCTTTCATTGTTCCGAGCCATGTTAGGGTTTTACTGTCCGTCCTGAGAATAAAGTGGCGATCCTCGAGGTACGGACGGTACTTTTTAATGGCCCAGATGACGGCCAGACACTCTTGCTCGTTACAGTTGTAACGACTCTTAGTTGTGCTGAATTGAGCACTGGCATAGGAAATGATGTGGCGGCGTCCGTCCTCGGACTCTTGATAAAGGACCGCACCCATGCCAAATGCGCTTGCGTCAGTTTGAAGGATGAATGTCAGGTTGGTATCCGGTCGACTGAGTGGGGATGGGTCTCGAAAGGCCTCTTTAAGGTTTTCGAAGGCGAGTTGATGCTCCGAGGTCCACTTATAGGGCTTCTTGGGGGAGAGGAGACTTGTTAATGGACTGGCTAACTCTGAATATCGAGGAATGTACTATATTAGCCAGTTACACGTTCCGATAAAGGAGGATAGCTGTTTGCGAGTCCGGGGGGCTTCGGCGTTTAAAATCGCCTCTACATGGCCGGGCTGGGCCAGGTTCCCTTCCGAGGTAAATTTAAGGTTGGGCTGGTTGGGAGTCGGCAGCCGGATTCGATGTCGGTCCTGCCGGGGCACGCCAGTTTCCCTGGTTCTGCTGATAGCGTTGCGCCAGCACTGGGCAGTCCCGGTGATAGAATCGCTCGGGACAGTGATGGCAAGCCGGAAGTTGAGGTTGCCTGTTGGCGGGTTGACCGAAGGTGGTCCTCTTAGGAGGGTCTTCTTTAGGAGTAGCGCTCTTTTTGGGTGCGCAATCCAAATCGTCCTGCTCAGCTTTGATGGAAGCTTCCAAGAGTTCAGGATAGCTTTTAGGAGCTGCAGGGCGAACTAAGCGACGTAGAGTTGGTTTAAGGGATTCCAGTAGGAGAGTCGTTATGTCCGTCATGGACATGGTTGGGCTAAGGCGTTTAACTAAAAGATACTTCTGCTGTAAGAAGACAGCAACCGGTTCCTTCTTACCTTGTTTGTGAGAATATAGAGAGGCTTGGGGCCGCATAACGCATGTGGCCCCAGAATATTTCTCGAGAAAAAGTTCCTTGAAATCCACCCAGGATAGACAGAAGTCTTTGAAGAGCTCCCACCACTTCTTGGCCTCTCCTTTAAGGCCCCTGATCAACAGTTGCGTCCTTTGACCCTCCTCGGTCATGGCTTGAGAAAAGTATTTCTCACAAATAGAGAGGAATTTCTGAAGGTCTTCATGATCAAGACCCCCGAATTCAGGGAATGGGGGAGCCGGAGATTGAAAGGCTCGGATGAGAGCCAGACACTCGGCAAAGGACAAGTGAGCGGGTATAGGTAATGGAACTGTTACGTTCTGGCAAAAGAACAGAACATAATTTGAATTTGCATCGAAATTATTCAGGATTTGTAACAGCTTAATCAACTAAGTAAAACCTAGTCTTTATATTTATTTTTAAGGGTTGTTCACCTCATAAAACCTATGGGGTTTTTGTTAAATAAATCTTTATGTACTTACTATTAATGTCGTGGTTTCAAACCTCGGTGTTAATGTGCTCAATATTAGAATTTGACGGTAAAATATGTAAATCTTTATGAAACAGTGGGTAGCCAGTACTGGGTAATTATCAGTAGTAAGAAAAACTCACAATAATTTCTGAATTTTAACTTATTTATTCAGAAAATAGATTAATGTTTATGAAAGTTACAATATTAAAATAAGTTACATTTATTATTCGTTATTTGTTTATCATTAATTATTTATTGTTATTCGTTAATTATTAATCAATTGCCAATCGGTATATGCTTTTGTTTTCTATTTTTCGTTCAACATGAGTAATAAAGTAATAACTTACATGTAATTGAAGATTTTTTTGGAGATTTTTGATTGACTATATCGCACAGCTTTGGCGGTCGATTGGTTCAATCGATTGAACGGGGTTGAAGCGGCTCACAGTTTCGTACAGTTGTGGCGATTTTAGTATCCATACACTGGAACTTGAATTTAACGCACTCCGCAAATTTGAATTATGCCGCTTCAAAACACTTAATTAAACAGTTTGTTTTACGAAGGTTTCACAATATTTTCAACGATATTCTATGCTTTACTCGAACAAACACTTGCAGAATTTGACAAGATATAAAGTAGGAAAATTTGATAACCGACGGGTAGCTACGATAATGCTCTCTCGACAGAGGTTTCAACGTATACGACCCCCTCCATCTAGCGTCGTTCTCTTTTAAAGACAATTTCAGCCATTTGCGGGGGTGAAACTGTCTTTCTCGAACACGTTTTCATGCAAAAATGTAAGTAACACGTTCTCATGCAAAAATGTATTTGTTACGTTCTCATGAAAAAGTGTAGTTTTCACATTTCTGCGATTTCTCCTAACTTCATGATTTGAATGTATTTTGGAATATTTCATGATCGATTCTTCGATTGATTGACCAATCGATCGATAGATCCACCAATCAATCGATTTATCGATCAATAGATATTACCGAACTTATTCGAGAAGTGATCTGAAGCGCTTAGGTATACGTATAGGTGCATTGATTGGTTTGTCGGCTTCGATACTGGCGTAATGTTGACATTTGCCAATTATCGTGATTTACTCGTCAATACGTGATACAATTGAATGTAGTTTCCAACATGTTATTACCCAATATTAATCATTTCCGTTACTAATATCAATATTTGTTATTAAAATTTTATTATTTTATTTTCTATCTTTCTACACTCATTTGTACCATGCTATGTTTTTACAGTTTTTCCGTCTCATAAGTTACAATATGATAAGCGATTCTGTATTCTTTCATGGGTAATTAGTTTTTATGGTAAATACTTTCTCAGTGTTAAATGAACTTATGGTAATTATCGCATTGCGATACATAAGTATCACAAGGCGATGAATCTTACGGCTGTTCTACTTTATCCCTAGTTGAAATATCATTCTATTACCACTAGGGACAATACTGCGCGCGGTCGGTACAGATATCCATAATCAAAAGAATACAGAATTGATTTATATTGATTCCACGCTGTTCGATCACAGATGCCTACGTCCTCACTATTCACATCTTGGCCTTTAGTATGAATTAAGCATTATCATTTTTAATTATTTATTAAATATTTCTATAATTGATGATAATCCGGAATTTACCAGTTTATCGTCATTAAATTTCTCTATTACGCCAATAATATGTCAATTGTGTGAGGGATGTAATATATGTCAAATACAGATAATGATGATCAGCATCAATGATCTATTTTAGTGTTTTTTTTAAAACACTCCATAATTCAAATAATTTTTGACGTTTGTCCATTCGGAATGGTTGCCTACACTCGGGCGCTGCCTCTAATATTCACTCCACTTTTCTGATTTGTTACCGACAAACGAGTATCTCATTATTTGCGCTTATTTAAGTTTGAATAACATGCAACGATATATGTTATATGTGTTTGATTTGAACACAATGCTTTAAGATGGTTTTTTTTCTATTCTTTACAATAACCATTTACTTTCTATTTAAAGACCTATTATAGTTAATAAATGGTTTCCTCAAGAACAATAACTTCCTCGGGTAATCCTCTCTTTTCTATTTTATTCTTTGATATGCCCTGCATGCTGTGATATCCCACAATAACATATTAAGCTTTGAATTTATCCACAAACTTAATGTTTAATCAATCAATTCTTAAAACCTAGACGGATGCTGGAATGCCTAATTACAGGCGCCTCTTTTCATTCGGATGTTGTCTCCCTTTTAACTGTTTATTCAGAGTAATATATATATAAATAAAAAATTTATTTTAATTTATTTATATTTGAAATATGGTTATGTTTGTTACGGACATAACAGTCCTTCCTCCTTATATTGTTCATAGTCCTCTATGAGCTTGAAAACTCTATTGCGCTAAACATTGCGGAATTTGAATCTCCAAATCAAAAAGGACCCTAATAATTTTGAAATTTGTAAGTTTATCATATTTTGGCTATAGGTAAGTTGCAATTTAGTAACAAAGTTAATGCGATTTTAAAGAGTCATATTTTATCTTCCATCTGGTAAATTGAGATTAGAACAATTTATCTTCTTCCACGTCCTTTTTTGCTGTTGTCATCATTTTGGTATAAGCCCTTGGAGTCGAGGTGTGATTTCATTAAGTGCGTCATTAGTATAATTGCGACCATGCGCTGTGCTGAATCTGTGCTTAGTGACACTACTACAATGCAATTTGAAGAGGATCTTAACGAAGCTCACTCCCTTCCTTTAATATGAAAAAACTTGGCTGACCACGGTAAGTCTGATTAGTGCTTTGCGATAATTATCTCGCGTAGGTCGTGACTTCCCATTATGAATGCAGATGAGCCTTCCGCGGTTAGTTTTCGGAATAGTATTACAGACTTCGATTTGCAATTGCTAGATGGATCGAATGATTCTTCAGTTCCTGGAACATCAGATAATATTGTAGTTGCTCAAATCTCGGCACCTTTGGGGGCGATAACGAAGTCGGATGCTTTGGTTTTAAGGATAAGTGATATTGAGGATAAATTGAATATTTTTAAGATTGCTTTCTGGAATGTCGATCCTCAAAAGGCAACTGTTGTACTCGCGGAATTGTGCGTGAAATTAATCGATGAAAATTTTACCGCAGATGATTTTTCTGTAGTTCATAGACTCGATAACCGGCGTCGGGGGGTATTACTTAGGGTTAATTCCTTAAGATTGACACGATTAATTTTAGCTAATAAACCCTTTTTTGTTCGTCGAGGATATCAAGTTGATATCGCATAATAGAGTTGGTGCGTGCAAATTCCTTTCTTGATTTTTTTTATTTCTTTTATTTAATTCGTATTTTTACTTTGCATGATGGTTCGGAATGATTTTAACCTTCTTCTTTTGTTTTTCCTGTAGATGAAAAGCGAGTGACTCCCAGAGAGAAATTGCGACAGTGCCTAGTCTCAGGTCATTTACGGAGAAAGCTGCCTAACGTATCTCATTTGGCAAGGATCTTTTTCGGTATCACAGCCTGGGCAATCCACGATAAATTCGTGGAATGTTTGACGACATCTTTGGACCGGGCTGCGAAATATTCCCAAGCTTCAAAAGGGAAACGAGGACGACCGGTAAAGAGAGTGGTACCCCTAAAGTTTACCAGAATACCGGATACCTCGACGTGGGTGCCCAAGCCGGCGCTGGACCAGTTAGCCTTACAGCGGGACATAGCTTTTCATCGCTCGTGTGCCGCATCCCTTCGAGATAGTCTCGATGCCATGGTCCGGAGCTATCTTCTAGATGCACCTGTTGCTACCCTATTGAAAAAAGCGATGTCGAAAACGACATCAAATTGGTATCGAAATCGACGTCGAAAACCATGTCAATAGAGACATAGAAAATGACATAGAAAGTGACGTCGAGAATGATATCGAAAGTGACATCACGAAATGGTGTCGTTTTATATACAAATAAATTTATGTTTGTTTAAAAATGATGTAATAATGTAATATTTATATATTTTTTAAACGTTTAAACATTATTATAAATTTTTTATGTAAATTATATTTGATTTAATATTTGGTTCATAACATAATTTATTCCAATACATAAAATAAGGACGGGATAAGGTGTGTTATAAATTTATTATAAATTAATAATAATAAAATCTATATCACTAATAATTAATATTTAAAAAAATTTTTTGATAAAATTCTTCTTATCATGCCAATTCTGAAACATATAAAAGTGTTTAAAATAATAAGATGTTTATTATATAATGCAAATTAAAACACAGCTTACTCTCTAAATCTGAATTAGTGATTTTCCATTAAAATGAATTAGAGAGAAATCGGTCACTATTAAATAATCAATGTTTTACTAATCTTTAGTAGAAAACTACTAATTATTAGTAGAAAATTATTAATTTAAAAGTGAAATATTTACTAATTGAAAAAGTGAATTTTTCTGATTCATTTAGTAGATATTTCACTTTCAAATTAGTAATTTTCTACTAATAATTAGTAGTTTTCTACTAAAGGTTTCTGAAATAATCAATATTTAATAGTGACCGATTTTTTTCTAATTCATTAGTGAAGAACCACTAATTTAGATTCAGAGAGTAGTTAAATAAGAATAAATTAAACCATATCACTCACCTATCACAGTCTTTAGTTGCGCAAAAACCTTAATTATTTTGTTTGATCTATAGAGACATTCTTCAATATGTTTTGACGTCTACTCTCTTAGAAGTTTTAATAGAAACTGAGGAAACTATTTCTCTCTTGTCCCTTGCTCAAAAACCGTTAGAAAACCGTTATGCTCTCAGCTAGTGACTCAACACATGTTTGTCAAGCAAGGGACGAGGGAGAAATAGTTTCCTCAGTTTCCTTTAAAAATCCTAAGAGAGCAGACGTCAAAACATATTGAAGAATGTCTCTATAGATCAAACAAAATAATTAATATGGTTTAATTTATTCTCATTTAACTACTCTCTTAATCTAGATTAGTGATTTCTAACTAATGAATTAAACAAAAATCGGTCACTATTAAATATTGATTATTTCAGCAACCTTTAGTAAAAACTACTAATTATCAGTAGAAAATTACTAATTTGAAAGTGAAATATCTACTAATTGAATCAGTAAAAATCACTTTTTCAATTAGTAAATATTTTACTTTCAAATTAATAATTTTTTACTAATAATTAGTAGTTTTCTACTAAAGATTAGTAAAACATTGACTATTTAATAGTGACCGATTTCTCTCTAATTCATTTTGATGGAAAATCACTAATTCAGATTTAGAGAGTAAGCTGTATTTTAATTTGCATATATAATAAACATGTAATTATTTTAAACACTTTTGTATGTTTCAGAATTGGCATGATAAGAAGAATTAAATAAGAGAAAAATTTTAAATATTAATTATTAGTGATACCGATTTTATTATGATTAATTTATAATAAATTTATAACACACCTTATCCCGTCCTTATTTGCTTTATTATAATAAATTATGTTTAAAATTATGTTTATGTTTAAAAAATATAAAAATATTAGGTACATTATTACATCATTTTTAAACAAACATAAATTTATTTGTATATAAAACGACGTCATTTCAGATATCGTTTTTGACATCGATTTCCATGTCGAAAACTGCACCATTTCGTGATGTCGCTTTCGATGTCATTCTCGCGGTCACTTTTTATGTCATTTTCTATATCTCTATTAACATGGTTTTCGACGTCGATTTCTATACCAATTTGGTGTCGTTTTCGACTTCGCTTTTTCCAATAGGGTACTGCTTCTAGAAATCCTAGGTATATCTCGCTAATATAATGTACTTCTTCTTTTATTTCTTACTTCGCCTCTTTTGTTTTTCTGTGTGTGAGTATATGTATATGTATATGTATACATATACATATATTCGTAATTTATAAAATGTCTTTGATAATTCTTCGGACAGGCATGTTGATTTAACCTTTTCTTTTCTTGTCTATTTCTAGTGCCTCCTTAGACGGCCAATTCTGCTTGTGCGGCAGATTTTATAGAGTAGTCATCCGTTGCTACTGCGGGACACTACGACAAAGATCAACTTCCAATAACAATGATGACGTGGTAGTGCTGAGCGATTAAATATATGTATTTTATTAGTTTGATAAGTATTTTTATAGGTTGTATCTATTACGTCATTTTATGTATATACATTCCCTTTTGTTTTTTCTTTTCAATTATTCGTACTTCAAATTGGACATCTTATGCACACACACCTTTACACACATACATGTAGGTGATTCACACACACGTATGCGCATCAATGGGTGCACTCACACATTTTGTTAATAAATTGCAACTAAATGTAATATGTTTCTTTAGCTTTCAATCAACCCATACCTTCTAGAATTAATTTAGAGGATCCATTATCAGTTGAAAAGGATTATTTCAATTTAGCCAGTTTGTTTATCTTTGTTCTTCAAGGATACACATATGGGGCATTCTTTGTCAAATTTGCCACCCCCCCTGCCCATTTCATTTTTGCGTTAAAAATACTTTATCTTACATGAAAATTTTTGTTATCAAGTCTAGTTTTTGATGCCGTCTGGTGTTTTGCAAAAGCCGTCAAACATAACCTCAAAATGACGGTTACGTCAGAAAAAAACAAAAAAAAAATACATTTTTTCCTAAAAAATGCCTGTAAAAAAGGAAAAAAATATATTTTCTTGACCAGGATAACATACTCTACGATATTTTGACTTGCTCAATCCAAATTCACTGCCAGTTTAGAAATTCAAAATGGCGGATCCAATATGGCGGACACAAATTTCAAAAATCTATTATATGCGGTTGAAACTGGTTACATGGGGGTTTTTGGGGTCGCTGATAACGAATATGATGTCGGTTTTTAGAAATACAAAATGGCGGATCCAATATGGCGGACACACATTTCAAAAATTTATTATATTCGGTTGAAACTGGTTACATGGGGGTTTTTGGGGTCGCTAATAACGACTATGATGTCGGTTTTTAGAAATTTAAATTGGCAACAACAAAGTGACATACTTTAAGAAAATGAACAAGTCCAACAATAGATAAATAGAACAAAATAGGCTAGTACAGAAATGTTAAAGAGACAAACATAATGAAATCGTTTAACAATGCTGTATAGTTTAACAGAGCCCGAACTTGGACGACCATTGCAGAACATCGTGTAGGTATTTGATCGAGTTGGTAAGGGACTTAGTATTCCCGTCTTGGGATACCATAGGATTTTTGAAATTAGTTCCGCCATTTTGAATTTCTAAAAACCGACATCGTATTCGTTATCAGCGACCCCAAAAACCCTCATGTAACCAGTTTCAACCGAATATGATAGATTTTTGAAATTTGTGTCCGCCATATTGGATCCGCCATTTTGAATTTCTAAAAACCGACATTATATTCGTTATCAGCAACCCCAAAAACCCCCATGTAACCAGTTTCAACCGAATATGATAGATTTTTGAAATTTGTTTTCGCCATATTGGAACCGCCATTTTGAATTTCTAAACTGGCAGTGAATTTGGATTGAGCAAGTCGAAATATCGTAGAGTATGTTATCCTGGTCAAGAAAATATATTTTTTTCCATTTTTACAGGCATTTTTTAGGAAAAAATGTATTTTGTTTTTGTTTTTTTCTGACGTAACCGTCATTTTGAGGTTATGTTTGACGGCTTTTGCAAAACACCAGACGGCATCAAAAACTAGACTTGATAACAAAAATTTTCATGTATGATAAAGTATTTTTAACGCAAAAATGAAATGGGCAAGGGGGGTGGCAAATTTGACAAAGAATGCCCCATATATATGATTTCTTTTGACTGTCATAGCCTTTTCTATTGTTGATAATAAAACGATAATAGAAATTTGTGGATAATAGCAAAATAATATCCTGGGTATTATTAGTAATAATATTATTTTGCTGATAGAAATAACGTGATTATCGATAAAAATAAAATACTTGTAAAATAATAGTAATTATTCGAATAATTATAATGTTTATAACAATTATAATAATGCTTTATTATTTATGTATATAATTAACTTTATTTAAACATGTACTATATAGTTATATGTTGTTTCGCTAATTGATCGAAATATTTGGTAAAATCATAGATTTTTATTTATAATTTTAATATTATGCACATTATAACTAGGCTCCGAACTGTAACAGCTATTTAGTTTTCACTATTAGCTTGGTATCATGATTATTTAATTCTTAATTAATTTTATTATCTCATTTTGAAGAAATTTTTAGAGTTATTTCTAGCAATATCAATACTAACCTAATTATTGTGTTAGTTAGTTTATGATAATATGTGTTAATTGTTTAAAGTAGATTGATTAAAATAATGATAGTGATTATTTGTATATATATATATATATATATATATATATATTGAATAGTAATATTTTGCCATTCGTATGTGCTTATTAAGATTTTTCCGATATTCATGTTTTAGAGAAAAACATGTTATGACATAACTCATTGCACTTGGTATTCTTAGAATATTTATTTTTATTATATTTTCTTGAAGAAATTTTTAGAATTATGTATAAAAATAACATTAATTAAGTAATAATTTGATGGATTATATTGAAAAGATTGACTTAAATTATAACTTTTATTTAGGATATTTTGGATAAAATGATATATTATGATAATATTTGATTAACGTGATAGTATATTAATAATTATTTTGCCATTCGTGCATAACAATTATTTTGGTGCCCAATTTTATGTTTTTAATGATTATATTAGTATGTGATTCATTATAGGGATACATTTTGTGATTTTTTTATTTCCTACCTTAAATTTTTATAGAAAGAGGAGAGATGAAGGCAACCACCATTTCCTCACCCTTCCTTCTCTCGTCTTTCTATTATTTTGTTTTTATGTATTCATATATTTATTTTATTTGTCATTAAAAGATAATAGACACTATTAAACTAATAGACACTACTATATACTATTGTATAATAGAGTTCACTATATTAGTGATTAATAACAAATTTTTACATCTTATCAGTTTTGTGCCTAAATATCTGATTATTATAAGTTTTACAATTTTTAATTTACTTAATTATAACTTTAATTAAATAAGAACAATAACTAGAACATTGATGTCCCTGTTTACGAAATTTGATAGAATTTAATAGAAAAGAATTTCTATCAATTTGAATCCGTTTTCTGAATCCAAAATTTCATGTACTTTGTATACGTTTCTATCAAACAGAGGGGATAGAATGTCTATCAAAATCAATACTTCGCATTTGATAGAATTTGATGGCATTTGATAGAAAGAAATTTCGATCAATTTAAATCCGTTTTCTGAATCAAAAATTTCAAGTACTTTTTATACGATTGTATCAAATCTTTGGGATAGAATCTCTATCAAAATCAATACTACGCATTTGATAGAAAGGAATTTCTATCAATTTTAATCCGTTTTTGAATCCAAATTTTCATTGACATTGTATACAATTCTATCAAACCTTTTGGATAGGAAAGTATACGAATTTTCCGTCGAAAAGATATGATTAATTTTTAATCCCAAAATTTGGATAGAAAAGTATTCGATTTTCCGTTTGATTAAATTTGATAGAGTTTCTATGCAAATGATTTGCTAAGATTGTATTTTTAATCCGTTTTCTGAATACATTTGAATAATTTTAGGAATATCCTAATAATATCCCTAGTTCATCCTTAGGATATTAACGGAAAATGCTCATCAGGATCCCACTAGACATCGTCAAGAGATATTCACAAGACATCATTTTGAATTTCAAAATGGTCAAAATATTTTTCCGGTAGTTATATATCCACACTGAAAAAAATACTGTGATCAGATTAGACATTTGACTATGGTTGACAGGTTATGTAGGAGTTTGACATAATGCATCGGTGGGCCACTGTCGATTTTACCTAACCTTACAATGTCACTCGCGGTTTCACACAGTCGTATGGCTAAAACACAAATACGTATGGCAGTTCCCAAAACAGCAATAAAATATTGCCAATCTGCCCATAATTATTGCAGTTCCACGGAAATATTTTTTTCAGTGCAGGAAAGCAGGGATTTTAATATCCACTGGATATCCTAAGGATGCCCAAAGATATCTTTCTCATTACCTGAAATCAGAAAACGTTTCTATTTAATATTTTTAGAGTTATAACAATTAAAACATCACCGGTTTGTACAGACTACTATGCGCACTTGTCTTTTCTTTTCGCTCTCCAGTTAAATCACTAATTTGCTTCTAAGGTCTTCTTCTTCGGAGTGCATTACATATATTGTAAAATCTAAAACCCAGACGTCACTTAATCTGTATTAAAGAAACTGTTTTATTAATTCCGATCAATTTTTTCAATTCTTTACTAATCCAGCCTTCTTGTCGAGTATCTGCCAGTTCTATTCCATTGCTGCCACTACTGGCGCAGCACTGCGTCTATTGTTACTATCCCCTTTGATGTGTCATATTATTAGTTAATTACTTATAATAATTTTATTATATATTTAGATTTGAAGAGCAGGAGCGAATTTTTCCGTGGTGTGGACGACTTACTTAATGGTTTCAACTTTGAAGTCCAATTTCTGCAAACTTTATATTATGTTATAACATGTTAAGTTACATAATGAAAATAATAATAATAATAATAACACAGGCGTAAAAAAGTAGAAACCTTTTTTCGCAAAGTATTGGGCCAATATTGATTTACCCTTGGAAATATGTCACTGCGGACAGTGAAAAAAATACATATAGAAATACTCAGCCAATTGTCCAGTTCATACATTTGCCAATAATTTGCTTCCTGTAATCGCAGAATAAGAAATCATTGGCTAAATCTTGGGATGTAGACATCCGTGCCAATCATTGGCTAACAATATTGGTCCAATGTTTAGCCGATGTTAAATTTCCGACTGTTATATTCTAAAAATAATGATTATGTATATATGAAAAAGTGAGTGTCTTTAGAAGCAAGTTTATTAAAAAGAAGAATTTACTCTTTTTCAAATATTCATTCTCTAAACGTTTCGGCTCTAAATACTGATGGCCCTCGTCGGTAGAAAATAGATTTATTCTGAAATAGTATTATGTATAACAATATTAATATAAGGCTGAAGATAAATTGATGTATTACGCATTCTCTATTTTGTTTTTTAGTCATTAATTCTAAACCCAAATAATGCAAAAATCGATATACCCGAAAAATAAAATTTAGAGAACAACAGTGTAATAATAACAAAACAAAAAAGAGAATAATACAACAATTTATCTGAAGTTTTTGCAGTTGTGTACTACATTATTAATACTATTTCAGAATAAATCTATTTTCCTTTAACAAGGGCCAGTATTTTGAGCTGAAACGTTTGGAGAATGAATTAATAAAAGAGTAAATTCTTTTTTTCAATAAACTTAACAGTGTAAAGTCACTAACTTCTTCATGTTTTTATTTACGAAGTTGACTGTTTGAAAATCAAAAAGATACTGACTGTACGCCCTTAGCAAAAGAGCACAAAGGAAAAGGTCCTGGTTTTGGAATTTTAGAGCCATATGTGTTTCCTTTCAGTTAGAGATGTGTTTAGAAAATCGTCTTGAATGGTATCAAGTAATCGCGTTGCATTCACAGATAAAATAATAATTTAAAAAAAATAATGTTTTAAGGGAAAATTTAATTTTTAACTTCAGCTGAACTAAGAAATAAACTAACAATATTATATTAATTTTTAAACAGTTATATTGATATTAATATCTGATTTATTTTTTAATAAACACATAAAAAAAGTTCGTAATGTCATGATCCAAATATGTTAAACAATAGCTCATTTACTTCTTTAAAAAGCATTCTCTACAAATCCACTCATAAAATTTTATTTTTCATAGATAAGAATTTAATTATATTTTATATATTTGTATATGGATAAAATATTTTGTATAAAATTTTGCGAGTAAAATTAAGGATTGAATAAGCGGCCGAAAGTGAGACCAATTTTTCTAATTTCGAGAAAATTTAAGAAATACAGTTTTTAACGTAATCCTCAACCAATATGATTTATTATTATTATTTTTTTTTTTAATAAAAATGAAGTCTATAAAAACTAAAAAAAACTCTACATCTATATATAATTAACTTTCACTAATATTAAACTGCCTTAGATATAAGAATCACTGTTATTTAAAAAACTAAGTATAATTTTTCTAGTTTTTAATTAACTTTCAGGATTACGTTAAAAACTGTATTTCTTTAATTTTCTCGAAATTAGAAAAATTAGTCTTGCTCACTTTTGGCCCCTTATTCAATCCTTACTTTTACTCGCAAAATTTTATTAAAAATATATTATCAATAAACAAATATATAAAATATAATTAAATTCTTATCAATGAAAAATAAAATTTTATGGGTGGACTTGTAGAGAATGCTTTTTAAAGGAACTAAATGAGCTATTGTTTAACATATTTGAAAAAAACTGCAATTGTTCATCAGATTTGAAAATAAAACATAAAACGTTAAATGAGTAGTTAAGAATAAACTATTTAAAACAATAAAATTTTTTTTTAAAATTGTGTATCAGTAAATCTGTTAAAATATATTAAAATAAATTTTTCTTTGAATTTCTTTTCATCCTTAAATCGTACAATTTTTAATTTCGAACATACAATTTCATGACATAACGAACTTTTTTATGTTTTTATTAAATATACATCAAATATTAATATCATTATAACTGTTTAAATTTAATATAATATTGTTAGTTTATTTCTTAGTTCAGCTAAAGTTAAAAATTAAATTTTCCCTTAAAACATTATTTCTCTTAAATTATTATTCTATCTGTGAATGCAACGCGATTACTTGATACCATTCAAGACGAGTTTCTAAACACATCTCTAACTGAAAGGAAACACATATGGCTCTAAAATTCCAATATATACATAATCATTATTTTTAGAATATAACAGTCGGAAATTTAACATCGGCTAAACATTGGACCAATATTGTTAGCCAATGATTGGCACGGATGTCTACATCCCAAGATTTAGCCAATGATTTCTTATTCTGCGATTACAGGAAGCAAATTATTGGCAAATGTATGAACTGGACAATTGGCTGAGTATTTCTATATGTATTTTTTTCACTGTCCGCAGTGACATATTTCCAAGGGTAAATCAATATTGGCCCAATACTTTGCGAAAAAAGGTTTCTACTTTTTTACGCCTGTGTTATTATTATTATTATTATTTTCATTATGTAACTTAACATGTTATAACATAATATAAAGTTTGCAGAAATTGGACTTCAAAGTTGAAACCATTAAGTAAGTCGTCCACACCACGGAAAAATTCGCTCCTGCTCTTCAAATCTAAATATATAATAAAATTATTATAAGTAATTAACTAATAATATGACACATCAAAGGGGATAGTAACAATAGACGCAGTGCTGCGCCAGTAGTGGCAGCAATGGAATAGAACTAGCAGATACTCGACAAGAAGGCTGGATTAGTAAAGAATTGAAAAAATTGATCGGAATTAATAAAACAGTTTCTTTAATACAGATTAAGTGACGTCTGGGTTTTAGATTTTACAATATATGTAATGCACTCCGAAGAAGAAGACCTTAGAAGCAAATTAGTGATTTAACTGGAGAGCGAAAAGAAAAGACAAGTGCGCATAGTAGTCTGTACAAACCGGTGATGTTTTAATTGTTATAACTCTAAAAATATTGAATAGAAACGTTTTCTGATTTCAGGTAATGAGAAAGATATCTTTGGGCATCCTTAGGATATCCAGTGGATATTAAAATCCCTGCTTTCCTGCACTGAAAAAAATATTTCCGTGGAACTGCAATAATTATGGGCAGATTGGCAATATTTTATTGCTGTTTTGGGAACTGCCATACGTATTTGTGTTTTAGCCATACGACTGTGTGAAACCGCGAGTGACATTGTAAGGTTAGGTAAAATCGACAGTGGCGCACCGATGCATTATGTCAAACTCCTACATAACCTGTCAACCATAGTCAAATGTCTAATCTGATCACAATATTTTTTTCAGTGTGGATATATAACTACCGGAAAAATATTTTGACCATTTTGAAATTCAAAATGATGTCTTGTGAATATCTCTTGACGATGTCTAGTGGGATCCTGATGAGCATTTTCTGTTAATATCCTAAGGATGAACTACGGATATTATTAGGATATTACTAAAATTATTCGAATGGATTCAGAAAACGGATTAAAAATACAATCTTAGCAAATCATTTGCATAGAAACTCTATCAAATTTAATCAAACGGAAAATCGAATACTTTTCTATCCAAATTTTGGGATTAAAAATTAATCAAATCTTTTCGATGGAAAATTCGTATACTTTCCTATCCAAAAGGTTTGATAGAATCGTATACAATGTCAATGAAAATTTGGATTAAAAAACGGATTAAAATTGATAGAAATTCCTTTCTATCAAATGCGAAGTATTGATTTTGATAGAGATTCTAGTCAAAAGGTTTGATAGAATCGTATACAATGTAAATGACAATTTGGATTCAAAAACGGATTGAAATTGATAGAAATTACTTTCTATTAAATGCGTAGTATTGATTTCGATAGAGATTCTATCCCAAAGATTTGATACAATCGTATAAAAAGTATAAGAATTTTCCATCGATAAGATTTGATTAATTTTTAATCCCAAAGTTTTGATTGAAATGTATTCAATTTTCCGTTTGATTAAATTTGATAGAGTTTCTATGCAAATAATTTGATAAGATTGTACTCGACTTTTCTACGGATAGAATTTGATAAAGTTTTAATACAGAGCTCTTGATACCAAAGTATTTGATTTTCAGGCAGATAGAAATTGATAGATTTTGCATACCAAGATTTTGATAGAAAGTATAAGAATTTTACGTCGAAGATTTGATGAATTTTTAATCCCAAAGTTTTGATAGAAATGTATTCGATTTTCCGTTTGGTAAAATTTGATAGAGTTTTTATGCAAATGATTCGATAAGATTGTATTTGAATTTTCTATGGATAGAATTTGATAAAGTTTTAATACAGAGCTCTTGATAGCAAAGTATTTGATTTTCAGGCGGATAGAAATTGATAGATTTTGCATACCAAGATTTTGATAGAATAGCATAAGAATTTTCCATCGATAAGATTTGATTCATTTGTAATCCCAAAATTTTGATAGAAATGTATTCGATTTTTCGTTTGATTAAATTTGATAGAATTTATATGCAAATGATTTGATAAGATTGTATTAGACTTTTCTACAGATAGAATTTGATAAAGTTTTAATACAGAGCTCTTGATAGCAAAGTATTTGATTTTCAGGCGAATAGAAATTGATAAACTTTTGATACAGACGTATGTATACAAATGTATTTAACAATATTTTAGTATTAATTTTGATAGAAACTCTATCCACACTTATGATTGAAATTGATTATGTTGTTTAGAAGTACAAGATTTGATGCACTTTTTATACAACATGAAGTATAGAAATGTACTTGTCTTTAGTTCAGTATTAATTTTGATTCAAATTCTTTCCAATCTTGTTATTAAAATTGATTGAATTTAGTATTTTTGATAGAATTTGATAGGATTTTTTATTTTGTATACAATTTGATTCAAATTTGAAAATATTTGTGATAGAAATCCTATCAAATTCTATAATTTTTAATACATTCTTTAAACAGGGGTGCTAAGATTTTATTATAAAACAAGGTTTTTAGATTATTATTACTTAATGACGCGTATCAACGTTAATATTGAAATTAAGAAATGCTCCTGGAAGTTCCCAAGTGTCATCTATAGTGACTTCATGTAAATTTTCTTGTTTTATAAAATTTTTGTTTTTTATTGTATTTTTACATTTATCGCTAACGTGCCCTCGTCGAAAACAAAGCTCGCAACAGTTTTCCCATTTATATAATTTAATTTTTAGCGTGTGTGGATCATCTAACGCGAGGACGTATGATAATTCGCTAGTTTTTTTAAAATTCTTTTCTTCGCAAAAAAAATAAGTATCATGCAACATAATTAATATTTTCTTTGCTGCCGAATGTTCTGCATGCTTTTTAGTTTTCTTTTCATCCCCTATCACAGAGAAAACATTATCATTTTTCCAATCAACAATACTGCATTTCATGGAATATGTTTTATCATGAGAGGAGCCCGTTTCACTATGAATTTGATACTTTGGTTTATCCAAATCATACTCGGCTGCTAGTTCTTCTAGTGTCCCTTTATGGAAATTAATTTTTTGTAAGTCTTCCTTTGGAAAAATAGTTTTTGTAACTATTTCTGCTTTGAGTGCTGGGGTGTTGATCATCGATGTAGTCATCCTAAAAAAGAAATTTCATGTTATTACTTATGAATAGGCAAGTTTTAACTTGTCTACATGTTTTTGAAACCTGTGACCTTCATTGGTTATCAAAATAGCAGTGTGCTTATCTAAAAGATTTACTATTTCATAAGGGCCGTGGTAACGCGGGTCAAATTTACTTGACTTAGTTTCTTTTATTACGTACGCTTTATCTCCTACTTTTCCGGGGAAAGTTTTTATATGTCGGTCATAATTTATTTTCGATTTTTCTTTTGCAAGTATTAAGTTTTTTGATGCTAGATCCCTACTTTCTATAAGTCGATTTATTAATTCTGACAAGTATGAATTGTAGGTTTCGAGTTTTCTTTCTGAGGGAAAGGAATTTGGAGTCCTAGCTGTTCTTCCGAATACTAATTCGAAAGGGGTGAAGTTAGTAGCTTCGTGAACCGATGTGTTGTAGGAAAACATAGCAAAGGGGAGTAATTTATCCCAATCATCGTAATTTTCTGCGTAACTCTTGATATATTCTACTAATACGGCATGACTTCGTTCGAGCGCGCCGTTAGTTTGGGGCCGGTATCCGGACGTTGTCACTTGTTGAACGCCGAAGATTTTGGACAATTTCCTCATCAGTTTGCTTATAAAACACCCACCTTTGTCTGTTAAAATCGCTCTAGGGGATCCATATCTAGAATATAGTTCTGTTGCTACGGCATGAGCAATAGTTGTTGTTAAGACATCCGGTACAGCTACGGCTATACAATATTTAGAGAAATGATCCTGCATAGTTAATATGTGACAATTTCCGTCGGAAGTGGTAGGTAGTTTTCCAACAGTATCCAATGATACTTTATTAAATACATCGAGGGGTGTGTCTGTTATTAACATTGGTTCTCGAGTTTTTACTCGAACCAATTTTTGCTCCTGACATATAGGACATTTCCTGACAAATTCGGTCACTTGATCCTTTATTCCTGGCCAATAGAATTTTTCGCGGATTCGTCTATAGGTTTTTACGACTCCTTTATGTCCTCCAAACTTACTACAGTGAAATTCTTTAATTATGTTTGCCTTAAGGTTTTCTTCAGGGACTGAAACATGCCCATAGCATACACAAATATTAATGCTGCTATTTTGGAAAACGGAATGTATTAATGCTAATAATTCTCCTTTTCCCAATGAATCTGTGAAATCGCCCCAGCGTGATATTCGTGCTTCTTTAACATTTTCACGTTGGGATGTTGCCTTAAGGTTTAGAAGTCCAATTCTCAAATCTTCTTTCTTTAACTCATCAAAATGATTGTGCTTCACAACCAATGTATAAATGTTGTATTTCCCTCTGGAAGTGATTAGTAATTTCCCCTTTTTTGGATTTTTATTCTTCATTTCTTGGGGTTCTACAGCTCCTATGTCAACCAGTAACCTGCTTATGGGAGATGTAAACTCACAATCAGCAGATAAGAAGTGCACATAATTATTTCTGAGATAAGTTAAATTTTCTCTATTTCCTAGCACGTTAGAAGTGAATTTCGAGTTTGTGTCTTCTGTATCTTGATCGTAAGTTAAACCTGGTTGAATACTACTTATTGAAGTGTGTACTCCGGCTTGCCAGTCCTGATTTGTGTCGTCACAGGACACTTCTCTATTCATTTTCTCTTCTGTAGATACTTCCACTGTTTGTACTTCATTTTCGTCTTCTGAAGCGTTATCTTTCCCCATCATTGCTGATTCAATTGTCCTTGGAGCTACGTATGGAGTGGATACTGCAGTAGGCCGATGGAAGCTAGAAAGTGTTTCCAATTGCTTTGTTGAAAGGTCGAAAGTCACACTTTTTCTTCCTTTTGCTGTGAGCGATGGGGTCAAAGGAGGCAAAAGTATTGAAGAGGGAGCTTCTTCTTCCTCTTCAGATCCTAACTCGCCTTTTTCTTCTTCTTCATATACTGGTAATCGAGCTTCTTCTTCCAACTCCGTTAAACCAATACTGGCCCAGTCCAATAAATCATCAAGTTTCTTTGCAAACTCTTTATTAGTTCCTGTAACGATAGAATTTGCTGCTTCATGAACTTCGGGATCATCATCTCCATCCGAATGTACCGGCCAATCCCTAGGCTCTAATTCTAGATCCTGCATCCAATCTTGATGCTGAGATATGGATTGATTTAACTTGGCGAATGCCTCTTCCAGTTCGGTGGCAAGTTCTTTCCTTGGCTTTGGTTCTGGACTCTTCAGGTGTTGCAAGACATTTTCTTCTTTTTCTTCTTTTTCTTCTTCTTCTTCTTCTGAGCTTTCATCACTCTCACTCATGGGTGGACTTATCATTACTTCTTGTTGATTTGTTCCTAAATTGGGACTCTCTTCTTGTGGTTCGAATAACTCTGCTTGCGTTGTTGATACATCTGGAGGCGCGCTTTTGGGTCCCCTAAAGTGAGATGAAGATAGTGGAGGCAGATTTAGACTGACGCTTCTGCGTTTCCTCAACAGTGGAGGATTGAAATCTGCATCTATCTCGTGATCTGAACCATATTCTTCATCATCCTCTTCTATTATTGCTGGTTTAGGCTTGTTTTCTAATTTTTTTCTTTGAAGCAATCTTCCTCCTATTGAACTTTCTTCTAGTTTTTCTTTCGAGGTTGAAGCCTTTACAACAGGTTTTGGTGTTGTTGGTTTCGATGTTGCAGATTGCGCAGATTTGCTGGTCGATGGAAGGCCTTTTCCAGAAGGTCCAGACAGTGATTTGCTCCTCGTTAGACGACTAACTGCAGGTTTATTCACGAATACTTTAGATTTTGTAGATTGTCTACTATGCATAAGGATGTTGACTATTTTTTCTTCTGAGTCTTGATTTACAAGATCTAGATTCGCAGGTTCGATGTCCTCTGTTGCTTCAATAGGATTTCTGGATAATGCATCTGCATTCGAGTTCAATTTACCTGGTTTATACTTAAATTCGTATTCATAGTCTCTTAATTTTAGACGCCATCTTATTAATCTCTGTCCTGGATCCTTAATGGTTGCAATCCATCGAAGAGGCTCATGATCACTCACTAGAGTGAATTTCTTTCCATATGGGGCAAAATTTCTGTACCGATCCAACTGAAAAAAAAAATGTTCTCAGATCGGACTAAAATTTGTACTCAATTTAACCCTAGGAGTGAGTACTTCAGTCACCAAGTATTACTATATTTTAACAAAAACTGTGTGGAAGGGAGGGGGGTCAAGTTTTTGACGAAGAGCAGGTATACTCCGTTTTGGTCATTCGTAACTTTTATACGGAAAGTCGCACATTTTTTTGTCCTATACATTATCGATAAGTTTTTTTCTGCTCTTTCAAATGGTAGAAAAAAATTTTTTGAAAATTAAAAATTTGACTTTTTTTTTAAAAAATCAAAAATTTTTTTGACTTTTTTTCAAAAAAGACATTTTTTTTTTAATTTTTTTTTTTTTTTTAACAAAGCTTAAAATGTGTACTTTTAGTACACCAAATATAAAAATGTCTTTTTTTTTTGTTTTCGAGATATTAAATAATGAATTTTTAGAAATAAGGTGAAGAATATAATAATTCCTCAAAAAAATAAAGTTTAAGTTAATTTAAATTTCTAATTTTAAAGAAAATAAAAAGCTACATTCAAAAGAGCCCAAACATAAATTATTCTAATTAATATTTACCAAATAAACAATATTTAAATAATTATTAATAAAAACTTGATTATAAAATTATTGTTATCTTATAAAAAAAATATTATGTCAATTCTATTTTTATATTTAGGTTTATTTATTTCTATATTTATTTATTTGTATGTTCCTTTATTTACATGTTTAAAAAATATAATAAGCTGTAGGTTTTTACAATTGATATTGATATTGTAAATAAATTATCGAAAATCTGTATTCATATATTTTAACGAGGATCTAATTTTTCATCCATTTTCTAAAAAAAGGTTTTTCTTTTTTTCATATCTTTAATAATAAGCAATAATATTTGAAAACTGCTATCTGCATTTTACAGGGTTTAGACTGTCACTAATTGGGAGTTATTTCAATGCCTGCATTACAGCTGTGTAATATGTAAATGTGTAAATTTGTGGTATGTTACTCTTTATAAAAATATGATTCGTGATTTGTACTGTATTTGTGTAATATGTTGTATTATAAAATTATCTATTTTTGAAAATAGACTTAAATGATTGAAGCTGTTTTACTTATTTTCTTATTTATTGGTGTTGTTGGAATTCTTTGTTTTTGTAACCTTTGTTGGGATTTTAGTAGCTTTCGGTATTTTGCTCCTTTTTCTTTCTGTTGTTTTCGGCATTTTTGGAAAATAGTCACATTCCATCGCAGATGAAAATGTTTTTAATTGAAGTCTGTTATCTTCTTGCGGTTTAAAGGAATGATATTGAGAAGTACCAGTTATTGTCACTGCACTATCTAATCTGCTTTTTAACATTTGGATGGTTGAGTCATGAGTCTCTTTACTTTTAAAAAAAATTAGAGTTTCTTTGCAATTTTTTTTTGCCCAGTTAAATAAAGTTTCTGCATTAAGAATGTGTTGTTTTGAACAGGCTTGGAGACTTGCACGAGCAGCTCCTCTTTTTATATTGGCTCCTACGCCATCGCAAGCTCCTTTACCATGGGCAGTGGCATGGTAATGCCATTCTGCAGGAATACCAAAATCTTTTTCATGAGCCAGAAGATTAGCAAAAGAATATTTATTTTTAAAATGCTGCCTTGCTCCATCAGTAAAGTACAAAACTTTTTTTACTTTAAAATTTTCTTTTAAATAGTTCATGATGACAGTTTGATATTCATAGACACTAGCAGTGTCATGTGCCAAATTGTCTGAAATTATAGCCATGCTTTTATGCAACAAATTGTCTTCTACATTGTAGTATATTACTACTGTAAAGATCGTTGCTTGGTTGTTGTTCCAGTGAAAAGCTTGGGCAGCGTTTTGAACGATAAAAGCATAATTTTCAGCGAAATCAAATGAAATTACAAACTCACCAGGCGCTAATTTTTCCTTTAGACTTTTATAGAAAATTGCTTGTTCTCTGGCAATAAGATCATGTGTCTTCAGTTTACTTAAGCGTCCACAAAAATCTTCTACAAATTCATCAACGTTTTGTACGAGAGTTTTTAAGTTATATCTATCAGTCTGCATCCAAACTTCACACTTTATCTCTTCAACACAATCTTTATCAAAAGCTTCAATTAAAATTTCTTTCAAAACATTTGTACCTGGACATAGTTCACAATCTCCTAAATAGCAAGAAATTCTGGGAATAGGACAGATTATAGATTTTATACAATCATGATAATTAGATAACTGTAGTTTATTGTCCTTAGTTAAATCTGCAATGTTAATTTCATTTAGCATTAATTTCACATTTTCGTGATACGTGCAAACACATACAGTGTGTGTGCCGCTACTTCCAGCTAACACACAACGAGTAGGCCTAAGTTGGGAAAATTTTGATAAACTTATTTGTACGTCGTTGTGTTCTGATTTAAATTGCTCATATAATTCATTTAAATTGCATAATAGAAGCCTTTTTTGCACACGCTCACGAGTTCCATCCTCATTTTTTACTGAAATGAAGTCCTTTATGCCAGGCATCATGCGACTGATGTCGTCACGATTGTAATAATCTTTAACTAAAGTCACTGTTTCAGCCGACATTTGGTTTCCTTTCCTTGGTTTTGGTAAAGACAAAATGCCATATTTAGCTACGGTATATTTTACATTTCTCGCCTGTCTGTCGGAAACGTTAAATTCTGTCATTAACTTATTACGACTCCAAGAGCTTGGTAGAAGTGTAAGACTTGAAGCCATGTTTGATTAAAATATCGACAATCAAATACAAACTATTTTATAAAATGGAATAATTGTTAGAAAATATTAAAATTACAAGCGTCTTGTGTTAGTAAAGAATATGTAAAGAAATATCTACAAACCTGCTTATTTACTCAAAAATAAAAAATTTTATATCTAATAGAAAACTTGTTCAGAAAATACAAAAATTTTGTTTGCTTTATAAAAGTATACAATACGAAAAATAAACCAAGATAATTTGTACGAACCTGAGATCAACGAATTCTTCAAGAATACAAAAAATGAAATCTTCAACACTTCTTATAAATCATAATACGCAACTGTACTGTGGGAAATAAAAACTTGGCCCCCCAGTAGCAACTTTTAGAACTACTTTAAAATAGGCGCTAAATTTAAAAATACTTTAAACAGAGGATACATATTTAAAGTAAAGAAGATTACTTTGTTGTAACAGAAAGCTTATTTTAGTCCTTAATTAATCACAAACAACAATTTACACAATATTTCTAACATATTATTGCTTATTATTAAAGATATGAAAAAAAGAAAAACCTTTTTTTAGAAAATGGATGAAAAATTAGATCCTCGTTAAAATATACGAATACAGATTTTCGATAATTTATTTACAATATCAATATCAATTGTAAAAACCTACAGCTTATTATATTTTTGAAACATGTAAATAAAGGAACATACAAATAAATAAATATAGAAATAAATAAACCTAAATATAAAAATAGAATTGACATAATATTTTTTTTATTAGATAACAATAATTTTATAATCAAGTTTTTATTAATAATTATTTAAATATTGTTTAAGGTAATGGAACCAATAGTCGATCAACATCTTGAGAAAAAAAGTAAGGTTTTCAATAAAACTCCATAAATTCGAAACGAACTATGCATTTTGAATTTTCTTTTTTAAGTTATGTAGTGGAAGATCTGTAAATGCGTAACAGTTGAAATCGAATTATTTAGTTTAAGTTATTTATTCTAAAGTTCAAATTTAAAAAAAGGACCTTCTTTTGGGGGTTAGGGACCCAATAGTCGATCAGCGTCAAAAATGGCTGAAAACCTTTTGCACCAGTAGTCGATCAATCTTGCACCAATAGTCGATCACACAACTTGAAATACAATTATTTAGTTAATTAACTAGAAAAATGAATCGTAGTACTTAAAAATTAATGTATTTATAAGTTTTACAAATAAAATTAACAACAAACAAATAAAAATTACATGTAAAGCGCAAATTAATCGACTTATATCAAACTGTATCAAACTGATCGACTATTGGGGGCTGATCGAGTATTGGCGCACTTACCTTATTTGGTAAATATTAATTAGAATAATTTATGTTTGGGCTCTTTTGAATGTAGCTTTTTATTTTCTTTAAAATTAGAAATTTTAATTAACTTAAACTTTATTTTTTTGAGGAATTATTATATTCTTCATCTTATTTCTAAAACTGCATTATTTAATATCTCGAAAACAAAAAAAAAAGACATTTTTATATTTGGTGTACTAAAAGTACACATTTTAAACTTTGTTAAAAAAAAAAAAAAAATTAAAAAAAAAATGTCTTTTTTGAAAAAAAGTCAAAAAAATTTTTGATTTTTTAAAAAAAAAGTCAAATTTTTAATTTTCAAAAAAAAATTTTCTACCATTTGAAAGAGCAGAAAAAAACTTATCGATAATATATAGGACAAAAAAATGTGCGACTTTCCGTATAAAAGTTACGAATGACCAAAACGGAGTATACCTGCTCTTCGTCAAAAACTTGACCCCCCTCCCTTCCACACAGTTTTTGTTAAAATATAGTAATACTTGGTGACTGAAGTACTTACCCCTAGGGTTAAATTGAGTACAAATTTCAGTCCGATCTGAGAACATTTTTTTTTCAGTTGGATCGGTACAGAAATTTTGCCCCATATTCATAATGCCCATTAATCGTGGAAAATGCTGTTTTTATTCTATCTGACGGATCTAGTTCTATTTGGTGAAATCCACTCGCTAAGTCAAATATCGAAAAATACTGTGCTTTTCCGTGGCAATCTAATATGCTGGCAATACAAGGGATGGGATAAGCATCAATCTTTAATAGCGTCAATCTTTTTGGGAATAATTAATAAAGGAGAGTTGTAAGGTGAAGATAAAGGTGCTATTGCTCCTTCCGATCTCATTCTTTCTATCACTTTATCGATTTCTTCTTTCTGAGAGGGTGAAAATCTATATTGTTTTGTATGTATAGGTACCTCGTTTATTGTTGGTATTGTGTGTCTCACTAAAGGGGTAGAAGTTAGAGCTTCTCCAGGAAGATGAAAATTTTCCGGAAAATCCTTTACTAGTTGTATGACATGATCCTTTTCTTCCGGCAATAAATGCTCTAGTTGTAATTTTTCAATAATCGCCGATGTTCTATCAACCGGAGGGGTTGCAGGATCTTCTGAATATTCTTCGTCTGAATCTTCACCTGGCAGATTGTAATATTCAAAAGGTATTAATTCTTGAGGTGGTACATCTAAGCTGACGTCATATAAAGTCGTATTTATGGCTAAAACATGGCAAACACCATTTTGGTTAGTGACTGCTCCTTCTCCAACAAAAACTCCTTTTACTGTTCTTATTAATGGTAGATATCCTTCCTTGATTTCTTTGTTGAGAACTTCTATCGGAACGACCTGTCTTGTCCTGGCCTTAATAAGTAATTTGTTCTTGTGATTAGCCTTATTTTCAACCAAGACATCCCTTGCCATTACTGACTCATTATCTGCGAAAAATATTGGTTTAATAGGGTCGGAATAAGTGACTATTGAATTGTGCCAGAATGAAATCTCAACTCTTTCTTGTCTGAGATAATCCCTACCCAATATTCCACCCGAATTAATCGGAAAATTCGATGAAACTACTTGAAAGGTAATCAATGAATTTCCTAGGGTTATTTGTACAGTCCCTAGGGTTGAAATGGTGAACGGGGATAATCCAGCGATTTGAATGGCTTCATCTTCTGGTACTAGTAATTCCGGATCAAGCATACATAGTTTGACAACATTTACGTCGGCTCCTGTATCAATAAGAAAATTTGCTTTAGAGTTTATGAAGCAGGGGGAGGATAATTCTATCACTGGTGATTCTTGGTTAGTTCTTGAGACGAGAATTTTTCTTGTCTCTTGAGTATTCTCACGTTTGCTTGACGCTGGTCTGTTTTGTCTGAACTCGTCGTCGCGTCGGCACGAGGAGCAGAATTTAAGTTTAAATTCTTGTCATTGTTCGGAACTGGTGATTGAGAGCGAGGAGGTGTCCTATTTCCTGGATAGGAATATCCTTGATAAGGTTGTTGAGGTTGAGATGGTTGGTGATAAGGATATGGATTATATGGTGGATGATATGGGTAATATTGATGAGGTTGGTAATACCCTGAAGTTAAAGGGGGTGGTCCATAAGGATGTTTTAAAATACCAGAGGGGGATGATGATTGAGAATAATCTCTAGGAGCTGGAAGAGGGGGTGAAAATCTCACATGAGGACTAGGACTTCTATCTCGCGATCCATTTTCATTAGTTTGTTGATAACGCGAAAAATGATAAGCATTATTGTAGTTTACCGGTTGGTAATGATGTCTGTATTCAAACTCTAACGCGTGTTTTAACGCTCCTTCAAGAGTTTTAGCTCCTCTAGCTTCTACTACACTAGGAACTCCATCTGGAAGACCTCTAATGAACTCCTCCAATGCACAATCCGTTAAAGGTTCCATCATCCCTTTCGCCTTCTCCATCCCATATTTATCTTCTAAAGCCGCTTGTGCTCCTGACATCAATAGAGTTAGTTTGTCATAAAATTCACTAGCACTCTCATTACGACCTATTCGAATTGTAGACATCTCGTGCAAATACCAAGAATAGGATTTGCGTGGTGCAAATCGTTGTTTTAAATGTTGAATAATTTGTTCAGTATTGTTGAAAATTTTGCCATGGGTACTACCTCGGGCTGCACCTTTTAATTTGGATAGCACAGCTTTGGTGAATTGAGCTTCACAATTCGCGGATACACTAGACTCTCCATTTATGATGTCTTGTATAAAATCTCATACGAGAATATTTTTTCCGTCGTAAAATGGGATGTTCATAACCCCTTGTTGTAAGGCAAAACATTCCGCCATGGATGTAACCATCGCATCTTTTAATGTTCGATCTATTGTTCCGGAAAAGGAACCATCCTTGTTCGGTTTGTGCTGATTAGTCCCGTCTCCAGGCATTTTTATTTGTAATTTATTCAAGTCTTAGTTTAATTTTAATTTAACTACAATAAAACTTGCGAAATTTTATATTATAGTATTCCACTTTAATTCAAAGAATAAATTTTTAATTATTTATTCTTGCGTAATTAAAATTATAATTGCGAAATATTATTTTAATTGAATTAATACACTGCGTTGAGAAGATGTATTTGCTTCCTTATTTGCAGTAGATTTAGAAAGAGATGCAGCTATTATCCCTACTACTTTGCACTCTCTTAACCACGCATTGAAGTCTCTGGCGCGTAACCTTCTCGTTCAACGGGGAAGTCCCGTGGCTCAACTATTTTCAAACTATTTTTATCATTCTTTAAGGGGAGAGATAGGTGAAATTTTAACTCAACAAAAATTTTGATGCTCAGAGGTGTCATTTTTTTTCTTACATCAAATAAGATGTAGAAATATGGTATTACATAAAAATTAAAAAACAATATTTTTTTGGTCATTTTCGAAATTTTATTTTTCAAAATCCATACGATGGATTGTAGAAAATCATTTAAAAATCCCACAAAAAAATTGTCGATGGAAAAAATGAAAATTGTGAAGCTTTCTGAAGCTTATAATTTAAATATAATACACTAACTATGTTTACATTATGTAAAAATATACATACATTTCGGTTACTACGGAACTACGCGTTGAGTAGCGGTGACACCGGTCCGCGCCGCGCTAGCATAACTTAATAATTTTTTACTCAAAAACTATAATACATACCATCTTTTTCTTTGGCTTAAATTTTTAAGCACATTATAGGCTATGTTTATGAATTTTTTGAAAAAGAACGATGATATACTTTAGATTTTGTTTAAATAAATAATTTAATTTTTTTAATAAAAATTTAATTATAAACAATTTCTTAATTATTATAACTTTTCTTGAAAGAGTATTTAAATACGAGTAATTTAAAAAAAAAATGATCTCAATTGCTTCAAAATTACAGAAGTTATGATAACACAAAAAAATAGTACATAAAATTTCGAATTTGAATATTTTCGAAAATATTTTGAATTTTTTAAAAATAATTAAAATTTATTTTTTTTACTCCTAAAGGAACCCAAAATATCAATTTCATAAATATTACTCAATATGACTGAAATTGGTGTGATCACTTGGTATGGACTCGACCTTTATGAAATATTACGTAATGATTAGCAATCAAAATCCGCACTGTTCCTGTCGTGGAAAAGGTATCTTGATCTAGAAAAAGAGACTCGGATTTATTAATTTTCACGTGTTTCGCTAAATTCTTCTCATCGATTAAATTTATGGTGGCAACTGGGCTTGCTATGAATAAATTTCTCGATTCTTTAAAATCGTGTGAACTCAAGCGCACTTTGGGATATAGGTCCTTTTTAAATGGCAGGTTCGCAAAAACATACATTCCTTGAACAAGCTGTCTTACTAAATTTTAATTTTCTAGTGCGTTAAGCAACCGCATTAGCACAATTGTTCCAAATATTAAACAGGTCCAAAATGTAATACACCAAAGTGCAGCACAAAAGTACTCGTTTTCCAGCAAAATAATAAACGAGTTCATTACACTGAACAAACATAAATTGTTAACAAAACAACTTATTATCGTCGCTTGGATTTATCAGGCTAGATTCTTATAGGTTAAACCCGGTCATAAAAGGGTGCCCTACGACTCCAGCTACCCTTAATTCTTGTCCTGTACTAACAACGTTAAAAGGCACGGTTTTGTCTAATATTGGGATTAGAACAACACCACTTGTTCTCAGCTGTTTTTGCTGTATTATACACAATTTTGAATAATATATTTTCATAAAACTTTCTAAACAGTCCTTTTCTACTAAATTTATGGTTAAAGTAGGGTCATAAACAAAATCACCCAATTTATTCCTCAAACAATCTGAGTATATAGTGACTATAATTTTCTTTTGATGTTTGATAGACAAATTAGATGACATTAGTACAACAACTTTTAATTTTATTACTGGGTTGTGTTTTACACAAAATTGTCAAATTTTTTCATTCAATTATTAAAAGTGATATTATTTTCATTAATTAAACATTAGGGAAGTGGGTTCAATCAAAATTTAAAACAAAGACTTCCACAATTAAACAATTTACTTTCTATTCTATTAAGTGGAGAAATAGAAAGGTTTTAATTGTTGGAATCACAACCCTTCGGGTTTGTGTAATATTTTAACCCTGGAGGATCAGGATACAACACATATGTTATATTTATGAATTTAAAGTCGATTGAACTTTCATTAATAAGTTTGTAGATTATGATGGGCAAATTGAAGTTCGAAGATATGGTAAACCTAGAATCCCTATGAACTCACTTAAACATTCAAATGGAGTGATTTGAAACTCAATGACAGAATTGTTATAATACAATTCCACTAAACCTTTGGTCACAAGGGAGCCTTTTCTTAAAATATAAATTTCAGAGCGATCTACGTCTATTACTAGTGATAATTCCCTTTCTTTAATCAGATTTATTGGTAAAGAAGGATCAACTAGAAATTTTCCTTCCGGATAGTTTGGAATTATAGATCTTAGTTTGACAGATGAGAAATAATCTTTATTTCTTTCTACCTTAGCTAAGTATGACGTCATGAGTTAAAAGGTCAATTTCAATTTAATGAAAAATACAAAATTCCAATATCATATTTTAACTTTAAGGCATGGCATCAAAAGTACTCCTAATATTATTAAAAGATTGTGAAATACGAAAATTATTTTAATGAAGTTAGAGTAATTGTTAAAATTTTATTTATTAGTATTTAAATGAATTAAGGAGTTAAGTTAAAAGACGGATTCAATGTTTCAATCTGTAATAAAAATAATAAAAAAACTTGAATCACCGATACCATAGGGTAACCTTTCAAGATAAACGTCAATGAGACTCAAAATTATCATGGATTTAGAGAATTCTAAAGCTTCCTAAATTTAAAAGAAACTCATCCGAAGACATTTCACAAATTGGACAAAACATAAAATCCTTATGGACATAAAAATTTTTAACCTTAAAAGTGCAATTGGAAAATTAAGGACATTAAATGTCGCCTTTTAACCATAGAAGAACAGGACGAAATGATACCTAAAATTATTAAAGAAAATAATATTATTATTCTGCTGAGTTGAGATTATTTATTCAACAGGAATTCATTTATAAATGAAATTCGACTTTGGAGTTCAAATAATACAAATTTTATTGGTTATTCTAAATTAACACATTAATGATTCTTATTGAATTTTTGTAAAACATTACTTGTTCACAATTTAGACAATGAAATTGTTATTGTTAACACTTTTAGGCGTTCTTTTTACACGCTTCCTCAAGATTTTTTATTAAATCATCAAAACAATCTTTTACTTCTATTTGGTTCTTTAAAATTTTAATCTCTAAATCACTCGGGTTTTTAGGAGGGTTGTTTAGCCTTTTTGCTGCCTTTTTTCCTCCCCTCGATCGAACTCTCTTCTTAGCAGGATTTGGCATACTGCAAAAATATTACTTTTGTAACCTCGGCCATTCTGACCACTAAGTTTAATACTATAAAACAAAGGGACAACTTTAGAGTGCAATGAAGTTATATAATGAATTTTAGGATTAATTTTGTAAAAAAAAGTCAAAATGTTGAATAATTGATTATTGAAATCTTCGAATTGTTGAGAGATCTGCCGAAAGGCGTTTCTCGTCAATTCTAAAGGATGGATAGATCTGCCGAAAGGCGTTTATCAATCCTTTATTTTTTCAATAATTATTAAACACAATTTTGAGTTTAAAATTTTACAGTAACTCACGTTAATATCGAATAAAATGATTATTCAGTATTAATGCTAAAATCAAATATTGATTTTTTCGAATCGTTGAGAGATCTGCCGAAAGGCGTTTATCGATCCTTTGTTTCCCAATAATTAATAACCATTCAAACACTATTCTTGTTTTTATTGAAATTGGAGCTTTTTAAACTTGTAAGCAATCTGCCGAAAGGCGTTCCTTAAAAGTTCTAGAGATTACTCTATCGTGCCGAAAGGCGTTAAGCAATCTTTTATTTTTCCAATTTTCAATAATCACAAGTAATCAATCATTTTTCTCAAGATTAAAATAATTAATTACACTCTTTTAAATCACTAGCGTTTACACATAAATGACCATTAGTTTAAGACTGTAAGATTTTAAGATAGGCAGGCTTATACTGTTTTGACAATTTTTATTTAATAAATAATCCCAGCAAAATTTTAATAAAATGAAGAAGGGTATTTTCTAATTAAATTGTATTATTCTCAAATAAATGATTAGGTTATACTTTAAGCAATAAATGAATATGAGTGTTTTGCCACCCAAAATGTGTAAAGAAACTACCACAATTTGTAGCAAAAATACTTTAGAGATTTAATCAAAATAAATTCAATTTATTACCATTGTAATAAAAGTGCATAAGAGCAAAATGAACAGTTTCAGAAAGGCTAGTATCATGCATCAAATTATTAGCAATAATAATCAGACTACACTTATTATTAATGGATTAACAAATAACGAATTTATTTTTACGAATATCAATTGTTTATTCAACCGAAAGTGAATCCCACTTCTGACACCAAATCAAGCTGTTACGTTCTGGCAAAAGGTCAGAACATAATTTGAATTTGCATCGAAATTATTCAGGATTTGTAACAGCTTAATCAACTAAGTAAAACCTAGTCTTTATATTTATTTTTAAGGGTTGTTCACCTCATAAAACCTATGGGGTTTTTGTTAAATAAATCTTTATGTACTTACTATTAATCTCGTGGTTTCAAACCTCGGTGTCAATGTGCTCAATATTAGAATTTGACGGTGAAATATGTAAATCTTTATGAAACAGTGGGTAGCCAGTACTGGGTAATTATCAGTAGTAAGAAAAACTCACAATAATTTCTGAATTTTAACTTATTTATTCAGAAAATAGATTAATGTTTATGAAAGTTACAATATTAAAATAAGTTACATATATTATTCGTTATTTGTTTATCATTAATTATTTATTGTTATTCGTTAACCATTAATCAATTGCCAATCGGTATATGCTTTTGTTTTCTATTTTTCGTTCAACATGAGTAATAAAGTAATAACTTACGTGTAATTGAAGATTTTTTTGGAGATTTTTGATTGAATATATTGCACAGCTTTGGCGGTCGATTGGCTCAATCGATTGAACGGGGTTGAAGCGGCTCACAGTTTCGTACAGTTGTGGCGATTTTAGTATCCATACACTGGAACTTGAATTTAACGCACTTTGCAAATTTGAATTATGCCGCTTCAAAACACTTAATTAAACAGTTTGTTTTACGAAGGTTTCATAATATTTTCAACGATATTCTATGCTTTACTCGAACAAACACTTGCAGAATTTGACAAGATATAAAGTAGGAAAATTTGATAACCGACGGGTAGCTACGATAATGCTCTCTCGACAGAGGTTTCAACGTATACGACCCCTCCATCTAGCGTCGTTCTCTTTTAAAGACAATTTCAGCCATTTGCGGGGGTGAAACTGTCTTTCTCGAACACGTTTTCATGCAAAAATGTAAGTAACACGTTCTCATGCAAAAATGTATTTGTCACGTTCTCATGAAAAAGTGTAGTTTCCAGATTTCTGCGATTTCTCCTAACTTCATGATTTGAATGTATTTTGGAATATTTCATGATCGATTCTTCGATTGATTGACCAATCGATCGATAGATCCACCAATCAATCGATTTATCGATCAATCGATTTTACCGAACTTATTCGAGAAGTGATCTGAAGCGCTTAGGTATACGTATAGGTGCATTGATTGGTTTGTCGGCTTCGATACTGGCGTAATATTGACATTTGCCAATTATCGTGATTTACTCGTCAATACGTGATACAATTGAATGTAGTTTCCAACATGTTATTACCCAATATTAATCATTTCCGTTACTAATATCAATATTTGTTATTAAAATTTTATTATTTTATTTTCTATCTTTCTATACTCATTTGTACCATGCTATGTTTTTACAGTTTTTCCGTCTCATAAGTTACAATATGATAAGCGATTCTGTATTCTTTCATGGGTAATTAGTTTTTATGGTAAATACTTTCTCATTGTTAAATGAACTTAAGGTAATTATCGCATTGCGATACATAAGTATCACAAGGCGATGAATTTTACGGCTGTTCTACTTTATCCCTAGTTGAAATATTATAATACTTCCACTAGGGACAATACTGCGCGCGGTCGGTACAGATATCCATAATCAAAAGAATACAGAATCGATTTATATTGATTCCAAGCTGTTCGATCACAGATGCCTACGTCCTCACTATTCACATCTTGGCCTTTAGTATGAATTAAGCATTATCATTTTTAATTATTTATTAAATATTTCTATAATTGATGATAATCCGGAATTTACCAGTTAATCGTCATTAAATTTCTCTATTACGCCAATAATATGTCAATTGTGTGAGGGATGCAATATATGTCAAATACAGATAATGGTGATCAGCATCAATGATATATTTTAGTGTTTTTTTTAAAACACTTCATAATTCAAATAATTTCTGACGTTTGTCCATTCGGAATGGTTGCCTACACTCGGGCGCTGCCTCTAATATTTACTCCACTTTTCTGATTTGTTACCGACAAACGAGTATCTCATTATTTGCGCTTATTTAAGTTTGAATAACATGCAACGATATATGTTATATGTGTTTGATTTGAACACAATGCATTAAGAAGGTTTTTTTTCTATTCTTTACAATAACCATTTACTTTCTATTTAAAGCCCTATTATAGTTAATAAATGATTTCCTCAAGAACAATAACTTTCTCGGGTAATCCTCCCTTTTCTATTTTATTCTTTGATATGCCCTGCATGGTGTGATATCCCACAATAACATATTAAGCTTTGTATTTATCCACGAACTTAATGTTTAATCAATCAATTCTTAAAACCTAGACGGATGCTGGGCTGCCTAATTACAGGCGCCTCTTTTCATTAGGATGTTGTCTCCCTTTTAACTGATTATTCAGAGTAATATATATATAAATAAAAAATGTATTTTAATTAATTTATATTTGAAATATGGTTATGTTTGTTACGGACATAACAGGAACCGGCATGGTTGAGGGGGCAGATGCCCCTGAAGGGTTTGAGAATGACCCTTGACTGGAACCTGCTCCTTGGTTTGGACCGGGTGGGCCCCCGGTTTCTTGAGGAGGAGCGCCAGATGCGTTCATGTTGGGCGGTGGAGGGGCCGTTTCGGAGTCCTGATTCTGGTTCTCGGAACCCGTCATAGTGGTTATGTTGAGGATGGGCGCCACCGGGATTTGGTGTTCACTCCCGGAAGTGATAAAAGGAATAGTTTTTTGAGAATCCGAGTCAGAGTCGCCAGAAGTTTCAACCTTCAACTGGTCGACAAATTCTTTGTTACTGGGGAACTCGGACTGATTTTCGACTGTATTCACGATTGATACAGCGTTTAGAATTACCGTGGAACCGAAAGGAGTGCCTGGTGGGGTACGGAAGAGACCCCCAGCACGCCGGGAAGGTAAATCACGGAGATAGTGCCCTTGGATATTCAGTGGTGGTTGATGAGACATCTCATTGTGGGGAAGTTCGTTTCGACTCCCGTCGAAACCCAAAAACATAAAATTTCGTGGCCCCACGTTCTGGGCGCCAATTGTTACAATCTCGTGTGCGTTGAGAGGTGGCTGACGAGGTACAAAATGGAGGAAGATGTTGAGGAAAAGTATTTCCTTGACGTTTGAACAAATGGTGGCTCTGAAAAGAGCCGATTGTTGTAGGTTGGTTGTGGGTGATCACGAAGATGTGGTTGGTGGTTCGAGAAAGGCGGCCGGGAGATGTCGCCTTGGATCACTAAGCAGCATGCGGCCCATGTATCGGTCAGAGGGAAAGAGTGTGATACGTGGAGGAGTGCGCCAGGCTATCCTGGCAAACTGGCGGCGAGGAGGAGTCACGAGGGGAGCCTTAAGTGGAAAAAAATTCAAATCCGAGCGAGGCGGAGAGAGTGCCAACGCTGGAGCAGGTGACACGTACTCGTGAATCTCGATTACCTGACGGAGATGTTCCTCGTCGTCGTACCACGGCGAATCGACGTCAACAGCAGCAGGAACAGCTTCTGGGAGAGAAGCTTCGGGGAGAACCGATTCAGGGAGAAACGCTTCAAGGCAAGCAGCTTCAGGGTGAGCCGCTCCAGCTTCACGGCGTAGACGGCGTTCCTCGATGATGGCCTCTTTTCGTTGGAGACCGCGGGTTCGCCGCTTCTCCCGCTGGCGTTGGCTTCGTACCTGGGGCATGAAGCGCAGACAACTACCCAGAAGTATCGAGTGTTAAGTGCTCAGAAGGGAGCCTTCCGATGCAACCTAAAACTCCCGATGTCGGTACACTAGGTGCTCGAGAAGTACAAGACTTCCAATGCGACCTAGCACGGAACTCAAGTGCTGATATGCTGGATGCTCAGAAGATTAATCTTCCAATACAACCCAGCTGACAACTTCTGGAGGATGAATTCCTCCCTACACTTTATCCTCCAAAGGATGGATTACGTGGTTGTTTGAAAAAATAGCAAATCGTATTAACCAGGGTTTAGTCCTGAAAAGGACAAAACTCGGTCGTTGTAAAAAATGCTTGAAACGATTATTCTCCCGGAAAAGGACGGATAATCAACAAATAGTAACACAACTATTGACAAAAGTATTAAAACACAGTTTCTTCGTTACAAATCCAATATATTCTTCAAATATATCCCTCTGGAGTCCGGAGCGTTGTTGACCGTACGACGGCTGAACACGTAATGGCTGGCGTGCTGTGCGCTCTCGAGTCTCGGCTTTCAAGCCGAGATTGGCGTCGTTGATTCGCAGGAGAAACTTCAAAATTTTCTCCGTCACGAAGGTGTTGTTGGTTTCGTAGCGGGAGAGTGAGTGGCCGAGAACTGCCGCATGCACAGGTTTTACGCTCTCCGACGTGTTTGACCGCGCAGCCAATCGGCGAGCTGAAAATAGCTGATTGGTAAGAGCTCGGTGTTCCGAGCTCGCGTCGACCAATCAGAGGTAGGTTCCCCCATTTTTCGTGACCTGACAATGAGGGCCAGAGCGAAATGCCTCGTCGTACTACCAGCTTCACTCTGAGACTCCAGTACATATCTAACAAGAGGAGACGCAGGGTCCCGTGCGGAGAAAAAAAAATAATTCTAACCCTAAAAACGAAAGCTCAGGGAAAAATTCTTTAAGGCCGATTTTTCTCGGTCTCGTTTCTCGAGTATGTTGTAATAATACTTGAGAAACTGAGAACCGAGAAAGAGGCGAACTGTAACAATATATAATAATATTAATATTATCCTTACAAGGTACCGGGGAATGTCGGATACTTTTTCGCTCATTTGCAATTTCTGGCAAATCAACATTCTGCATTTTTTGTTTTTTATCAAATGTCAATTCGTACTAATACAATTTCGGGCAAATGAAGATTCTATCAAATGAATATTCTGGTATTTAAAAATCTAAACAATTAAAATTTTTTCGAAACTAAAATTTGTTTAATTTGTAATTCTTTTAAATGAACAGTTGGTTTAAAGAATTTCTGTAAAATAAAATTTTTGTTAAATATGAATTCGGTGAGCTTAACATTATGTTAGGTCAAAATGTAAATTTTATGTCGTATATATTTTTTACTAAAATATAGTAGTTTCTATAAAAATACAAAAACGTGTTAATGACCATGAACATGGTCTATTGCTATAAATATTATTATTGAACAATAGTTTGGTGAGTTAAAACAAATAATGCCTAATAAGTAATTTGCTTTACTAACAGATTCCACCTTTTAAATTAATAAGCATTAAAACTAAAGCTAATAGGAGTTAGGTAATTTTCATCGCTACTCAAAATTTATTATCACTATTTGATATTTAATTCTTTGCGTTTGTTTGTTCATTTAATGAAACCAAGCCTGGGCATCATCTCTTGCAACTTATAGGGAGGATTTTTAATATAAAATAACACATGTCATTAAACAAATGTAGCGAAAATGTCAAGTGAAAAATAGTGAAGGGTTCCATAAAATGTTTAATTTTAACGGAATTTTTTATTGTGCAGGATACCAGGGGGTTGATGTGCCATAAAAAGTAGCATTTTTCTCATTGTATATGGGAGATGGGGGGTGTGAGAAGACAAAAAATATAATCTGTCCGTAAATCAAATTACATAGTCAATATTTGTTTTAGTTTGCCACACTACAATTCAGTACTAATATAACTATAGACCATGTTCATGGTCATTGACACGTTTTTGTATTTTTTGTGAAAACCACTAACTTTTAGTAAAAAATGTATACAACATAAAATGTGTTTTTTTATAAGATTGTTATGCCAAACATTTCAAAGATGAAACAGTAAACAAAAAAAAAGAATTCTTTTATGAACTGTTGTGCACAAGGAGAAGTTGCATTTGAACCATTACCAACTTCACCTTCCATACTACAAACTCTATTTGATGATAGTCATGAAATGTCTAAGCATTTTACAGAAAATATCAGACGTTATGATAATTCATTTTCTTTTGCTTCCTTTAATGCTAATTTATGTACTTTCAATAGTTCCAGACCTGCATCATACTGCTTCAAAGTACATGGTCAGGTATATTATCAAATTAATACTTTCCCCTATCCTGCACATGATGAAAATCCCTCTTACGGACAATTATTTATTATTGATCAAAATGAGGCAACAGATATGTGTTCCAATTTCACTTCTCACTTAAATAAAGATATACTTCATGATATTGATAATGCTCTTATTGATTGTAATATCTTTGCTCAATCATATCGAATGATGCACGAAGAAATACAAGAAATGGTGCCTGACAATAATAAATATATTAAACCTGAAATACATTTATTATTTACATTAAAACCAGGAATGGATACTAGACGATGCATTACCTAATCAAACGGTATCAGATAGACCTGACATTATTTCACGGGTTTTTCCAAATAAAGATGAAGGAACTTATTAAATATATAGTTAAGAAACATCTATTCGGTGAGTTACTTGCATATGTTTATCTTGTTGAATACCAAAAGCGTGGATTACCACATGTTCATATCCTAATCACATTAAAGCAAAATTACAAAATAACTGTATTTGAAGTTGTCGATAAATATATTTCTGCAGAAATTCAATTTCCAAGTGATAATCCTCACCTTCATACTACTGTTATGAAACATATGATTCATGGGCCATGTGGCTTTTGGTGTCAAGACGATAAAGGACAATATTCCAAACATTCCCCCAAACCCTTTCAAAAACAACACTCGATGAAACTCGTTATCCAACATATCGTAGAAGAAATACTGGTGTTTATAATCGCCCCAATGGGCAAACAACAGACAATCAGTATGCAGTACCATATAATATTAAATTATTACAAAGATTCAATTGTCACATTAATGTTGAAATTGTTTCAAGCATTAGGTCTGTTAAATATTTGTATAAGTACATTTATGAAGGACATGATTTTGCTGCTGTCGTTATTACTCCATCTGACAGTACCAATCCCATTTTGGAACATGATGAAATAAAACACTTCATCGATACACGCTAGATTGGGCCTGTTGAAGCGTGTGATAGAGTATTTTGAAGACCACTACAATGTTAAAGTCATACGATCACTCGCTTAGATACCTAATCAACAAACTGTCGTTATTCCTCTGAGAGACAACACAGATTATATTACAACTGCCTTAGAAAAAGACAATGCTAATTGATTATGTTAATTTAAATCAGTGTGATCTAGAAGCTTGACATTTTACGTATCCTGAAATACCATGCCATTACGTATTTAAAAAAGAAAAAGGAGAAGCTATATGCAAGTCCCACCCAGGTAGAACTATTTCATTTCCGATTATTACTTCTTACTGTCAAGGGAGCTAAAAGTTTTAAACACATTCGAACAGTTAACGGTCAACTTTATGAAAACTTTCGTGATGCATATCTAACTTTAGGTTTCATTGAACATGATGCAGAATTGCAAAATGCTATAAAGGAAGGAGAAACTTTGATGATACCTAGCGAGTTAAGACATCTATTTGTTCGTATCTTAATTCATTGCCAACCAATTTATCCACATGAATTATGGGACACATTTAAAGACGCATTATCAGATGATTTCAAATGAGAGCATAGTGATGAGGAAGCTTCCTAAAAAGCTTATGAAGATATTACGAACTTTCTTTTTAAAGATGGTTCCGACCTCAATCAATTCCCTACAATGATTCAGTTACAACAGTATAATATTCATTCCGTTAATGATATCAATGTCAATACTTGCACAATAGATCATGCGCACATTAGCGAAACACAATATTTGACATTTAATTTTAAACAGAAAAATATCGTTGATACCATCTTCAAAGTTGTTATGCAAACCAAACAAATGTCTACGTCATGTTTCTCTATCGACTGTCCAGGTGGATTAGGTAAAACATATATTGTATATATATATACATACAATACTCTATCATATGTTAAAAAGAAAAGGTAAAATTGTTTGTACAATGGCCTTCACAGGCATTGCAGACATTTTACTTCTATGTAGTAAAACATTACATAAAACTTTCGGTATGCCAGTTCCACTGTTTCATGATTCAGTGTCAAACATTAAATGACAATCAAAAGAAGCTGATTTCCTTAAATCAGTAGATATTTTCATTTAGGACAAAGCTCCAATGGCACCGCGATATTCTTTGCAATTGATTGACCGAACTTTACTTGACTTCGCGAATATTGACTTATCTTCTTCAGGAAAAACAATGCTACTAGATGGTGATTTTAGACAATTACTTCCAGTTAAACAAAATGCTAATCGATCAGAGTTAATTAATTTATCAACAAAATCTTTATCATTATGGAAACATTTCCTAACCTTTTCATTTACAGAATATATGCGAAGATTACCCACAGAAGTGGAATTCGCTAAATACTTATTATCTATAGGTAAAGGCACTGAAAATGATATTGATAATAACATTGTGATTTCAGAACAATGTTTAATTGCACAGGGCAAAGACATCGTTGAGAAAATATTTGGAGATTTAATTAGAAATCGTTCATTCAATGATGTTGCAGATGTTGCCATATTATCTGCTAGAAATGTTGATGTTGTAGAAATAAACAGAAAAGTTGTTGAATTGCTTGAAAACACAACAGAGCGTATTGATACAATAATTGACAGTACAGACAATTGCGATAATGGTGATATTGATGACCTTATCTTACCAGAATACTTAAATATTTTAAATCCTCCAAGCTTCTCATCTTACTAATTAAAATTACGATTAAATTGTATAATCATGTTAAGGGGTAATACTACCTTGCGCGCAGTAAAAGTAAAGTCATTTTTCTGAATTTTTTGTAACAAAGCTATAAAATTTATTAAGGTCTGGGTTTTTACATATAAAAATACATAGCTTGAAGTATGTAAAATTAAATTAAAACATTTTTTTAAAATAAAAATGGCGGCACAGTGGCTGATTAGTTTAAACCTCTTATCTTCGAGAACCTTGCACGGGCGACCTACTACAGGTCGTAATTTTTAATCTAGAACAAAAACCCAAAATTATGTTGGAACAAGATGCTAAAAGCTAGTGAACTACGTAGGATTTTTAAGAAATATCGATTTAAAAAAAATGGCGTCAATATTAAGAAAAAATACGAATTTTGCTAGAAAAATTGCTTGAAAATCAACCACAGAATTGGCAAATTTTAATTTTTGGAAAAAATTCTACGTAGTTCACTTGAAAATGTCATTATGAAGCAACAGTTAAAATTTGAGCAAGATTGGTTAAAAATTGTAGGCGCTAATGTGTCGCCCGACTTGAACAACATTTGTTTAGACAACATTTGTTAAGCCGTGAAAAAAAACTAAAAATTGATATACCGAGTAATTAAGCATATTCTCAAATTACATGCAAATTGGCATAATGACTTAACAATAAAAATCGACTTTCTGGACCATTTAAAAAAAATTTTATACATAAACGCTTTTGAATACCATTTCTGAATGGGCAAGGAAGCATTTAAGACAATAAAAAAAATTGGATAAAAAAAAATTTACAAAGTAGTATTACCCCTTAATTCGCAATCTAAGTATTCATGAAGGATTGTGTAATGGAACACGATTACAAATTTTAGAAATTGGATATAATTTATTAAAGTGCCAAATTATAACAAGTGATAATACTGGAAATATTGTTTTCATTAATCGCATTACATTATACTGTGAAAATGTTTATCTATTTAATTTTAAACGGAGAAAATTTCCAGTAAAAATTGCACTTGCAATGACAATAAACAAAAGTCAAGGACAAACGTTCAAGAAAATGAGAATAGATCTTCGTACAATCGTTTTTAACCATGGACAACTATATGTTGCCTTCTCCAGAGTAAGATCCGGGGAATCATTACGTATTTTCATTGGAGATCAATGAAGTAATTCAAATATTAAGAACTACGTATACAAAGAATTATTGAATGATCTTACAAGTTCCATTTAAAATAATGTGTCCATAAATAATTTACATAATTATAGAAACAAACAATTAAAATTTTATAATTTGTTTCCATTTATTTCAAATTAAGAAAATGAACATCTAAATCATTCTCCATTGTTGTCAGCGTAAGAAAGCTTTGTAAAACTTATTTTTATTATTAAATGCTATGACAGTATTCCAATTGCATGCTTCTATGTAATTGTACAATTTACTTGCAATTCATATTTAACACTTACTTCATGTTTATTCCCTTTTGTTTTTATCTTCTTTTTTCTCGACAATAATAACATACTTACAGTTGGACAACAAATCATTTTTCATTGTTAAAAGTTTATGTTAAGGTATTTTTCTTGTGGATGACAGAGTCAAATCGATACTATTATGAAAACACGTTTTACGTAATAATTATGCAATATTTATTTCTTATGCATATTACTTATAGTAGTGTTCTTTAGTGTTTCCTCTAAACAATAAGCTTACTCTTGATTATTATTGTCTGATTTAAGGGGTAAATATAGTAACATTTAACATTCCTTATTTTTTCAAAAACTCTTTTTCAAGGCGATTTTTTAAAAATGTTTCAATTTTAATTACTAATGGCTTATTTTATTAAGAAAAAGGTTCCCTACAAATTCACGGTTTAAAATTTTCAAAAAATTTAATAGTTTTTTAAATATAAATAACTGTTTATAAAAAAAGAACTTTTTTTTACATATTTTTTTGTAAACAAATATTTATAGTTAAAAAACTATTAACTTTTCTGAAAATTTTTAACGGTGAATTTGTAGGGAACATTTTTCTTAATAAAATAGGTCATTAATAATTAAAATTGAAACATTTTTAAAAAAGCGCCTAGAAAAAGAGTTTTTGAAAAAAAAGGAAATGTTAAATGTTACTATATTTACCCCTTAAATTAGACAATAATAATCAAGAGTAAGCTTATTGTTTAGAGAAAACACTAAAGAACACTAAATAATATGCATAAAAAATAAATATTGCATATTTATTACGTAAAACGTGTTTTCATAATAATATCGATTTGACCTTGTCATCCAGAAGAGAAATACCTTAATTAAGTTTTTTATAAGTCAAACGACACGTAAATCTATTTCACTTCAAGATTGAAGTACCCTAAAAAACTCATTCACCATATTGGGCCTACATTATTCTGCATTTTCTTCCACATTTACTACATGAATGATGATTCATTTATTATATTACAATAACATATTATTTACAAACAAACTGTGTTTTGGTATTGTGCTATTGGAAATTGCAGAATTAAGTATTACCAATCATTTCCTATATTACATCCCTCATTTCATTCAAAATTTTCATTCTAATAATGTTTTCTCCGACACATCTAATGAGAACGTCACACTTTTTACAAATATATTTTCTTTACTTTTACTATTACCAATTTTCAATACAAATAGTATCATAAACATTAATTTCATATTATCAGATACTACAACAATGCTTAGCACGATAACATACAAACAATTTTTATAATTCTTATACATCATTTTCTTTATTAAACGCGTAATAAACTATAACAGAAATAAAAGAATAAAAACGAAAGAACTGCATACACTAATTTCTAATACTTATCTCACAAATATTAAAAGCACATTCATCCTTTCACGTTTACTAAATACAAAAAAAATATTAGATTCAATACCACCTTACACATTCTCACCTAATTTCAAATTTTGTCCCAAATTCATGGACTACCCCCAAACTAAAAACACGTCATATCTTACATACACGTTTCATAGTAAACACAACTGTTCAACAAATTACTTTTCCCTAAAAAAGTTCAAGATTTTACATGATATTATTCCCAAATTTCTTCCCCTCCGATTGTCGTATTATATTTCTTTATATATTAAGTTGTTCAACAAAACAAATAATTCCATAAACACATTTTATTATTGATTATATTATTATGATTTCCTTTAAGAATTCACATAACTATCTAACATACCATATCTGAATACGTAAAAACGCGCGCTGGGGCGTTTTTTGTCTAAGTGTTTCAAAGTTGTAAGAATAAAATTTGAGACATAGAAGGGAATTGAGGACGTATTTAACCACTTCGAAAGTAAAACGACAAAATTAATAAAAAACCACTAATTTAGATTTACAGAGCAATTTGAAAATGAACAAAATGGACTTGTTAATTATTCAAAATGCAACGTACTTTTTCTTCTTATCGTTATTTCATAAACAAATTGTATACAATTAAACTTGTATAAAAGTATAAATAATTATTTCTTGTGTGCAATGACAGGTCTGTTGTGACATTGCACGAGTCAGGCGCAGCCCGGTAAGAAGGCTTACATTAAAAAGTATTAAAATGTTTAATACAATTTTATCCTTGATTGTGTCAGACGTTTTAATGCAATGAAAACGAATTAATTCAGTTTCAGTTTAAAGCATTTTAATCATTTACTTAAAAGTGAAAAAAAAGCCGAAGCTATGAGACTTGAACTCGTGAACGCTCGCTTTTTAGTTCTGAGCTGCATCCATGAGGCCATTGACGCACTTGCAGATCGTTGCAAATACGTTGCTTACAATTTACGGGTAGCTGTATGTCTTGTAACAGACAATTAATTAACTCAGATGCTAAGGTTAATGACAAATCCAATAACTTTTAATAATAATTGTAAACAAATAAATTAAAAATTTTTTTTCCAAATAACTATAATTATAATTTTTTTGTTTTAAAAAAGAGTTAATTATTTTTTCAAGTTTCAAAAATAGTTTTTAAGAAATAATATTTATCTTATTGCTACATCAATAACATTCAGTTACCCCACTTGTGCAACTCTATTATTTCTAATTAATTGACAGTTACTAATTTATATTGTCTTTTACGATCGAGAAACGTCAAATAGAAATCAGGTAAAATCATTTTTGTTCACATCAGGTTCAATCGCTTTCTTAAATGCAAAAAAAAACTATTAGAGTTCATTAAAATGTCGCATGGAGCTTTTAAAATTCAATCGTTTTAAAGCTAATTTTTTAACTATTAATATTTCACATAAATCGTATTAAAATATCCATATTTATACAGTTAATTATAAGTAATAAAATAAGCTACATTTATTACCTTAAAACGGCATAAAAAAGCAATGAAATATATTTCTGCAAAATGGCGTCTTTTCATTTGTAATTAAAATGCATTAAATTCACAACAAACTATTCTCAATTTCAGGTATTAAAAGTACTTGGCACAATCAGGGATTAAATAATATTGAATTGCATTAAATTTGGCATTAAGTCTGGAAACTTTAATATCCGGTAAGAAGGCTGGAATAACATAGAATTAATTTTATAAATTCTATTTAATACTTCAATTTCCCTTCATTTTATGCTTTTGAATTATAAATTAAAAATAACAGAATTCTATTCCTTGTAATTTACTTTTTGAAAAAATTTCAATAAATATAAGAATCGATCCCAAGTTTGTATGTCAGAAGTCTATGAAAGTAACCACGGAGCTACTCGTGACTTGAATATATAAACATAAATGAGCCTCTTGATTTGAAACTGTGAAGGAATTGCAGGGGAAACGAAAAATTTCAACTGTATTCTCTATTACGGAATTAAATATTTTGGAGACTCTATTCCAAAAGAAATTATTGGGGATAGAAAAATCATGAATGCCTATACTGTTTTACAGAATAGAAGTTTCTGGAATTAAAAACATTTTAATTATATTCTGCTGCATGAAATTCAAAATCATTTTAGAATAAAGCAGAATCAATTAAAAAAATATTCTTTTCTATTTCTAGAAGTAAGTATTTGAGGGAAATTCAAGTATTAAATAGAAAAGAAATTATTGCGATTTTGAGTAAATGTCAAATAAATTTAATTCTTTTCTTTTCAAGGCTTCTTGCCAGGTACTCACTAATGCAAGGCTTGTTACCGGGAGTGTAAAAGAAATCGAACATTTGGAATTAATGTCAAAACAAAAAACTAAAATATCTGCTCTTCGGAAAGTCTTCTATCCGCGAGAACATTTAAGGCTCTTTAAACAGTCCGATTTTCACTTTTAATATATCTGTGAAAAATTTGCTATCAAAAAATCGAAACAGAATATACAGAATTATACGGAAGGTTGTTTTTCAAAAAAAAAATTGTTCCGCACAGGCTTTGAAATAGAACAAAATGTACTTTATTTTTGTCCAACTTTGAAAATGTCGACTTCAAAACCTGATTTCATACAAAAAAAAATATGGAAAAAATTTAAAGAACCAATTAATTATTGCTTAATTCCTTCCTAACAAAGTCGCATTGGATCTTTAAAAAAAAAGGTATTAGTAATGTCTTTATTTACAATAATAAAAGACCATGTTATTTTCGGTTTTAACAGGCCGATTTGATGAGTGAATCAAATTTTAAGCTGTAAATAATAAATCCTATAATTATGTAAGATTGTTAGGGAATACGTAACGTTTCTTTTTCTAATAAATTTAACCATTTTTTCAAAAGAAGTGCATGAAAGTTTCTAATGTATCGCAATTTTTGCTACCAAATATTCGTTCTGTCATGAAATAGATCCTAGTTGGGGCTTCAATCCTTCTACCTGGAAGTTAACTTCAAATTGTGAAAATCGATTTCTCTAAAGTACTTAAGTGCCCGATAGATGTCCAGGTCATTTCCAGTCAACTTCTTCATGGAATTCAACCTCAAAATGTGAAAATCGAGTTCTCTAAAGTATCCAAGTATTCAACCGATAACCAGATCATTTCCGGAGAACTTTCTCCTGGAAGTTAACCTAAAAATGTTAAACTAAACTTCTCCGAAATAGTCAAGTACCTATCCAATATCTAGGTCATTTCCGGTCAACTTCTTCTGGTAAGTTAACCTCAAATTGTGAAAGTCGACTTGTTTGAAGTACACAAGTACTCAACCGATGTCGGGGTCATTTTTGGACAATTCCCTCAGTAAGGTAACCTGAAAATGGGAAAATCGACTTTTTGAAATACTCAAGTATCTATCCGATATCTATGTCATTTCTGGTAAACCTCTACAGAGAAGTTAACATCAGAATGTAAAAATCGACACGTCAGAAGTAACCAACTGAAGTCCAGGTATTTTCCGGTCAACTTCTTCAGATAAGAAGTTCTTCTCTATTTGTAAAAATCGACTTCTCCAAAGTGCCTATCCTGCTGATAGGAAATACCTAAAAAATGACTGGCTAAAATGAGTAAATGAATTAAGTCATTTTTGAGGTACGATTTGAATGATTCCGTACTTGGAAAATGTCCAAAGAAAAAGGGATCAAGAATAATAATTATTATTATATTTTATTATGCTTTTACCCTCTCATAAAATGAAAGGTTCTTTTACAGTCCTTTGTCAATTCTAAATTATTTATATTATTTATTTCAAAATTATACTCGTTTTACAATAATTTAGATATTTATATGTTTATATGAATAAGACATATTCTTTTGAAACAAAGTTAAAAAATGATATCAGATTTTTAATATCTTCTACTGTTTACGAGTTACGCTACTATTCTTTTAATTGCAAGGCTTTTACAGAAAATTTTACATCTCCACTATTGTCAGAAATTACAGATTCTAAATTTAACAAAACCGAAATTCTAACTTAAAAAATAGAAAAATTTTATTTATTAAGAAATAAATATTTTTTACCAGTATATTTGTCGTATTTGAGATTGTCGAAAAAGGGACGAGCTATGTCGTAAAACTTTCAAACATCTGCAATGGATTAAAAATCAGAAATAAAAGTTTCTCCAATTTTGTAATTATAAATTTATAAATTGAGAATTTGCATTCTACGTGTTTTAACGATTATGAGTATCTAATTTTTTTTCTAAAAACGTTATCCTTTATAAAAAATAACCATATTTATAATTATTAATTGTCATTTAATTTTATTCATTTTGAGAACATTTTTATATATTTATAATCGTGAAAAACGAAAGATTTATAATTTTTCAAAATACAATTTCAAATTTAAAAATTGCAAAATTTTTGAGTCATAAAACTTTTGGGTTACAGAAGCCATAAATGAAAAAATATCCTGGTAGGCATCCATATATTCCAGTTCAACGTATTCATGATCCTATTAAAATCTAAATAAGTACTCCCGAAATTTAAAGGGACTACCTACTCGGAGAAAAATGTGGTACCTGGCATTATTAAAGTAAAAATGACTAAAAAATGTCGACCCAGTCATATTTTGGATACATTTTAGATCTATCCTATCGGCAAGGTAAGTAACCGTCAGATGTCTGGGCCATGCCCGTTTAACTTACGCAGAGAAGTAAATCTCAAAATGTAAAAACCGACTTCTCTAAAGTCCCCACATACCCTGTCGATAGAAAATACCTTTAACATACCTAAAACATGACTGATTCAGTGTCCTTAAGTCATTTTTACTCTTACAATAGAGGTTACCATTTTCTGCTTTGCATTGGTAGTTCTTTTTAATGCCGCGATTACTTATTTAAGTTTCAATAGGATCATAAATCTCCGTTGCTACCTCTTTTTTTTCTTTTATGGTTTATGTTACCCAAAAGCTTTATGACTCAAAAATTTTGCAATCTGCAAATTTTAAATTGAAGACATAAAAATTGTTAATTTTTTGTTTTTGACGATTATGAATATCTAAAAATTTTCTTAAAATTAATCAAATTAAATGACCGCGAGTTATTATAAATACAGTCGGGACTCTTATCGATGCGGACTGAACGATTGCATTCAGTCCGCGGAGAACATAGACGAAGGGTGCGGGAAGAAAGAGGAGAAAGATGACGTGACATAGACTCCAGCCCCGACGCTATGTCACTCAATGATCCGTCGCGTAATAACATTGAGCCACGTAATTTAAGTTGCGTTAGTTCGGTCCTGAATGTTTACGATTCTCATGGATGCATACCCTTTTTCGACATTTGAAATTGAACCGTCCGCGATCAAAAGGGCTTATAAACGAATCTAGAACACAGTAAAGTTTCGTGGAAGAATTAAAATGTCCGCCATGGGGAATATTGAATGTGAAATTTCCCTGAAAATGTATTATTAATTATCATGGAATTTACGCATCTAATATTCCTTCAGTATTCATAGTATGTATTCGTGAATTCACTGTACATGATGCGCACTGGTCAAACTTGGTTTCTGTGACACACCTGCGCAGTAGTTTTTAATTTTTAAGAATCCTACGGCTCCATCCATCAACATAATTTCTCACGTTTTTAGATTCCTGAAACTTTGCAATTTAGAAATTTAACCTTATTGCACACCATTGTTTTTTGCCTTTCCCTACGCTCAATACTATTCCGTAGTTTTAGCTTGACATCCCGTGCAGTACGCTTGTCTCGGCCACATGAAAGCGTCAGCGCGGAGGCTACCCTCCTGCTTCAACTTGTTTTCGAATTACGCTATGCAAGCTACTCAGCTCTGAACATCAGATCATGGCAGAATGTACACATTTGTACGTTGTCAACGTTACAGAACTATGGTGTGAACTGCACCTTAGCTCTTAAATAGAAGAATCCTACGGGTATCAAATGTAAGAAATAAATTTGGTCAATTACCAGATCAAAAAATATTTTGAATTTTTTTTTAACTTGCCCTGAATATTGTAGGAATATGATTGAGATGAGGAAATTCCCTGAAAATTAAAAATATATTTCCAGGAATAATTTGCGTCAAATATTCCGCATGGCGGCCATTTTAATGCTTTCACCAAACTTACCTAAATATTGGATTCCAATATTCGGAATATGTGGACCATTATTTAGTTGAAATTCGGGGAATTCCTGGTGCTGTGCTGTGTGGGTAGAAGATATTAAAAAACTGATATCAATGCGCTCTTCAGCGTTTTTTAATTATCGCAAAACAAAAATTTTAAATGAAAATTTGTGTATTATTTCATTTACTTCGACATATGTATAAACTATTTTTGTTGAAAATCGCATAATAATCGCTAAAATGCGAAAAAGAGATTTTCAACGCCAATGGTTTATAGATTTTTAAATTATAAATAAAGAAATAATAATGTTAGAAAAAAATGTTTCAAACAAAAACGATTAATAATGTTAATCTGAATAAAAGTAGTGAGAAGTATTTCTTTCGTTAATGCTCTAGATTACGAGATATGTGCGATACGAAATTTCACCACTTTTTTTAAGATATCGGATAAAATTACCGATGTTCGTTTCATTTCCGGTTAACTTCGTCAAGGAAATTGACCTTATAATGTGAAAATAAAAACTCTGAATAGACTAACATACCGACTCTGCGAAACCAAATGTCTCATTTTGAGACGTTTGGTCTCCATATTTAAAACATTATAACTTATGTTAGTTTATTCAAAGTGGTTTCATTTTACATTGTGAGGTTAATTTTCCTGAGAAAAGTAGCCGAAAGTGAACTGGACATCTGTAGGATATTTAGCTCCTTCATAGTAGTCACCTTTCACATTTTAAGTTGTATTCCCTGAAGAAGTTGACCAGAAATGACCTGGGCATCAGTTGGGTACTTGGATACTTCAGAAAAGTCGATATTTACATTTTGAGGTTAACTTCTCTGGAGAAGTTGACCGGAAATGACATAGACATCGGTTAATTACCTGAGTATTTTGGAGAAGTCGATTTTCACATTTTAAGGTTTTTTTCTCTGAGGATGTTATACGGAAAAATTTAGTTATGCTTTAGATACACTAAGCCCAGCCAGCTCCTTACTATTTTTGATGTTTTTATTTTAAAAAAATTAGTCCTTCTAGCCACTGACCAGAAACCATCTTGTATTTGGGCAAACTCGGGCTATTTCTACACGGATACTTCACTCAGGAATCACTTTTCTCACATATTTCAATCACTTTTAAATCAGTTTTTAAACAAAACTGCAAACGTTAAAAGGCAAAACTAAGCACGTGCCAATCAAGACAACATGGAAGCTGCAGAAACAAAACTAACCACGATCCAATGAATGAATCGATAAGTGGCATCAATTACATTCAACTGGCCAATGGCACACGTCATTTACATTCAACTGCCCAATGGGATACATTAGGCTTTCATGGCATATAGCCTATAGCAATCATAACACCATATAGGACTGACCAATGGCAATCATAACGCTATATAAGACTGGCTAATGGCACGCGTTACGATTCATGGTAAATAGCCAATAGCACGCATAACACTGCTGATTTTATACATATATAGGAAACACTGCTGATTTTATATATAGAAAAATTGTGTGTGAGGATGACTTTCCTGCATTAAAAGTTTTTTTTTTTAATAAAACTAATGTTATTAAGAACAGATAATGTAGATTTGCATTCATTATTAATAAGTCAAATAAGAAAAAACAATATTTTTAATAACAGATAAAGTAGATTTGCATTCATTATTACTAAGTCATATAAGAAATACTTTATTGAGTGATTTTCTACGGAATTGTATACACTTTTAACCTTACTTTTTAATATTTACAGTGTTTTAACCATTACATTTACAAGTGATGAAACTCTATTCTAGTGTTTTCCTTGAAAATAAGACCTACAGATGTATTTCATAAACGCACTTTTAAATAATAAATGTTGATCAAAATGAATACTTGTGCCTTTATATGTTATTTTAATTAATATATACCTAAACCATAAAATTAGGCATTTACTATATTACATTCTTTTAAATAGAATTAATACTATGCAAAACTTCATGTGTTTTAGTGAAGCACAACGATACGAGAATCTCAATAATCTCGATCATTTTTGTTGTTTGAGAAGTTTGATCGAAAATGAGAATCTCAATTTTTCATTTGTTTTGATCGTCTCATCTCATCTCAGTCTCGTTGAAATTCTCATTTTCTTTCTGTCAAGTTAAATAATATTAAGACAAAAAAACTATGTGTAAAGTAAATAGAGAAAACAGTACATTATTTTGTATTGCAACATATAAATCTACTAATTCAATGCAAAATTTTGTTGCTAAGAAGTTTTGGGGAAGAAAAGATGTAAGTAAAATGATATTTTAATAAATATTGTATTAGTAATGGAAAATATTGAATTTGTATTAAGCTTAACCCTACCATTTTTTGTATAACACAGCAGAAAATATTTTATAATATTTAAATAAAGATTGTTCAAATTTGTGTAAATTTGAATTTAAATTATATTATAATACTATTATTATTATTAGTATACATATTAATAAATATGTAGCTGTTAATTAAATTTAAAAATTGTGCTTGTAGGTTACAATTTTCAAGAAAGGTGAATTTCGTTTCTGACAATCCAAACAAGAATGGTATTCACAAGAATTGAGTATCTGATGAATATAAATTTAGAATTAACTATTGAATTAAAATTTTTTTCAGTGCTCGTTGTGTAATATAGGTATAACTGTGATACTTTAATAAAATCTATTTTAGCATTTTTATTGACTTTTCAATAAATTATATACGGTCTTCTATGCCCATACATTAAAATTAAAAATTTTTTATAAGAAAACTATACATAACGACATAAGAATTATCACTTTCAGCATTTATAACATTTACAATTTGTGTTGTATACTTTTAATCAAAAAATTTGTTACGGAAAGAAAAATTCAATTTTTATAAACGATAACATTTTATTTATTATCCAAAAGAGACTTTTTAAAAATTTTTAAATTGATTTTGTTCACATTGATAATATTTTTAAACAATTTTTATTGCTATTTATCACATTTATTTTACATTGACGTTAATAATTATTAATATATCATATATTCTATATTTTCACAACTATAAAATACATTGTTCCATGTATTTGGAAACCGACCTTGTTTAGGCTGTCACGGAAGAATTTCACATTTCTTTACAATTTTAACCTACAAACATAATTTTTTAATTTAATTAACTATATATTATATAATAACTATAACCAATTCATTAATATTATAATCAGTAGTAAAATAATTAAATTTTTTTAACTTTACACAAAAGTTTTTATTATTTCGCATTACTGACAAAGAAAATCTAGAATGAATAAACATTTATACTTACTAATTACTTTCTCCCTTAAAATTCATTTATAACACAATTATAAATATTATATTAATGGAATTCGATTTTATAAAAAAATAACATACTGCTTATATTATTTTATGCAGTGTCAATTTGCGTTATTGCTATAAATGACAGTTGATTGAACAAAAACCGATATTTTGAGAATCTCGATTGAATGAGACGAGATGAGATGAGATTTAAAACAAAAGAAAATACAAATTTTCTCATTCTCTCTCATTTCTCGGATTTCTCGCTCAAGTGCATCACTAATGTGTTTTAATATTTTATTAATTAAAAAGGTTATGTGACCTACCTCATAAACTAATTTTCTAGTTATATAGTATAGATAAATTATGCGCAAACCTACAATTGAAACCGATATGTATTTAAATGGAATATAATGCAAAAATTAAAATTCGAGATAGTCATTTCTTTTAATTAATGTCCCATAAACTTTTTTTTCAGGCGTGACGCATTGCATATATGTATAAATTTAATAAATGAAAATTAGAAATGTCAATTTCTTTTTCATAAAATATTTTTCCATAGTAAAATAGATTAACAAATTATTATTTCTCTGAAAAATGTTAAAATTTACATTATACTCAAGAAACAATTATAAATGATTCGTGATCTCCTCTTTTACTACTTTTTTTGCATATTGTCGAATAAAACTACCAAACAAAAAGTTGTTAATCGACATTTTCAAGTTTTTGTTTAGATTAATAAAATTATTTACAAATTGAATTAACTTTTACGAGTGAGTCAAATTTCCTGAAGTGGTCCACTAATTTTTGTTAAGTCTAGAGATTTGTTTCATTCATATATGTTTCAATACTCCATGATGATATTAAAAAAACCTATAAATAGTTTTAAAAAATTGGAATATTTTCCGAAGTTATTTAAAAATAACAGAAATTTAAAATAAAACAAAAGAAATTTGCTCTTGCTACGGGTTTCTACATCTATATGTATGGTAAATATGGTTTTGTTTCAAAAAAATTTCATCTCCTTCCGACAACGCTAACTAGTAAATAATAAATATATTATAAACAAAAGCATACTTACCATACATATATATGTCAAAAAGCAAAGCAGGAACAAATTCAATAGTTTGATTTTAAATTTCTGTTATCATATCTCAATGTATTTATTTTCATATTTTTGCTTTTACACTTTTTTCAATACTTTTTTGAGACAATTAATTGAATTTTTTTATTTTCCATCATAAAATGTGATGTCGTCGTACCAGTAGCAACCAGTAGCAAGCGCCACGCTTCGAAATTCCAACCAATAGAAAGGATAACATTTCTCATGTAGCATATTACCTGAGATTTCTTATATAGGGATTTTTGTTCTTTAGTACGTTTAACTTTTAGCAGCATGATGTCAAATTTATCTTATGTAAGCACAGAAGCTTATGAAAGAACATTAACACAAATTGTAAAGAAAATCATGAAAATTCATAATCAACTCATTTAAACTAATAAAAACTCATAAAAACGCTTACACTATTACATAAAATCATCAATACCACTTACCAGAAGCTGTTTTTCTTTTTTCTTTTTTATTTTGTTCTTAATTGTTTATAACAATTTAATTATTAATGTAAACAAACTGCTTGAATATTCACTGATACTGCTGAAAAGACTGACAGATTATTGAAACACTAACAAGTTTAATTAAAAGTTAACCGGAAGGACAGAATTTGTTATATGGGAAAAATTTGTAATTTGTTCAATGTAAAAGAAATTAAACTTTACTCCAAGACCATTCTTTAATCATTACTATTCAAATTAGCTATAGAGATAAAAAGAATAAATTTTGTTTAAAAAATGTGTCATTTGATGTTATCCCTGAAATAAAACGTATTATACTGAGAAATTTTCACTTGAAAAGTGAAAACCATTATCTTTCAGTGTGTATCTTAAGACATTTATCAATCAATGCAATTACAAAATTGTTAATAATAGTCTTAATTGTAAATTTTTTTAGGATGATATCTCAAAAAATAGTTCAGCAGCTAACGAACTTGGTTTAGCAAATGTCGGAGGTGTATTTGTCGTTTTGATGGGCGGCATGGGAGTTGCGTGTGTAATAGCTGTTGGTGAATTTGTATGGAAAAGTCGAAAAGTTGCAGTCGATGAAAGGGTAAGTGTCAATATATAATGTCAATGAAAATAAGTAAAGAATTATAAATATTAAATTTAAAATTTCTAAATGCAGAAGTAGATCAGAAGAGAGGGTTCTAATTCAAGAATATCGATGTGCGCATGTGCGAGCGCGTGAGATTTGAATTTCAGCCCAGAAGTCAGAGATCTGCACAGACATTTCTCAAGGTTCAACACGTGTAACAATTGCACTTGTTTCGATATCACTGGTCGACAAAAAAAAGATTCTTTTTTGCCACAAGAGTAAACCATAATGATTCTTATAGGATCTTTCCCTTAGATAACGAATCTGTAAGTAAAATTGGTTCATCACGTCTCAATTTTGAGAAAAACAAGGTTAAAGTGTAAAAAATAACATTTTTGGTAGTATTCAGACAGCTGTAAAAAAGTAACGAAAAGTGATAAACACCTCAAATAGAGTTTAAATGAGAGCTCAAACCTTCCACATTAATCTTCAAAAGCAAAAACCCATGTAACAATAACAGAAAAATAAGGGGAACGGCTTTATTCCCCGTGAGCGCAGCAGTTTTCATATGCTGCCGTGATTTAAGCAATGTTCTATATTCGGTTCAATTTTTCAAAATCCTTACAGCCATAACAAAATTTTTACTACTTTGGTAAGTTTGCGGGGTCGCTAATCACTAATCTGAAGTTAGTTTGTAAAAATCCAAAATGGTGGATCCAATATGGCTAACCAATTTTTGAAAAATAAATAATTTTTCTTAAAATTTTGTATCTGGGGGTTTTTAAAGCCGCAGATTATCAATCTGAAGTCAGTTTGTGAAAATTCAAAATTTCGGAAATTGAAAATGTAGGATTCAATTTGGCGGAGGAATTTTAAAAAATTTATGGTATTTTGTAAAATTTTGTATCTCTCGATTTTTGAGGCCGCAGATTACGAATCTGAAGTCAGTTTGTAAAAATTCAAAATGGCGGATCCAATATGGCGAACCAATTTTTGGAAAATAATGTTTTTTTATAATAATTTGTTTTTAGGGGTTTTTAAAGAGGTCTCAAATTACAAATCTGAAGCCAGTTTTACTAAATTAAAAATGCCAGAACTAATGTTGTTTTAAGAAATGTTCGATTGTTATCTAATTTAATATTTAACATACATGTTGAATGAGACTTTGAGGAATAGGTAAAAATTTACGTTTTAGCAAACCCTTATTGTTATAGTAATGTTTTTATTTCGGCTGTAAGAAACACAAAGAAATCAAAAGTATATGATAAATGCTAACTGGTTCTTCATAATACTCAATATCCTGTAATACTTTTTTCGTACTGTCATGAATCTCATTTATTTAAGAAAAAAAATCAATTTCTTTTATAGGTTTAATAATGTTATTAAAAAATGATTAGATTAACTGTGCAAGAAACTATTGTACAAAAATATATTGTGCAAAAGCTTTCTCTGCTTACTTACAATCAAATCTAATTTATAGTTAATGTTATTTAAAAAATCATTCTTACGTGTTTTTAGGCTATTCGGTAGAAATTTTACAAGAATTTTGCCACATTCTTAGTTAGTAAAAATATTATATAAATTGAAAATTTCTAATATCCATATAGGATCCGCGATTTTGAATTTATACATACTGACTTCAGGTTCGAAATCTGTGGCCGCCAAAAACCCCAAAATACAAAATTTTACGAACAACCATTAACTTTTCAAAAATTCGTTTGTCATATTGCATGCGCCATTTTAAATTTTCATAAACTGATTTCAGATTCATAATCTGCGACCTCAAAAACCCCAGGAACAAAATTCTACGAGAAACTATTAATTTTTTAAAAATTGTTTCGCCAGATTTAGTCCGACATTTTTAATTTCCACAAACTGATTTCTGATTCGTAATTTGTGGCCTCAGAAACCCCCAAAATCCAAAATTTTACGAAAAACCATTAAATTTTCAAAAATTGGTTCGCCATATTGGATCCGCTATTTTGAATGTTCACAAACTGACTTTATATTCGTAATCTGCGTCCTCAAAAATCCACAAATACAAAATTTTACGAGAAACCATTAATTTTTTAAAAAATTAGTTTGCCATATTGGATCCGCCTGTTTGAATTTTTACAAACTAACTTCAGGTTCGTAATCTGCAGTCTCAAAAACCCCCAGATAAAAAATTAAAAAAACCATTAATTTTTCAAAAATTGGTTAGCCATATTGGATCCGTCACTTTGGATTTTTACAAACCAACTTCAGATAAGTAATCAGCGACTCCAAAAACTTACCAGACTAGTGAAAATTTGGTTATAACTGTAAGGATTTTAAAAAATTGAACCGAATATAACACATTGCTTTAAATCACGAGAGCATTATGATGCGCGCACGGGAGAAAAAGCTGTTCCCGCAATTTACTGTTATTGATAGATAGGTTTTTGCTCTTGAAGATTAATGTGGAAGGTTTGAAATTTCATTTAAGCCCTATTTAAGATGTTTATCACATCGGGTTAATTTTTTATAGCTGTTTAAAAACTGCCAAAAATGATATTTTTTGACACTTTAACCTTGTTTTCCTCAAAATTGAGACGTGATGGACAAATTTCAATTGCAGATTCGTAATTTACGGGAAAAATCTTATAAGAATCACTATGGTTTTCTCTTGTGGCAAAGTTTTGTCGACCAGTGTATTTAATATTATATGTTTTAAGATTTATGACTTGTTTTTGAGATTGTCAAATCTTATCTTTCGACTAAGGAATTTTTTGTCAGCGATCCGCGCAAAAATTTTGCAAGTTTTGACACCGTTTACATTTTTTTGATAAGTATTTAATATCTGAAGAGTTAAAATTTATGACTTGTATATATTGTAAATGTTGATTCTTCACGTAGCGCCTAAATTGTTTAAAGTAATTGTCAAATTTTTGTTTATCAATATCATAAAAGTTAATATAAATTCTTTAAAATGAAGGGTCTGAAATAAAGTGCCCTTGGTGGGTCGGACAAAATATTTATAATTTTGGTATTGTAACGTCCAAAAAAAACATACTAAATGAACGATTCTTACGTAACTGCCCTACTTGGCGGCGTTGAAAAAATACCCCTAAATTAAAAATATATTCTGAAGTGTATTAGTGAAATTTAAAGGTATATATAAGAGTAACTGAAAACCAAATATACATAAATATATATATTATAACTTCCTTTATATTGCACTATAACTGCTGAAATTTCAGCTCCGTGGCGTGTCCCTTTTGCAAAATGTTAACTTTAATTTAATAATTTTCGGTGAAAATATTATTATTATAACTCAGCCTTTTTCAAGCATAAAGTGTTTATATTTATGAACAATTAAGGTTTATATTGAACTTCATAATACCTTTTTCATACTTAGAATCTGTAAAAATATTTTGTCCCTCAATGTTTCCAATTTTTGAACGCAATCTGTAGACTTATAATTAAGGTGTCATGTGTTTAGTTATTACGCCTTCTAATAAGTAAAATCTTAATTTTGATCCATTAACACTAAATAAACTAAAAGGAATAGATTTATTTTGCAATATTGTAGAAGTGAGGTTAGAATAAATGTCAAATTTCAGCTCCATGGTATTATGTAAAATTTCAGCTCCATGGCCTACACTGTTAAAAAAATGGTATATGCGCTTACAACTTTACACCGGTGTTAAGAAATCGGTGCGATTTTGGCCGTGCACTACACCGGCCGAGTGTAAACTTAAAACAAATTGGCATTTACAACCAAGCGGTGTAAACGGACTATCAAATCGCACCAAAAAGTGCGATTGTCAGTTTCTTTGTCTAACTGTCCCTCTCTTCGCCCCCTTTGTCAACATCTGAGAATAGCCATTTTTACGTTTTCTTCTAATTTTCGTTTTCATTGAATCCACTAGCAGACAACTATATATATGACATGACTAGAAGTTTCCGATGCGCGAACGCGCGACATGTTTTTCCCACGTTCAAAATTGAAACAGCCCATTACTAGTAAACTAAATGATTACTAAATATTTAAATATGATAAATCCAGTTTATCAAAAACATAATATACCTAATGTAACTTAATATATAAAGTGAAAAACAATAAAACACAGAAGTAAATAAAAACAAAAAAAGATTACTCGACGACATAACCTAAACAAAGTATTGAAAATAATGTCATATCAATTTATTCAATTCTCTAGTCTATTCTATGTGGCATATAAATTTCCCGAATATTATTTCAGCTTCTTTAAGATATTTTAAATTCAGAATTGTATTTAAAAACAATTGGAATTTATTTTTATAATTTAGAAAAACAGGAACAGGTTTTATAATAGAGAAAAATATCAATTGTTGTAGAATCGAATGTTTTTTAAAAAAATGTATTCTATGTGGCAAATAAATATCCAAAATATTGTTTTAGTTTTTTTAAGATATTCCAAACTCAAAACTGTATTTAAAAAAAAATTAGATGATATTTCTATAATTTATTAAAACAAAAACAGGTTTTAGAATAGAGACAAAATATAAATTTTTGTAAAACAGAATATTTTTTCCAAATTTTAGTCTATGTGTCATAAATTTCCCAATTATTTTTTTAGATTCTTAAAGATATTTTAAATTTAAAATTGTATTTAAAAAAATTAAATGATATTTTTATAATTTATATAATACATTTCTGAATTTAAAATATCTTAAAGAATCTAAAATAATATTTAGGAAATTTATGTGCTACATAGAATAGAATTCAAAAAAAATATTCGGTTTGACCAAAATTAATATTTTGTCTCTATTCTAAAACCTGTTTTTGATTCCATAAAATAATAGAAATATCATTAAATTTTTTTTAAATACAGTATTAAAAATTAAATATCTTAAAAAATAACAATTAAAATTTGGGAAATTTATATGACACATAGAATAGAAATTAGAAAAGATATTCAGTCATACAAAAATTGATATTTGGCATCTAGTATACAAACTGATTTTGTTCCCATAAATTATAAAAATAAAATATATATTTTTTTTTTTTAAATACAATTCTGAATTCCGATTTTCTTAAAGATTCTAAAATAATATTTGATAAATTTATTAGCCATAGAATCGGTAAAAAATATTCGATTCTACAAAAATTGACATTTGCTCTCCAGTCTAAAACCTGAATTTCTTCTCATAAATAATAAAAATATCAGCTATTTTTTTTTCTAAATTCCGATTTTCTTAAAAATTCTCAAATTATATTTAGGATATTTATTTGACATAGAATGTGTACAAAATATTCGATTCTACAAAAATTGACATTTGCTCTCTGGTCTAAAACCCGATTTCGTTCTCATAAATAATAAAAATATCAGCTATTTTTTTTTAAATTCAATTCTGAATTTGGATGTTCTTAAAGATTCTAAAATTATATTTGGGAAATTTTTTTTCCATAGAATGTGTAAAAAATATTCGATTCTACAAAAATTGACATTTGCTCTCTGGTCTAAAACCCGATTTCGTTCTCATAAATAATAAAAATATCAGCTATTTTTTTTTAAATTCAATTCTGAATTTGGATGTTCTTAAAGATTCTAAAATTATATTTGGGAAATTTTTTTTCCATAGAATGTGTACAAAATATTCGATTCTACAAAAATTGACATTTCGTCTCTGGTCTAAAACCTGATTTTCTTCTCATAAATAATAAAAATATCAGTTATTTTTTTTTTTTCTAAATTCCGATTTTCTTAAAGATTCTAAAATAATATTTGAAAAAATTTATTTGCCATAGAATGTGTAAAAAATATTCGATTCTACAAAAATTGACATTTGCTCTCTGGTCTAAAACCCGATATCGTTCTCATAAATAATAAAAATATCAGCTATTTTTTTTTTAAATTCAGTTCTGAATTTAGATTTTCTTAAAGATTATAAAATAATATTTACGAAATTTTTTTTCCATAGAATGTGTAAAAAATATTCGATTCTACAAAAATTGACATTTGGTCTCTGGTCTAAAACCTGATTTTCTTCTCATAAATAATAAAAATATCAGTTATTTTTTTTTAAATTCAATTCTGAATTTGGATTTTCTTAAAGATTCTAAAATAATATTTAAGAAATTTATTTACCATAGAATGTGTACAAAATATTCGATTCTACAAAAATTGACATTTCGTCTCTGGTCTAAAACCTGATTTTCTTCTCATAAATAATAAAAATATCAGTTATTTTTTTTTTCTAAATTCCGATTTTCTTAAAGATTCTAAAATAATATTTGAAAAAATTTATTTGCCATAGAATGTGTACAAAATATTCGATTCTACAAAAATTGACATTTGGTCTCTGATCTAAAACCTGATTTTCTTCTCATAAATAATAAAAATATCAGCAATTTTTTTTAAATATTGTTCTGAATTTGGATTTTCTTGAAGATTATAAAATAATATTTAGGAAATTTCATTTCCATAGAATGTGTAAAAAATATTTGATTCTACAAAAATGGATATTTGGTCTCAGGTCTAAAACCTGATTTTCTTCTCATAAATAATAAAAATATCAGTTATTTTTTTTTAAATTCAATACTGAATTTGGATTTTCTTAAAGATTCTAAAATAATATTTGGGAAATTTATTTGCCATAGAATGTGTACAAAATATTCGATTCTACAAAAATTGACATTTCGTCTCTGGTCTAAAACCTGATTTTCTTCTCATAAATAATAAAAATATCAGTTATTTTTTTTTAAATACAATTCTGAATTTGGATTTTCTTAAAGATTCTAAAATAATATTTGGGAAATTTTTTTTACATAGAATGTGTAAAAAATATTTGATTCTACAAAAATTGATATTTGGTCTCAGGTCCAAAACCTGATTTCGTTCTCATAAATAATAAAAATATGAGCTATTTTTTTTTAATTCAATTCTGAATTTGGATTTTCTTAAAGATTCTAAAATTATATGTGGGAAATTTTTTTTCCGTAGAATGTGTAAAAAATATTCGATTCTACAAAAATTGACATTTGGTCTTTGGTCTAAAAACTGATTTCGTTCTCATAAATAATAAAAATATGAGCTATTTTTTTTAAATTCAATTCTGAATTTGGATTTTCTTAAAGATTCTAAAATTATATGTGGGAAATTTTTTTTCCGTAGAATGTGTAAAAAATATTCGATTCTACAAAAATTGACATTTGGTCTCTGGTCTAAAACCTGATTTTCTTCTCATAAATAATAAAAATATCAGCTATTTTTTTTAAGTTCAATTCTGAATTTGGATTTTCTTAAAGATTCTAAAATTATATTTGGGAAATTTTTGTTCCATAGAATGTGTAAAAAATATTCGATTCTACAAAAATTGACATTTGGTCTCTGGTCTAAAACCTGATTTTCTTCTCATAAATAATAAAAATATCAGTTATTTTTTTTTAAATTCAATTCTGAATTTGGATTTTCTTAAAGATTCTAAAATAATATTTGGGAAATTTATTTGCCATAGAATGTGTACAAAATATTCGATTCTACAAAAATTGACATTTCGTCTCTGGTCTAAAACCTAATTTTCTTCTCATAAATAATAAAAATATTAGCTATTTTTTTTTAACTCAATTCTGAATTTGGATTTTCTTAAAGATTCTAAAATAATATTTGGGAAATTTATTTGACATAGAATGTGTACAAAATATTCGATTCTACAAAAATTGACATTTGGTCTCTGATCTAAAACCTGATTTTCTTCTCATAAATAATAAAAATATCAGCAATTTTTTTTAAATATTGTTCTGAATTTGGATTTTCTTGAAGATTATAAAATAATATTTAGGAAATTTCATTTCCACAGAATGTGTAAAAAATATTTCATTCTACAAAAATTGATATTTGGTCTCAGGTCTAAAAGCTGATTTCGTTCTCATAAAAAATAAAAATATGAGCTATTTTTTTTAAATTCAATTCTGAATTTGGATTTTCTTAAAGATTCTAAAATTATATTTAGGAATTTTTTTTTCCATAGAATGTGTAAAAAATATTCGATTCTACAAAAATTGACATTTGGTCTCTGGTCTAAAACCTGATTTTCTTCTCATAAATAATAAAAATATCAGTTATTTTTTTTTAAATTCGATACTGAATTTGGATTTTCTTAAAGATTCTAAAATAATATTTGGGAAATTTATTTGCCATAGAATGTGTACAAAATATTCGATTCTACAAAAATTGACATTTCGTCTCTGGTCTAAAACCTGATTTTCTTCTCATAAATAATAAAAATATCAGTTATTTTTTTTTAAATACAATTCTGAATTTGGATTTTCTTAAAGATTCTAAAATTATATTTGGGAATTTTTTTTTCCATAGAATGTGTAAAAAATATTCGATTCTACAAAAATTGACATTTGGTCTCTGGTCTAAAACCTGATTTTCTTCTCATAAATAATAAAAATATCAGTTATTTTTTTTTTAAATTCAATTCTGAATTTGGATTTTCTTAAAGATTCTAAAATTATATGTGAGAAATTTTTTTTCCATAGAATGTGTAAAAAATATTCGATTCTACAAAAATTGACATTTGCTCTGTGGTCTAAAACCTGATTTTCTTCTCATAAATAATAAAAATATCAGCTATTTTTTTTAAGTTCAATTCTGAATTTGGATTTTCTTAAAGATTCTAAAATTATATTTGGGAAATTTTTTTTCCATAGAATGTGTAAAAAATATTTGATTCTACAAAAATTGACATTTGGTCTCTGGTCTAAAACCTGATTTTCTTCTCATAAATAATAAAAATATCAGCTATTTTTTTTAAGTTCAATTCTGAATTTGGATTTTCTTAAAGATTCTAAAATTATATTTGGGAATTTTTTTTTCCATAGAATGTGTAAAAAATATTCGATTCTACAAAAATTGACATTTGGTCTCTGGTCTAAAACCTGATTTTCTTCTCATAAATAATAAAAATATCAGTTATTTTTTTTTAAATTCAATTCTAAATTTGGATTTTCTTAAAGATTCTAAAATTATATGTGAGAAATTTTTTTTCCATAGAATGTGTAAAAAATATTCGATTCTACAAAAATTGACATTTGCTCTGTGGTCTAAAACCTGATTTTCTTCTCATAAATAATAAAAATATCAGCTATTTTTTTTAAGTTCAATTCTGAATTTGGATTTTCTTAAAGATTCTAAAATTATATTTGGGAAATTTTTGTTCCATAGAATGTGTAAAAAATATTCGATTCTACAAAAATTGTTATTTTCTCTTTGGTCTAAAAACTGATTTCGTTCTCATGAATAATAAAAATCTGAGCTATTTTTTTTAAATTCAATTCTGAATTTGGATTTTCTTAAATATTCTAAAATAATATTTGGGAAATTTATTAGCCATAGAATTTGTACAAAATATTCGATTTTACAAAAATTGACTTTTCGTCTCTGGTCTAAAACCTGATTTTCTTCTCATAAATAATAAAAATATGAGCTTTTTTTTTTAAGTTCAATTCTGAATTATGATTTTCTTAAAGATTCTATAATTATATTTGGGAAATTTCTGTTCCATAGAATGTGTAAAAAATATTCGATTCTACAAAAATTGTTATTTGCTCTTTGGTCTAAAAACTGATTTTCTTCTCATAAATAATAAAAATATGAGCTATTTTTTTTTTATTCAATTTTGAATTTTGATTTTCTTAAAGATTCTAAAATTATATTTGGGAATTTTTTTTTCCATAGAATGTGTAAAAAATATTCGATTCTACAAAAATTGACATTTGGTCTCTGGTCTAAAACCTGATTTTCTTCTTATAAATAATAAAAATATCAGTTATTTTTTTTTAAATTCAATTCTGAATTTGGATTTTCTTAAAGATTCTAACATAATATTTGGGAAATTTATTTGCCATAGAATGTGTACAAAATATTCGATTCTACAAAAATTGACATTTCGTCTCTGGTCTAAAACCTAATTTTCTTCTCATAAATAATAAAAATATCATCTATTTTTTTTTAAATTCAATTCTGAATTTGGATTTTCTTAAAGATTCTAAAATAATATTTGAAAAAATTTATTTGCCATAGAATGTGTACAAAATTTTCAATTCTACAAAAATTGACATTTCGTCTCTGGTCTAAAACCTGATTTTCTTCTCATAAATAATAAAAATATCAGTTATTTTTTTTTAAATTCAATTCTGAATTTGGATTTTCTTAAAGATTCTAAAATAATATTTGGGAAATTTTTTTTCCATAGAATGTGTAAAAAATATTCGATTCTACAAAAATCGACATTTGCTCTCTGGTCTAAAACCTGATTTTCTTCTCATAAATAATAAAAATATCAGTTATTTTTTTTTAAATTCAATTCTGAATTTGGATTTTCTTAAAGATTCTAAAATAATATTTGGGAATTTTTTTTTCCATAGAATGTGTAAAAAATATTCGATTCTACAAAAATTGACATTTGGTCTCTGGTCTAAAACCTAATTTTTTTCTCATAAATAATAAAAATATCAGTTATTTTTTTTTTAATTCAATTCTGAGTTTGGATTTTCTTAAAGATTCTAACATAATATTTAAGAAATTTATTTGCCATAGAATGTGTACAAAATATTCGATTCTACAAAAATTGACATTTCGTCTCTGGTCTAAAACCTAATTTTCTTCTCATAAATAATAAAAATATCAGCTATTTTTTTTTAAATTCAATTCTGAATTTGGATTTTCTTAAAGATTCTAAAATAATATTTGGGAAATTTTTTTTCCATAGAATGTGTAAAAAATATTCGATTCTACAAAAATAGACATTTGCTCTCTGGTCTAAAACCTGATTTTCTTCTCATAAATAATAAAAATATCAGTTATTTTTTTTTAAATTCAATTCTGAATTTGGATTTTCTTAAAGATTCTAAAATAATATTTGGGAAATTTATTTGACATAGAATGTGTACAAAATATTCGATTCTACAAAAATTGACATTTGGTCTCTGATCTAAAACCTGATTTTCATCTCATAAATAATAAAAATATCAGCTATTTTTTTTTTAATTTAATTCTGAATTTGGATTTTTTTAAATAGTCTAAAATAATATTTGGGAAATTTATTTGCCATAGAATGTGTACAAAATATTCGATTTTACAAAAATTGTCTTTTCGTCTCTGGTCTAAAACCTGATTTTCTTCTCATAAATAATAAAAATATGAGCTTTTTTTTTAAGTTCAATTCTGAATTTGGATTTTCTTAAAGATTCTAAAATTATATTTGGGAAATTTTTGTTCCATAGAATGTGTAAAAAATATTCGATTCTACAAAAATTGTTATTTGCTCTTTGGTCTAAAAACTGATTTTTTTCTCATAAATAATAAAAATATGAGCTATTTTTTTTAAATTCAATTCTGAATTTGGATTTTCTTAAAGATTCTAAAATTATATTTGGGAATTTTTTTTTCCATAGAATGTGTAAAAAATATTCGATTCTACAAAAATTGACATTTGGTCTCTGGTCTAAAACCTGATTTTCTTCTCATAAATAATAAAAATATCAGTAATTTTTTTTTAAATTCAATTCTGAATTTGGATTTTCTTAAAGATTCTAACATAATATTTGGGAAATTTATTTGCCATAGAATGTGTACAAAATATTCAATTCTACAAAAATTGACATTTCGTCTCTGGTCTAAAACCTAATTTTCTTCTCATAAATAATAAAAATATCAGCTATTTTTTTTTAAATTCAATTCTGAATTTGGATTTTCTTAAAGATTCTAAAATAATATTTGAAAAAATTTATTTGCCATAGAATGTGTACAAAATTTTTGATTCTACAAAAATTGACATTTCGTCTCTGGTCTAAAACCTGATTTTCTTCTCATAAATAATAAAAATATCAGTTATTTTTTTTTAAATTCAATTCTGAATTTGGATTTTCTTAAAGATTCTAACATAATATTTGGGAAATTTTTGTTCCATAGAATGTGTAAAAAATATTCGATTCTACAAAAATTGTTATTTGCTCTTTGGTCTAAAAACTGATTTTCTTCTCATAAATAATAAAAATATGAGCTATTTTTTTTAAATTCAATTCTGAATTTGGATTTTCTTAAAGATTCTAAAATTATATTTGGGAATTTTTTTTTCCATAGAATGTGTAAAAAATATTCGATTCTACAAAAATTGACATTTGGTCTCTGGTCTAAAACCTGATTTTTTTCTCATAAATAATAAAAATATCAGTTATTTTTTTTTAAATTCAATTCTGAGTTTGGATTTTCTTAAAGATTCTAAAATAATATTTGGGAAATTTATTTGCCATAGAATGTGTACAAAATATTCGATTCTACAAAAATTGACATTTCGTCTCTGGTCTAAAACCTAATTTTCTTCTCATAAATAATAAAAATATCAGCTATTTTTTTTAAATTCAATTCTGAATTTGGATTTTCTTAAAGATTCTAAAATAATATTTGGGAAATTTTTTTTCCATAGAATGTGTAAAAAATATTCGATTCTACAAAAATAGACATTTGCTCTCTGGTCTAAAACCTGATTTTCTTCTCATAAATAATAAAAATATCAGTTATTTTTTTTTAAATTCAATTCTGAATTTGGATTTTCTTAAAGATTCTAAAATAATATTTGGGAAATTTTTTTTCCATAGAATGTGTAAAAAATATTCGATTCTACAAAAATAGACATTTGCTCTGTGGTCTAAAACCTGATTTTCATCTCATAAATAATAAAAATATCAGCTATTTTTTTTTTAATTTAATTCTGAATTTGGATTTTTTTAAATAGTCTAAAATAATATTTGGGAAATTTATTTGCCATAGAATGTGTACAAAATATTCGATTTTACAAAAATTGACTTTTCGTCTCTGGTCTAAAACCTGATTTTCTTCTCATAAATAATAAAAATATGAGCTTTTTTTTTTAAGTTCAATTCTGAATTTGGATTTTCTTAAAGATTCTAAAATTATATTTGGGAAATTTTTGTTCCATAGAATGTGTAAAAAATATTCGATTCTACAAAAATTGTTATTTGCTCTTTGGTCTAAAAACTGATTTTTTTCTCATAAATAATAAAAATATGAGCTATTTTTTTTAAATTCAATTCTGAATTTGGATTTTCCTAAAGATTCTAAAATTATATTTGGGAATTTTTTTTTCCATAGAATGTGTAAAAAATATTCGATTCTACAAAAATTGACATTTGGTCTCTGGTCTAAAACCTGATTTTCTTCTCATAAATAATAAAAATATCAGTTATTTTTTTTTAAATTCAATTCTGAATTTGGATTTTCTTAAAGATTCTAACATAATATTTGGGAAATTTATTTGCCATAGAATGTGTACAAAATATTCAATTCTACAAAAATTGACATTTCGTCTCTGGTCTAAAACCTAATTTTCTTCTCATAAATAATAAAAATATCAGCTATTTTTTTTTAAATTCAATTCTGAATTTGGATTTTCTTAAAGATTCTAAAATAATATTTGAAAAAATTTATTTGCCATAGAATGTGTACAAAATTTTCGATTCTACAAAAATTGACATTTCGTCTCTGGTCTAAAACCTGATTTTCTTCTCATAAATAATAAAAATATTAGTTATTTTTTTTTAAATTCAATTCTGAATTTGGATTTTCTTAAAGATTCTAACATAATATTTGGGAAATTTATTTGCCATAGAATGTGTACAAAATATTCGATTCTACAAAAATTGACATTTCTTCTCTGGTCTAAAACCTAATTTTCTTCTCATAAATAATAAAAATATCAGCTATTTTTTTTTAAATTCAATTCTGAATTTGGATTTTCTTAAAGATTCTAAAATAATATTTGAAAAAATTTATTTGCCATAGAATGTGTACAAAATATTCGATTCTACAAAAATTGACATTTCGTCTCTGGTCTAAAACCTGATTTTCTTCTCATAAATAATAAAAATATGAGCTTTTTTTTTTTAAGTTCAATTCTGAATTTGGATTTTCTTAAAGATTCTAAAATAATATTTGGAAAATTTATTTGCCATAGAATGTTTAAAAAATATTCAATTCTACAAAAATTTTTATTTGGTCTGTATTCTAAAACCTGATTGTGTTCCCATAAATGAAAAAAATATCTTCTTATTTTTTTTAAATGCAGGTTCGAATACAAGTATCTTAAAGAATTTAAAACAATATTTCAGAAATTTATTTGCCACATAGAATAGAATTTGGAAAGAGTATTCGGTTTTACAAAAATTTATATTTTGTCTTTATTCTAAAACCTGATTTTGTTTCCATAATTAATAGGAATATCATTAAATAGAGTTTTGAATTTAGGAAATTAGAATATCTTAAAGAATATTTGAAAAATATTTAGCAACTTTATGTGCCATGTTGAATAGAATTTCAAGTAAATATTGTGCTTTACAAAAATTGATATGTTGCCTCTAGTCTTAAAACCATTTTTGTTTCCGTAAATTATGAATATATTTTTGTTAATTTCTTCTTAAATTTCGTTTTTATTTGAACATATGTTCAAGAATTTAAAAAATACTTAGGATCTTTAAGTGCCACATAGAATAGAATTTGAAAAATATATTTTCTTTTACAAAAAATTGGTATGTCATATTGTCATATGTTATGTTTGCGTTGTCAATTCTGTTGAGCATAACCATTAAAACGTTTGTGGCTTTGTTGTTTAGCTGTGTGTAATATCATTTGTGCTCTTGACAATTTTAAATATTAACTTGATCGTATGACTTTTGAGTAAAAATGTGTATTGATAGTTTAGAATTTGTGTTTTTATGGATGTGATTGTAGGTTATGTGTAATCGCGAGTGGCACTCGCACCAATCAGTGTTGATGTCTCATGTGTCATAACAACTTCGCACCGTAACACTGGCGTTGCAATTTAAAAGTGTAACTTACAAAAAATCAACACTTTTAAGGATGCATTGCATTTTCTTCGCACTTTTTGGTGTAAAGTGCGTTTCTTTTTTTTAACAGTGTATATGAAGTGTTCAGTGTGCTTCATGTAGAGAAACTTTTTTATCTGTTGTGGTTATTTTAAAATATTCTTCTATAAAGTAGTTAAGCAATGCCGGATTACACTGCTCGATCTCCATTTCAAATTATCCAAAAAATAAAACGAAATATTCATTATTAAATATTGTATTTGCTGTTCTTTTATAAAATTTTATATATGTTAACTAATATCTAAAATACTGTAAGAATATTAAATAATTTATTAATTTATTATTTATTTTCGTTTTAGCAAAATATCAAGAAGACATTTTTATTTTGTACAATATATTTACAATAAAAGGATGCGGTTCAGCTCCACATGGCAGCCAATTTTCAAAAATTTGCTATTATTTTCGTATAAATATAGTTGTAGTAAAATCGTTAAAATATAATTATATTATACCCTAATAAGAAAAATAAGTGCATAGAAACATTAAATAAAAAACTTTTTTTTTTACCAAAACTTATCTTGAAATCGGGCAGTTACGCAAGAATCGACCAAATCTATTCAAAATTTATATTTTAAAACCCCTGATTTATCTACTAGGGATACCCCTAGGACAAAGGGAGCAAGTAAAGAAATGTTAACTGACAATGATTTTATATAGAATATCAATACCGATTTTATTTAATTTACAAACTGATCTGAGCGAGAGAGAAACTTTTGCGGTAAGACGACAATCCTTGGAAAGAAAGAGTCCACTAAAAAAATGTGAACTCGTTAATAAGGTTGTCAACGAATAGGATAGAAAGAGACAATGAAGAAAATATTTGTTACTCACTTTTTTGTGTTTTGAATGAGCTTCGGAGTAGTCGTGAAAAGAATAGTTGACGGGTCTCGCTGACAGCTTCACAAGACAGAAAATTTAAGGCCGCTTTCACGTAAAACACTACAGGTGTCAGGCAGTCCAGCAGCGGTGTTTGAACCCGAAGAAACTCAATTCTCAGCTTGGCTGTAGTAGAAATTTTGGCGTGAGCACAGGATACACCGTAAATAACTTGTTCCCAAAGGGCAACCTCAAAGAATCGTAAGAACAAACTGGAGTTCTTAGTAAAATACTTTGACTACCAGATTCAGCAGTCTGGATTAGAAATACTTGAATTAGGCGATCTGATTCAGAGGTTCGTCGCAGACTACAATTCTTGATTAAGGATTTTGACTAACAGATTCAGAGGACCATCGCAGAATGATTTTCCTACTACTCCTTTTTTCCTTAAATAGACGAAAAATAATGGGGTGACTCTTGACCTTAGTAAGGGTGGAGATCTCATTGTTCCAGAAAGTCATGGGGGAGACCGGGGAGATCCCACTGTTGTGGAAAATCAGAGGGACGACCGGGGTAATCCCATAGTTGTGAAAGTCAAAGTGACGACCGGGGTGATCACATAGTTGTGGAAGTCAGAGGGGCGCTTCTCTGCTGCAGGTGGTTTCGGTATGTCACTCGAGAGTTTGTGTACAATTCGAGAAAAGACATTAACAAGTGTCACTCGAGAATGGAGTACAAATGAATGGAACAGATATTTACGCGTGTTACAGAATACAAATGGTATTGATTTTTCTAGGTTAAAGACATATTTTAACACACAAATATATTTTTATTATAAGGTTACGAGGACCTAACATCTACCTCCTCAAACTTTTCGGAACGTAAGGAAAGAATTTTCTTATTAACGAAATATTACTGAGAAATTTACTTGAAATAAAGAAAATTGTTTAAGGGAAGTATTACGCTTACATATTCAAAATATAGGTATAAGCGATACACTTTTCCGCGTTAATATGAACACTCAACCCTTCTGCGATAAATCGAAGACATAGCGAAGATTTGCATTTGATTTTATAAAAGCGTAAAACTACATATAATAATATTAGCATGTAAACAATTACAACATTAAATCTAATTTTTGCATACTTGTATCCAATTCGATTCAGTATGATAGCGCAAAATTTGATAAATAGACATAGACTCGGATCTAAGATTTTTAACATAATTTTATCTTAATTTAAGTTTTATTACTAATTTTAGTTTAAATTAAGTTAGGATAGTATATATTTTCATATTTCAAATGGATTAATGCTTATTTTTTTGACTTGACTAAATTGAGTTTTACTTGGTTTCGAACTTGACTAAATTTAGTCTTTCTTGATTTTGAACTTGACTAAATTTAGTTTTACTTGACTTAGAACTTGACTAAATTTACTTTTACTTGAATTTGAATCTTGACTAAATTTAGTTTTATAAGATTAGAACTTGCTTAAACTCTATTTATTTCCTTAATTAAATTGACACATCTCACGTGTATAAAATACTTATGGATTTTAATGAAAATTGACACACACATTTATATACTGAAACGTACAACGTACAACACACATATACAATATTCATAAAGTTTTTTAGGTTAGAATACCTTAATAAGACATGTTAGATGTTAAAAATTCACACCTACACAACAGTCAGAAAGTTTTAGGTTAAAATACATTAAAAAGACATGTTATATGTTTAAAATTCACAAATACACAACTTTTATAAAATTTAAGGTTAAGATATATTAATAAGAAATTTTAGATGTTAAAAATTCACGCATATACAACGTTCATAAAATTTTAAGTTAAAATACATTAATAAAACATGTTATATATTTAAAATAAGCACATACACAACATTCATGAAATGAAGGGTTAGGATACATTAATAAGACATTTTAGATATTAAAAATTCACAAATACACGACATTCATAAAATTTTAGCTTAAAATACATTAATAAAACATGTTATGTGTTTAAAATTCATACATAAAAAACATTTATGAAATTTAAGGTTTGAATACATTAATAGGACATTTTAGATGTTAAAAATTCACACATACACAACATTTATAAAATTTTAGGTTAAAATACATTAATAAAACATGTTATATGTTTAAAATTCACTTATATACAACATTTATGAAATTTTATTCTTTTCCACGTATTTTTTGTTTCTTTTTATGCTATCGCAATATATTGCTATGTGATTTCGCTCATAGCAACGCTCGCAGGAAAAATCCCATCTATATAATCTTTCTTTATCACACCAGTCAAAATCATTTTCCCTGTTTTCACAAAATTCATATCTAGTATGTAATCTTTCTAGCATTATTTTTGCTAGAACTTTCTTAGTTTCTTTATAAGTTTTTAGACATTGTATGTTTATTACAATGTAGTCCGAATTTACCTGGACCAAACAATTTGCTTTTGAAGGTGTGGAACTAGAGTTTACTAATGTGTATTCCGTTTTTGTAAACGAGTACTCAATACTCATGTTATTTCATTATGAAACAGGGCAGATGTCTCCCTTCATTTTTCTAAAATTCTATTTTATTTTTACTGAAAAGAGAGAAAAAAAGACAGTTTTGAACAACTGCAGAGTTTTAAAGGTTATTGAGGTTGTTAGTTTGTTAAAAAGGAAGAGGGACTTCATTAAGATCTTTACTAGAGTTAATAATAAGACAAAGATTCATTGATCCATTGGAGCCAAATTGTGTAGGTAAAAAAACACTAGCACATTGAATAAAAAGACAAAGTCTTTATTAACGACGTTTTTTACCTACACAATTTGGCTCCCATGGATCAATGAATCTTTGTCTTATTATTAACAATGGAGAGCGATCAAATATTACCTTATAGACAAAATTCTAGTTTTTTTTTCTTTTTTTTTCTTCAAAAAAGTAAGAGTGGGAGTTTTGCCTTGGGAAACGAACCCTTAGGTACCACAGGAGTGTGTATTAAGGGAACTTATTACAATTATCTCAAAAAATGAGATTCATTTACCACCTTGGTGGTCAAATTTTCCGGAAGTACAGAAGTTCTCTCTATTCTAAGTATTAAAGGATCAAATTATGCTTCAAGGTATTGGCGGATGCTTCTTTGTTGGTGTCAGATACTGTCAAATACAGGAGAAGAATTTAGCGACGGTAAGTAAATTGACAATGTTTAAATAATAAATATAGAAAATAGTGAATAGATTGTAGTATCAATAATAAAAATAATAATAATAATAATAATAATAATAATGATAATAACAATTTTGATATTATTAAAAATAAAAATATTAATAAACAAATAATAATAATAATAACAATTTTGATATTATTAAAAATAAAAATATTAATAAACAAATAATAATAATAATAATAATAATAAAAAAATAATAAAAAAAAAAAAAAAAAAACCCGAAATGGGTTGCTTGGTTTATCCGTTACCAAGCAGCTCAAAGATACTGGTCCGACTTGGCTCAGTACTAAGATGACCATTACAGAACATCGTGTAGGTATTTGATCAGGTTGGTGAGGGACTTGTGGTACCCTTTACGGGATATCACAGAGTTTCTTAGCCGACTGGGTCGGGTACTTGAATGTCATTTGAGATGGGGTTTCTGATACCCCAATCGGGCGCCTCCCCAGGTGGCGGATAGGGGAAGGCCTCTCAGATATGGGAGGTACCGAGGAAATTAGAATACCCGGGGCGGACCAAAAGTCAGATAGGGGTGAGCACCCGATATAATTGTCCACTCTGTGTTGGGATAACCTCCCACACAGAGTATTTGCGGTTACGACGACTGTAACGCGCAGTGCCACCCACAATAGGTCTCTCTCGGATGGAGATCAGGGTTCAGTTGGGAGTGGCAATAGGACAGAACCCAGGCAACGACCAGGCATTGACCCGGGACAAGCTAGAGTACGTTTTAAATGGACGGACCAACTTCGGAAGGACATCATGCTATGTTGGCAAAACAGTAGTCCTTGCAGAAGAGGATACATGCTAAGGTTGCATGAGCGATGGGTCAATATGTACCTCCAATACGCTCAAATGACACCTCAGTATTTAAGAGACCAAGTATCCTTTCTGCGAAAAAAGGGACATGAAGCTTTTCTTCAGCAGGAAGAAGAAGAACCCTCCGAGAACCTTCAGGTTCCGACAGTAACACCTACACCAACGACCGAGGAAGGAAACATGAGGTCTAGGGAAACCAAAGTACATCTAAAGGTTTCCATTAAAATGGACAAAATCGCTGAAGGGAATAACGAGCTCTCATTACTCCCAGAGGATGTAGATCTCTGGACATTAAATTGTGCTGTGTACGAAAAAGCAAAGGTCCTGCTTCGTGAAAGTAACAGAAAATCTGTTTCAGACCGCGTCGATAGGACCTTTAAACGAATCAGACAAGTACAGTTTAAGATTGGGGTGGCTCGAAGGCATGCTTCTCAATTGCAGAGTGTGATTGTATATCTTGAATCGAAAAGAAAATTTACATCCAGGGTTTTGGAAATAGCCCAGACTCTAAAAAGATTGCATCACACTCTGAAGAAATCGAAGTTGCAGACCATCAAGCAACATTGGATTGAGAAAATACGTTCTCTTGTTGTTATAAGAGAGCGTTTAGAACGGCGGGTTAAATGGATAAAGCAAAATAATACCTATGCTACTAATCCTTCTCGCCTGTTCAGTCCACTATCGCCAACTGTCGAAAGACCCCCATGTCGTGAAGAGATTGAAAACTTCTGGAGTAACATATATGGGAAAGCCCATTCAGTGAACGATGAAGAGTCATCCTTAACACTCTTTCGTAGCTTCTGTTTTAGACAGGGGCTTGACCATCCAGCAGAGGTAAGTCCACCAATTACTAAGGAGGAGGTGAGAAACATAGTTGCTAAAACGAAGAACTTTTCAGCACCCGGGCCAGATAAGATTAATAACTTTTGGTGGAAGAAGTTCTTTTCAACTCACCAACATTTGGCTCGAATAGTCTCTACCTTTCTCAACGGTCAACATCCAATACCACAGTGGTTGGTGGAAGGACGAACGGTACTCTTACCAAAATCTGGTGATTTATCTATTCCAAAAAATTATAGACCCATAGCTTGTCTTAACACCTGCTACAAGCTATTCACTGGCATCCTCAAAGAGAGGATTTTGACATCCATCGAGCCAGTTTGGAGTGCAATAAGCGAACAGCGAGGGTGCAAGAGAGGTCTGGCAGGTTGTAGGGAGAACCTATTGATTGATAGGTGTATTACCCAAGACGCGATATTTTATCGACGTAACCTGTCAATGGCTTGGATTGATTACCGAAAGGCATTTGACTCTACAAGTCATGAGCTGATCATCAAGCTCCTTGAATGCTTAGAGGTACATCCGAACATTGTGAGATGCTTAAAGGAGCTAATGCTCATGTGGAGGACAAGGTTTGTTATAACATCCAACAAACAGCAAGTGATGACTAACATCATCTCGTTTGGAAGAGGAGTTTTCCAAGGAGACTCCCTAAGTCCTCTACATTTTTGCATCTCCCTCTTGCCTCTGTCTGTAGTACTCCGAGAAAAATACTCTGGATACATGTGTGGAAAACCCAGAAATAGAGTCCATAAGATCAACCATCTGTTTTATATGGACGATCTTAAGCTATATGGATCCAGCAAGGACGAATTAAAAATTCTGGTGTTTGCAGTAGCCGAGTACTCCAGAGCTATTGGTATGGATTTTGGATTAGATAAATGTGCTGTTATCCATTTAATTAAAGGGAGACGAGAAACAGCTGAAATGTCGAGCGACTCTGAGAATATTCAGCTCATTGGTGGCAATACCATTCATCACCTTGGTGTTGGGGAAACTTACACATATCTTGGAATTCCTCAATCGGAAAGTCAAGATTTGTGTGGGCTTAAAGATCATCTCCATATGAAATACCATGGTCTTCTCAGAAAAATTTGGGCTTCTGAACTATCTGGGAAGAATAAGATACAAGCCACAAACACATTAGCCATTCCTTTACTACTCTATACATTTGGAGCAGTTAAGTGGAATGTGAATGAGTTGAAGGAACTAGAAAGAGAGACTCGCAAGATGATGACTATACATCGAAGTCATCATCCTAGGTCTTCCGTACCTCGCATTTACCTTCCACGCGATCGGGGAGGAAGAGGTCTTTTAAATTTAGAGTGTCTTCATCGTAGAATTGTTTTATCTGCAGCATGCTCAGTCATAAACAGTAGAGATCCTCTTATGCAATTTGTTCACCATCATGAAATTGCAAATGTTGGGGCGTTTTTATATCGAGCGGCAGAAAGAGCTGCAAGTGAACTTAGTCTCCCATTTGAAACCAGGGATATGGAACACGGTTTAGCATCTTTAACACCATTAATGCTTAAAAAACGTGTTAAGGAAGCAGAACATGCGCTTCTGTTACAGGAGCATATTGACAAGCCTGTGCATGGACGGTTTTTCAGTCTTATAAAAGAGTTGGGACTGTCTGGGGTTTTGTCATTTGCTTTCCTCAAGTCTGCTGGTTTGAAATCGGAGACTGAAGGATTTTTATTTGCTTGCCAAGATGGAGTGATAAATACTTTGGTGTATCGCAGTCGAGTGATGCATATATCTGTCGACAATACCAACTGTCGAGCGTGCAGGCAATACCCGGAGACACTTAGTCACATTCTAAGTGCGTGTCCGAAGTATGCATGTTACAGATATGTAGAAAGACACAATGCTGCGCTTAAGGTGTTGTATTATCACCTTCGACACCAATATGGTATAGATAAAGAACCCATCTTGCCGTATGCCCAGGGGGATCAGGAGTCCGTTGTGGAAAATGATCAGTGTAAGATCTACTGGAATTTTTCTTTTTCCACCACTCATCGTATCAGCGCCAATAAACCTGATATAGTGCTCCAGGATCATAAAAGTAAGGTCATTTGTGTGATAGAGTTTTCGGCACCTGCTGAGAGCAATATCACTCAAAAGGAGGATGAGAAGCGGACAAAGTATCAAGACATTCTTTTTGAATTGAGTAAAATATATCCAGGCTACAGGGTCAGACTAATTGTTCTTGTAGTCGGTTGTTTAGGAGGGATGCGAGCTTCATTTGTGAGCCAATTACAAAAAATTCCTAGCTGCGAGCACAAGGCTAATGCGTTGGCGGTTCGCATGCAGAAGGCTGTTCTTCTGAACTCTCTAAATCTGGTTCGGCAGCACTGTTCATTATAAGATCCTATTCGGTAGCTCTAAAAAAGCATCCAACAACGTTCTTGACCACCGCTTAAGAATATCGGCGGCAATGGGTGAGAACAACAGTGTAAGAAACGAAAATAACAACTCTAGTAAATGAATCGCGCTTTTGCTTACCCTCCAGGACGGATGGAGCAATAGTGGATTAGAATATGTAAAGCAAGAATGGGAGAGGTTGTTTTAGTGAGGTACTACCACAGCACGTGGTCGAGTCCCACACGAACAAGTGCGTAAATGCATTTTTTCCTCTCCTAAACTTGTTTTGTATAAAAAAAAAAAAAAAAAAAAAAAAAAAAAGTTAGTTACTAAGAGTTAGTTAGTATAATAATACTAAGGGTTAGCATCGTTAACACCATTGATGCTTAAAAAGTGTGTCAAGGGAGCAGAACAAGCGCTTTTGTTACAGGAACATAAAAGCAAACCTGTTCACGGGCAGTTCTATAATCTCATAGGTGAAATAGGATTGTCTCAAGGCTTGACTTTTGCTTTTCTTAAATCTGCTGGTTGGAGATCCGAGACTGAGGGATTTTTGTTCGCTTGTCAGGATGGTGTAATTAATACTCTGGTGTACCGCAGTCGTGTGATGCATATACCTGTCGACAATAACAACTGTCGAGCATGTAAGCAATACCCGGAAACACTTAGTCACATTCTAAGTGCATGTCCGAAGTACGCGTGTTGCAGGTATATTGAAAGACACAATGCTGCGCTTAAGGTGTTGTATTATCACCTTCGACACCAGTATGGTATAGATAAAGAACCCATCTTGCCGTATGCCCAAGGGGATCAGGAATCCGTTGTGGAAAATGAACAGTGTAAGATCTACTGGAATTTTTCTTTTTCTACAACTCATCGTATCAGAGCTACTAAGCCTGATATTGTACTCCAGGATCATAAAAGTAAGATCATTTGTGTGTTAGAGTTTTCGGCTTCTGCTGAGGGCAACATCATACAAAAGGAGGATGAGAAACGGACGATATATCAAGACCTTATGTTTGAACTGAGCCGAATGTATCCAGGTTATAAAATCCGATTAATTGTTCTCATACTAGGCTGTTTGGGAGGGATTAAAGCTTCATTTATAAGCCAATTGAAAAAGATACCAAACTGCGAACGTCAAGCTGAAGCATTGACGGTTCGTATGCAAAAGGCTGTCCTTCTGAGTTCACTTAATCTGGTCCGACAGCACTGTTCTTCATAATATAATATAACGAAGGTAGCTCTAAAAAAGCATCAAATAGCGTTTCTGGCCGTCGCGTAAGAACAACAGTGGCAATGGACAGGGACACCTACAGAACAGTGAACTGAAAAAACCTCGAGCAAAAGAATCGCGCTCTTGCTTACCTTTCAGGACGGAAGGAGCAAAAGCGGATAAGAGTACGTAAGGCAAGAATGGGAGAGGTAGTTTTAGTGCGGTATTACCACAGCACGTGGTTGAGTCCCACACGAACAAGTGCGTAAAGGCATTTTTTCCTCTCTTAAACTTGTTTTGTAAAAAAAAAATAATAATAATAATAATAATAATACTAATAATGACATCTCGACATCTCTGTGGTATATGGTGGCATCCTTTACCATATATCACCATATATACCATATATCACAAAGTTGACTGACCGGCTGCGTCAGGTTAGATGTCCTTTTCCGAACACCAGGGAAATACTTGGTCTACTAAGCCAAGTGTTTGAGCGGCATCTAAGGTGGGGTTTCTGAAATCCCAATCGAGCGCCTCCCCAGGTGGCGAATAAAGGAAATCCTCCCAGATATGGGGGGAACCGGGCAATTTAAATACCCGGGGCGGAGCAAGGTCAGATAGGGGTGGGCACCCAAAATAATTGTCCACTCTGTGCTGGGTTAACCACCTACACCGAGAAGATGCGGTTACGACGACTGTAACGTGCAGTGCCACCCACAATAGATCTCTCTCGGATGGAGATCTGGGTTTAGATGGGAGTGGCAATAGGACATAACACAGGCGACGAACAGGCAATGGCCAGGGACAAACTCGAGAGCGTTTCAAATGGACGGACCAAATTCGGAAGGACATCTTGTTATGTTGGCAAAACAGTTCTCAAGGCAGAAGAGGATATATGCTAAGGCTGCATATGCGATAAGTCGAAATGTACCCCCAATACGCAGAAGTGACGCCTCAGTATCTAAGAGACCAGGTATCCTCTCTGAGGAAAAGGGATATGAAGGTTTTCATCAGGAAGAAGTAGAACCCTTAGAGAACATTCAGGTTCCAACAGTATCACATACTCTAATGACCGAAATGGGGAACATGAGATCTAGGGAAACCAAAGTTCATTTAAAGGTTTCCATAAAAATGGACAAAATGGCTGGGGGAAATCAAGAACTCTTATTACTCCCAGAATATGTAGATCTCTGGACATTGAACTGTGCGGTGTATGATAAAGCAGTATCCTTGCTTCGTGAAAGTAACAGGAAGTATGTTTCAGAACGAGTAGCTAAGACCTGCATACGAATTAAACAGGTAAAGTTCAAGATAGAGGTGGCTCGACAACACGCTTCTCAGTTACAAAGTGTGATATCATATTTAGAATCGAATAAATGTTTTGCACCACAAGTTTTGGAAATTGTCAACACTCTAAGAAGATTGCATCACACTTTGAAAAAATCGAAATTGCAGACTTTCAAGCAACATTGGATTGACAAGATACGTTCTCTTGTAGTCAGAAGAGAACGTTTAGAACGTCAGATTGACTGGATTAAGCAATATAGTATCTTTGCTACCAATCCCTCCCACCTGTTCAGTCCACCAACATCAGTCGTTGTTAACCCCCCATGTCGTGAAGAGGTGGAAACTTTCTGGAGAAACATCTATGGGACATCTCATACAGTCAATGATGAGGATGCGTCTTTACCACTCTTCAGAAGCTTCTGTCTTGAACTGGGGCTTGACCATCCTAGTAAGGCATATCGCTGAGAAAGAGGTTAGAAATGCAGTTGCGAAAACTAAAAACTTTTCAGCACCCGGGACAGATAAGATTAATAATCTGTGGTGGAAGAGGTTGACTTTAACTCACCGACATTCGTCCCGCATTTTATCAACCTTTCTTTGCGGAGAACATCCCGTACCACAGTGGTTAGTGGATGATCGAACGGTACTCTTACCAAAATCAGGAGATTTGTCTTATCCAAAAAATTATAGAACGATAGATTGTCTTAACACCTGTTACAAGCTATTTACTGACATCCTAAAAGAAAGGAGATTAACATCTATAGAGACAGTTTGGAGTGCAATAAGTGAACAACGTGGGTGCAAAAGAGGCCTAGCGGGTTGTAGGGAGAACCTATTAATAGATATGTGTGTGACCCAAGACTCGATATTTTATCGACGCAACCTGTCAATGTCTTGGATTGATTACTGTAAAGCATTTGACTCCACGAGTCATAAGCTAATCATCAAGCTACTTGATTGCTTACAGGTACATCCAAACAATTTGAGATGCTTGAAAGAGCTGATGCTAATGTGGAGGACAAGGTTTCTTATAACATTCAACAAACAGCAGATAATAACTAACATAATCTCTTCTAGGAGATGAGTTATCCAAGGTGACTCACTCAGTATTCTACGTTTCTGTATCTCTTTTTTGCCTCTGTCTATTGTGCTTCGAAAAAATCGCTCTGGATACATGTGTGTCAAACTAAGAAAGAGAGTCCATAAGATCAACCATCTGTTTTATATGAACGATTTTAAGCTCTATGGATCTAGTAGAGCTAAACTTAAGAATCTAGTGTTTGCAGTAGCCAAGTATTCTAGAGCAATTGGAATGGAATTTGGATTGGATAGATGTGCCGTTTTCCACTTAAGTAAGGGAAGACGTGAAACATCAAAAACACTAAGCGACTCTGAGGACCTTCAGCTCATTGGTGGCAACGCCATTCATCATCTTGGTCTAGGAGAAACATACGCATATCTTGGATTTCCACAAGCGGAGACTCAAGATGTGCGTTAGTTTAAAGATCATCTCCAAACAAAATATCGTGGTCTACTCAGAAAAATTTGGTAGTTCGAATTATCTGGGAAGAATAAGATACAAGCCACAAATACATTAGCCATTCTCTGCTTCTCTATACCTTTGGAGCAGTTAAGTGGAATGTGAATGAGCTGAAGATGCTAGACAGAGAGACTCGCAAGATGATGAAAATCCGTCGAAGTCATCATCCAAAGTCTTCCGTGCCACGAATTTACCTTCCGCGAGATCGGGGAGGAAGAGGTCTACTGCACTTAGAGTGTCTTCATAGTAGAATCCTTTTGGCTGCTACATGCTCAATTATAAACAGTAGATATCTTCTTTTACAGTTCGTTCACCATCATGAAAAGGCGAATTGTGGGGCATTTTTATATCATGCGACAGAAAGAGGTGCTAATGAACTTCGCCTCCCATTTAATACTAGTAATATGCAACATAGATTAGCATCGTTACCACCGTTGATGCTTAAAAGCTGTGTCAAGGAAGCAGAACTTGCGTTTCTTTTACAGGAACATAAGAGCAAAAGCTGTTCACGAGCAGTTTTACAATCTCATCAGTGAAGTGGGATTGTCTGTTGGTTTGACCTTTTCGTTCCTTATATCTGCTGATTTAAGATCGGAGACTGAAGGATTTCTATTCGCCTGTCAGGATGGTGTAATTAATACTTTGGTGTAACGCAGTCGTGTAATGCATATACCTTTCGACAATGACATCTGTCCTGCATATAAACAATATGCGGAGACACTTAGTCATATGCTAAGTGCGTGTCCGAAGTACGCGTGTTACCAGTTTGGTATAGATAAAGAACCCATCTTGCCGTATGCCCAAGGGGATCAGGAGTCCGTAGTGAAATATGACCAGTGTAAGATTTACAGGAACTTCTCTTTTTCCACCACTCATAGTGCCAATAAGCCTGATATAGTTCTTTAGGATCATAAAAGTAAGATCATTTTTGTAATTGAGTTTTTGGCCCAAGCTGAGAACAACATCAATCGTAATGAGAATGAGAAGCGGACCAAGTATCAAGAGCTCATGTTCGAATTGAGTCGAATGCACCCAGGTTATAAGGTCCGATTAAATATTTTTTTAATCGGTTGTTTGGGAGGGATTAAAGCTTTATTTGTGAGCCAATTAAAAGAGATTCCTGGCTGCGAGCGCCAGGAAGATGCATTGGCGGTTTGCATGCAGAAGGAAGTCCTTCTGAACTCTCTCAATCTGGTTCGGCAGCACTGTTCACTACAACATCTTTATCAGTAGCTCTAAAAAAGCATCTAACAACGTTCTCGACCACCGCTTAAGATTATCGGCGGCTACTGGCGAGGAGAACAGTGCAAGAAACATGGAAAATGTCTCGAGTAAGTGGATCACGCTCTTGCTACCCTTTCAGGATGGTGGGAGCAGGAACGGATGGAGTAAGTAAAGCAAGAATGGGAGAGGTTGTTTTAGTTCGGTATTGCCACAGCACGTGGTTGAGTCCCACAGAAACAAGTGCGTAAAAGCATTTTTTTCTCTCCTTAACTTGTTTTGTGAAAAAAAAAAATAATAATGATAGTAATAATTCTGAGGAAAAGAGGACATAAGGCTTATCTACGGGAAGAAGAACGTCCCTCAGAGAAAATACCAGTTCTCGACACACCAACGCCAACGACCGAAAATAGGAGCATAAGATCAAAGGAAACAAAAATTTATCTGTTTCAGAACGAGTGGCTAAGACCTGCAAACGAATCAAACAAGTACAGTTCAAGCTAGAGCTAGCTCGACGACATGCTTTTCATTTACAGAGAGTGATAGCGTATCTAGAATTGAATAAATGTTTTACACCAAAAGTTTTGGAAAATGGCAAAACACTAAAAAGATTGCATCACACTTTGAAAAAATCGAAATTGCAGACTTTCAAGCAACATTGGATTGACAAGATACGTTCTCTTGTAGTCAGAAGAGAACGTTTAGAACGGCGGATTGACTGGATTAAGCAATATAGTATCTTTGCTACCAATCCCTCCCACCTGTTCAGTCCACCAACATCAGTCGTTGTTAACCCTTCATGTCGTGAAGAGGTTGAAAATTTCTGGAGAAACATCTATAGGACATCTCATACAGTCAACGATGAGGATGCGTCTTTACCACTCTTCAGAAGCTTCTGTCTTGAACTGGGGCTTGACCTCCTGGTGAGGCATGTCCGACAATTACTGAGAAAGAGGTTAGAAATATAGTTGCTAAAACTAAGAACTTTTTAGCACCCGAGACAGATAAGATTAATAATCTATGGTCAAAGAAGTTTACTTCAATTCACCGACATTTGGCCCGCATCTTTTCAACCTTGCTTTACGGAGAACATCCCGTACCACAGTGGTTGGTGCAAGGTCAAGCGGTACTCTTACCAAAATCAGGAGATTTGTCTTATCCAAAAAATTATAGAACGATAGCTTCTCTTAACACCTGTTACAAGCTATTTACTGTCATCCTAAAAGAAAGGATATTAACATCTATAGAGACAGTTTGGAGTGCAATAAGTGAACAACGTGGATTAAAAAGAGGCCTAGCGGGTTGTAGGGAGAACCTATTAATAGATATGTGTGTGACCCAAGACTCGATATTTTATCGACGCAACCTGTCAATGGCTTGGGTTGATTACCGTAAAGCATTTGACTCCACGAGTCATAAGCTGATCATCAAGCTCGTTGATTGCTTACAGGTACATCCAAACATCGTAAAATGCTTAAAAGGGCTGATGCTTATGTGGAGGACGAAGTTTGCTATAACATCCAGCAAACAGCAGATGATGACTAATATCATCTCTTTTAGGAGTGGAGTTTTCCAGCGAGACTCCCTTAGTCCTTTACTTTTTTGTATGGCCCTTTTGCCTCTGTCTATTGTGCTTCGTAAAAATCGCTCTTGATACATGTGTTGCAAACCAAGAAATAGAGTTCATAAGATTAACCATCTTTTCTATATGGACGATCTTAAGCTCTATGCATCTAGCAGAGATGAACTTAAGATTCTAGTGTTTACAGTAGCTAAGTATTCTAGAGCGATTGGAGTAGAATTTGGATTAGATAAATGTGCCGTTTTGCACTTAAATAGGAGAAGATGTGAAATACCAAGCGAATCTGGGAATATTCAGCTGATTGGTGGCGACACTATTCATCATCTTGGTCAAGGAGAAACATACGTATATCTTGAAATTCCAGAAGTGGAGAATTAAGATGTGCGTCTGCTTAAAGATCGTCTCTAAATAAAATATCGAAGTCTTCTCAGAAAAATTTGGTCTTTAGAATTATCTGGGAAGAATAAGAGACAAGACACAAATACATTATTCATTCCTTTGCTTCTCTATACCTTTGGAGCAATTAAGTGGAATGTGAATTGGCTGAAGATGCTATATAGAAAAATTTGCAAGATGATGACAATCCATCGAAGTCATCATCCAAAGTCTTCCGTGCCACGAATTTACCTTCCGCGAGATCGCAGAGGAAGAGGTCTACTGAACTTGAAGTGCCTTCATCGTAGAATCGTTTTGGCTGCTGCCTGCTTAATTATGAACAGTAGAGATCCTCTTCTACAATTTGTTCACCATTATGAAAAGGCGAATTGTGGGGCATTTTTATACCAAGCGACAGAAAGAGCTGCGAATGGACTTCGTCTCCCATTTGACACTAGTAATATGCAACATGGATTAGCATCGTTACCACCGTCGATGCTTAAAAGCCGTGTCAAGGAAGCAGAACTTGCGTTTCTTTTACAGGAACATAAGAGCAAATTTGTTCACGGGCAGTTGTACAATCTCATAAATAAAGTGGGATTGTCTGTGGGATTGACATTTTTGTTCCTCAAATCTGCTGGTTTAAGATCGGAGACTGAAGGATTTCTATTCGCCTGTCAGAATAGTGTAATTAATTTTTTGGTGTATCTCAGTCGTTTGATGCATACACCTTTCGACAAGGACATCTGTCGTGCATGTAAATAATATGCGGGACACTTAGTCATATTCTAAGTGCGTGTCCGAAGTACGCGTGTTACAGGTATGTGGAAAGACACAATGCTGCATTTAAGGTGTTGTATTATCACCTTATAGTATAGATAAAGAACCCATTATGCCGTATGCCCAATGGGATCAGGAGTCCTTAGTGGAAAATGATCAGTGTAAGATCTACTGGAACTTCTCTTTTTCTACAACTCATCGTATCAGTGCCAATAAGCCTGATATAGTTCTACAAGTTCATAAAAGTAAGATCATTTGCGTGATTGAGTTCTCGGCTCCGGCTAAAAATAACATTAATCAAAAGGAGGATGAGAAGCGGACCAAGTATCAAGAGCTCCTGTTCGAATTGAGTCGTATGCATCTAGGCTATAAGGGACGATTGAATGTTCTTTTAATCGGATGTTTGGGGGGGGGGGATTAAAGCTTCATTTGTAAGCCAATTAAAAAAGATTCCAGGCTGCGAGCGCCAGGCTGATGTGTTAGCGGTTCGCATGCAAAAGGCTGTTCTTCTGAATTCTCTGAATCTGGATCGGCAGCACTGTTCACTATAAGCTCTTATACGGTAGCTCTAAAAAAGCATCCAACAACGTTCTTGACCACCGCTTAAGAACTTTGGCGGCTATGGGTGAGAACAGCAGTGCAAGAAATATGAAGATCGGCTCGAGTAAATGGATCACGCTCTGGCTTACCTTCCAGGATAGACGGAACAGGAGCAGATGGCGTAAGTACTGCAAAAATGGAAGAGGTTGTTATGTGAGGTTTTACCTCAGCAAGTGGTTGAGTCCCACACGAACAATTGCGTAAATGCATTTTCTCCTCTCCTAAACTTGTGTTGTGAAAAAAAAGTAATTATAATAATAATCAGGAAAATAAGAATAATAATATATATAATAATGATGTTAATAATAATGGTATTAATAATAATGGTAATAATAATAATAATGATTTAATAATAATAACACTAATAATATGATAAGAAAATAATGAATCTAATAGGTATAATTAAATGTATATGTTATATTTGTTTTAGGTTAGTGGTGAGATGGTCGAAAACAGAGATGGATTTTACCTCGTGTTTGATTGTCATAAAGCGGAGACCGAAATTGGGACATTGTTCCTGCTGAGGAGCTGGTGTGGTATGCAGCAGAAATTCCAGAAGAAACTCTTGAACCTATTAATTGCTGCTTACAAAAAAGGGGCGACGAGGACATTTATGTATGGAAGGCACTACATACTTGAGGGGGCAAAACTATTTGAGGTAATTGATTTTAATATTATTGGCTTTATTAGTTGTGTGAGAATAAAAAGATGATATTTATTTTCTATTATTTTTCCAAGGACCTTGATTAAACGGACCTATTGGACGATCTGTAAGAATAATGAGCGGAGAGAGTGAGTGGTAGGGTAATAGAGTAAGATGAGTGTAATAAGAGTAGGAAATTTATATTTTTATGAATATAGGGTATGTGAAAAGAATGGAATGTAGTGTAATTTTTAGAATAAGAATTTTATTGTAATTGGAATGTAATAGAAGTTTAATGATGTGGTGATTTAAATAAAAAAAACCTGTCATATAATTTTGTTTTTATTAATTTACTATATAAGTAATAAAGAAAGGGTATAAAGAGAGAATGTAAGAGAGAGACAGAGAGAGAGAATATGAGTCAGAAAGGATGTGATGATCAAAGAGCGAGTGGGAGGGAAAAAATGAATATGTGTGATAGACAAAATATTAAAAAGAGAGAGAAAAAGAGAGAGAAAGAGAGAGAAAGAGAGAGAGAGAGAGAGAGAGAGAATTTAGAACAGGTGGCTCTACATGTGAACCTAACGCTGGTCCGTACGCACGTCTTGCATGAGATAGAAAAGGACAGAGGGTCCTTTTCTATCTCATGCATGACGTGCGTGCGGAACAGTGTTAGCTTCGCATGTAGAGTCAGCTTCTATGCTTCGATATGAGGCCGTGCGTTAAATTGATGAAAGCGATGTTTCTCACGGTTCTAAATGCGGTTTTTTATTTTCGCGTGATATTTAGAATTTATTTAAATGATATTTAAATTTTCTACTTGGGGATTCCCGGCTTTCTTGTATTCCCGGCTACTATTGTTTACTAAACTAGAGTTTGGTATTTCCACCGTTATAGTACTCATTGGTCTATAGTCTATAGTACTCATTGTTGTGCATATATTCGGTTTGAATTTCTGTTAAGGATGTTTGTTTCGAAGAGGTTAGCCCAATAAGAAATTTCGTCTGGGCGAAATGATTTTCTTTGTAAATCGCTGTCTAATTTAAATACAAATACTATTAGTATTAGAATTATGATTATGATACTGATAAAAGTAATGGAAAATAAAGAGTGGTCTAGAGAATTTTTTACTACGTGAAGGTTACTTCTTTCTAAGATTTGAGCAAAGAACTCTAATTCGTTTAAGGTAATTTTTTTCACTTCTTTTTATTTGATCAAAACAGTAATTTAATATAAATTGTAAATTGAACGAGTTTTGTTTTTTAATAAACTAGTTAAATATAGACTAACTGAGTCCAAAATGGGCGTACAAACTGAAGTATGTTTCAAGACAGCATTATTGATTCCATTGTTTTGGAATTTTGGTTGAACTAATTTGCACATAGGATTTACTTGTAAAATTTCGTTACCTTTAATGTTAATTGTTTTCGAAGTATTTTGTTGTCAAGAAATTTTAATATTTTGGGTACGTAAAGAGGTGTATAGCCAAGTGTTATTTTTTCGTAAAGGAATGCATTTAGATTTGACTAGAAAATAGATTAAAAATTTGCATTTTTTAGGTATTCCTAGGTTTAATAGTGAGCTTTCGCAAGTTGGTTCGGAAACTGTATTTTTTACTGTTATTGTTTCTTTGCATATATATAATCTTCATCCAACATTGAACAGACTTGAAAATATTGGTTGTTAAGTAATAAATATTTTTTGTTATTATTGGCTAGAGCTATATAATGAGAGGGATTATTTATACTTGCTAGGACTTCAAAGTCTTTACTCAGTTTTGATGGTCTTTTAATTCGGTGTATTTTATATACATTATACTTTGTTCTAGAGGGTAGTTGGATGGTTAAGATAAAAATTGTGAAATCCCTATTTTGCATGACGTAAATTTTGATTAAACTGATGAGATCTGACAACGTAAGGTTATTTGGTAGAGAGGAATCTGTTTTGATGGAAAAAATCTGTTTAAAAATAGGGGACAAATCTTCTGATAACAAGGATGGATTCCAAATATTATTTAATAAATTAAATACTGAGTTTATTTTCCATGTATTTAGAAAAATTTAGTAAGATAATTTAGTTTTTAGTAAGAAAGAAAGAATAACAATTAATATAATATTAATACAAATTTTTTTTTCTTTTTAAAAATTTTAAAAACATTGTAAAAAATAAAAAAACAAGACAACAAGACACAAACTACGGCCCTGACCGCGTGTTAACGTGTTGAATATTATCGCTCCTCTACTATCTTCGTTATTTCGTAACTTTCACAATATGTAAAATTGTTTTTGAGTGTCCTGAATCGTGCCCGTGACAATTTATCAATCGGGTATCGCTTTTATACATTTGACTAGTTATTTTGTGCTTTTTGTGAGTTTTTCAATTCTTAACCTTACTTTTCCGCGGAAGCATGGCTGAAACGAACAAATTATTGGACTCTAAAATATGCACAAGGTGTAAACAGTCAGTGGCTGATGCAGTTTATTGCAAGATTTGCTCATCCCCATACCATCCTGGTTGTTCAAATCGCACCAATTTGCTTCCTAATGATGCTTATGTTAAGTGTTGTCGTTTAAAATCATCTACAGTGTTGAACCAGACAGGGCCGGACAATGTTAACTTATCGCAGTATTTTTCGTCTTCATCGACAATTACAAACGATAGTGTCGCACAAATTATTACTAATGCGCTCGCTGGCTTGAATAAAAACCTCTCAGCATTGACAGCAAACATAGGTGGCCTATCTTCTAAAGTTGAGGGAACAAATTCTAGAATGGACGAAGTAATTAATAACGTAGCTGATCACTCACAACGTATAACAACTATTGAAGGTACACTCAAAGTTCTCAGTACAAATTCAATTACACAAAAATATATACATAAGATTCAGGATCGTTACTCTCAATCCCGTAACCTTATTCTTTTCGGTCTTCCTGAATATAGTAATGACGTTAACGCCTTAAATTCTGTAACACAACTTTTTTCAAAATTTCGCAAACCAAATTGTGTTGACATTATAAAAACAAACAGAATTGGTACTTTTGCGCAGACGCATACTCGGTCGACACCTGTCAAGATCACGTGCAGTTCAGTGGAGAAGGCGAAAGAACTTCACAATTCATTCATGCTAATGAAGAGGAGCGAAACAGATCGTCATATTTTGACAAACCTTCGTCTATCTTGGGACCAGACAAAAATGCAGTTCGAGGAAATTGCTGCTCTAAAAGAAGTCCTGAAATCCCGTCATCAAGCGGGAAATACGGGTGCCCGCATACTCTTTCGCAACGGAATCCCGACTATAGTGTCTCAACGCCAATCAGCACGCAGCGGTGTGAGTGCATCTCAAACACAGTGAACTACAGTGACAGTGCCGACTCTCTACGTATGTCTAACAGTTCATGAAATTTGTTTACTTCTCAGTTTTGTACATAACCGGTACTTTCTATATTCCGCCTAATTCAAACTTGCTTACGTAGCAGTCTGTTTGTAATATTACAGAAAAAATATCTTTACTTATTCTTGTATTTAACGTCCGAGGTTTTTAAATATTGAAAAATGACGACACTTTCAGACAGTCTTTTTGTTTAGTTTATTATAAAAGTATCCAACGTTTCAGGTACGAACCGTTCCCATTTTCAAGGACTGAAATATACATAAATTTGTTGTCAAAAATATTCAAAAATAATTTATACAAATTTTAATTATTATCACTCTCACTCACCATTAAAATTAACAATATGAAACACACATGAAAAAACAAAACGTAGAAAGAAAATATTTTTTCTTTCAGTCAAAAAAATTATTATTAATTTTTCGAAACGACGATCGTTTCCATGTCGAACTTATTCATACGAATGAACAGAGAATACTAACAGAATGTAAACAAACGGATTTTCAAATTTATAAACGGAAATTAAATGAATATAATTAGAAATAATGACAATGTTAAAATTTTAAGACATTGAGATAAATTTATTATTTTAAAATTTCTAAAATTGAATTAAAAGACGGGCTATAAAATTGTAAATCGGTTTTTTTATTAATACTTTTTTCATCTTCTTTTTTAATGAAAACCATCTCAGCAAATTTTCTTTTTTGGGTATTAGTTTCATTATGCAAAACTTTTATTTCATCCCATAAAATCTGATGTACATTAACATCACGGTTTATAAACACATTTTATAAACAGATTTTAGGAACACCAATGGGTTAACCGATTTCTCCAATAATTTCTGACATGGTTATGGAGGACTTAGAATTGAACTGTCTTAAAAAATTAAAATTTTTTATTGCCTTTTACCGCAGATATGTAGATGACACAATTTTGTTCATTCCGAAAGATAAAATTGAATAAACCGTGTCTGTTTTTAATACTTACCACCCTAGACTTCAATTTACCTATGAAATTGAAAATGATAATAGTATAAATTTTTTAAATCTAACAATTATAAAAGATAAGGATGGTTCTTTAAAAACCAATTGGTTTAGAAAAGAAACCTTTTCAGGAAGATTTCTAAATTTCCTTTCTAACCACCCAATTCAGCATAAGATTTCCATTATTAAAAACCTTGTCGATACTGCATTACTTTTATCTGATTAATCTTTCCATGAGGATAATCTAAAAATCATAAAACAATTTCTATTTTTCAATAATTACATAGAACAACTAGTTAATAATGAAATTAAAAAACGAAGACTTGTTATTGATAATAATAACAACTCTACAACAAAATCTTTTAATAATAATAATGATGAAAACACTAAAAAAAAAAAATTTATCACTATTCCATACTATGGAAAGGTTTCTCAGACAATAAAAAGAATGCTTTCTAAACATAACATAAAAACTATTTTTAAAGTAAATTCTAAATTAAATAGATTCATAAAACTTGGTAAAGACCGTAGCAATATTTTAGAAAAAACAGGAGTAGTTTACAAAATATCGTGCAAATGTGGAAAATGTTATGTTCGAGAAACAGGGAGACCTTTGGGTGTAAGAAGAAAAGAACACTTAAAAAACAAAAACCTAAAAAATGAAAAATATCACAATGTTATAACATGTCATCAAAAACAAAATGACCGTGATGTTAATGTACATCAGATTTTATGGGATGAAATAAAAGTTTTGCATAATGAAACTAATACCCAAAAAAGAAAATTTGCTGAGATGGTTTTCATTAAAAAAGAAGATGAAAAAAGTATTAATAAAAAAACCGATTTACAATTTTATAGCCCGTCTTTTAATTCAATTTTAGAAATTTTAAAATAATAAATTTATCTTAATGTCTTAAAATTTTAACATTGTCATTATTTCTAATTATATTCATTTAATTTCCGTTTATAAATTTGAAAATTCGTTTGTTTACATTCTGTTAGTATTCTCTGTTCATTCGTACGAATAAGTTCGACATGGAAACGATCGTCGTTTCGAAAAATTAATAATAATTTTTTTGACTGAAAGAAAAAATATTTTCTTTCTACGTTTTGTTTTTTCATGTGTGTTTCATATTGTTAATTTTAATGGTGAGTGAGAGTGATAATAATTAAAATTTGTATAAATTATTTTTGAATATTTTTGACAACAAATTTATGTATATTTCAGTCCTTGAAAATAGGAACGGTTCGTTCCTGAAACGTTGGATACTTTTATAATAAACTAAACAAAAAGACTGTCTGAAAGTGTCGTCATTTTTTAATAAATATCTTTACCTTATCCAACTGCTAAATTAATCATTGCTGGTGATTTTAATTTACCCTTTAAATCATGGTGCTCTTCTTTCGCCGATGGACCACCTTATTTTTCTAAAAAGCGCGCCTCTAAACTTTGTATAAAATCGACTTCTTTGACGATTCATTGAATGCTTTTATAAGAAAACTGCGCGCTCTAATACTAGTCACCAGTAATCAATGACAATGCGGTCATTTACTAATTATATACTATATTAATACCTCCATAGTACTCTGTACGAATGGGCAACTATCTTGCCCGTGTATTTATAAATAAATAAATAAATAAAAGACAAAAGTTGATTCACTTTCTTTTATTTCTGTTACAATTTATAATCCTATATAATAATTTGCCAGTGTCCCTTTAGCTGAAAATTTTCGTTTCAAAATGGGCTGAGATTTGTCATTGTTCTCCTATTGTTCTCCTTTTGTCTGCATTACAATGAGTCTATTGTTCTCCTTTTGTCAAAATTACAATGAGGTGATTATTAACCTTTTCTTTACCTTTAAGGAGTAAGGGTATTCTGGGCGTTTACTTGAAATTACCAAATGGTTCGATTGGTATTTTCTGTGAGTAAGGTTCGCCTCTTTTTGAAAAATGATGTTGATAAGAGGGGATAGTTTTGTTTTGTAAGGCCGAGTGAAAGGATCGTCCTGAATCTAAAAACGCGAAGAGGATCTGAGGTGAATTTTTGACAGGTAGGTAATTTTACTGGTTTCTAAATATAAATTAAAAAGTTTATTTACATTTACAAACAGATTTAGATTACTCTTCAAATTTTAAATCAAACAGATTTAGATTAGGTACGTTTATTTAAATTAAAATAATCAGATAACTGTGTATTTTTGTTAAAATCAAACGATATTTCTTGACTTCCTTCTTTTTGTTGAATAAAAACATTTGGTTCATTCGGTAAATGCAGTAAAAAAAGAAATATGCTATGACTTTTTTTGGATAAATGTTTACTTGAAACTCTCCATGCAGCTTCAACTGGACCTACATATCTATTTTCTTCAAAATGATTTATTTCATTATGATTAATAGTAGATTCTCTATTACTATTGGTAATATAATAACACAGCCCCACAAAAAAAAAAAAAGTTTCGTGTACAGCAGACCAGACTAGTCATTCCCTATGTATTTTGACGCGCTGAACACGAATCCGAAGTCCATTTTGCTCCATCACGTCAGGATTTTTTCCTAACCTAAAAATCAATAAAATGACACTTTTTGTTCATTAGCATGTGAACCCGACTTAACATTAATACATGCCTAGGGCGAATAGAAAGCTTGGATTGTGACCTTTAAAACGCTTTTTTAAAAATTGTTGTACGATGATTTTTACCGAAGTTATGATGATTTACTTAAAATATAAATTTTTTCCAAATGTAAATAACACTTCAAATATTGATGTGGTATGGTGTAATGGAAAAAAATGGTTTTAAATAAAACATCATAACTTCGTTAAAAATCATCGTAGAACAATTTTTAAAAAAGTGTTTTAAAGGTCACAATCCAAGCTTTCTATTCGCCCTAGGCATGTATTAATGTTAAGTCGGGTTCACATGCTAATGAACAAAAAGTGTCATTTTATTGATTTTGAGGTTAGGAAAAAATCCTGACGTGATGGAGCAAAATGGACTTCGGATTCGTGTTCAGCGCGTCAAAATACATAGGGCTAGGGTATTCCGGTCAAAAGTACATGACACTTTTTTTTTTTGTGGGGCTGTGTAATTAATGCGGCATATATATATATATGGGACGTTCCACGTCAAACGGAACAGAGCTGTAGCAAAAAATTGGCTCAATGAAAAAAAACGTCCATGAGCATAAAAAAATCGTACATTCGTGTACTTTCAAAAGCAGTTGGGCGATTTTAAAAATTCAATATGGCGTCGAAATTAGAAGCGAGGAAAGTAAAAAAACTAGAAAACCGATAACTAATATCATTAATAAAAATTCTAAAATCGAAGAAAAAAAATCGTACTAAATTTTTTTAATCATTTTTGGGGTCGCTAAACACAAGTCTGTAGTCAGATTTGAATTGAATTATAAAAATTCAAAATGGCGAATCCAAAATGGCGGAAAATTTGTAAAATTCTTTAAAATCGCTCAAAACTTGTTACTCGGGGGTTTTTAGGGTCGCTGAATGCGAATCCGTAGTCAGATTTTAAAAATTCAAAATGGCGGATCCAATATGGTCGACGAGTTTCCGAAAATTTAAAAAATTTTTTTTGAAACTTGTTTCTTGAAGGTTTTGAGGATCTCTAAATGCGAATCCTTAGTCACATTTTAAAAATTTAAAATGGCAAATCCGATATGGCCAGTAATTTTTTTGAAAGTTAATTGAATTTGGGTTAATCTTGTTACATTGAGTTTTCGAGGTCACTGAATGTGAATTTATAGTCCGGTTTTTAAAATTTCAAAATGGCGCATCTAATGTGGCGGACCTTTTTTTTTGAAAATTTCAACATTTTTCTTGGAAAATTGTTTCTAGGGGCTTTTAGAGACGCTCAATGTGAGTCAATATTAAAAGCTTTAGCCTATCTTAAAGCTGAAGCTATTTTTAATGTAATTCTCTTTAGTATTTCTTAACGGTCAAAGGATATGTAGCGTTTGATTATCGAAATACTTTAAGTTTTTTTTTCTGACTCAGCAATGAAACCGTGCCTATTTTGTATGTTTTGAACCGGTGTTGCATTGGAAAATCTTTTTGCCAAATACCTTTGCACTTTTTTATGTTTTGCCGTACTGTAATAAACAATCTTTATGTTTTCGAATTTTGATTTAGCCCATGAAAACAGAGCTTCCGATGTCAAAATTGCTTCAGTTGGTTTAGCCTGTAAACTTGCGCGTGTGGCTTCTCGTTTTAATGTCGCACCTATTCCATCGCAAGCTCCTTTACCATGAGCAGTTGCATGCATGTGCCATTCAGCATTTATTTGAAAATCTTCCTTATGGTGTATAAGGTTGCACATCTGAAACCGATTTTTATAATGCTGCTTAGCACCGTCCGTCACATAAATAACTTTTTCATAACGCAGTCCTAAAAATGGCGTGATTCGGTTCTCTGTAAATAACCAGAAAGTTGCAGATTTAAGAACGATTCACTATGTGACGTCAGAGTGCAAACAAGTACAGTCCAAATTGCATGTCTCCCTCTTTTCTACTTTTCTTGCACGCACTGTTTGACCAACAGAACAGAGTCGATGTCTTTAGCGTGAGTAGTACAGCTTCAAAATCTAACCTGACCGTATCACTAGCGCGGCGTGTTGACAAGTAAAAAAGTGTGAGACATTCAATTTGTATTGTATTTGTGTACACTCTGACGTGACATAGTGAATCGTTCTTCATTCTGCAACTTTCTAGTTATCAATACAGAGAACCGAATCAGGCCTTTTATGACTTTGTTATGAAAAGTATCGTTCGTAACTGCGTGAACAAAGCAGTCGTTTTAAAACTCGCGCAATTTTTACTCGTTTCACTCGTTGCAAAAACATTGCTCTCGTTTCAGAAACGACTGCTTGTCACGCATGTTACGAAATATACTATTTTGTACTTGAGGGACTACTTTTTTTATTTCAGGTATTAGGAATTGTTGCAAAACATAAACAGCGGCAGTATCATGCGTTGTGCTTTCGGACAATGCAATTAAACTGCACTGCATTAACTCCATTCCAGATTTATAATAAAATATTGCTGGATGTGCTGTACATTGACTGTTATTGTAGTGGAATGCTTGTGCGGCATCCTGTGCCACATAAGCGTAATTTTCTGAAAAATCCATCTGTACCAAAACTTCGTTTTCCTTTAAATTATTTTTTCGATTCGACAAGTACTCGGTCTGATTTTTTGATATAAAATGATGAGGTATCAATTTTTTTAAATGATCACACATTTCGATTACAAAATCTTCAACACTAAGACACTCTTTCTTAAGTGTGCAGCGATCTGTCGTTTGCCATGTACTAAATATTATTTCCTTAATACCTTTTTGCTCAAAAATTTCAGTGAGACAAGTAGAGAAATGTTCGAAATTGGGACAAGATGGACATTGATCTAAATGACACTCAGGTCGCGGATTTTCACACAATACGATCTTAAAGCAATCCTTATAACTTCGAATTGGATTTTGTGAACCCTCCGTAAGCCTTTGCAGATTGGAAGCATCAATCATGTTTTCAAAATTTTCATAAGTAGTGCAAACGCATACACTATGTGTGCCCTTTGCTCCTGCTAGTATGCACCATTTTGGTCTCAATTCTGCAAACTTACTTAAACCGATTGGACATTCTGGATTAAGTTTTTTGAATTCTTCATGTAAATTGTATACGTCATCCAGCAATAGACGTTTTTGAACTTTTTTGTTTTCTCCATTAATTTTAACCGTAACCGTATCTTTTTTATCGGGCATAACTTTACTATGAGCATCACCTTCATAAAATTGTATGACCTTATCAACCGTAATAGAAGGTAACTTCTTTCCAGCTTTCAGAATTGGCATTGCTAAGACACCTTCCGTCTTTTTTAAATCTCTTGCCGTTTTAGCCATTCTGACAGATGTTTCAAATTCTTTTGCTGCCTGATGAAAAATTTCATAAAATTTGTTACGGCATTGCTTACAAATTTTTGAATCCGCGTACTCATTGCCAAATTTTTCAATCATATTTTTTGACATATTTCTTAAATCTTTTCCTCTGTGCCCCTCAATTTTTAAAGGATTGGCACATCTATCTATGCGATGATTTGAGGGGGTTGGATTTATCGAGGACATATTGTAAGTTTATCTAAATTTAAAATCTAAATAATAAAAAAGCTAAAAAAGCTAAGAGGACTGAATAATACTGAAGCAATAATTAACACTATAGTGCGAAAGAAACAGCACAAAAGCGCAAACTTTTGTAACTAACAAAAACTTTATTGTGGCTGAAGCAATGTGTAAAATGCGCTATCGTATTTACCAATCACAAATTTTTTACAAAACCAGAACTAGAGAAAAGGTATCACAAATAACAATTCATACTTTACTAATGAACAAAAAGAAACACAATCGAAAGTACACTAACGCAAATAAGAAACACAGTACCTTACAAGAAGTAAATTAGCAAACACGACAACGATATTTTTAAAGAAGCAGAGTAAAAAAAGTATCGTAAATAACGCACAATGCTTTTTGATATTAGCAAGGCAAAAAACGAAACTCGTAAAGATAAAACACAATTTTGTGTCAGAAGAGCAGAAAAAAGACAGAATTGTAACTAACGAAAAATGTAGTGCGACAGTAGCAGAGAAGACAAAGAACGAAAGAAGTATTTGTAAATGACAAATACTTTATTTTGACAGTAGTAGCAAAAGAACTAATGTTAATGGTTAATACTATACTGCTGCAAAATTAGAACAAACGATACCATCCTGAATAGCGAACATGAAAATTTGACAGAATTTTTGAAAAGGTACAATATACTGTGACAGCAGCACAGCGAAAAAACACTGTCGGCAAATAATACTATAACTGTGACAGCAACAGAAAATAAAAAAAAAACACTATCGTGAAATAGTATTAGATGCAGACAGCAGAAGAAAATAAAACAAAACACTATCGTGAGGTAATATTACACGCAGAGAACTGCAAAGCCGAAAAAAAGCACTATCGTGACATATTACATACTTTAATCTGACAGCAGCAAAGCAGAAGAACACTGCCTTAAAATAATTCTACATTATGACAGCAGCAAAATATAAAAAAACACTATCAAGAAACAATTCTTTACTATAACAGCAGGAGAACAGAGAAAACTACTATCATGAAGTAATTATATTCTGCGACAACAGCAGAGCAGAAAAAAACACTATCAATTTCGAATTTTTAAAATCTGTTTACAGATTGTAATTCATCGTCTCTAAAAGCCCCTAGAAACAATTTTCGAAGAGAAATGCTGAAATTTTCAAAAAAAATGTCTGCCACATTCGATGCGCTATTTTGAAATTTTAAAAACCGGACTATAAATTCACATTCAGTGACCTCGAAAACTCAATGTAACAAGATTAACCCAAATTCAATTAACTTTCAAAAAACTTACCGGCCATATCGGATTTGCCATTTTAAATTTTTAAAATGTGACTAAGGATTCGCATTTAGAGATCCTCAAAACCTTCAAGAAACAAGTTTCAAAAAAAATTTTTTAAATTTTCGGAAACTCGTCGACCATATTGGATCCGCCATATTGAATTTTTAAAATCTGACTACGGATTCGCATTCAGCGACCCTAAAAACCCCCAAAAAACAAGTTTCGAAGAAAAATGTTGAAATTTTCGAAAACTTGTCCGCCATATTGTATCCGCCATTTTGAATTTTTAAAATCTGACTACGGATTCGCATTCAGCGACCCTAAAAACCCCCAAGATACAAGTTTCGAAGAAAAATGTTGAAATTTTCGAAAACTTGTCCGCCATATTGGATCCGCCATTTTGATTTTTTAAAATCTGACTACGGATTCGCATTCAGCGACCCTAAAAACCCCCGAGTAACAAGTTTTGAGCGATTTTAAAGAATTTTACAAATTTTCCGCCATTTTGGATTCGCCATTTTGAATTTTTAAAATTCAATTCAAATCTGACTACAGACTTGTGTTAAGCGACCCTAAAAATGATTAAAAAAATTTAGTACGATTTTTTTTCTTCGATTTTAGAATTTTTATTAATGATATTAGTTATCGGTTTTCTAGTTTTTTTACTTTCCTCGCTTCTAATTTCGACGCCATATTGAATTTTTAAAATCGCCCAACTGCTTTTGAAAGTACACGAATGTACGATTTTTTTATGCTCATGGACGTTTTTTTTCATTGAGCCAATTTTTTGCTACAGCTCTGTTCCGTTTGACGTGGAACGTCCCATATATATATATATATAAATATTTTACAGATTTAATACTTGATACTACTTCAACATTTTTTTGACAATTAAATTTTTTGACAATTTAGGAGAATAAGGTACAACAAAACGATTGTCAACAATAAAACCATTTGGCTTCATATAAGTTTAACTTGCAGCTCTTCGACGATATGCAACATAACAATTATCTTCTACGGTAGTTTCTTCTTGTAAAATTTCAGGAAAATTTCAAGAACATTTTCCATCAACTAAACACCAATCTCCACAAGGTGATACGGTTCCGTTGTGGGAGAGGCCGAAACTGGGTTGGTATGGTAAGCGAGGGTTAGGCAGAGGTTTCACAACTTTGTTCCTATTAGGTTTACAGAGCAAATTGTGGGATTTTTTAGTAAGGGTAAAGTGTCAGGAATGTCTGCCAGACAGAAATACCGACCAAACCCTTTAATAGCGTCGGGCACGACCCCACGTTAGGCGCCAATTGATATGGTTCGACTTTGTGAAGGATGAGAAATTGATTCTATCCCACAAAAATAAACAAGAGGGGGAAGCGTCTCAGCAGTCAAGAGTGCGACTTGTAGATAGGGGGGCGTCTGAGGTAACCAGCAGACGGCTTGAGGCAACCAACAAGCAGAAGGAGATGTCTGAGGCAACCAGCAGACAGTTCGCGGTTCTAATCGATAAGGAGGGCGTCTGAGGCAAACAACAGACGGCTTGAGGCAACCAACAAGCAGAAGGGGATGTCTGAGGCAACCAACAGATAGTAAAAAGAGTTGCAGCGTTCGAGGCAACCAACGAACGGTGACTAGAGAGTAGGAGAATGAAAAGTTACCATTAGTGGGTGACAATTTATTCAACTTTCGCTGTACAAGAGAGGCAACCAGCTCTGGTAGTCAAGCGAGGGAAGCAACCAACCCTTGGGAGAGCTCTGCGAAGAACTGACGATTTTCGTCGAAGGGACGACTTTTATAGGCGAACGGGCCTTGCCGGAGAGATCTTGAAGTATGGGGGTACAAGCTAGCTCTACATGCAAAGCAAACTTTGATTAGACACGACATGTCGGACCCGACTTGCACGAGATCTCTCTCTGTCCTTTTCTATCTCATGCAAGACGTGCGTACGGACCAGCATTAGGTTCACATGTAGAGCCAGCTACAAAATTCGGTGGAGAGAGAATGCCCATTCCAGATGAAACGGTAAAGTGCGACGCGTGGGTCGCCGCGCTGCCGCGCGCGTCAGTTTAGTCGCGCGACGCGTGAGAATTGAATTGTTACCAACTGTAAGCAGTGAAAAAAAAAGTTCCCAGTTGTATGTACAATATGTGTTGTACACATATTGTTTTTTTGGTTAAAAAAATCTGTGTTTGAAAACCTTTTTTCTCTTTTTACTGAAAGATTTAATTAAAAAATATTAATTTTTTATAAAAAATACATAACAAACATGAAAATTATAGTTTCGAATTAAAGAAACATTTAGGATTGCTTAAAAATAAAATTAAAAAAAAAATCGATTATGTCCTCAATAAAATTAATCTTCTCACGAATAAATATAATTCTCTCTATCAAATTAAACTCTACTTAAAACGATATTTTTGCATCTTGAGGGATTATTTATTTTAGGAATAAAAAATAAATTAAGAAATAGCTGTATTAAAAAAATTGTAATTTTCCACATAAATGTTGGAATAACACTGTTTTAAGAATCCTATCTTGAAAGAATGTCATAGAGCGCGTGTATTTATATATATAACTTTGACGCGCCAGCGCTGAGGAGAAATAGTGGTGGGAGAAAACTGACGCGCGAAACTGTCATTTGAGGAGGCAGAAGTGAAGTGGTTCTCAAACATTTAATTAAAAAAAAATAATTTTTTATAAAAAATACATAACAGACATGAAAATTATAGTTTCGAATTAAAGAAACATTTAGGATTGCTTAAAAATAAAATTAAAAAAAAAATCGATTATGTCCTCAATAAAATTAATCTTCTCACGAATAAATATAATTCTCTCTATCAAATTAAACTCTACTTAAAACGATATTTTTGCATCTTGAGGGATTATTTATTTTAGGAATAAAAAATAAATTAAGAAATAGCTGTATTAAAAAAATTGTAATTTTCCACATAAATGTTGGTATAACACTAGTTTAAGAGTCGTATCTTGAAAGAAAGTCATAGAGCGCGTGTATTTATATATATAACTTTGACGCGCCAGCGCTGAGGAGAAATAGTGGTGGGAGAAAACTGACGCGCGAAACTGTCATTTGAGGAGGCAGAAGTGAAGTGGTTCTCAAACATTTAATTAAAAAAAAATAATTTTTTATAAAAAATACATAACAGACATGAAAATTATAGTTTCGAATTAAAGAAACATTTAGGATTGCTTAAAAATAAAATTAAAAAAAAAATCGATTACTTCCTCAATAAAATTAATCTTCTCACGAATAAATATAATTCTCTCTATCAAATAAAACTCTACTTAAAACGATATTTTTGCATCTTGAGGGATTATTTATTATAGGAATAAAAAATAAATTAAGAAATAGCTGTATTAAAAAAATTGTAATTTTCCACATAAATGTTGGTATAACACTAGTTTAAGAGTCGTATCTTGAAAGAAAGAAAATATTTTTTTTAAACAGATTTGAGACAAGTGGCTAAAAAGAGAAAAAAGTTTTTAATAACAGATTTTTTTAACTAACAAAATTAACTTTATTGATTGAAACAATAGATATGTCATAGCGCGTGTGTATTTATATATATAACTTTGACGCGCCAGCGCTGAGGAGAAATAGTGGTGGGAGAAAACTGACGCGCGAAACTGTCATTTGAGGAGGCAGAAGTGAAGTGGTTATCAAAGATTTAATTAAAAAATACATAACAGACATGAAAATTATAGTTCCTATTTAAAGAAACATTTAGGATTACTTAAAAATAAAATTTATAAATATGTGACTGTCCATGAGAAAACGTGCCTTAGCTCCCAATGTCATAGCGCGCGTGTATCTATATATATATAACTTTGACGCGCTAGCGCCGGAGAAGAAATAGTGGTGGGAGAAAAGTGAAGCGAGAAACTCTCATTTGAGTCGGCAGAATTGGTTCTGAAGATTCAATTATAATATATTATTTTTTTATAACAAATATGTAACGAACATGAAAATGACAGAATTGAAGTTATAAAAGCTTTAGTATTGCTTAAAAATTTACATTTACAGGAGGTTACATAAAAAATATTTATAAAATTGTACTTACCATGAATGAAAAATAATCGTATCTAAAAAATATAACTATACTTATAGCGATATTTTCGCATATTTGGGATTAATTTATTATTGGTATAAAAAGTAGAAAAAAATAATTGTATTTCTGAATTTTTTTTGTACATAAATTTTCAAATCAACTTAATAAAACTAGTTCGAGAATTTTATATGGAAAGTAAGTAAATATTTCTTGGAATCAAATTTTAGATGCTAGTAAAAAAAAATTTTATTGTGAAAATTTGATTTACAAATTGCTTTTTTTGAACTTTAAGAAATTATTTTTCTGATTAAAATAATATATATGTATATACACCTCAGAGATCGTGTACCTATATATATTATCTTTGACACGCTGTAGTTGCCAGAGATGTAGTAGAGGGAGAAAACTGACACACGAACCTAGCGGTGGTCAGCCATACTATTTAATATAGTATTATACTGTATTTCGAATAAATGTACTTTATATTATATGACTGTTACATAGTACTTTAAAAGTACTCTATTTCATAAGTGAACTCGTACACAAACATCATTGTAAACTAATTAGACTGACTTTAAACCTGTGTTGCTTACGATACATTTTATTCCAAAGGCACAAACTTGGTGCTTTTGAATGATTGTAGGTTATGGTCTAAATGGTTCTTTGACCGTATGAAAATGGCGGCCATTTTCGCCTTGTGGTGAAAAAATGCATGGATCAACTGTTCATTTTTTCCCTAGGGAAAAAATGGAAGCCATTTTCACCCGGTCGAACAAATGAATGCGTTTAGACCCTGCCTACAGGCATCTAAAAGCGCCATGTTTGTGCCTATGGGATAAAAAATTGTTTTAACCTTTGCAAAAATTTCCAAAACTCGCATGTTTTGTTGTTAGTTTATTTTCTTTGCTAGATGAATAAACTCAAACAATCACAGATCGTGTTCGAAAACTGCAATCATCTGATTGGTAAAATCTATTTTATTTCGGTGTTTAACCAACTTGGGAGAGGCGACTGAAGTGAATGCCTATGTTATTGGTTTCCCCGAATGTAATATAAATTTATAAAAACGTTAATAATGTTTACTTAACTGAGTTCAAACTAAAAAGTATATGTTTAAGTCCGCATAAAAAGGGCACACTTTGACGCTATTGGACTTCTCTATATGACCATATTCTTCATTAAATTTATAAAATTTTTCGTGGTTTTGGATCCCTTTAGATGAAACATTTACAAAGTTATAAGCGTTGAAATTTAGAAGTATCCAAATTCTGCTTTTGAGAAAAATGAGTTTAAAGTTCAAGATTACCATTAGCGGCCATACATTTTAAAAATCAAAAATAAGATTATCTTTTGTTTTGAATTACGAGATAGTTATAATAAACGCATGCTTCCTCGTGGGATATTACGTAGTTTGTTTTTCATAAATGAAACAAAATTCGAAAATCTGAACCTAATTGTTAAGATAAATGCGAATATCTCTTAAAATAAAATCGACAAAGTGAGCTCTTTTCATGCGGACGTACAGTAGCGTTTATTAATACCTTCACATTTTTCCACTAGATTTTTTATGGAAACACATGAAAAAATCTAGTGGAAAACGAGAAGGCATCAATGTTCCCGACTGTACACATATATGTATGAAAAAAAAATTCAAGGAAATGATAAGTAGATAAGTACATAAGTACATTTTCTCACGTGCCCTCATATATTTTTACAATAAACAATATTAGTTTCAATAGTAATTTAAGTGAATTAATATTCTATTAAATTATACAAATTTTAAACGTACATTATTATACTTAACATTTTGTAATAAATGAACTACTGTAACATACATATGAATAAAGATTTACAAATCAATTAATATGTACACCTGTAAGATTGGTACGTAGATCATTAGATTTTCCTCTCTGAGAGGAAAATCGTCAAAATTATAAGAAATTTGATACTTAAGAAACTATTTTATTTTAAAAATTAAATGTATATTTTATATTTCAAGGATTGTGAAAATTCAGTCAGCTAAATAATGATAAATTTCATTTGAAAATGTCAGTTAACAAGATTCTTTATTTAATCAAATCGCCAGAGATTTTTCTATCTCTCATCGCAACGCAGGCAAAGTTGACGCGTCAATTTTTAGCGGGATCCACATTTCAAGGTAAAATGTGCCATGTGCGTCGACGCGCTGTCGCGCGAGTCAGTTTTGGCGCGGGACTCGTGAAACTTAAATTGTTACCAACTGTCAGCAGTAAAAATAAAAATTCCCAGTTTTATGTACAATGTCTGTTACTTATTTATTTTATTTTTATAATAAATAAAATGAAAACTTTCTTTTTATTTTAACAATTATAAAACTTATCACAGAAGTCAGTATGTTTTAATATAAAATTGTAATATTTTTATAGTTATTTAATTTGTCCACCTTTAAGTTTAAGTTTTATTATAAAGAAATTGTTAAGCCTTAAATATTTTATTTTTAATTATAGGGCATGTCTACTGTATTTTCTATGGCAATATTATCTAATCATAGTATAATCCGAAGGTTAAAATTAGAAGGATAAAAATGAATAGAAATATATTTGTTATAAAATTTTATTTTATATAAAAAATAATTGTTAAAATTAAGGAAATTTCTACATCAAAAATTAAAAAAATGATTCTAATTAAGAAAAATTGAATTGAGAAGGGGAGACGTATTGAGGATAATGGGTCAAATCCACATTCAAAAGGAGTTAATTTATTACGATTAAATTTAGTTTCTTTGAAGATTATGTTTATACTATTTGTATAAATTTTATGCATTTCTCTATTTTGGTTTCTCGATGGGCTAATTAAGTCTAGGGACTTATGATTATTTTAGTAGTGAAAGTAAATAATACATCAGAGTAACAGTTCAGAATCCTTACTTGACATGACGTTATATAATTCATTGTAAGAAGAAAATAGATTTTTTAAAGTTAAACCTGAATAATAATTAATTTTTAGAACGATTAAAAAATGTTATGCAACACATAACATTTTTGTTTTGATATGTACAAAAAGACAGCTTTTGTACACTGAGAAAAATCTGTTGCTATTTTTGCATGGCAGATGCTATGAATATAGCATAAACACTAATTGTACAAAATTATACAAATCAGCCTAAATACTAGACCGGTATGCCTAGTATTGAGGCCAAGCCCGAGCAATAACTATACGTTCTGTTAGAAATATAGCATCAATAGAATTATAAAAAAATGCACAAATGATTTCAAGCAATAATTAATAATTAATTCAATAATTAATTTGTACGAAAATATTCTACAAAATATAAAAATGTCATTTGTTAAATTTTTATAACAAGTTAATTTTGTAAACAAATTGATTCGTTTAAACAACAGTCAAATAGTTGTACATTTTAATGCAAAAGATTAATTAAACAATTGATAATACCTGAGATAAATAATAATAATCATTTCTATCGATAAAACTGTCAAACATGGATTTTACATAATTAAAAATAAGTATTGGATTTATTATTGGATAATGTGCTGAGAGTATGCAACGGAAATAAATATTGGATTGAGTGCTAGAATAAGTATTGGTTGAAGTATTGGAAATTCAGATAAATTTTTTGCTAAACATTCTTAAAAATTTTACTTGGTGCGTACTAAAAAAGTAATGGGTTTCCAGTACTTAAACTAATATTTATTTCAGTACTTCAACCAATACTCAATCCCAATACTTAATCCGAATACTTAATCCAATACTTATTATTGATAAGTAAAGTTGCTTATAAGTGCAAAAATTAAAAAGAAAAAGAGTAATTTGGGGTAGTCTTGTACCGGGCTAGGGTAGTCCAAATTAAACGTTATAAAGGTGAAATTACTCATCAGAGAGTCAGCTTTAGAATCCAGAAGTTTAATTTTAACTTTTTTTTTCAAAACATTCAAACGATTTTGATTTTTTGAAATTAGAAATTTTTTCACACATTTTACATAAAAAAAAATGGAGCTGCCCGACGGCAGCAGTAAATATTAAAAATAATTTTTTGACAAACTCCATTTTATTAAAGGATAACTCGAAATTTTCAATTTTTAAAAAAGTTAGAAGCAAGTCCTTCATGAAATAAAAAAAAACTTTGTTGTCTTGTTTTAATTGTAATTATTTCTTTGTGGTCCCCCCCCTCTCGCGAAATTAATTTCTTGTTTACCACTAACCTAACAAAATTATTAAACAGGAAAAATATTACTTATTATAATCTATCAGATGCCACTTCTTTTAGTTCGCTTCAAAAAAGGTGGAGCTTTATTCTTTTAAAGGGTATAATGGGATTGGTCCTTCTTATAGGTTTTTCTATTTCCATTCTCTTATTTGGAAATATCCACCAATAATTATTTGTGTTGCCTACATTGAAAAATGTAATATGTGAGTTGAATTTTTTTATTGCTCATTCATATTTCTTTTCGATAATTTTTTTTTTCTTTAACTATTGTATTTCTGTGAATAAGTAGTTCTTTTCCCACTGCAGAATAAGGTGCAAAAATAATTTCTGTTTTTTTTTTGTAACGATTACGTATCTGGTAGGGTATATTACGTATAATATATGTTAGGTTGAAAATTCAAAATATGTGTGAGTAAATGTGTCAGGTATTATCGTAATACACATTTTTTATTACATAGTTCTTTGTCGACATGGATTCTTTTCAAACAATAATGCAAACAATTAAAAAAAAAATTTTTAATCCCATTTTCTTAGAATAACATGAATTTTTTCTACACCATTAAAAAATAGCTGGATGACTTTAGGATGATACGACCCAATTATTTTGTTTTGAGTGACCGTTCTTACACTGAGAAAAATTATTCGTCGTTAATATAATCAGAAAAAAGTGGTTGGCAATAAGTAGTTATTGAGCATACATAAAACTGTCTGTGTATCTAAGTTTATTGGTTACAATAACCTACAATGAAGTTGTAATAACTTTATTTTATTACGAAATCGATTTCTGGTTGTGAGAACGACGTTCGCAGGGACTGACACGAAAACCGAATTCCGTTTCTGTTTTGGATTGTTTTGACGAAACAAAAATATACAATCACTATTGTTTTGTATTGAGCCTGAAACGAAAAAGCTCTGAATTACTTTTTCGTCTCATCCCGAAACGATAAGAAAGATTGTACTTTCGGTGCGTGTGTTAGAAAAATATATTTATATAAATATATAATATAAATATTGTTATAAAAATAATATTATATTTATTATTTATAACTGATTATTTATTGATTTTTTTTTGTATTAATTTTATCAATGAATAAACTATATTCAATGTAAATAAGCCTCTATTCATAAATTTAAAAAATTCTCTTTAATTTCAATGTTTAACCATTTTTATTTTACATTCTGCAAAATATGATCAAAAGTCTTATAAAATATATATCTTTTTCGTTTTTCAAAACAATTTTATATACATTTTTTATTGAGTAAAGTTACATTAATAAAATTTAATTTAGTGTTTATTTAGTCTCTATGAGATTTTTTGGTTTGTTTTAAAGTAATTTTTATATTTACACTGAAAGAAAATTATAGTAATGGGTAACAAAATGATGTTCACGGTAACCATATTTCATGTTACAATTACGGGCAGCTATCTAGATGGTAACAGTTAGTATGGGGGTACAACAACGTATAATGTGTAACGTATAACAGATCCTTTTTAACATACAAATCTTACTATCTGTTTCTCTCAGTGTATTATTGAGTTAACTTACATTTCAAGAAATTCAATTCAATCTTCAGTTAACCTCTGTAAATTTTTAAAATTGTCGCACTGAAAATTTTTTTTATGAAATATCCAACTACTTTCCCTTAGTAGACTGAAAATCAATTAATTGAACTACTTTTGTAATAAAATGAGACACTTTAACTTAGTAAAATAAACTACTTTTTCTTAGTTGTACAAATATCATTAAAACAATTGTAAAAAGTTGAAGAATTAACTACAATACAACAGTTATTTGTTGAACTTAGTAAAATCAATTACAAAGAATAGTTCCGTCAATGGTATTCTTAGTTGACTTAACTAAAGTTCCATATTTAATGTAATTGCAAAAAATTTATTGGGGACTTATTGAACCATTTGCCTTAGTTAAAAAGTAGTCAAATCTACTAAGAATTTTTTTCAGTGCGTGAAATAAAAGTTACATAAATATATATAATATTTTGAAATGGTTACTTTTTGATATCACTTACGTAGAATGACACGTTTTGCTTTTCTTTTTCTGAAATGGGAATTTTATAATTAAATTATTAAATAAGTATCTTCAACAATAAAGACATGGTTTTTTTCATTTTATTATCCTAATCCACCAATAAACATATAATTTTCTCTATTCTTTGCATTTCGAATAATAATTTATTGCTAATAACAATTTCATTATAAAATGTTGAAAAAATTTGAATTTATTTGATTGCTACTACTTTTATTGCAATAGAAATCCAATTCTCCGTATTCAAAGGTTTTTGCAATTGTTAAGAACCAATCTGCTCATTTTTAAAAATGTTAAAATGGCATATCTAATAAGGCGAACATGAATTTTTAAATTTTTACAAATCTTTAAAAAACTAGGTATAATAAATTTTTTTGGGTCAATGAATACGAATCTATTATCATTTACAAAAAAATTTAAAATAGCGAATCCAATATGTCGGACATGACATTTTTTTTTAAAATTACAATGTGTACAAATTAATATTATATTAACTTTTTTTTTAATTAAATGTAATAAAACAAACTTACTTTAACATTAAACTTGGAAGTTACAGAATATTAGTGTTCTAATGACATTTTCTTTCCTGCCAATCTGTAAACAGAAAGTCTTATTTTCAGACATGACACCTGTCTTATTCTAAAACGCAACATTTTTAAAACAGCCTTTGCTAAATTTTTACATTTTTGTTTTACTTCCAACGGTACAAAAAAATATTACAAACTTCAAATTTGCATAAAAACGTTAAGTAATGATCAATTTAAAAATGTTAATTTATAATTATTGCAAATTCAACATGATACAATAGTATTTTCCACATAAACATTTATATAGCAGGGTTTAACAAATTTAAGACAAGTATTGATTTATAATGAGAGAAACGGATAGTAACATTTTGATCTTAACAAGGTTAATTTATACGGTACTATAATTTTATTACTAGCTACGGTCAAAGATATTACAAAAATATTGATATTATAGCCGGTACTATAAAGATGTTACTCCGTATAATTATTATTATTCGGCCCTGACGTAACGAACGAGAAGAGCGAGAAGTGCCGCATCAACGACTGACACTCAGAAAAATATGCTCGGACATTTTTTTAGATTACTCGAGAACTACTCAATATTTTTTAAATGTCAAAGAATTTTTTTAAAGCTGAAACTATACTGCTTAATTCTATGTAAGTTTCAAATTTTTCATTCAATTTTTCCAGAATAGGCAGGGCCTCAAACAAAGTAATCAAAACCGGGGAAATTTTTTAATTATTTTCAAAAACATATCTAGTGATTTTATCTCTCTAGAAGATTTAAAAAATTTGAATTATATATCACTAAACGCAGAATTCTTTAGGCTTTCAAACAATCTAAGTCTTAAGTCTCTGTCTTTTTCCAAATTCAAATTATCAGCCTCTAAAGTCAGTAGACATTTTTCTCTGTCCGCGCACCGATCGTACTGACAATTCCCGACGGTAGTGTACATTATCCAATTGGTTTTAAAATTCACAAATAAGAGATTTTCATATTTATCTGCGTCAACATTTTTTACAATAAACTTTTCATAAGGACATAAAAAAAAGTTCTCGCGCGCCTGGGCGCGCGCTAATTTTGCTAGTAACATTTTAAGACTCTTGTTTAGATATCCTTATATCAAAAGAATCTCAGTCGGATATCCGATGGATGTCGGACGATGTAGTAAGATATCCTGAAAATGTCTTCAAAATATGATTGGATATAATATCCGGAATATTTTATGGATATTTGAAATTCGAGATAAATATTAAATATTCTAATCATATTCTGAGGCTATCTTCTAGATACCCTTAGGACATTTATACCATATTCTGAGGATATTGAGCGTAAGTTACTTGTGAATACTAACAGGATATCCTATACATCTTCTCGAATATTCATACGATATCCAATGGATATCCGCTGTTATCATAGATAACATCGAATTTCATCAAATGAAACTTTTATAAAAGAGTGTGCAGGGGCATAGCTAGGTCCAGTGTCCCTCTGGACAAATAGTTACCCCACAAAATTTATAAGTATCACATTTCTGTTTGTGAGTATCACCCTCTTTTACAGAAAATACATGCAAATTAAAGGGACATCGGGGTAGATCCTCCCTCCCCCGCCCTGTACCTGCGCTACTGAAAGTGCGAATTCGTAATTAGAAAATGTATTTGAGTTGGTCAACAATTTTTCCATATCTGACATCTCATAAGATTTTTATAAATAGAAATAATGTAGTAAAGGTTTTTATTTTTTTAAAATGAAAGAAAATCATCATGCATACATATTGTACATACAACTGGGAACTTTTTTTTTCACTGCTTACAGTTGGTAACAATTCAATTCTCACGCGTCGCGCGACTAAACTGACGCGCGCGGCAGCGCGGCGATGCCCGCGTCGCACTTTACCTTTTCATCTGGAATGGGCAGAAAAGTTGCGTGGCTGGATGCGCGCACGGTAAACACGTTCAGCGAGAGCCGCGAGCGGCAGTAGAATAAGGTGTGCGTTAGCTCAGTCAGACTTCGCGGAGTCTGACTGTGAATGCTAGTGGATAAAACGCTATCGTGGCGTATTTCCCTCTCCACCTTCTCTCTGGACTTATACTTTAAGTACCCTTAAAGCAGTTTTCGCCTACAAAATTCTCCCTAGAAGAAATCTACAATATATGCTTAATTATAATGTATTACATTAATACTTAATCTATCAAGTTGACAGATGTGAGCAAGGTTAATATAAAGTACTATTTTGCACTAGTGTGCGTAACAAAGGGCCATGAATATTATTTGCCATTGTAATTTCATGCAATGGGAGATTTACAGTTTTGTCAGGTAACTCAGCTGAAATGTAGCTATCAACAACATCTGGTGTGAATATTTTAGAATTAATTGCCAATATCACCAACAAATAAATATTGGGTAATCCCCATTTTTTTAACAAACAAAATACAGCTACTTATATTAAGTTAAATGTATGTAAATACTTGTAACTAAAAAAATAACTACAATATACAATTCACAATTTAAAACGCAATTATTTAAAAATTGCAGAAATATATATTTCAAGAAACCTAATAAAAAGCAAATCGATAATATTTAACAATAAAAACATATTCTCACAGCTTTTTACAAACTCTGCACCTGCGCAATGGCTCCCTTAGGTAGTTACGCATGCGCAATAGATTTCTCTAAACTCTACACATGCACAGTTGTTAAAATTTCGAGAATAAATGACAAATTAACTATGTTCAAGCAAAAGGACATAGAAAACCACATTAACAGAAAAGTTACATACATTGTGTAAAACATACAATTTTTAAGAGTAAATTGATCATACAACATTTTGCACATGGAAAACAATAAAATTTTATTTTTCTATGGACTTGAAAAAAGAAAACACTGCGCATGCGTAATTTTGAATTTGACAAGAGCACATGTGTGACTATCACATTGCATCACTGCGCATGTGTAACAGCAATAACGAACTACTGCTCATGCGAAATGCCAAGGTGTCGTAGTGCGCACATTTAGACAGTGGTAGTGCACTACTGCGCATGTGCAACAATGTGTTGAGCATGCAAAAATGTTAAATGTAACATGCCTGACACGAATAGTGCCAGTGCGCATTGTTTCACATAATAATAACATAAGAAACTGTACAGTTTAAGTTGCCTATTGAGGAAACCAGACGTGAACTTCACGCAGAAAAATCGGGAATTCAAGAATTATATTGAAGCCTAAATTAATTGCAGTAAATAATTGGTTAACTATACTCAATACTGTTATACTCGAATGATTCCTGTTATACTGGACTGAGTCCTAGTAGTGGAGCAATTCATTTCCATCCCAACGTTCCCGAAATCATACATGTGCGGACTAGGAGTGAGTCCCAAACTTTTCACCTTTGAGCGCAAGTGGTATATTATTCAGTGCTTTTTAACTGTATAATGAGTTCCAAATATACAAAACTGTTTTTCTATAATTCGTGATGGAAATGAATTGCTACGCTAATAGGACTCAGTACCGTTTTTTTAAACTCGATTTTTCTGCTTGTTTGTAGTGTACAATGATATCACATTTTATGGTGGAAAATAAAAAATTTCAATTGTCTCAAAAAATTATTGAAAAAAGTGTGAAACCAGAAGTATGAAAATAAATACATGGAGATATGTCAGGTGTCCATCTTGGGGTAGATGACACAATTTTTTGAGCCCCAGTAAAAATTTGTTTTTAAACACAATATTAGTAAAATCATATTAGAATATTACTATACGATAAGCAAATAATATTATAACCTTAAGTACTTATTCTGATTCACAAATTTGAATAATGTTACCAACTTAAGAAAAAACTGCAACTAAACTTTTTTGGACACAAAATCATGTAGTATATGTAGAAGAAAAACAAACTGTTTGTTCTTCTTCAAATGTGCATCAAAATCTTTGTCTATACAATCAACAAAAATGATAGAAAACACAAGGCGCAGTCACCTTGAACAAAAATTTTATACGAAATGTCCATCTTGGGTCACTGTTCATCTTGGGGCCCTCTCATCTACATTCACAAAATAAACAACCTACAAGGTTATGTTTGACATGTAAACAAACCTACTTCATTTTATAAGATTAACACGTACCTTATAATTTTACTACAAAATAATCTTCGGACATGACAATCACTTATGCATATGTGCATATATGTATATGCGTTGGAGCATCTAATAGCTCGAAACGATATAAAAATCAAATATGCAGGGGTTTGTACATAGGCGCTTCATAATAACAATCTGTATTTTGTCTCTCTCAATTTCGGGGATAAAGGAAATAGAACAAACCAATCAGAACTTGCTTTCCAATATGGGTAATTATCTGATTGGTCTATTCTGATTGAAACCCGTATGCCCTGAACTTACGCCTTTGAGCGTATACAGAAATGTACCCTAAGATAGACAGGCCCAAAATCTCAATGTATTTATTTTCATATTTTCGATTTTACACTTTTTTCAATAATTTTTTGAACTAATTAAAATTTTTTATTTTCCAACACAAAATGTGATGCTATTGTTAAAGAATTAGATATATCGATAGTTTTCGATATCTTATTACTTTTTACTGTGAATCTATTAAATTGAAGTATTTAGGAATATTATTTCTTATTAAATAAAAAAATTAAATTAAATTAATTTTTAATATATAATATTTTATTCGGTTTGTATTCTAGAGCAATAAATCGAAATGGTTTTCATCTTGGGTCACTTTATTTTATATATGTAAAACGTTTGTATTCTGAAATTGTTGAAATTACATTAAAGCATGTTTATAAAAAACATATTTACTTTTTCTAGCAGGGTTTTTTGAATAGCATTAAGATGAAATCAATTTTTATGTAAATAATTTTTTTTTCAGGTCACACTGGAGAAGAAAAATTTATACTATACTTGTTGCATATGTTTCAAAATTCTGAAATCTCATGATTATTTACAAATGTTGGATGAAGTTAAACCCATTAGAAACGATAAGAAACATATTCAAATCCTATTGAGTCGTTCAAAAAAAGGTCACTGGATTTGTACTTACTATGATTCAAATACTCTCTTTGTTTATGACAGCATGAATAATTAATTTTTAAATAAAGATCAATGTCAATCTCTAGCTAGATTATATCCGTTTAGACATAATGTAGTTTTTCCCACTGTTCAAAAACAACCCAATTATGTGGATTGTGGTGTTTATGCAATTGCTTTTGCAACTTCTGTATATTGTAATGTTAAACCTGAAAGTATAGTACACTGAGAAAAAGAAACTGTTGAATCAATAGTGCCGATGCTATTGAATTCAATTTTTTTTAATCAATAATATCTGTAATCAATTATACTAATACATATTAAAATATAACAATTCATACTTTTAAATTAAAATCATGATGTTTTTAATAAAATTATTTAAAGTAGTCATAAGATAGAGAGAAATAGTTAATTTTAAGTTATTTTATATGGTTTTAAATAAATATAACTTGTTATATCAATAAATATTATTTACAGTTTGTACAAATATATATTTCAGATGATGCAATATGCTTTTGAATCAATAGCACCTGCTTTTGTTATTATAAACGGCATATTCACATACGTTCAAATGCAGATGCTATAAAATTGAAAGTACATTTAATAGATCGGTAAAACTATTTATTGATTTGTATTATATAAAATATAGAAATAATAAAATGCATTATTGCATTTTTTAATTTAAAACCTATGAACTTTATAAATAAATAAATAAAAAATAAAATAAAACAAAGTACATTATGTAACCGCGTCTGAGAAAATGGTACTTATGACAAAAAAAAATCGATTTTTGGTTGTTGACGGTTTCGTGTACTTCAAGGTCTTGAAAATGTAATGCGATCAGTCCTGATCGAAAACAAACTTTTTTTTTACTTTTTTAAGCAAATTTAAAAAAAAATGTTTACTCCGACAAAATTTTTAACTTTTACTACTCAACTCTGACAAAATTTTTTTATGAAAATATAGGTCTTTTTAAAAGAAAAATGATTCTTGGTATTTTTGATTAAAATCAATAATTAAAAGGTTATAAATTTTTTAAAATTGTAAAATTGTTATTTTTTTTGGATATTTTTGATACAATTGTTCCTGCTTTAAACAAATAATTATTGCATTGAACCTTAAATATGAATATCAATTATGGTATTGTTGTTAGTTCTGAATGTGCATATAAATTTTCAGATCTCTAGATCAATTAGAAATTGTTTAAAATCGATTTGAAATTTTAAGCATTTGATTTTTGCAACATAATTTGTTTATAACAATAACAGCGATGTTTAAACAATTGTTTTATTACGAAAATCGTATTTGGCGGAAAAAATTACATAAGAAACATCTATCTGGGTAATTATTAATATGCAACATTCCCAGTATTCGAGTATATTTTAATGAAAAACTTTAAATTCATTTTACTCGAAACACGCGGTCACATATATTCAAAAATACAATTTTTAAAAGGATCTTTAGAGAAACCGATAACTTGACGAATGAAGGGGCATTTTCATAAACTATTATAATTATTAAGAAAATCTTGAGGACATGGTAAAATAATATTCTGAAACCGTTAGCTTATATTAAAGATAAAAAAGAATTATTTCAATCCTCAGTACCAGGTTGCGGAGCGGCTCTGACCTCGCGATCACGAAAGTTAAGCAAAGTCAAGCGTGGTTAATGGTTAGAGATTATATGGGTGACCGTCTCCGTGATATTGCTACAGCTAGATATTTTTCACTAAAATTAAAAATATTCTGAAATAAAAAAAAAATATGTACGGCGAAATTAGGTAGTGTACAACAGTTCAAGACTGAGGGAGGGGTTGAGCCGGTGTAAAATAAAGCTGAATAAGAAAAAGACCGATATTTTTTTTATTTTACAGTTATCTTTTGCTTTTGGTTCAATAAATTAATTTTCTTAAATGAAAGGACTAAACTATTTCTTTTTAATGCAACAGTCAATAAAACTTAAAATGCAGCAACATTCATTTTATAGCATCATGCATATAAGCAATAGTATATGCTATAGTTTTAATAATATTAAAAATGAAAGTACGCACTATTAAAATCATTACATATTTGTTCGAACGATATTGAATATGCCATTTGTTAGATCAAACCAATATGTAATTGATTTAATAGCATTTTTTTCTCGGTGTATATAATCATGCAGTAATGAGAGAACATTTACACACAATTTTTTTAAGTAATTGCTTATGTCATTTCCCTCTTATTTCAGATAATAGTAAAATTGCAAGTAGTGATAAACAAAATGTTAATAAACGAGTCAATCATTTTCGGAAAGTAGAGTTAAAAAAAGATACCCTTACCTGTGGCTTTTTTCAGGTTAATTTTATATAAGGTTTTTATGGGTAAAAACGAGATTTATATTGAAACCCTTAAAAAAATTTATAAAAATAAAGAAAAATGATGAATTTCCTTTTGAAAATTGTCCAAAAGTTTTTTTAAAGCGTCAAATATAATCTAAGAAAATTTTAAAGTCTATCATCAACCCCAAAACTACCCCTATTTTTATTTTTTATGTAAAACTATCGTGAAAAGTAAAAAAAAATTTTTTACAAGTATTGTTGTACAATTATAAATTTTTTCAAGTGCACCAGTTTTAGTTTTTAGCTCCTACCCCTAATCTTAGAACAATCCCTATGCATAATCAGAAATTGGAAAATATCCCTATAACTTTTCTATTCTTATGAAATATTGCATTTAATGGTTTTTTGGGTTCCTGATGAAGATTTTGGAGTTAATATTTAAGAATTCAAAATAGCATGGCGGATGCAAAATGTCGGATTAGCAAAATCAGGAACCCTTAGATATAAATTTTCAAATAAATGTTTCCATTTTCTTAGTAAGAATTAAATTTTTTAATTTATTAATAGAATTTACATTTTGATATTAAAAATTCTATTATATCATTCTATTATATCTATATCTATTCTTCTATTTACTTTTTGTTTTGCTTATACATATATTCTTCAGGTTATATTTATAGAGTATAATGAACTATCTTTTCTCGAATTATAAGACTTTTTGAAAATACGCCTAGGATACACCAATCATGCGGTTATGTTCAAGGTTATGTCAAAAAAAATTTTCATTGCTTCAAGTTTATCTTTTGACTAAGATGTACTTTTACTGTTTACATGGAATTCGAAGGATAAATAAAGATTTTATGTTAGATTTATGAAATTAATAAATTTAAAAAATTATTGTACTTACTTTTAGTAATAAATATGATTATAACTTTTTAAACTTAGCTACTTCTTAAAATAAAGAATGGAATACATTCTAATATTAGCCTTACATGTTATTGTTTAATTTATTATACAGTATACGGGTATCATAACCCATTAAATGATAATAATAATAATTAATTAGCAACAACCTAGTAAGAGACAATAAAATATCACAAGTGATTTAGGCTGCATCATTTTTACAAAAATTAATATTAAATTGTGACTGTGAGAAGCGAATAGAATGGTGTTCCGAAGGATTACAGTGAATATATTAATTCTTCCGTCAATGAAATAAAAAATGTCTCTATAATAGTTTGCTTTTATAAGAGTCAGTTAAAAATCGAATTATTGCCGAAGTTTATTTTATGAAAGAAAACACAGGATGGTAACATATAACTAAAAATGAGAAAAAGTTAATGGCTAACAAAATCTAAGGACAATTAATAATACTGTTAATAATCTTAAACATATAAACAAGAGATCATTATAGGATAATGATTCAAGTGCAACAGAGTTCGGATCACATTGCTCCTCACACACATTTAACCCACATTTATAGTCGGCGAGCTTGCGACTGCTTGGACGATCACAGGACAGCCACGACGATACACTATCTTGATCCCCATTTCACCTGCTTGAAGACGGTGATTTAGTTCTTCCTTTAACTCGGCCAATTCCTTCAATTGTCGTTGAGTTTTGTCAAAAGCAATCCAGCACGCCTTTATATCCGGACTCACTGACACTTTTTTGACAGATAAAAACTCTCTATGGAAAATATGAGCTTGGTTTTGGGAATTAAATGTTAATCTGATTGGTCGTGGTCTCTTTTGGACCTGCGAAGGTAGACCCACTCTAGTAATCTCTGTATTTGCAATCAGAGAGGGGGAAATAACACCATCCAGCATACGAGATACCTGAGTATTTACATTATTAGAGACACTGTCTTCAAAAGAGGCGGAATTAGCATGCTCCGGAATACCAAATAAGATGATATTGTTTTTTTTCTTTAGTCTATTTTCAAGTTCGACTAAACATTGTTGCTCATCCAAACCAGTGGGTCCAATATTATTAATTTGAGACTTAAGAGCAGTCACCGTACCTTCAATGGACGTCATTCTAGTAGAAAGTTCCTCAATTTTATTCTCGTTCTCATCCATTCTTGCAGACATACGATCCAGTTTGGCCGTCAGCGTAGCCGAGAAATTATTAATGATGTTAGAGATGGAAGATAATTGCTGACTAAGTTCTTCTTTAATTATTTGTCTAACATCAGGAGACAACAAATAGGATCCTGACACTGCAGATGACGATGGTAAAGTACTTGTTACTGAGGGTGCATTTATGTTTGTTGGAGTAAGTGGACGCGGTGTTCAACATTTTGCAAATCCGCAGTTGTCAAGAACACTGGTTTTTCCCTTGCAGCTTGGATGATAAGCAGATTCACATATAGGGCAATAAACTGCAGTAGTAGTAGCAGCTTTCTTACAGATAGGGCACATATTTTTTTCCGTCGACATCGTTTATTAGAGTAAATCCAAACCACAGGATACATATATTTTGAGGTTAGGGTCCTCGCTCACAACTGAAAATACTTCTTGAGAGATAATAAGAGTAGAAAAGGAGAACTCCAATATAGAAAACGATTCACAATTTAACCAGGAACAAAGTAACACCAACAAACAGTAAAATAAATGTGAAAAATCAATATTTAGTAGCAAAAAACGACAATATATTGCGAATGCACGGGTATAAGATGCGGCCACCTAGCGGCTATTGTTACAAAATAGACGCGCGCACGCGCGCGCGCAATATCTTGCTAGTATGGAAATAATAGATATTGACAGAAATGCACATTAAAATATGTTAATATTAACTTGGCAATCCTTGCCCCGGTTGACCAACCTCTTGTTGCCCCGGTTTCCGAATCACTTGTTGTCCCGGTTTCCAAACCTCTTGTTGCCTCGGTTTCCAAACCTCTTATTGTCCCAATTCGAAGGGAATAAGTTTCTTCCCCTATATCCTCTAGATCCACGCCATGAGGCTCTTCCTCCTTCATTGTCGCTGTTAGTCCTAAAAAAAGTAATTTTTACAGTAAAAAAATTTAATTTTTAAATAATAAAAAAATTTGCTGCAAAAACAACTTAATAGAAATTTGAAAAAAAAGAAAAGAGTAAGTATATTTTTTAACATTCAATAAATACAATATAATTATTAAATTCTCTGTAAAAAAAAGATAGGATAAGATATGCAATTTTATTAATTTTCATTTCCTTTTATTTTTAATTGTTTAATAATGTTTTACCCTAATAATGGTTCATTTATCAAAGAATTACCATAAAAATTTTACAGGTATATACTTATTTTTTTAGAGTATTTATTAGGACAAAGTTGTTTTACTTCTTTTTTTCTTATTTAATCTGTGCTATTTTTTATTATTTTCTTTTTTTGTTCTATTTCTGTATTATTTATTATTGTTTTATTTACCATTATTTTAAATTTTGTAATTATTTTTGTAGCAAAGTACTCCTTTGTTTCAAGAAATAACTATGCGATAAAAAATACGATATTATCATGAAAAAATTTAAAAAAAATGAAAAAATAGAACGAATCAAATAATTATTTCTTAAAACAAAAAAGTACTATGCTAAAAAAATATTTACAAAATTAAAAATAATAGTAAAAAAAATTATAATAAATATTACAGAAATAGAACAACAACAAAATTCATAAGAACTAGCAGTGATAAAGAATTTTAAAAAATGTAAATAAAAAATGATACACGGTTGAGATAATAAAAAAAATTAGAAATCTTTAGAATTTACCATTTTTAATTATAATTATTTCAAAAATAAAACAGTATTATGGTAAAACATAATAAAAATTAGAAATAAATAGAAACTACATAAATAAATCATGAACAGAAAAACTAGAAATTAATACAAAACCAAGCAATAACAATAAAACAAATATAAAAAACGGAAATAGTAAATAAATAGAATAAATAAAATCAAGCCCTTATAAATAATTTTAAAAAATACGTATAAACCTTAAAATTTTCCTAAAATTATGCCGTTAGAACTTGGGTGTATAAGTTTCCTTTTTTTTTATTTATGGTTTATTTATTTACTAGGGATTGATTTTATTTATTTTCTATATTTAATTTTTTTGTTTTTTATTTTTATTTTATTGTTAGGCTGGGTTGTATTAGTTTCTTTTTCATCTATTTATGGTTTATTAATTTAGTTCCTATTTATTTTGAATTTTCTTAAAATTCTTTTTTTTTATCAAATAAGTTTCCGGCAAATTTAAAATGTTTATATAAATTTTTGAAATAATTTATTAGGTCTTGATTTTCTTTCTTTCCTATATTTAATATTTCTGTTTTTTATATTTGTTTTATTGATATGGCTTGGTTGTATTAGTTTCTTTTTTTTATATTTATGGTTTATTTATTTAGTTTCTATTTATTTTTAATTTTCTTAAAATTCTTTTTTTTATATCAAATAATTTTTCAGCAAAATTTAAAAGGTTTATACTAATTTTTGAAATTATTTATTAGGGTTTGATTTTATTTATTTTCTTTAATTACGATTTCTGTTTTTTATTTTTGTTTTATTGCTATGTCCTGATTGTTTTAGTTTCATTCCTTTCTATTTATAGTTTCTATACTTACTTTCTATTCATGTTTACATTTCTTAATATTTTACCATAATACTGTTTTAATTTAAAAATAATTATAATTAAAAATGGTTAATTTTACACATTTATAATTTTTTTATTATTTTAAGTTTTTTAAAAAATATTACTGAAAATACTGATTTTTTTTAATGAATTAATTGTCTGGCAAATTGAAAGTTTCATACAAATTGTTAAAATTATTTACTAGGGCTTGATTTTATTTATTTCCTGTATTTACTGTTTCTGTTTTTTATATTTGTTTTATTGATATGTCTTGGTTGTGTTATTTTTTTTTTTTTGCTATTTATGGCTTATTTATTTAGTTTGTGTTTATTTTTAATTTTCATACAATTCTTTTTTTTATAAAATAATTTTCCGGCAAATGTAAAATATTTATACGAATTTTTAAAAACTATTTATTAGAGCTTGATTTTATTATTTTTGTTTTCTAAATATGGTTTATTTATTTAGTTTCTATTTATGTTTACATTTCTTAATATTTTACCACAATGCTGTTCATTTTTTAAAATAATTATAATTAAAAATGGTAAATTTAACAGATCTTTTAATTTTTTCATTATTTTAAGTTTTTTTTAAGAATATTTCATGTCAATACTGATTTTTTTTAATGAAATAATTGTCTGGCAAATTGAAAGTTTCATACAAAATGTTAAAATTATTTACTAGAGCTTGATTTTATTTATTTCCTATATTTAATGTTTTAGTCTTTTATATTTGTTTTATTGTTATGACTTGGTTGTATTAGTTTCTTTTTTTGCTATTTATGCTTTATTTATTTAGTTTATATTTATTTTTAATTTTCTTAAAATTTTTTTTTTATTAAATAAGTTTCCGGCAAATATTAAAGGTTTATACGAATTTTTGAAATTATTTATTAGGGTTTGATTTTATTTATTTTCTTTAATTACGATTTCTGTTTTTTATTTTTGTTTTATTGTTATTGTTTGATTGTATTAGTTTTTTTTATATTTATGGTTTATTTATTTCTTTTCTATTTATTTTTAATTTTAATACAATTCTTTTTTTTTATTAATTAATTTTGCGGCAAATTTGAAACAATTATACGAATTTTTTAAAATTATTTATTAGGGCTAGTTTTTATTTTATTTTTTTGTTTTATTATTGTATAATTTATTTAGTTTTATGTTAAATTTACTTTATAATGTTTATTCATACTACTGTTTTGTTCGTTCAAGTAATTTTAATGCAAACTGGCGTATATTGTGGGTATTTAAAATTTTCGTTTATTTCTTTAATTTTTTTAAACTTTTTGTATGTTATTCTAAAATTATATTTTAGGGGGTGGTTCTGTTAGTTTACCTTTTTCTTTTTCTGTTTTATTTATTTAGTTGTATTTCTATTTTTTAGAATGTTTAATCATTCTACTGTTTTATTTGCTCAAATAATTTTAATTTAGAACGCCGACTTTTACAGATTTATAATTTGTATTTATTATTTTAACAATTTTAATAATTTTTATAGATATTTCTAACGTAATTTATTATGGCAAGATTTTATTTGTTTCTTTTTTTTCTATTTCATTTTTATTTCTATTTATTTTTTAGTTTTTATGATTTACCAATATTCTATTTCATTTTTTCAAAACTCAAGCCGTTTAAGTTTCACAGATTTCTAATTTTTGATTTTTTATTATTATTTTTGTTTTTATTTTAAATTTGTTTTGTTTTACCATAATATTGTTTTATTTTTAGGGTTCCATACACCACAAGTGTACGCACGGAACCCTATTGGCAAGACTTTGTCGAAAATCGTATCCCCCCCCCTAGCCGCCAAACTATTTGACTTAGAAAGGTCAAATTTGGCCCACATATGTATTTTCACGTGTAGATGAAAGGAAAATTATAGAGAACATGATTCTAGGGGTTGATCATAGCGTTGTCAAGAAAATAACAAGATTTTTGAGAAATTTTGATATTTTTTGGCTGAAATCTCTTGCCTTTTCCTTTGCAGCGCTATCACCACAACGGTCTCTATATTTTTTTGTAATCTACATATGATACTACATTTTTGTACCAAATTTGAACTCTTTAAGTCAAATAGTTTGTCAGGTAAGCGGGGGATAAAGTCATTTTTTAGCAAAAATTCGTTTAATTTGTATCATTCTTGCCCTCTATCTGCCAAACTATTGTACTTTGAGTGCTAAAATTTGGCACACATATGTAGTTTGATGTGTAGATTACAGAAAAACTTTAAAAAACCTTGTTGCAGGCTGTTATCATAGCGTTTTTGAGCTAAAAAAAAGATTTTTTTAAAAAATGTTAAAAAATGGTTGTATCCCCCCCCCCCCTGATCTTCCAAACTATTGGACTTAGAGAGTTCAAATTTGGTACATAAATGTATTTTCACGTATAGATTACAGGAAAATTATAGAGAACATGATTGTATTTGTTAAACATAGCGTTGTCAAGGAAATAACAATATTTTTGAGCATTTTTTTAACATATGGGCCATAATTTAGTGTTATACCATTGACAGTGCTATAATCATCACTTTCTCTATAATTTTCCTGTAATCTACACGTAAATCTACATATGTGTACCAAATTTCAGAATCCTAAGTCAAATAGTTTGGAAGATAAGGGGGGGGGGGGTGATACGGTCATTTTTTTAGCAAAAATGCATTAAAAGTGTACAATGCCACCTCCATATCTGCCAAACTATTGTACTTAGAGTGCTGAAATTTGGTATACATATGTAGTTTGCCATATAGATTTCAGAAAAACTATTGAGAACTTTGTTGCACATCGTTATCATAGTGTTTTTAAGCAGAAACCAACGATTTAAAAAAAATGCTTAAAAATTACCGTATCCCCCCTCCCATAACTTCCAAACAATTTGACTTAGAGAGTTCAAATTTGGTACACAAATGTATTTTCACGTGTAGATTACAGAAAAATGGTAGAGAACATGATTGTAGAAGTTGATGATAGCGTTGTTAAGGAAATAAAATGATTTTTGAGTATTTTTTATGGATATTTGCTAAAATCTCTAGATTTTTCGTTAAAAATGCAATCACGTTCTCTATAATTTTTATGTTATTAACACCTGACAATACATTCCTGTACAAAATTTGAACTCTCTAAGTAAAATATTTTGGAAGATAGGGGGGGAGGGTTGTCCATTTTTTATAAAAAACTCATTATATATTCTATTTTATTTATTATATTATATGTAATATGTGCAATATATTTATATATTATATATTTAATAGTATCAAATATATTAAAAATTATTTTGTTTTGTGTACGGAACCCTCGATTTTAGTGCGAGTGTAACTCGAACTTGCCCGATTTTTTCTAATTGATATCCGATCAATTTTATAGGATTATAGGTACGTATTTTTTTAAATTACAGTCGAACCTGGATAAGTGACATTCCAAGGGACCAAAATTTTTTTGTCACTTATAGAGGTTTTCACTTATGGAGGTCGAAGAGCGGCTACTGTCACTTATAGAGGTTTTGTTAATCTACAAGTAATACGAAATTTAATTAATTGAATACTTTATTTAAAGAAAATTTTATCAAAAAGTAATACATGAATATTAATTAATTGATTGAAAAAATCTGTCAGTTTTGTTTGTTTTTGAATTGTACTATTGTTTACAAGCTTCTTAAGTACATAAATTTTGTCAAAAACAGATTAAAAGCTTATCACTTAATGAAAGTGTTTTAATTTTTCGTTTAGACATTTTGAAAACAGGAATATGAGATTGGTAAAATTTGAAATTCACAAACGTTGTCTGTTATGGTCAGTTTAAAACTAAATTTTTCTGTTTAATAGGTATACTAATTATAATCGGGCCTTAGTTTCAAGTTCAACAGGAGCAGTTAATTCATCAGAAACCGTTAAAATGGAACTGTCAGCAACCTGGATTAAACCTTGATTTTTCTCAATCTTCAACCCTAAATTCTTTATTAATTCTGAACCATTGGGACCAATAAATGACCGAGTTGCACCTCCATCAACTAATGCTTTGATTTTAATGCCTAGAATACTAATTTTTACAAACATCAAGGGTTCTGATTTAGAAAGACATTCAGGAATATAATTTATGTCGGAAATATTAAAAATACTTGAATTTTCAAACACTTTGGGATTCTCTAAATTTTTGTTTTCTTTATAATCAAACTGAATTTCTTGATCAATAATAGATTCCATATTAGGTTAACAATTGTCAATATGCGGCAAATCTATTTTTGTATTAGCTTCTATTTTTCTTGAAAATTCAATTAAATCAGATTTATTAGTTTCTTCAGATTTTTTAATTAAATCGTTACTTTTATTTGAATTAATTATGTCAAAATCAAAAGGCAAATTTTTATCAAACTTGTTTGATAAATCATCAATTTCAGTTTTAATTTTAATAATATCAATATCAATCACTTTATGAACCTCATTTTTATTCAAAAAATATTTACCGTTTTCGCAAAAAATAGTAAGATCAAAATCCTTGGGCATGTAAACTCCTTTAAATTCTGATAAATCAGTTATGGGATCAAAATGTTCAATTTCAACTAAATCAATATTCTTTTTCTTACAAAATTTACTTTTATTTTTAGATATGGATGATTCATTATCAATGGGCTTGACAGAATTAAGAGACGTTTTTGCCCCATTCAACGGCTCTGTGATTCGTTTCCCGAGCATTTAGGACATTGAGGACGAATAAAACCTTTTTTACCACATTTAAAACAAAACTTGGTCTTTTCTTCCGGACAAACTTGATGTCTGTGATCAGGTTTATCACAATTCCAACAAACGAGATTTTTTAATTGATTTTCCGAAGACTTGTTATCTAGTTCAGATGGATTAGAAATGAAAGGATTTGTAGAAACTTTCTTTAAATCGGGAATTTTAGAATTATTTTGTTTTTTAGACTTATTGTTGTCTTTTTGGTTAAACTGAGAATTTTGAGGTAAATTGTTAGATTTATTTTTATTAATAGCTAAAATACTCTCAACCAACTTGTCAGAATCCGAAAAATCCTTTATATTTATTTCATCAAGTAAAGAGATTAATTCTTTTGAACCTTTATTTCTTAATCTAAGAGGTTCTTTATAAGCCAAATCTGGCAGCAAAGATCTCTCTGGAATTGGAGGTGGTTTATAAGATTTGCTTACTAAATAGCTTTTCTCAACGGAGACCGCTATTTTCTCAAATTGAACTAAACTAAAGATGTTATATCTAGAAATAACCAATTGAAATCGTGGAAGCAGATTTCGATGAATAAAGCTAATTTCTTCGTCAGAGGACAATTTAGGAATAACTCTATCAAATAGTGAAATCATGCAAGTGAAAAAGTCAGCGACAGGTTCGAATTCCCCTTGCGTTCTTTTATATATCTCCTGCCTAAGTTCGAATTGAAAATCGGAATCTCCAAAACGAGAACTGAAAGCTTGGGAAAAATCACCGAAGTTCCTCCAATTATGACTATTCCCGTGAAACCATTTCAATGCAATTCTATTAAGTAAAAATAGAAGAATTTGAATTAATGTATAATCATCTACATTAATGATCTTTTTCCCATCTTCAATTTTGGTTAGAAAAGCTTCTGGGTCTTCTGATCTCGAACCCGAAAATTTTAAACCCCATTTCTGCATGATTTCTAAAGCTTTAGCCGCGGTTAGAGGAAAGTTCCTTCTATTAAAGCAATTGTAGCAACTTTCAGAATTATTTTCAAAATTGGGTAATCGAGTGTTTTGTCTATAACTAGAATTATTAGGATTATAATTTTCTCTATTACCATTCCTAAATCTTGGCTGGGTATTAAATTTGTCATTATCTTCGAAATCAAAATTTTCTTCTCTATTCCTAGAAAAAGTAAATCTTCCGGCATTGCTATTAAAACTATCTTTTTCTCTATTTCTAGAATAATTAAATCCTCTATCATTTCTATCAAAATTATTTTCTTCATTATTTCTAGAAAAATTAAACTCTTCGTCATTCCTATCATAACTATCCTTTTCTCTATTTCTAGAATAATTAAATCCTCTATCATTTCTATCAAAACTATTTTCTTCTCGGTTTTTGGCAAAATTACTTTTTCCATTATTCCTATTGGATTCAGAAAATTTGTTAAACTTAAATTTATCAGATCGGTTTAAACAGTTACTTTGTGGTAGATCATCTGGTCTATTACGAGAATTTAAAACAGAAGAACCTAATTCTCGATTGTTAATAGAAGGATCAAAAGTTACCCTACGCGAATTATTATTATTTTCTATTCTTAAATTTCCATCCTTAAGATTAGTATCAGTAAAGTCATTACAAGATTCATTTCTTCTGGTAGAATAATTTTTTTTTGAAATTCCCTTACAGAATTAACTCGTGGATTTCTAAATTGAATATTCTCTACATTAGATTGTCGAAGTATATTATTTTCTCGTAAGATTTGAGGTGTTACAGTGTCCCGATTTCTAAACTGGTAATTATTTTTAAAATTAGGTGAACGAAAAGCATCATTCCGAGGAAGAATAAACTCGGATCTAAAATTTAAAACATCTTCGCGAACTAATAATCCTGGAGTAAATTCATTAGTTTGATTGTAATTTTCTTGATTCCTGCTAACAAAATTTCGAGATAAGGAAGAGTTAGGTCCTTGATGTTGATTTGTGGAAAATTCATTTGCTGAAATATGGGAACTTGATTCATTATTTTGAGAAACAGAACTAGAATTATTTCTAGTTAAATCAAAGTTTTGTCTAGGAGGATTAACATTAGATTCAAAATTTAAATCTATATCATTAGATCGTGGATGAATATTGAAGGATTCATTTTGAGACAAACGAGACTCACTAGTTTGAAGTACAACATTATCTTGTTGGTGAGATAATTCCCCGTTATTAGTGGCTTGATTAGAAATTTCGCCAATTTCTATTAAATTTTCATCTCGATTTTGATTACTCTGAAAGTCTTGATTTTGCAAAAATTTAAGTAAACGATTTCTTTTAGCAGTAATAGCTCCTACTGCAGTTAGACCGCGATCACGCAGTTCATCAGCCAATTGAGTATTATCTAATTCGTAGATCCAATCATAAGGATCATTGCTTGTTGCCATTTTATTTTAATTATTATTTTAAATCAAATTTGTTTAAATAGACTATAAAAATATTTTATTTATTTATTTTTCAAATCAGATCTATTTTATTTTAATTTCAGAAATTCATTAAATTTAAATTTCAACAATCTTATTTGAATTCTCAAAACTTTAATCAACAGTAACCTCAAATGCGAATTACTCAAAATAAATAAATAAAGAAAAGCAATTGGCTGCTTGAAATGTCAAACCATTCTGTATTTCAATTTCACAATAAGCTCAATGACACTTCTTGAATAAATTCAAATCATTATTCTAATATGATTCAAACACAATTATTTAATAATTTCTTTTATCATTCAAACTTAATTTATAGTTATAAAAATTCTAATGTCAAAAGGTTCACCTATAACCTCAAAATGCAAGATTTAAAAAAAAATAATAATAATCTTTTCGAATAATCAAGAAAACTAATTGGCTATGCCCCCACGTTGGGCGCCAAATTGTAACCTTTAAAATAAGAGAGTGAAAGATCACAAAATGATCAAAAGGTTATCTCCAGAAGATTTAGTTTAATAATAATTTGAGGGCGCCAGTCTTTGCTTGAGACAAATAAAAGAAAAGAAAATATAATAAATAAACAATTACTAGTAAAGAAGGCCACCAGGCTAATTACTAATCAATTATTAAATTTATTTTTTTAAATGACGTAATCAAATGAAATTAACAGAAAGCATAAAAAAAATTAAACTCCTTCTTCTGAAATGTCCACTAGCTGCAATCCCTTAGCTGGAAAATGGTAGAGGGGAAAGTTCGATCTTTTAAATTTTATTCGAAAAGATTATACTCAATAATACACGTGAGAGGTAGAATTAATAATTTTTTTTGTTAACATATAAGATCCAAATGAATTAACAATTTGAAGTTTTAGGTTAAATTACAATTTTAAATGATTCTTTAAAAAAAAAAAAATAGATTTTCAGAAACTTATTGAAAGAATAAGGATTCTTTCAATTCGAGATTGGAATGTTGTTAGTTTTCATAAAATAATATATATAACAGGACAAATTAACTTTTGACAAAATGAAAGGAACGAACGATATCTCAATTAAATTAATTATAGAACATTAGAAATTGGATTAATTGAAATTATAATAAATTTAGAAATTAAATGCTGAAATTATTACGAAATGCAAAATTTGGAGATATTATTCGTAATTATAAATGAAAATTTTACCAAAACTGATCCAGGAAATAAGATTTTTAAATTGACATCTATTTGGCCAGATGATTAAATTCAAAATTAATAATCGGCAACAGTTTCCAGAGAAGACGTAATTTTTCCAAATTAAATTTTGTAAATATTTTAATATTCTTCAAGTTAGATTTTCCTTTTGTTCATATTCAATTAATAAATTACTATTATGTATTTTTCAATGGATTAAATTCAATTTTAATGAAAATTATGATTTATGCAACTTTCCTCTTTGATTTCACATAAAAGAATGAATCTTAAATGTTTGTTTATTTATCCCCTAGGAAACTGGTTACCAACCACAAAATGAATATCACTATTAACAAACGAAGTTACAAGACTAAATGTAAATTTGATGAATTAAAACAAAAGAAAAGGACAATAATTAAAAAGTTAAAAACAATTAAATCTTCAAAATTCTAAAAATAACTCTTCAAAATTAATCTTTTGATTCTAAAATTATTCTTCAAAATTAATCTTTGGACTCTAAATTATTCTTCAAAATTAATCTTCGGATTCTAAATTATTCTTCAAAATTAATCTTCTGATTCTAAATTATTCTTCAAAATTAATCTTCTGATTCTAAAATTATTCTTCAAAATTAATCTTCGGATTCTAAAATTATTCTTCAAAATTAATTTCTTGAATTGATTCGATGCAAGCTGGTAAATCATCATAATACTCCTCTAATATAATTATTTTTAAACTAGATATTAAAGTTGTAACTCCAAAGTGAAATTGATACAAGTCATCAAAATTCTTCAGTCCCAAACTAACATAATATCGGGTTTTAAAATTAAATTAAATAGGCCTTTTCTTGACAACAGGAGATCAGAGCAATTGCTTGAATATATGATAAAGCCGTCCAAGAATTGAAAAATCTTAAATATTCCTCCAGAAAACTAAGTCATTATTATTTTCAAGGCAGGAAACGCAGCATGAAAATAATTGGCATTTCAAAATAATCCAAAATTCAAGGGTACATCAGAAGAATAGAGATTCAAACATCCAAAGAAATAAATTTGGTTAATTGCAGATAAATATTTAAATTTCAACAGTTTTAAATGCTTGATAAAACAAAATCCAATGGTTGAAAATTTCCATTTTCTTCAATTTTCTTAATCTTCAAGTTATGTTGACTCAAAATAATATTACATGAAATATAAAAAAAATATACAAGTTAGTTCTTAAAATTATGAATTTAAAAGAAAAATATTCCAAATCTCGAATTATAGTGAAATCATTGATTCAAGTTTTAACAAATTTTAGTGAATTGTAAAATTAAAAATTTTACAATGTTACAGTTTTTAAAAGCCGACATGTACGATTTTTTGAAAAAAATTCGAAAAAATGACCTTGTCCCCCCCCCCCCCTAATCTTCCAAACTATTTGACCAAGAGAGTTGAAATTTGGTACACATATGTAGATTCACGTGTAGATTACAGGAAAATTATAAAGAACCTTGCAAAGGGAGGTCTTCATTGTTTTAAAGAGCCAAAATGTACGATTTTTTGAAAAAAATTCGAAAAAATGACCCTGTTCCCCCTTCCCTAATCTTCCAAACTATTTGTCCAAGAGGGTTGAAATTTGGTACACGTATGTAGATTCATGTCTAGATTATAAGAAAATTATAGATAACCTTGCAATATGAGGTCTTCATTATTTTTAAGAGCCAAAATGTACGATTTTTTTGAAAAAACTTCGAAAAAGTGACCTTGTCCCCCCTCCCTAATCTTTCAATCTATTTGACCTAGAAGGCTGAAATTTGGTACACATATGTAGATACACTTGTAGATTACAGAAAAATTATAGAGAACCTTGCAAAAGGAGGTCTTCATTGGTTTTAAGAGCCAAAATGTACAATTTTTTGAAAAAAATTCGAAAAAATGACCCCGTCCCCCCTTAACTTCCAAACTATTTGACCTAGAGGGGTGAAATTTTGTACACAGATATGTAGATTCACGTGTAGATTACAGGAAAATTATATAGAAATTTTCGACAGGTGATCTTTGTGTTTATGAGACAAAATCTACGATTTTTTTAAAAAAATTCGAAAAATGACCCTGTCCCCTCCCCCTTAACTTCCAAGCTATTCGACCTAGAGGGCTAAAATTTGGTACACATATATAGATTTACGTGTAGATTACAAGAAAATTATAGAGAATTTTACTAAAGGTGATCATCATTGTGTGTAAGAGCCAAAGTCTACGATTTTTTGAAAAAAATGCGAAAAATGTCCCTGTCCCTTCCTCTTATATTTAAATTTAAAAATAAAATATATATGTACAATTTAGAAAGAAATACGTTATATATAGTAAGGAAGATGAAGAGGTATGGAACCCTTCGGTTTTAAGGCGAGTGTAACTCGGACTTGCCCGATTTTTTATTATTATAACAGTATATTTTCATTTAATGTTAATAAATGTAAATTGCTTTTTATTATTATAGCCGCAAAAAGTGATAATTAATTACGCTTTTAAAAAACAGTCCTCGTTTTATATAATTTTCTGCAACTATTGGGTTTTGCCTCACCGGTGGGGCAAAACCGGATACTTTGCACTTATTCAAAAAACATGGTATAAATTGTTTCCAAATTTTTTTTTCTGCAATCATATTCATTTTCTTATACTTAAATATTTCAGGAAGAATTATATGTGTCAATGTAATTAGTATGTTCATTTAAATCTCTGTAAACTGAAAATTATAACAAATCCCCTATTTGTTGGTAAAAAATATATTATTTCTTAAGGATTAAGAGCATATTCTTATTTATTCATTTCTTCTTACTGTTTAATTTTCATTTCTATCTCCTTTCACCAGTTTCTTTATTTTTACAAATATTTTCTTTAATGAGTATATTTATCTCATATTTTTCTTAATGACAATTGTATTCCTTATTTTCTTTAAAAATTTGAGGAAACTTTTTTAAGATTGTCAAGAGTAATACTTCTCTTTACTGAACATCTAAACTTTATATAATTTTCTTGTAATTTATAGGGGAGAGGGCCCTAAGTTGGACACCCTATTGATTTATTGCTGTAGAATCCAAACCGAATAAAATATATTAAAATGTTTTATACCGGATGAAAGTAGAATTTATAAGGTAACTTATGGCCACAGAGATAAAATTTTATTTTGAACATAAACATTTTTTAAAGCATTTTTTCTAATTGTTAAAATTTTCGGTCTAAAAAAAAGTGGCCCCAAGATGGACACCTTCTTAAAAGTCTCTGAAAATGGTAGTAAATAAAAAATTAACATCGTGTAACATTTCTTGAACTAAGTTTTAATCATTTTACGGAATTTATCAAGAAATAAAATTTCTAAAAACTTCAATTTAATAGCTTAACAGTAAAAAGTAATAAAATATCGAAAAATATCAATATAATAAATTCTCTAACGATAAAATTACATTTTATGGTGGAAAATAAAAAATTTTAATTAATTGGCTCAAAAAATTATTGAAAAAAGTATAAAATCGAAAATATGCAAAAAAATACATTGAGATTTTAGGCCTGTCCATCTTAGGGTACATGACATCATTTTTTAATCCCCAGTAAAAATATATATATGAATACTGAATTAGTAAAATTATTTTAGAATATTATTATACGATAAATAAAGAATATTATAACGTTCAGTACTCATTCTAAATCATAAATCTAAATAACTTTACCAACTTGAGAAAAAACTGTTACAAAACTTTTTTAGATACAAAATTACCTGGTATGTGTAGAAGAAAAACCAACTGGTCTTTTTTTCTTCAAATGTGCATCAAAATGTTCCTCTATACAAACAACAAAAATGACAGAAAGCATAAGGCGCTGTCACCTTAAACAAAAATTTTATACGAAATGTCCATCTTGGGGCTCTGTCCATCTTGAAGCCCACTCCCCTACGTTAAAGTAATTAAGTCTACCAAAATGAAAATCTGAAGGGGAGAGGAGTGGTATAAATTAAAAGCATTTTTGCTGAAACAAATAACTGTATCCCGACAGTTCACAGGTATACTCTCGTAGTAAAGCTAAAACAAATACAGACCATTGAAATAATTACAGTGTTATACACATAGCTTATTATGTAAATTTAGTTGACATTTCTTTTATAGAAGTTGAAGTCATTCTTAAAAAATAATGAAGAAAGGAATATTTTATAACAATTTGTCCAAATAAACAGATTGATAACTAACATATAAGAATTTAAAAATTTTGTGAAATGATAAAAAAATAAATTGGTGTCTTCATTAATGAACAATTGACAAATAGTAAAATTGAAATTTTGTTTATTACAAAATGGTCAAAGTAAGAAATTCGTAATTCTGCAAATTAGTGAAATAGAGAAATTGTTAAACTGGTAAATGGAGACATTGTAGATTTTGTTCTCGTGAAACTGAAATGTTAAATTCTCTTTGAAAAATATATGGGGTGTTCTTTGTAAAATGGAACAAAGATCTGCTTAAAATTCATATATATATCGATTCATATTGTAAGAGACCTTAGCTGCAGAAGTGGATTTTGCACTGATGAGCATTTGAAGTTGAGCCTGCCAATGTTATTATAACGTTATGCCTATATTTCACTACTAATAATACAAATGATAAGAGACATAAAAAAATTGTGTTCACTGTTTGTGAAACAGCAATTCAAATTGTATCGATTCATAATAAAAATTTAAGATCGAATTTTTTTGCAGCTAGGGTCCTCTCGACCTTGCTCGCGATGTTGAGGGTCCTTTCGAGTTTGCTCGCGATATCGATGTTCTAGATGTCTGTGAGGCTAATTTTTTTCTTCCTTCTCGAGAAGAACTTTTTGATTCTCTCTGGAAAATAACAAAGCATAAATATTAAAAATATTTCCAAATAAAAAGAATTATATTAAAATTAAATTATAAAATAATACCATTCTCTTTTCATGCGTTTGTTGATTTTTTGGTCTTGATGTTGGAATTCTTGTTCTTGGTGGTAGTGGTGGTGTTTCTAGTAATAAAATTGTGTTTGGTGTTGTTGGTTTTACTGGTTTTCGTGGTGTTGGTGTTAATGATGTTGGTTTACTTGTTGTTATTGCTTTTTGTGGTGTTAGTGTTTGTGATGTTAGTTTACTTGTTGGTGATGTTGGAGATGTTGGTGATGTTAGTAATGTTTGTAATTTTAGTGATGTTGATTTACTTGTTGATGTTGTTGGTTTTATTATTGCTGTTATTGCTGTTGGTGATGTTCTTGTTATCATTGGTGTTGCAGATTTTATTGTTGATGTTGCTGTTGTCATTGTCATTCCTAAAGTCCCTTCTGACGCTGTTGTGGTTTTTATTATTGTTGGTATTTCTATTGTGTTTTTTTGATTGGCGGTTGAGAAAATATTGCACGTGTTGTTACTTCTGTCACTTGTAGCCCAATCTGTTTAAAACAACATATTTTGTTTATGAGTGTATGTGTCTGTGTGAGTGTATGTATTTCGAAATTTAAAAAGAAAAAAAAAGAGTACTTACATCTAGAACAAAAGCTGGTATTGTCTGCATTTTCCACGATTCTTCATAGTAAAAACTAGGCACTTTTAGGTACATAATTTTTCTCCTCGAATCACTCAAACTTTGCTTTCCATTTATTTTGTTAAGAGACATAATTTTATCTTAAAAATACTTAGATGCGCAAATATACTAACATACTTGTGCTGAACAAACGGTCCAGGACTATTCTTTACATTAATGACTCATCCTCGAAAAATGCTACCCCTAGCGCCCTCTTTCCATTTCTTGTTTTCGACAATTGATTTTTTTTATTAAAACAACATTCATAAAACTTGAATTTAAAAATATACAACTTTATTTGAATTTGAATTTGAATTTGGATATCAAAGAGTTAGAGCATGTATGACAGTAGAACCATCATATGTGACTCTATATGAATAGTGATTGGTTGTTTCCTTTAGTACTCTTTTGTAAAAGGTTAAACATAATTGATGAGAAAAAACACTTCTTTTATACACCTTTTTTAAATTAAATTTTAATTTCATAATAAAAGCATAATTTTGTCATAAATATTTCTCATGTTAATAAATTATTTAATTTAATGTATATATTAATAAAAAAGTAATACAGAATAGGCAAGCAGACAACAACGTTATTTTTGGAAGTTTTAACGTATTCTAACAAATTATGAATATTCTCATTGGTCGCGAAGATTTTGTCCTCAATATTAACTTCAGCGCCATAGCTGCAAAAAAGCTGAAGCTTGTAGCAAACATCCTATGATCTATCATTCAGTCATCAATATTTTACTTACCGAAACGTTACCATATAAGGATACACTAACGAAGTGAGAATGAAATCTGCAATACTGACATAAGTTAATACCAACAACGGATAATACTGACAACAGGTAATGAATCAAAATATGCACTACTATGGTGAGAATAAAACAACCCATAGCTGATCTTGAAGTAAGCAGCTCGAATGACTATGGCAATGACAACGACGCCGCTGCTAACGTTTACATTTTCTGCAATTTTCTACATCATCAGTTTGCGTTCGTATTGTCCGCCGTGCGTTGCTCCTTTCTTTTCTTGCCATAAATAGATGTGACAACTGAAAAAATTTAAAAATATTAATAATATAATATATAGAAATAATTTATTAAAATAATAAAATAATATATGTATAATGTATTAAAAATATAATGTTTACCTCTTGCGGATTCATGTCGATAAAGTCCTCCAGATGGAGACCAGACAGCTTCTTAATTTCCCAGTAAGTTACAGGGAACATCCTAACATTTGAAAAGTGTTAGGATGTTTGGATCTCGTGCTTCCACTTCCTCAGCAGATTGCGCCGTCAATTCCCCAATGCTAGCATAACCAGTGTCGCCGCTAGTTGGGGTTGGAGATAGCGGAGCATTTTTTACGTAGAACCCCGGTTCCATTTGCACGAGACTCGGCTCATCTATCATTAGATTGTGTTCATCCCTCTTCACCACAAGCTCCCCCTCAAAATGATAGTGAGGGGGAGCATGCACCTTTGACAGCATGCACTTCGTCCACTTCCTGAGCCTCCACCACGTGCTGACTCTTCACCACGTTCTGGGCCTCCACCACATTTTGGGTCTCCACAACGTCCTGAGACTCCACCACGTTCTGGGTCTCCATCACGTTCTGGGGCTTCATCAAGTCCCACCAAGGCTTCTGCTGCTCCTTCTGGTCCATGCTGCTTTCTCCAGAGATCTTTCTTGTTCAGTGAGTTGGTAATGCTGTGAACCTGTCATATCTTCAGCCCTTTATATAGTTCTTTACACCGATGCACACATCTTCAGAAAAAAAGTGCGCGCAAAACTACCCTTGCACAGATTTACACATTTAAAGAGGCTCAGGAGATAGCACGCGCACAGATACAGCGCAGCTTTCTTTTTTAGGCTTGACTTTTTTCGCGCCAGTTTTTCCACTCACATGTTGATCTATAGATCAATAACTTACCTTAAGACCGGTTACCGCTCACGGGATAACATTCACCGAGCAAGCAAATAATCTGCATTGCTGGCACAAGGTAACTGCATATGATAACATACGCGAATTCTACATTACCAACTGACGGTAATTAATCAACAAAACGCTAAAAATCCACTGCAGATAACTGACTGCGGCACCACCTAGCGAAGAAAATTGGAACTGTGGCTTCGTGCACCCATAGTTACACTACTCTCATTCAAAACTAATATACTAAAACTTCGCGACCTGGTTGACTGTTTTTGAAAACGTTGGTTTCTTATGTACATTTTTGTTAATTTATATAATTTTTTTAAAAATATCCTGATGTGATGGAGTTAAATGGGCACTGGAATTGGATTCAGCGAGGGAAATTGTTTTAGGAATTCACGGTTCATTTTCTTGAGACATACTGTCTCTGATTTAAGGTGCAAGGGCCCACCCATAAGAGTATTCCTACACCCATGCGCCTACGCATGCATTGGGTATTTCTCAAATCTACCGATTCCCACAGGGCGATAAGACCCCGCAGACCCACGATTTCCAACCAACGGTGAGAACTTCACATCGATAACGGCGAAGCAGTCACCACTGGGTGGGGGGCCGGAAACTTTTCAATCCCTAACAGCTAAGCGGGCTGCTACCCGAATTAAGACCGCAACTCACCCGTCGTGAATGGTAGGAGTTCTGCTACCCCCATCATGTTAACACATGCAAAGGGCCCGTTACTCCCACCATCCGCTTGCCCAAACGATGTGAGCTGTAACCACTGCCACCAAGAATCCAAACCCAATGACCGGGTAGGAGGGGGGAAGACAGTGCCCATTCCCCTCCCGCGGGCACCCGGTCTCCCTTGGTACCGTTTATACCCTGGTATGGGTCATTTTTTGGAGACAGAAAAAATTGTTGTAATCCTGTGATAATTATTATTATTGATAACAACAACTTTGGTAAATCACCATAAGTAGAAATAAAAAGTACGCATAATATATATTACGTTAAAAAGAGATGTGTAAAAATTATAATAAATAAAACTTTTGTAAATTTGGGTCTGAAATTTTACGCATGTAGTAAAAAATAATGTATTTCTAACAAAAATACATCAAAAATTTTGATAAAAGCTGAGTTTAAGCCTAAAAAGTGATTTTTCTTAACAGTCAATTGTACTTGTTAAGCGATGCAGTACTCGTAGTTTTGAGATAAGTGGCGTCAGGGTAAAAAAACTTCTAAACAGAGTTTTTTTCAAAGTTTGGAAGTTTTTTTACCTCTGACGCTCACTAATCTAAAAACTGCGAGTTCTGCCCCGCTTAACCAGAACAAAAACATAGGTTTTTTGTGCATTTGTGGTAGAAAATTTTTTTCTACCACACATACGCCGCAATGCGCCTGCGCGATGAGAGTTTTTTTCACTGTTCGGAAGTTTTTTTACCTCCAACGTTCACTGACCTAAAAACTGTGAGTTCTGCCCCGCCTAAGGCGAACGAAAACACGAGGTTTTCGTGCATGTGTGGTAGAAATGATATTTATGTAAATGTATGTGTCAAGGCAATTGGAGAGACGTTTGGTTGTTAAGGGGTAACATCACGCAGATTCCATAAAAAATAGTCTATTTCAATCAATGATTTTAAGAAAACGGTAGAGTATAATAATGTTGGATTTTCTTTAATGTTAAACACAAGTATTTAACTAAATAAAAAAAAGACTTTTTTTCTTACAAAATGGCGCTTTTACAGCAATTTAACTCATGTCACGTTTTTTAAAACAACCTCGCAGCCGGAATGATTTCTCCTTCAGTTTTTGACGGATCTAATTTAAATTTAAACTGTTACTTTAGGATCACATTCTTTAGAGAAGTAATTAGGATCTTTCAGATTGGTTAATGCGTTTCCGTTCTATAGTCATTTTTGTCATCAAAGTCATGCCATTTTGCGAAAAATTGTTATTTTTAAAAAATCCTGTGTGCTTCTCTAAAGAATGTTATCTTAAAGCTACAGTTTAAATTTGAATTTAATTCGTCAAAAACTGTAGGAGAAATCTTTTCGGCCGCGAGGTTGTTTTAAAGAACGTGACATAAGTTAAATAGCTGTAAAAACGCCATTTTGTAAAAAAAATTCTTTTTAGGGTTCCGGACACAAAGTGTTAAATTCGGAACCCTTAAGTTTTCACTCGTTTGTCCGTCGCCCAAAACCATTACCCCCCCCCCCCCCCTAGCGGCCAAACTATTTGAGATGGAGAGTTGAAATTTGGTACACTTATGTATTTTCATGTGTAGATTACAGAAAAAATATAGCGAACATGATTGAACGTGATGTTCATAGCGTTGTCAAGGAACTAACAAGATTTTTTTCAAAAAATGCATTTAAATGACTATTTACCCCCCCCCCCCTTATATCCCAAACTATTTGACCTAGAGTATTAAAACTTGGTACACATAAGTCTTTTCGCGAGTAGAATACAGAAAAAATATAGAGAACATGATTGGAGTTGATAGTCATAGCGTTGTCAAGCAAAAACTTTTTTTTAAAAAAAGTTTTCCCCTTACCTTATCTTCCAAACTATTTGACCTACAGGTTTAAAATTTGGTATACCTAGGTATTTTTACGTGTAGATTACAGGAAAAAATATAGCGAACATTGTTGGACTTAGTTTTCAAAAGTTAGTAATGAAAAGTTGGAAAATGACAAAATACCCCTATGCTAGAGCTTAGCGGATTTATCCTGAAAGGTTGGGAAATGGCAAAAATGTGTAATTTTATGCCGAATTTTTTATAAAACCACAAAAATAGTGGTTTAAACTTATTATCATAGCATTTTCTTCGAAAAATTAAAATTTTACAGAAAATTTTTTTTTCTTTTTAAACAGCTACAATATTCCACAGTTTCAGATTTTTTTTGTACAAAATGTTTATTTTTATGTTTAAATTACTTTAAAAGTTAAAAAATTAAAAAATAGTATATTAAATAACAAGGGGTTAAAGGGAGTCATTTGTTTACGCTGATGTTTGTGTACGAGTGATAGTCGAGGGCGAAGCCCGAGACGTAAACAAGTACACAAACATCAGCGTAAACAAATGACTGCCTTTAAACCCGTGTTGCTTACGATACTTTTTATTCCAAAGGCACAAACTTGGTGCTTTTAAATGTTTGTAGGTTAGGGTCTAAATGCATTCACTTGTTTGACCGAATGAAAATGGCGGCCATTTTTGCCCTGTGGTGAAAAAAATGCATGGATCAGCTGTTCATTTTTTCCCTAGGAAAAAAATGGAAGCCATTTCATCCGGTCGAACAAATGAATGCGTTTAGACCCTGCCTACAGGGATCTAAAAGCGCCATGTTTGTGCCTGTGCGATAAAAAAAATTAATCTTTAAAATTTAAAATTTTATAAAAAAGCTCAGTCTATTTGATTGGAAATTTTTAATCTAAAAAAAATGGTTAAGTTTATACTTAAATTTTAATAAATGTAAAAAAATTATGATTTTAATTTATTGTTATTTAAATAATCTAAATAATAAATATCTAATAAATAATTGAAATGAATCGTTAAAAATAAATAGTTAAAAAAAAATTTCAATCCATTTTAAGTTCGTGTACGGAACCCTCTGTGCGCGAGTCCTACTCGCACTTGCCTGGTATTTTTTTTTAAATTTCTTTATTAAAGAATTACAAGATCCTAGGGCTAGGCAGCTCTTCAAGGAACCAATGATACATATGAATTAAATTGTATATCAACCAATATATAGTATATGAAAATAGTAAAAATTTGACTATACTGACAATGAGTAGAATTTATTAACTAAAGAGCAAAATAGAATAGACAAAATAACTAAAAAGCGTAATTGGGTTGTAGAATAGAAAAAATATAAATATCACATTAATGTACATAATTATTCAAATATGAAAATTCAACCTTTTTGAGACTTGTGTCAAAATGCAAAATGAAGTTAATTAAATTGTACAAAAACCACTACTTGAGAGTTTTTGGAGTAACTGATTACAAAAATGATGTCAGTTATTCAAAATCCAAGATGGCGGATTCAACAGTGACGTAACTAGAAAGCTTGGGGCCCCGATGAAAAGTAGATTTTATGGGCCTTTCGGCACCTAACACGATTTTCGTTACTAAAAAACAAAAAAAAAAAAAAAAAGAAAATGAATTCATCTGCCTCAACTTTGGGGGCCCCGATGAATCCAATTGGCCACATCCCCTATTGTTACGCCACTGGGATTCAATATGGGGGATGAAAATACGAAAATATTTAGCTACATTCTCAAAAATGAATACTCGGGGGTTTTTGAGGTCGATGATTACGAATGAGGTATTATTGTTTTAAAATTGAAAATGGCGGACTAAATATGGTAGCCAGATATTCAGAAAATTGAGCTACAATCTCAAAAATGGCTACTCGGGTCATTTTGTGGCGCTGCTTACGAATCTAATGTGATTTATGAAAAATAAATAATGGATTAAAGCTGACTGATGTATCATACAATTTTGTTGTCTGCAATTAGCCTAAATATTTTTAGTTACCAGGATCAACCACGAGGAGGTTGCAGAACAAATTTGACCCCATTTTTTTTTTAACTGTTTTTTTAAATTTTTTTTTGTATTTTAAATTTTTTTCTTTTTTTGTATTTTTAAAAAGTATTTTTTGTAGCATTAAAAACCAACGAAGGTTATAAACCTGCTAAATCAAACGGTAAACCAATGAAGATGATAAGAAGTAGGGAATTTTTGATTTGTTATCAAAGCATGTAGATATCATGTAGCTCTTCATGAATGATTACTGTAGTTGTAGCAAAGGTGAGGTTTACTCTGAAATTCAATATCAAAAAAGTGGTCCATACACATGGATGTTGTGCACCATGCACATTTAATAATAGCAGCGACACTGCAAAACTGGCATAAGACTTCATGATTTTGAAAGCAATACGACACTGGCGTGTCGCATCGAGGTGGTTTTTCTGATGTATAACCGCTTTTGTACCATGCATATTTAAACATGTTTACAAACCTAGGTGATGAAAATTGGTTATGAATCAAAGATTGCAACTTTAAGATATTGTTTCACAAATGTAAGTTAATCTTAAAATCATGAAGCATTACTATATCGGAAAATTGTTTCAAAAAGTTTTTCCATGGTCTGAATGTGTAAACATCGAGAGGTTGAATCACTCCAGTGGTACCAGCAGGAATAGTCTTAACTGTAATAATCTTACCATGCTTTTCAACAGAGTTCAAGTTTTTTTCCGTTTGTCCTGTCCACGAATCCAGGCACATGAGATAACGTTCGCCAGCACATGTATTCGGTAGAAAAATGTCTTGAAACCATTGGGGTGCAAGTTTAGAACTTAATTTTCCGGACTGCGATGCAAATGTTACAATATTTTCAGCTTTGTAAATGGTTTTTTCAACAATAGGTCCAAAGCAACCGCCTTTTTCTTGCGTTACAATAAGTAAAGGAGATTTTAATAGCCCACTTGCAGTTATAATCGGTTGTTTCGTATAACTGTGGGTTAACGAATTAATGCTTTGTGCTAGCGATTCAACTTTTAAAGTTCCTATAAATGCAAGTGTGCGACCTGTATGCATTTCAAGATTAAATCCCGATTGATCAGTGTTAAAAAAATTATCTGATCCAATCTCTGAAATTGTCTTTTTTACATTTTCTACGAATTCATCTGCTTGCTTTTTTAGAATATCTTTATTTTTAATTTGAGTTTGAGTCACAAACTTATTTATTTTCCTTGAAACAATGCCATGCTCTAATTTAAAGTTATGGATCCATCTTTCTGAAGCTGTAAATAAGTTTTGAGACAAACCAATATTATTTCGCTCTTGCAAAGCCCATCTTTTTAAATCCAAATCATGAACAGCTATACCTTTTTTGCGTGCAATTTGAAATTCGTCAAGTACGTATTTAGAAATTTTTTGTAATTTTTCAAATCTATTACTATTTTGAGACACTTGTGATTCCCACCTAATCAGCTGTTTTCTGTCGTTCAATTTAATGAAACGATGTTTTACAGTATCAAATTTCATGTTTCCCTTTTTTCCTGATTTCCAAAACTCAACTGCTTTTTGTTTGTATTCCAAACTGACAGGTGTCACAAATTTTTTTACTCCTTTCACAACTTCATGCAAATCTTCTTCAGATTCTTCTACCACAAAATCTTCATCAACGAGCTGTGGATCAGGCACCACACTTTCTTCTTCAAAGTGCAAGGTGTGAAATGTTTCGATAAACAAATTATCTTCAATTGCATCTTTTATTACATTTTCCAAATGTGTCGCGAATTTTTTCTCTTCCTCATTAACAACTGAATCGATTTTATATCGAGGTTCATCGAAACTATTTTTCAACAAATTCAAAATATTGTTCGGATTCATTATCTCTTTGTACTTAAAATACTACATTTAAAACATCAATAATGTGTCAGAATTGTCAATTTCCGTGATTGTGCATGACCTTCATAAAAGCAATAAATATGGTATTTTGTGGTAGAAGAATCTGAAGAAGATTTGCATGAAGTTGTGAAGGGAGTAAAAAAATTTGTGACACCTGTCAGTTTGGAATACAAACAAAAAGCAGTTGAGTTTTGGAAATCAGGAAAAAAGGGAAACATGAAATTTGATACTGTGAAACATCGTTTTATTAAATTGAACGACAGAAAACAGCTGCATAGGTGGGAATCACAAGTGTCTCAAAATGGTAATAGATTTGAAAAATTACAAAAAATTTCTAAATACGTACTTGACGAATTTCAAATTGCACGCGAAAAAGGTATAGCTGTTCATGATTTGGATTTAAAAAGATGGGCTTTGCAAGATCGAAATAATATTGGTTTGTCTCAAAACTTATTTACAGCTTCAGAAAAATGGATCCATAACTTTAAATTAAAGCATGGCATTGTTTCAAGGAAAATAAATAAGTTTGTGACTCAAACTCAAATTAAAAATAAAGATATTCTAAAAAAGCAAGCAGATAAATTCGTAGAAAATGTAAAAAAGACAATTTCAAAGATTGGATCAGATAATGTTTTTAACACTGATCAATCGGGAATTAATCTTGAAATGCATGCAGGTCGCACACTTGCATTTATAGGAACTTTAAAAGTTAAATCGCTAGCACAAAGCATTAATTCGTTAACCCACAGTTATACGATACAACCGATTATAACTGCAGCCCAATGGTTTCAAGACATTTTTCTACCGAATACATGTGCTGGCAAACGTTATCTCCTGTGCCTGGATTCGTGGACAGGACAAACGGAAAAAAACTTGAACTCTGTTGAAAAGCATGGTAAGATTATTACAGTTAAGACTATATCCTGCTGGTACCACTGGAGTGATTCAACCTCTCGATGTTTACACATTCAGACCATGGAAAAACTTTTTGAAACAATTTTCCGATATAGTAATGCTTCATGATTTTAAGATTAACTTACATTTGTGAAACAATATCTTAAAGTTGCAATCTTTGATTCATAACCAATTTTCATCACCTAGGTTTGTAAACATGTTTAAATATGCATGGTACAAAAGCGGTTATACATCAGAAAAACCACCTCGATGCGACACGCCAGTGTCGTATTGCTTTCAAAATCATGAAGTTTTATGCCAGTTTTGCAGTGTCGCTGCTATTATTAAATGTGCATGGTGCACAACATCCATGTGTATGGACCACTTTTTTGATATTGAATTTCAGAGTAAACCTCACCTTTGCTACAACTACAGTAATCATTCATGAAGAGCTACATGATATCTACATGCTTTGATAACAAATCAAAAATTCCCTACTTCTTATCATCTTCATTGGTTTACCGTTTGATTTAGCAGGTTTATAACCTTCGTTGGTTTTCAATGCTACAAAAAATATTTTTTAAAAATACAAAAAAAGAAAAAAATTTAAAATACAAAAAAAAATTTAAAAAAACTGTTAAAAAAAAAATGGGGTCAAATTTGTTCTGCAACCTCCTCGTAGTTGATCCTGGTAACTAAAAATATTTAGGCTAATTGCAGACAACAAAATTGTATGATACATCAGTCAGCTTTAATCCATTATTTATTTTTCATAAATCACATTAGATTCGTAAGCAGCGCCCCAAAATGACCCGAGTAGCCATTTTTGAGATTGTAGCTCAATTATCTGAATATCTGTCTACCATATTTAGTCCGCCATTTTCAATTTTAAAACAATAATACCTCATTCGTAATCATCGACCTCAAAAACCCCCGAGTATTCATTTTTGAGAATGTAGCTAAATATTTTCGTATTTTCATCCCCCATATTGAATCCCAGTGGCGTAACAATAGGGGATGTGGCCAATTGGATTCATCGGGGCCCCCAAAGTTGAGGCAGATGAATTCATTTTCTTCTTTTCCTTTTTTTTCGTTTTTTAGTAACGAAAATCGTGTTAGGTGCCGAAAGGCCTATAAAATCTACTTTTCATCGGGGCCCCAAGCTTTCTAGTTACGTCACTGTTGAATCCGCCATCTTGGATTTTGAATAACTGACATCATTTTTGTAATCAGTTACTCCAAAAACTCTCAAGTAGTGGTTTTTGTACAATTTAATTAACTTCATTTTGCATTTTGACACAAGTCTCAAAAAGGTTGAATTTTCATATTTGAAGGGCGGTTCCTGACCTTGAAAACCTTTATGGGAATTTTTAATAAATTGCAAACCTCATCTTTCTTCACGCTTTAGAAATAGTGACAGGTTTCATTAAGATCGGCGTGGGGCACTTGGGTAGGTTTACTTTAGGTATGATTGTTAAAACCCAGAAAGGATTTTCGAAAATTTTCAAAATGGTGCCCGCTACGCCATGTTGAATATCAGAGCAGAGTTTCTTTCAAAACTCATTATTTCCGAATCGACAAAATGAATTTTAATGAAACATACAGACAAAATAGATAAATATACGTTGTTAAAAAAATTTTTTGATAAAAAAAAATTCAAAATGTTGACCCATAAAAAATTGTTTAAATTTTTTGAACTACTTTTTAGTTGATTTGGCCACTTTTTTGGATTTTCTAATATACATATTCTGATTCCTTATGATTTCACCTTTATTGAAAAAAAAATTTGGAGACTTGAATAGTTTTTGAGATATTGAGATTTTAGTGCAAGCGCGCACCGCGATTTCTATGTGCTGCGTTGCCGATACCGCGCCGTACCGTTAAACGTGCACGAACTTGCATTAGCTACCCTGGACTGTAAACGCGTATAACATAACACAGCTTGGCTTGCACCTATACCGTTGGAGATTTATAAGATATCGTTTAAATTTAGAATTGAATTGTGGTTTATTATTTATCTTCTTTGTTTTATGAAACAAAGATTATATTTCTAATTTTATTTGTTTCCTTTTACGGACTATTTTGTACATTTATACAATAATGTAAATAATTTGCTCTACTTCTTTATTTTATATTATCGTTTATTCGTTTGTTTAATTGTAATAGGTAAGTTTAAATGGATTTTAGGTTAAATAGATTTAAAGTAGAATAGATTTCAAGTTGAACGACACCTAAAGTAATATTTCCGTTTTTACAATGCCACGATATACATGCTTTAATCCTTTTAAAAAGCAGCGACATGTTTTAGTTAATAAAACAAATGTCCGCCCTGTTTCAAAAGAAATAGTTGAAACTTTTTCAATTGATAGCAATAATTTTATTTGCAATACTTGCCGTTTACAAGTTGCAAAATGTTAGAATTATCAGTCTTGATACAAGTGCAAGAATTTTTTTACTCTGCTAAAAATGTAAGCAAAGAAAAGTTTTGTCAACCAGATGATTTATATAATAACACAATGGAAAATATTAATTTTGATTACGAAAGTGAAAAAAATATTGAAGAATTAAATAAAATTTTGCACATATTATATGTATTTCAGCAATTGTTCGCAGCAGAGATCTTCGTACGCAATCAGCACAAAAAAAAAAGGTAAGTGAAATTCAGGAGGTTTTTGAAAATAAATTGAAAAAGGTATTTCAATATGAAAAAACTAAAAATGCTAAAAATGATTTAGAAGTTTTTATTGATGAAATTAAAGCAGAGTTAAGAAAAATTCCTAGCAACTCTCGAAAAATAGAACTTTTAACAATGGTTCCAAAGAGTTAGAATACTCTAAAAATAGCAACCGAATTCAAAGTGCCATATAAACAAGCTCCAGTAGCTGCAAATTTTCATGCTTCTTATGGTATAGGCACAACACTAAATCCTCGAATTGGCAAAGAATTATCAGAAGAAATCGTTACAACTGTTCGAGATTTTTATTATGATTCTGACATTAGTCGTCCGTTGCCAGGAAAAAAAGATAGCATATCTGTCAAACAAAATGATAACTCAAAAAGATCTCTTCAAAAAAGATTAAATTTAGTGAACTTGAAGGAAGTTTATGCAACTTTTAAATTACAGTATCCTAATTTAAAAATTGGATTTTCCACTGATGTCAAAATAAGACCCAAGGAACGCATATTTGCTGGTGCTAGTGGCACACATTCCATCTGTGTTTGCAAAATACATGAAAACACAAAGCTTTCAATTGATGGTGTCCAGGTGTGACGCCTGTAATAGAAACATTGCAAAAGATTTTTGATGATAATTACGTTGAAAATATAACGTATAATAGCTGGAGATCAACTGATCGAACATTACTTGAAACTTTTTGCGATATAACGGAAATATATTTGGAAAAACTAGCTTCTCATCTAAGCGAATTGCTTAAACACGACTTTATCGCAAAAAACAAAGCCAGTTCTTGAAAGATTGTAAGGAATCCCTTGAAGAGGGTGTTTTTATAATCTTGTTCGATTTTTCACAAAATTATGAAACCATTATTCAAAATTCCATTCAGAGTAAATATTGGAATAAGCAACAAATAACCATTCATAATTGAATTAAAAAAAGCATAATTTTAAAAAATCATGTATTTTTCAGACGGCCCAGCTTCCTAATATAAGAACAAAAGTAATTTTATCAATCTAGTTTATCACAAACGTGACTGGATTTGATGCTTCTTGGGAGTTTTTTGCTACATCACATGGTAAAAGCCCTTGTGATGGAATTGGGGGAACCGTGAAAAGAGAAGCAAGCAGAGCTTGTCTCCAACGCAGTAGTGATAAACAAATCTTGACTGCAAATAATTTGTTCGAGTGGGAAATTACTGGAACAAGGAGCTTTCACTCGTTCACACCAATTACTGAAAATAAAATCGAATGTAGAAAATATTCTTCTTCTACTGAAACAATTGAATTTGAAATTGAGAAAACAAACAAAAGAAAATGTTAATTCACCTATATGTTAAAAAAAGAAGTTCCCATAATATCCAAAAATTAGCAAACAAATGTTTGTATTTAATGACATAATGTTTATAATAATTGTTTAAAATTTTAATTGTCTGTTTTACCTTTCGTTGTTTAAAACTAAAGAACATACTTTTCTTAAATTGATAAATTATACAGGGACCGCTTGGCGCCTCGAGTGGAAATCGTGGTGCGCGCTTCCACTAAAATCTCAATATCTCAAAAACTATTCAAGTCTCCAAATTTTTTTTTTAACAGTATATTATTCATCAAGGGAGAGAAGTCCGTGTTTTTTTGTCAAGCACAAATATTCGGAGAACATTGTGCGAGACAAAAAATCGGCCTCCCGAGGTGCATATGCTATTTTCTATCACAGATGTACGAAAACCTCGTGTTTTGTACGCGTCAGCGGGTCAGCACTCGCAGTTTTCAGGTTAGTGACGTTAGAGATAAAAAAACTTCCGAACAGTGAAAAAAACTCTCATCGCGCAGGCGCATTGCGGCATTGTGGCGCGCCGCAATGCGCCTGCGCGATGAGAGTTTTTTTCACTGTTCGGAAGTTTTTTTACCTCTAACGTTCACTGACCTAAATACTGTGAGTTCTGCCCCGCTTAAAGCGAACGAAAACACGAGGTTTTCGTGCATGTGTGGTAGAAACTAAATTTTTTTGGTCAAAATTTTGAATTTTTTTTTATCAAAATATTTTTTTAAACTACGTATATTTATCTATTTTGTCTGTAAGTTTCATTAAAATTCATTTTGTCAATTCAGAAATAATGAGTTTTGAAAAAAACACTGCTCTGATATTTAACATGGCGTAGCGGGCACCATTTTCAAATTTTCGAAAATCCTTTTTGGGTTTTAACAATCATACCTAAGAATATTATTTCTCACAGTTTCAAAGAAATCGAAAGACCACTTGCAAATCGTTTTTCTTTTGACGGAGCCTTGCCCATGTCAGCTAGATAAGGCTCAAAACATATTAAAAGTTACCAATAAGTTATCTCAAATACATTGCTTTTGCATTTAAATAAGAAATTGAAGAACAATCTTTTAAAAGACAATTGTGAAGGAACTTTTCTAAGAGAAGAGGGAATCTTATTCCATAAACGAGCTCCTCTAATAATAAAGGATCTTTGAAGTTTGCAGGTCTTATAAACTAGCATCTTCATAACTGGTTGATTATTACGTAAACTAACCCGACAAGCACCATCAAACCCTTTAAATTCAAGATAATCATACAGGTAAAGTGGAACTTCATTTTGAAATAAAAAAAAGTAGATTATCTATAAAAAACTGCCTTCTAGTAACTACATTCAGTAACCCAGCCCTTGCCCGGAACTCAGAAATATGTTGATATCTAGGTAGTTTGTAAACAAAACGAATACAGGCATTTAAAGATCTTTCCAGCTTTTTATTGAGATCATCTGTGATATCGTCGTAAACTAGACAACAATAATAAAAATAAGGAAGAATAAGCGTCATCATTAACAACAGCCGGGTTGATGGAGGCAGAGAGTCTTTATTTCTAAAAAGCTGGTGAAGTACCATATAAACTCGACGCGAAATATAGAGAACATGCTCTTTCCAAAACAGGGTACGATCTAATATCAGGCCAAGATCCCTCACTGATTTTCTAAACGCAACGGAAGAGTTCTCAACCATTAAGGGACGCAGGGCCAACAAGGAAGACATTGAAGGACAGTTGGAAGGACTAAACACCATAGCTTGTGTTTTAGCAGGGTTGAGAATCAAAGTACAGTGTTATCGATGTCTACTTGAACATTATCAATGAGTAACTGAAGAGAGCTTAAAGGCCCCGATATATAGAATTTGATGTCGTCAGCAAATTAAATGTACTTGCAAAAACAGAAGCGTTTACCGAAATCTGAAATATAAAGGTTAAATAAAAGCGGGACAAGAGGGGATCCATGGGGAACTTCGCATTTAACCCCGGCCCAATCCGAAAGCTTAGCACCATCAATCAGGACTCTCTAAAGTCTACCACTGAGAAAAGATTGGAACCAGCAACGGACCGATTTAGAAAATTTAAACATCTTTAGTTTAGAAACTAGCAAGTTATGATCAACTAAATCAAAAGCTTTCGAAAAATTGAAAAAAACGGTAACAGTAATATTTTTAGCGTCCATTGCAAGTTTAATATCGGTGGTAAACTTTAATGAAGCGGTGCCAGTGCTATGCTTTGTTCGAAATCCTGATTAAGTAGAATCAAACAATTTATTCGCAGCCAAATAGTCAAATATGTTCGATAACAGGGAAGAGAACTGGAAAAGCCATTTGTATAATTTGAATTAAAATCCTATCATGTTCTGAAGCCTTGGTTTTAATATGTGAAAGGTTTTAAGTAAGACATCAGTGAAGATATCGGCGAAAAAAAATTTCGAATCGTCGATATTTTCAGAATCAGATAAGGGAGAGGTTGAAACTGGGCCAGCCAAACGCGGGTTGTGGGAATAAATATCTAAGAATTCTTGAGCAGTAAAGTTATGTTCAGATGGAGCATTCTTAGAGCGAATGAGATTGATTTTTTTAAGTATATTCCAAACATTGTCGTATCTATATCTATCTTTAATTACATTAAAATTATAATTATCAAAGGAGTCTTTAATCTTTGTTTGAACCAAATTCCGAAGCTTCCTAAATTCTGCCAAGATATCTATAGTATTAGTTCTCTTATATACTCGTCGAACTTTGCTTCTTTCTTTTATTAGGGATTTAATTTCATCAGTCATCTAGGGCGACGATTTTTTACGTGCATTAACGGTGTGTAAAGGTGCAAACTGATCGAATGCTGACAACAAAAGGGATGAGAGTTTATTTACCTTACTATTGATATCTGTATCAAGGTAGATACTAGACCACTCATAAGCTAATAAATGTAAAAGAAACCTAAATAACGGAATTTTTTTTAGATTACGAGTAAACCATGACCTATTAGGCATTTGACACTGAACATCATCAACCTAAAAACTAATATTTATAACCCACTAAAAAAGAAAGTATTTGGCTTAAGCGAATTGTATTTGAGATAGCTTACGCCAAACTCGGTTTGGCGGTTGTACCGTAAACTAAGGTTAAGCCAAATGATTTGTGTTTATGTCAAATACTTTCCTTTGTTTTTGATGAATTGAAGGTTGAATGAGTGGAGTTGACCATATACATTCACAAAGTGAACGTTCTTACGCGCAAATAAATCGTTTTTAAGCAGGAAATACACCATTTTTTTGAAAATGTGATAAAAGTGAAATGTGACAAGTGCGATTTACTTACCATTGTAGTCGGTGTGGCAGAAAATTCCAGCAGTTTAAGAGGACCCACCATTACCGACAGAAAAGTTACTAGACGCAGCGGTAAATTCAAAAGTTGAAAATAAATTGAAGTGAATATAAATGTGTAATAAATAAGCTATTTTTTTAATGAAAGTAAGTATATAATTAAAGACAATATTTACATTTAATATTAAAATGAAAGTATATGTTTTTGAATAAAAAGTAACGCATTTTACAAACTTGATAAGTACTTTTGTCTTTTTATTCTCATAATTGAAATTATTTTTAAAATTAAAACTTCCAACTTATATATTTCAATTGATAAATATCTTTTCAATTCCATAAAAGAAAGAAATATTTATTTTATTTTCTTATATTAAACTAAATTTCGTAAACTAATTCAACAACAATATAGTTTTTTTTAATACAGGTATTAAAATTTTAAGATTGTACTTACCAACGTTAAAAGTCAGTTGCAATCAATATTAACAAAAATTATTTTATAATTTCAACATTACTTAAATTAATTTTAAATTACAAATCAAAAAAACAATAATTTTTCTTAATAACGTAATTAATATTATTGAAAAATTATTTGCATCAAATCTAAATATTTTCGTAGTTTTTATGACAAATTACAAGAGTTAAAAGAGTCCTTTTTAATTTTTATATTTCAAATTAATAACATTTTTTTTTAATATTGAAAAAATAAAACCTTCCTATAATCGAAGAATTTGGTTTTTATTTTTTAATTAAATAAGAAAACGAACTATTGCACTCTTATAAAAAAATAGAAAAGAATTAGTTTATGACTATTGAAATTTAAGAGTTTAATTAAATTGAAATAAAATATAAAATAAATTTAGTAAAGATAATTAAAAATCTAAAATAAATAAATAAATAAATAATATTTGCATAAAAAGAACAATCAAATATAATGCAATTAAACAATTTAGAGAAAATGAAAGAATATTTTTAAGAAGTTGAAAAATGACAATAAAATGAGAAAATTATTATAAGATAAAATTTACATGAACGAGAAAAGCAAGAAGAGTCTTTCAAAAAAAATTAATATAGTATTATAGAACAGAAAAAAATGTATCAAATAAATATTTTGAAAAAAGTATATATTTTAAAATAAAAATGAATTGAAGTATTAAAACTTGAAAAATTCTTTTAAAAATAATAGAAGAAAGAATAAAGTGAAGGTAAATCAAAAAAATTTAAGGACAAGTCAAAAAGTCTTAAGGATTCGGAAAAACTGAAAACATAGAATAAAAATAATAAAGTAATAATTTGAAAGATGGAAGCCTTTTTAGAAAAAATTAATAAGCTATGAAATTTTTTAGGAAATGATACAAAATATAAAAGTTGTGAAAATTAAAGTTCAAAAATAAAAAGCAGTGAGACAAAAATGAGAAAATGTAAAGAAATGAGAAAAAATGTTGAAAAATATTAAGAAATTTCTTTAAAATAATAATTTTTATAAAATTACTCTTAACATAAAGAAAATTTAAAAATAATATGGATGTCACTTTTAAAAATATAAATATATATTTTAGAAACAATTTTAACAATAAAAAATGTATCTGAAAGATGGTAAAATCTAGAAATATTGTCAATGAGTAAATAAATTTGCGAAACAATAAGCTACACTGAAAAACAATAGTTTTGGAATGAGAGGATCCTCTTAGTCTTAGAGGATTCCGCTTATTTTTTAGAGGAATCCGCATCAGAGTAAGAGGATCCTTTCATTCTAAAACTATTTTTTTTGTGTAAATGTAAAAAAAGTAAAATAAAGTTACGAAAAGTTCCTCTTTGAGAAAGCAAAAAGGAGGAAATCTAAAACAAAATCTTAAAATTTAAGAAAAAACTGTATTTTTACCAAAGTATGAAAGCAAATAAATTTTCCTAAATCTTTTAAGAACAAATTACATTATATCAATTAGACTAATTTGTATAAAAAGAACAGAATTAACGAAAATGTGAAAGACGAAAAGAAAAGTTTTGAAACAAGGAAGAAATTTATAATACTAGAACCCCAAAAATGCGCGCTACGCGCGCCCATATTCCCAAGCTAGATAGTTAGCATTACCAAGTAGAATTTCCATAATATGTTGAGCATAAAAATAAAGAATAATGTTGTACGCTGTAAAAACAGGTGTCTTACAAGTGTGTTATTTTAAGACATAAGAATTTAAAAAGCGTCTTACGGTTATTTGAAGTTATTTCATTAGTTAACAATTTTGTAAGACGCTTTCTCATTGGCTTAAAATTAAGACACCCTAAAACGTCTTAAAAGTGAAAACAAAAATGTCTTAAAATAAGACACCCGTTTTTGCAGTGTAAACAGCCTTATATATGCAGGGATGTAAAGGTAATTTACCTAACGTAAATTACATACTTCTTTACATGTAAATTACGTACGTAATTTACGCCCTGATTCTTTTAAGCAATGTATTTTTTCGGAGTGGGGGCTAATGAACGTAATTTACATAAATGTAATTTACAAATAATTTACGTAAAAAACCTCGAAGTTACGCGTAACTTTACATCCCTGCATATATGTGACACGGCAAATTAAAAGGGACCTACGGCCAAAGAATTCTATTTCTTATTGTTTAGTAATGCTGATAGGAAAAACGTTTCTTTATCTAAATCATTAATTAATAAAAAATCTATTTTTTCTGATCGTAGGTCCCTTCTAATTTTCCGTGTTACATACATATATACATTTCTTCCGTTTGAAATATCTCATGGTATATGAACAAAAATGAACTTCAAATTCTTCTCCAAAATGATAATTACTTTTCAATTGAAAGACATTTAAAAAATTGTTTTTAACATTAGTATTAATTGATACTGTAAGAATCCAATTTGCCTTTTTTCGTGTAAAATCATTTCATGTATCATTCTATTTAAAAAAATGTATATTAATTTATTTCGTAGAAGAAAAATCATGAAAATTATATCATTTGCAGTTAGATGAAGTGATGACATTCCACATAATATTAAAAGTCGTACCCATTGTCATATATTTTTTTAAAAAATGTCAATCTTCTAGTAGTTCAATTTTCCTATTTTCGATGAATCATTAATATTGAATTGTTTTTCGTATATTCGCAATTTTAGACAAATAAAATTCATGCATTTTCAAACTTATATGGGTAGTTCTACAGATGTGGGAATTTTGAGCGTCATAGCTAATTTCGGCTTATTTGTAATATTAATTTTGGAAAAAATAAATGTATTTTTCATGAAAAGTGTAAATATTAATAGTTTCTTCGACGTCAATAAAAAACAGCAAATTCTCTTATACATTTCTTAAAGAAAAAACACATCAAAGATTGAAATTCTCAGTTTCCTGGCATGTCCTTCATTGAAAATAAAAATTTACATATTGAAAAAAAGTTCTTTCTATATTATTAACAAAAAAATTCATAGTGCATTAATAACTTTAGATAGTTATACTTTACTAACATGTAAATAACTATAACATTAATCAATTAATAATCAATCTACTTTTTATTTGAAAAATAACCTCCCGAATTTTGTCCGCCAGGTTCAGTTATTAAGTAAAATAAAATAAATGTAACAACGTTAGTGATTTTCGTGATTTGAGTTTTTGTCAATTAGAATGGTTCTCACAGTGAACGACATTATGTAGTGTCCAGTCAAAGTTTCATTTTCCTGGCACCTAGTTTTGATAAAAAATTTCAGTTCCTATTATTAAAAAAAAATGTCCGAAAATGGTAATCAGCTTTTGGATTTTTTGATTTAATGTTATTTGTCGAGTTTTTGTTAAAATTCGACAAAATCTTATGCATTTTGACAACTTTCATTTTCCTGGCACCCAGTTTTGGTAAACAAAATTTTTTTTTAAAAGATTTCTGTTCCTATTATTCACAAAACTCTCCGAAAATGGTAATCAGCTTTTTGATATTTTGACTTAACGTTATTTGTCTATTTTTTGTTAAAATTCGACAAAATCTTATGCATTTTGACAACTTTAATTTTCCTGGCACCTAGTTTTGGTAAAGAAAACTTTTTTTTTAAAAAAGATTTCTATTCCTATTATTCACAAACTCTCCGAAAAACGTAATCAGCTTTTGGATTTTATGATTTAACGTTATTTATCGACTTTTTGTGAAAAATCGAAAAAATCTTATGCATTTTGACAATTCTCATTTCCCTAGCACCTAGTTTTGGAATTTTTTTTTTTTTTAAGTAAAACTGACCTCCATTTTATAATTACTGACTGCAAACAATGTCGACCAGTAAGTTTTATAAAAATTCAATCACAATTTTTAATGTTATTGAGATTTTTCTATTCATAATCAGTTTCCTGCATATATTTTTTTTTTCAATAGCTGTAAATTCCGTAATTTTTAATTTTTTTACTGGCCCTTTTTCAATTATTTATAAATTATGCTTAACTTAAAGTCCATCTACTTCCCGAAACTTAAACGCAAAAAAAATGTCGTTACAAAATTAGCTTCATTTTCGTCCTTCGTTCGTAGAACTATCCATATAGGATATGAATTTGTGGAAATAAAGGAGAATAAAAAATGAAAATTCTAGAACATTCATACCTTTAATAATAATGAATAAACAAAACGTAGATTTTTATATAAATAAAGTATATAAACATAATATTCTTTAATAGTAAAATACTTATTAATAGTAGCTATTAATTGTAAGAACGTTCTAACAGATATTTCACATTGAAATTAGTATCCCCAATAACGCTGAATATTCCATTCACATTCCGGGTTGGAATATTCCATCCATATTCGAGGAATATTGAAATGTCCTACCTTGGGAACATTCTTTTGGAATATTGCAGGAATATTCCATCGGAGTATTGCAGGAATATTCCATTGGAATATTGCAGGAATATTCAATTGGAATATTCATAAGTTTTTTAAAGAAAAAAAAAATTTTTATTTTTTATTGTTTTTGTTTATTGATTGTTCATAACAAAAAGGAGAACAATTAAAAAATGTAACACATGTTCCTTTAGTAATTTTTCGCGTACAATCGATTGGCACTGTTTCATTTTTATTGTTTTTATTATTTTTCTATTTGTTTAAAACAAATTGTTTAAAGAAATTATTTTTTAGACAATTTTTAATGTCAAAATTCATTGTTTGGTAAACGGTCCTCTTTGCCGCAGTTAGTTTATGCATATCCATATTTCCCTAAACATAGGCTGAGATGGGTTCAAGGTTATTGTTATTGTTTATTAATTGTTTATAAAAATAGAGTGAACAATTAAAAAATGTCTCACATTTTCCTTTAGTAATTTTTTACGTACAATCGAATGGCGCTTTTTATTTTTTATAATTTTTATTATTTTTCTATTTGTTCATAACAAATTGTTTAAACAATTTATTTTTTAAACAATTTTTAATGACAAAAATCATTGTTTGGTAAACGGTCCTCTTTCCCGTGGTCACTTTTTTGAAAGCCATATTTCCCTAAGCATGGGCTGAGATGGGATCAAGGTTATCGTTATAGTTTATTGATTGTTTATAAAAATAGAGTGAACAATTAAAAAATGTAACACATGTTCCTTTAGTAATTTTTCGCATTCAATCGAATGGCGCTGTTTATTTTTTATAATCTTTATTATTTTTCTATTAGTTTAAAACAAATTGCTTAAACAAATTATTTTTTAAACAATTTTTAATGTCAAAAATTATTGTTTGGTAAACGGTCTTCTTTCCCGTAGCCACTTTTTTGATAGCGATATTTCTCTAAGCATGGGCTGAGATGGGATCACGGTTATTGTTATTGTTTATTGATTGTTTATAACAAATAGAGTGAAAAATTAAAAAATGTCACACATGTTCCTTTAGTAATTTTTGACGTACATTCGATTAGCGCTGTTTATTTTTTATAATTTTTATTATTTGTCTATTTCTTTATAACAAATTGTTTAAACAAATTATTTTTTAAACAATTTTTAATATAAAAAATTATTGTTTGGTAAACGGTCCTCTTTCCCGTAGTCACTTTTTTGATAACAATTTTTCCCTAAGCATGAACCTTAATGTGTTCATTTTTGTGAACTATTTGCAACTCTGCTACAAAGTACATTCTATAATAATATTATATGTTAAGAATATATATTCTATTTTTACAAGAAGAATTATTCAAAAATTTCTTTGTACACATAATTCTTAATACATTTTCTACTTCTTTGATTTCCTAAATAAACTTTGATTGAATTAAATGAACGAACTCTTGATAATGCAACATATAATTGACCATGATTAAAAACATATTTTCTTAAATCAATTGCAATTTTATCAAATGTCTGTCCTTGAGATTTGTTTATAGTCATAGCAAATGCTAGTTTAATTGGAAATTGTGTTCTTTTAAATGTAAAGGGATAAACATTTTCACAGTACAATAATATTCGATGTATGAACACAATATTTCCACGTTTATCTCCCGTTAATATTTTGCATTTTATAACATGATTAGATAAAGCTAAAACCATTAATCTTGTTCCATTACATAAACCTTCGTTAATACTAAGATTTCTTATAAGCATGACTACGGAATTTATTCGTAAATGCAAAACATGTGGTGGCAAACCAGGTGGTGATAGAGTGTTCAAGTAATCAGGTAAAATGACTTCATGATCATTATTATTATCACGATTATCTACACTGTCAATACTTCTATAAACTTTTTCTTCTCTCTTATCTAATAACTGGACAACATTATTATTAATTTCATCTACATCAATATTTCTCGGAGCTAAAATAGCACATAATGCCAAATCTTCAAACCTTTTCTGTTTAATCAACTCTCCATATACATCTGTACTGATATCAATATTTCCTTCTTCCAGAATTTTGTCTGGTAATTGAACACAATCTTTTACATCGTTAAATGTGCCATTTCCTACGTCAAGTAAAAAATTAACAAATTGTGTTTCTTCCGGTAAAGCTCGCATGTTTTCAGATAATGTAAATTTTGCAACTATCTGCCATAATTTGCTGTTTTTAATTGACAAATTTATAATTTCAGATCTTGTTCCATTTTGTTTTATTGGTAATACTTGTCTAAAATCACCTCCTAAAATAATCGTTTTACCACCAAAAGGAACATCTACTTGCATAATATCTCTTAATGTTCTGTCCATAATCTCTAAGGCATACTTTGGTGACATTGGAGCCTCATCCCAAATGAAGACATCAACATTTTTCAAATACAACCCCTCTTTAGACTGCACTTTTATATTTGAAGATGAATCATTATATAATGGCACGGGTAAACCCAATATTTTATGAACTGTTCGACCCATGGGAAGTAAGGTTGCAGCTATTCCTGTAAATGCCATATTGCAAACAGTTTTACCGAGACTCCTCAATAAATGCCACAATGTAATATACATAAATGTTTTTCCTGATCCTCCAGGACCATCGACATATACACACCGACAAGTATTATCGTTATTATCATTTACTGCATTTAATATAAAATCGACTATATCTTTTTGTTTGACGTTCAGTTTATCATACCTTTCTTTTCCTAATTCCTTTTCCTCTTCAATATTTATAGAGTGGGTAACTACAAAATTATCAGTTTCATCTTCTACATCCATCAATCCAAGAAAATCATTTAACTTATAACCTTCATCAGATAACATATTTTTGACATGTATGTATGCCATTTTTTCGGCAGCAATGTTATCAACGTTTCTAGCATAATCTTCGGACATATAAATTTTGAATTGTTCCCAAAGTTCACCAGCATTTATAGGACGACAGTGAATTAAAATTCTGACAAATAATCGTCGAAGTGATTGAGGCATCATCCATAAAGTAGACTCTTGTAACGTTGCCTTCCATTCATGATCATCCTCTATTAGTCCTAATGCTAAACAAGCTGACGTAAATGTCTCATGTAATACGCCATTAACAGTCTTCAATGATTCGTATGAAATCGCACCTTTAGTTGTAAGTAATAATAATCTAAGGTGAAATAATTCTGTGTGGCAGGGATTAACAGAATAAATTCTGCCTATTGCCTTCTCTTTACGGAGTCTCTTGTTCCATTTACATTTTGTTTTATCCCATGAATAATATTCGGGAATCTCAGTATAAAAATACTGACGAGCATTTACATCACGTTCATTTAAAAGAAAGTAGTCCAATAATTTTGTATTTTTATTTAAATTAAATGATATTTCTTCCTCTGTATCTACTTGCCGAATAAGAATATTTTGCTCATTTTGTAAATGTATTGGTAAACGATTTATACTATGACTTTTTTTGGATAAAGTTTTACTTAAAATTCTCCATGCTGCTTCTACTGGACCAACATATCTATTTTCTTCATAATGATTGATTTCATTATGATTGATAGTAGCTTCTCCATTACTATTTGTAATAATAATTGATGCAGCATCATGACCCTTATAAATATATTTATACAAATATTTGACGGACTTAATACTGGATACAACTTCAACATTAATATGACAATTGAATGTTTGTGAAAGTTTAGGAGAATAAGGTACAACAAAACGATTATCAACAACATATTCATTAGGTCGTGTATACGTTTTACCTGTGTTTCTTCTTCTATATACCACATAACAATTTTCTTCAACAGTAGTGTCTTCTTGTAAAGGTTTAGGAAAATTTTTTGAACATTTTCCATCAACGAAACACCAATCTCCACAAGGACCGTGTATATTATTTGCCATAATAATTTCATGTAATCTAGGATTAATCAATTCATCTGGTATTTCAGCTGAAATATGTCCATCAACACTCTCTGGTGTTAATATTTTTGAATTGGACGTTAATATAACCAACAAATGGATATGTGGTAATCCCCTTTTTTGAAATTCTATAACATAAACGTAGGACTTGACATCTCCAAAACATTTATTCTTAACAATACATTCTATCAAATGTTTTACTTTTAAAGAAAAGACTCTCGCGACAATGTCAGGTCTATCAGCTACTGTTTGATTAGGTAATAAATTCTCTGTTATTTCTTTCCACTGTGGATTACATGTCATTGTTATAAATAAATCTGGTTTGCCATGTTTTGCCACAATAGCCATTGAATCTTGATATAATTCCATCATATTACGAGGTGAACCAATAAATGTTGATGGTAAGACAACTAATTTTCCTAGAGGTGTATCATTCCTTTGTGCAACATCATTAATGTGATCTATTAATCCTCTGTAACTTTCACTTCGCAATTGTGTTTGATGATTTGCGCAATATTGAAGCCGATCTTTTTCCATTTTAACATAATTGTCAACCAGCCACTGTTGAAATAGTCTTCCACCGTATAGAAATTGAATTAATATATCATCTCTAATTGCCATTTTATACTTTACATAAGATGCCCTCGAAATTCTATGTTTTTTCAATCTTTTATCTGTATCATTTCGAAGCATATCAATACAATAACCTTTTTCTCCAAAAGGATAAAATAGAGGATATATAAAAGGTTCTACACAAGGATCCAAACTACTAACTAATTGCAATTCTTTACTTATTTTGTTGTACACAGTGACATAAGAATCAGGTATTTCACCTTCTGAATTTGTATTAAAAATAGCAGCTACTTCATTAACTCTTTGAAAATTAAATCGCCGTGGATCTTTTCCTTTTTTTAAAGTAAATAATAATTTCAATTCTGGAATTTCTTCATCATTTTTTGTCGCTAACGCTGTTTCTATTTCTATAACTTCTTTCATCATTCTAAATGATTGACTGAACGTATTATGTTTTCTCATAAAATTCTCAATTCCTCTTACAATATCTCTATCTAATCTATCATTTTTATTCAACCTGTATTCAATTGCATCATCAGGATCATAAATAAACAATTGACCATAAGACGGATCATCACCGTTTTCAGGGTATAAAGCTTTATTCATTTGATAGTATATTTGACCTTGTATTTTAAAACAATACGGTCCTCTTCGTGTACCATGGAAATTAATAACATTAGCATTAAATGACGCAAAAGCAAATGAATTATTGTAACATCTTATATTCTGGCGAAAATGGCTTGATTTCTCATGTGAACCATCTAATAACATTTTCAATTCAGATGGATAATTTAAAGATTTTAATTTAATACCTCCATGGCTACAACAATCAGCGAAAGAATACTTTTTGTTATCATCTTTTTTATGTTTCAGATTTTTAGCATCTGAATTAGTAATTTTAGTACTAACTTTTTCATCTTTGAAGTGTTTAGCATCACAATGAGTGCAATAAAGTAACATTTTACCTAAATAATTCTCTGCATAAGTTCGTGAATGCAATTTATTTAATTCTAATTCTTCTGAACAATTACCTGATGCGCTCACTAACTTTTCCTGAGTTACATTAAAATCGAGAATTGATGGAGAATCATCATCCTCAATGGAATTTTGATAACTTATTTGACCATTTTCTGAATTTGAAAGTGTGTGAAATGATGTTGATGGTATTGAATTCACAACAAAAGTTTCACAATCTGCATTAGAAGTTACTTTTCTTACCTCTTTTGATACATTACTTTGTAATGCCTTTTTTTCTTTTAATTTAGCACGATAACACTTCATTCTTTCTTTTTCACGTTTTCGAATTTCTATTTGTTTCTCTGCAGATAAGCCTTTGCGATGACGTTTCACCCTTTCTGTATTAACAATATTTTTATCAACTTTTTGTGATTGTCCTACTTCTTTCTTTATAAATTTTTGTTTTTCTTCAAATCGTTTCCCTTTTTTTAAACTGGCACCACAATTTTCCATTTTTTTCTCTACAAAAATATTAATCTCTTTTCTATTTTTTTGGGATGTTTTTGTCCTTTTTATTTCGTCTATTGGATGCAACTTATACAAACATCTTTTTTCCGGAACTACAGTACTTTCTAAATCAATAATTTTTCTTTTACTTCGTTTTCCTACTCCACTACCCTGTAATTCGTTTTCCATTGATCTACTCTGCGTTTGTAAAACATCTGAAGAAAGACATTCAGAAATATATACATCATTATGAGTATTAACATCATTTACCAATCTGCAACACTTTTCTCCTTCGTCATTCAAATTATTCGTTTCAAGTAATATCAATCTTTCAATTTTATCATTTTTCAAATCATTAAATTCATCAATGTGTACTTTCTTCGAATGGAGAATAGATGAAGAAACATCATTCTCAATTAAATGTCGAGAAGTAATTTCAACATTTTCTGAATGTGAAAGTGTCTGATAAGATGTTGATGGTATCGAAGTCATAACAAAAGTTTGAGAATCTGCATTACAAATTTCTTCTTTTACCTCTTTTGATATATTACTTTGCAATCCATTTTTTTCTTGTATCCCTATTTTTCGAAATTCCATTTCTTTCTCTACACTTAGATTCGCGCGATGACATTTTATTTCTTCTGTAATAACAATATTTTTATCAACTTCTTGTAATTGTTCTACTTCTTTCTCGGTAAATCTTCGTTTTTCTTCAAATGTGGAATCTTGATAATTTATTTGTACATTTTCTGAATGTGAAGTTGTCTGAAAAGATGTTGATGGTATTGCATTCTCAAAAAAAATTTGAGACTCTGCATTACAAGTAACTTCTTTTATCTCTTTTGATACATTACTTTGTAATGCTTTTTTTTCTTTTAATTTAGCACGATAACACTTCATTCCTTCTCTTGCACGTTTTCGATTTTCTATTTGTTTCTCCACAGATAAACCTGCACGATGACGTTTCACTCTTTCTGTACTAACAGTATTTTTATCAACTTCTTGTAATTGTTCTACTTCTTTCTCGGTAAATCTTCGTTTTTCTTCAAATGAGGAATCTTGATAACTTATTTGTACATTTTCTGAATGTGAAGTTGTCTGAAAGGATGTTGATGGTATTGCATTCTCAAAAAAAATTTTAGACTCTTCATTACAAGTTGCTCTTTCTATCTCTTTTGATATATTACTTTGTAATCTCTTTTTTTCTTTTAATTTAGCACGATAACACTTTATTCTTTCTCTTTCCAAATTTCGAATTTCTATTTTTTTCTCTGCAGATAAACCTGCACGATGACGTTTCACCCTTTCTGTGCTAACATTTTTTTTTTCATTCTGTGGTTTCTCCATGTTATTCGAAATTTTATTTATATAATATGAATATGTCAAAGTGTAATAAATCTCATAAAATCCGAAAAATGCAATTTCAAAATGTCGAAATTTCAAATAACCAGTTTTATAATTATGTACATAGCAATTTACACATTTGCCAATTACCTACCGAAAAATTTTCAATAAATAATGTTCTTAAAAATACATTTTCAAGTATCACAATTTTCCAATCTGTCAATGTTTAAAGAGAAATTAGAGAATTTAACATTTTCATATTTCACAATGTTACAGAAATATTATAATTAAGTTATTAGTTCTAAAATTGCCATAAAAAATTTCATATATTTCTAGTAATGAGATATTTCTAACAAAAAGTTTAACATTTCTGTCTTCTAATTCCATAAGTTACCAAAAATGATTGTTATTTAAAAAACAATAAACCATTTCAATAACTTCACAATATTTCAATTTACAAATGTCCTATTCAACTGTCTATTTTCACTTTCTGAAAATTGCAATTTACTTATTTTTCATTTCAAGAAATGAACATTAACTTTTTCATTTTCTAATTATATAAATTGAAGAAAGTGGTTGGTATTTAAAAACCAATATATCATTTAATTATTTTTAAAATGTTTCAATTTATAAATGTTCTATTATATCAATTTCCAAATTACAAATATTCAAGTTCCATTTTTCAAATTTAGTATTTTTTCAATTGTCCATTTTACCAATATTCCAATTTACCAAATTTCCAATTTGCCAATTTGCCAATTTTCCAATTTTCCAATTTGCCAATTTGCCAATTTTCCAATTTGCCAATTTTCCAATTTTCCAATTTACTTATTATCAATTTCAATAATTTGCCAATTTACCAATTTTTAAATTGGTCTCTTTTCCACTTCACCGATTTTACTGTAGACTTTCTCAATTCTTCAATTAACAATAGTCAAACTATTTAAGTATTGAATATTGTATTAAACTTAAAGTGATTATTATGAAAAACAAAAAATATAATTGAAGAACGTCCAGTAAATAATGAATCCTACAGCACTCACCAAGTGAAATACTGAGATCTTAAATCTGACATGAGAATGGAAATAAATTTAAATAAATTTAAAGAAATACTAATTTCTTAAATCTGCTACCTCTTATTGAACAATAACTTTCAGAAATTTAATTATTTTAAAATGGTATGGTGTACTTAAGAAACAAAAGAATTTCTATTTCCTGCCTGCCTTTTGTTAATTGTAAGGAAGTACATTTGTCTACCTGAAGGAAAGTTATCTCTCCATCTTTCGCTCTTTCTCTCTCTCTGTATCTATATATCTATCTTGCCATATATCTATCTATCTATCTATCTATCTATCTATCTATCTACTGAAAGTGTTCTTTACATATTTATACCTTCTCTTCGTAAATTTGTTTATATTTTGAGACGTATGCTTAAGTTCTAAAATGAATTATTTAGAATTTTCATTTCATACAATTTCATGTCTTACAAGTTTCTTGTAGCAGAAATTTTACATTTTCGAATTTGTATTTAATAAAATTTAAATGAATTCAAATTTTTACCTAACAGAATTTTTAGACCATTGAATTTATATCTAAAAGAATTTTCATTTAAAAGAAATTCAATTTAAACGAATTTTCATTTTGGAAGAATTTTCATTTTATAGAATTTTAAGTTCTTAGAATATTTAAATGACAGAATATTCATCTGACCGAATGTTCATTTGTCAAAAATTATATTAGTACGAATTCAGATTGTACCTTTTATCTTTTCCATCAAATATGAATTCGTACTAATACAATTTCGGATAAATGAAGATTCGGTCAGATGAATATTATGGCATTTAAAAATTAGAATAATTTAAAATTTTATAAAATGAAAATTCTTGTGAATTAAAATTTGCTTAAATTGAATTTCTTTTTAATGAAAATTCTTTTAAATATAAATTCAATGACCTAAAACTTCTGTTAACTAAAAATTCGAATTAATTTAAATTCTATTGAAAACAAATTCGAAAATGTGAAACTTCGGTTACAAGAAAATTCTACTTCATGAAATTCAATAATATGAAAATACTAAATAATTCATTTTAGAAATTAATCATAAGTTCCTATATTTTGATATAAAAATTATATCATTGTTTATATTTTTTTATAAAAGAATGTTTACAAGGGTTTTTGAGGTCGCTGATTACGAATATGAAGTCACTTTTTAAAAATTCAAAATGGCGGATCCAATATGGCGGACGAAATTTTCAAAAATTAATTGGATTCGCTTCAAACTTGTTACTCGGGGGTTTTTGGGGTCGCTGATTACGAATCTGGAATCATATTTTTAATACATTCAAAATTCAAAATGGCGGATCCAATATGGCGGACAAAATTTTCAAAAATTAATTGGATTTGCCTCAAACTTGTTACTCGGGGGTTTTTGGGGTCGCTGATTACGAATCTGGAGTCAGTTTTTAAAAATTCAAAATGGCGGATCCAATATGGCGGACAAAGTTTTCAAAAATTAATTGGATTTACCTCAAACTTGTTACTCGGGGGTTTTTGGGGTCGCTGATTACGAATCTGGAATCATATTTTTAATATTTTCAAAATTCAAAATGGCGGATCCAATATGGCGGACAAAATTTTCAAAAATTAATTGGATTTGACTCAAACTTTTTCTCGGGGGTTTTTGGGATCGCTGATTACGAATCTGGAGTCACTTTTTAAAAATACAAAATGGCGAATCCAATATAGCGGACGAAATTTTCAAAAATTAATTGGATTCGCTTCAAACTTGTTACTCGGAGGTTTTTCGGGTCGCTGATTACGAATCTGGAATCATATTTTTAATACATTCAAAATTCAAAATGGCGGATCCAACATGGCGGACAAAATTTTCAAAAATTAATTGGATTTGCTTCAAACTTTTACTCGGGGGTTTTTGAGATCGCTGATTACGAATCTGGAATCATATTTTTAATACATTCAAAATGGCGTATCAAATATAGCGGACGAAATTTTCAAAAATTAATTGGATTCGCTTCAAACTTGTCACTCGGGGGTTTTTAGGATCGCTGATTACGAATCTGGAATCATATTTTTAATATTTTCAAAGTTCAAAATGGCGAATACAATATGGCGGACAAAATTTTTAAAAATTTGCCTCAAACTTGTTACTCGGGGGTTTTTGGGGTCGCTGATTACAATATTGGATCCGACATTTTGAATTTTGAAAATATTAAAAATCTGATTTCAGATTCGAAATCAGCGAACCCAGAAACCTCCGAGTAACAAGTTTGAAGCGAATCCAATTAATTTTTGAAAATTTCGTCCGCCATATTGGATCTGCCATTTTGAATTTTTAAAAATTGACTCCAGATTCGTAATCAGGGACCCCAAAAACCACTGAATAACAAGTTTGAGGCAAATCCAATTAATTTTTGAAAATTTCGTCCGCCATATTGGATCCGCAATTTTGAATTTTTAAAAAGTCTCTTCATATTCGTAATCAGCAACCCCAAAAACCCCTTGAGTTACAAGTTTGAAGCAAATCCAATTAATTTTTTACAATTTTGTACGCCATACTGGATCCACCATTTTAAATTTTGAAAATATTAAAAATATGATTCCCGATTCGTAATCAGCCACCCCAAAAAACCCCAAGTAACAAGTTTGAAGCGAATCCAATTAATTCTTGAAAATTTCGTCCGCCATATTGGATCCGCCATTTTGAATTTTTAAAAACTGTCTCCAGATTCGTAATCAGCGACCCCAAAAACCCCCGAGTAACAAGTTTGAGGCAAATCCAATTAATTTTTGAAAATTTTGTCCGCCATATTGGATCCGCCATTTTGAATTTTGAAAATATTAAAAATATGATTCCCGATTCGTAATCAGCCACCCCAAAAAACCCCGAGTAACAAGTTTGAGGCAAATCCAATTAATTTTTGAAAATTTCGTCCGTCATATTGGATCCGCCATTTTGAATTTTTAAAAAGTGTCTTCATATTCATAATCAGCAACCCCAAAAACCCCTTGAGTTACAAGTTTGAAGCAAATCCAATTAATTTTTTACAATTTTGTACGCCATACTGGATCCACCATTTTCAATTTTGAAAATATTAAAAATATGATTCCCGATTCGTAATCAGCCACCCCAAAAAACCCCAAGTAACAAGTTTGAAGCGAATCCAATTAATTCTTGAAAATTTCGTCCGCCATATTGGATCCGCCATTTTGAATTTTGAATGTATTAAAAATATGATTCCAGATTCGTAATCAGCGAACCCAGAAACCTCCGAGTAACAAGTTTGAAGCGAATCCAATTAATTTTTGAAAATTTCGTCCGCCATATTGGATCTGCCATTTTGAATTTTTAAAAACTGACTCCAGATTCGTAATCAGCCACCCCAAAAACCCCCGAGTAACAAGTTTGAAGCGAATCCAATTAATTTTTGAAAATTTCGTCCGCCATATCGGATCCGCCATTTTGAATTTTTAAAAAGTGACTTCATATTCATAATCAGCGACCTCAAAAACCCTTGTATAACAAGTTTTATAAAAGTCTATTATGTTTTCCGTTTTTGAGCACATTGCTATGTACATGACTTAAAAAAATCCACTTTAACCGCCATTTTGTAGCCGCCATTTTGAAGTTTTTTTTTCTTAATAGTCTTATCTTATAGCTTTGTTATTTTTGACGCGATATTTATGATTTTTACAGATATTGCAATTCCATTGCTTATAAAAAAATTCAATAATTTGAAAATAAGACCTCAAAATTTCATGTTTTTGTTTAAAAAAACATCTATAATTTGTTTATTTGAAAATTTACAAAATTTTTCGATACGCCATTCGAAAGAGCGATTCTTGGACCATAAGATATGGCTATAGCAGAATTCTTTTCGTAAGGTTAAATTGATAAAATTTTGCGTCAAACTTCATGCCAAAAAATTGTACATTTGGGCGTTAAAGGGTTAAGGTTTTCCTGATTATGGATTTATAAATTTTGAGGTTAACTTCCTCGAAGATGTTGACCAAAAGTCACCGGAACATCGGTTCCGCACTTGGTGTTTAACTAAAAAAACTTACCTGGACATGGGTTCTGCAGTTATTGTTGTCCATTTTTAAATTTTTGTCTTCCTACACTTTTTTATTATTAAATTTTTAGGTTAACTTCCTCGAAGATGTTGACCAAAAGTCACCGGAACATCGGTTCCGCACTTGGTGTTTAACTAAAAAAACTTACCTGGACATGGGTTCTGCAGTTATTGTTGTCCTTATTACTGATTTTTAAATTTTGAGGTTAACTACCTTCAAGAAGTTCACCAAAAGTCACCTGGAAATCGGTTCTTCTCGTGGTGATTTCCTAATTATTGATTTTCAAAATTTTTAAATTCAAATACATAAATATGAGATATTGTGAACTCTCCTTTATGTTTGGTACGCTTTTGCCTATGACGTGTCATGCCCCGCCTACTTCATTTTTAAAACTTTTAAATTCAAATACATAAATAGGAGAAATTGTAAACTCTCCTTTATGTTTCGTACATTTTTGCCTATGACGTGTCATGCCCAGCCTACTTCATTTTCAAAATTTTTAAATTCAAATACATAAATAGGAGAAATTGTAAACTCTCCTTTATGTTTCGTACACTTTTACCGACCCCGCCTACTTGTTACTAACGTTTTTGCCGAAGGCGTGTCATTCCCCACCTACTGAGAAAGCTCTTTTCTGTTACGTACGCAAATTTCTACAGCAGTATATCTATAGCTATCACTAACTGATTTCTTATAAAGGACATACAGAAAATTACAATAAATTGGAAATATTTAAAATATAACAAAATGAAATGCAGAAGAATTCAATTTTGACATGTATTACTCTTTGAATTTTTGAAATATTTAAACAAGTTTTAATAAATTAAAGTTTAATTTAATTGTCGTTGACTTTCTTTTCACTCAAGATTTTTACAATGTATTTGAACTATTTTAAATTCAGTTTTAAAAATAATTGAAGAATACAAGATTGAAATTAAAATTTTTATGATTTTTTTTTTACAAATTCTCGGCTCCTATCATGATGGTTTAAATTCCTGTAATTTTCCCGGACTTCCCGGATCGTTATACACTCTGCATTATTTGTAATATTATTATTATTATTTGTGAGTATTTGCAAATAATGATTTCTTTGAAAAATTAGTTTTTTAAATAGAAATTTATAGTTAAATAAATATTTTAAGAATAAACCAGTCATGAAAAAATAATAGAAAAATGTGAATTAGGATTTCTAAAGCACATATCGAATCAATTAAAATCATTAATTTTAGGTCTTAAATCGAATGAATTACGATTCGAATTCAAGCGGATTTGCATTAAATATATGTAATATATATGTTTTTTAAATAATAATACTATGTCATAAAAAATTAAACAATAAAACTCTGAAGGTTAATAAAATTCACTTAACTTCAAATAGTTGACAAGTTTAGAATTTTTCTGTTTTTCTGATAAAGATTGAACTATAAAAATAACAGTCCTTGCACTTTGAAAATTTGTTTACTGGGAGTTTTTTTATTTACATGACTCAATGAATTATTTACTAAGAATTAAATAGTAAATAAATATGAGCATACTAAATAAATTTCTTGAAATTAGTCCATCAAATTTTTTAATATTTTTAGGTGGAAATTTTTACTAAACATCTAAAAAATGAATGTGAACTTGTAATCTTTTTAAAAATCAGTATTTTAAACAATTAGCTTTGTATACATTTTTAAAATATATTTCTAAGACTTTTTTTGTAAATTAAATTTTTTTAAACATTTGTTATTAACAAGTTTTGTTAAATTATTTTACTCAACAATTTTCAAAGAATTATTACTTAAAATTATTTCAATTAAAAAATTTTATAAAGTTATTTATGACTTAACTATATTTCAAGAACAAACCTTTGCTGAATTTTTTAGATTGTAATATTAAAAATTTTTGTTCATTTTTTTAAACTTCTGAGTTATAATAATTTTCATAAGGCTAACTTGAATAATTATTATTAATATTATTATTGTAATAATGTAATGAATTTTTTTTTCTAGAACAGACAGCTGGCTGCAGTAAGGATGATGTTTTAAAACTGTTTCACTGTTTCTTAATAAAAAAACATAGTTTAAATACCTGAGAAATTTAATTTAACATACTCCTTGTACAAATACTAAAAAAATGTGCCCAAAGTTAATATTAATCTAATAATTTTGGTTTTCTTCTTTTTTCAATATTAAAAAAAATTCAATTAATTTAAAATATAAATAATGAAAATGACACTTTTAACTCTTCTAATTTTCGTCATTGTCAATAATATTAATTACATTATTAAGAATAATTATTGCTTTTTTTGATTTATAATTTAAAATTAATTTAAGTAATGTTGAAATTATAAAATAATTTTTATTAATATTGACTGCAACTGACTTTTAACGTTGGTAAGTACAATCTTAAAATTGTAATACCTGTATTAAAAAAACTGTATTGTTGTTGAATTAGTTTACGAAATTTAGTTTAATATAAGAAAATAAAATAAATATTTCTTTCTTTTATGGAATTGAAAAGATATTTATCAATTGAAATATATAAGTTGGAAGTTTTAATTTTAAAAATAATTTCAATTATGAGAATAAAAAGACAAAAGTATTTTTAAACTGCTGGAATTTTCTGCCACACCGACTACAATGCTAAATAAATCGCACTTGTCACATTTCACTTTTATCACATTTTAAAAAAAATGGTGTATTTCCTGCTTAAAAACGATTTATTTGCGCGTAAGAACGTTCACTTTGTAAATGTATATGGTCAACTCCACTCATTTAACCTTCAATTCATCAAAAACAAAGGTAAGTATTTGACATAAACACAAATCATTTGGCTTAACCTTAGTTTACGGTTCAACCGCGAAACCGAGTTTGGCGTAAGCTATCTCAAATACAATTCGCTTAAGCCAAATACTTTCTTTTTTAGTGGGAAGATCATGATTAGAAAAAAAAGAAACAGGGTGCTGCGCTAAGGAAACCACCTTGTCAAGATCGTCAAAAAATGTTAAGTCGATACGAGTACTTGTAGTACCGGAATGATGCGAAGAAGCATGTTGGACTAAGGAAAGTCCGGTTGAAAACATAATAGAAGATAGATAATTATTTATAGAGTTCGAAATATTTAAATTGCAATTAAAGTCTCCCATGATGATTCTGTTATTAAAATTTTGTACAATTTCAAAAATGAGATTTTCTAGATCATTCCCAAATGAGGCATTCGGAGGTTTATAAACTACCCCAATCCAAGCACTATCCTTGTCTGACTTTACTTCAAGAAAAATAAATTCAGATGAAGGAAAAACTCCCTCCAAGCTTATAGCCACTAAAGGACAATTAACATTTTTGCGTACATAAATACAAACCCTACTGCCTCTACGGTTCTCCCTGTCTCTGCGAAAGAGCTGGTAATCTTCAAGATCGACATAAGCATTCGTGATGCCAGGCGAAAGCCAAGTTTCAGACACGGCTGTTACGTATTAAAGGCCCCTATTAAAAATAGGAACTGGCAAAGATTAAGCATTAACGTGGCACAAGTTTAAGATATCCATTGCGAATAGAATTCAAAAAATTTAAATGACTGAAAACAAAAAGAAAAAAAAATGTTAAAAGGCGAACCAAAGAAAGGCATGTTTTTCAGGGGAAAAACACATGAAAAAAAATAAAAGATAGTAAAAGATAGAAAAAGTTTAGTTTAATACATGTGTTTAACGTTGAAGAAAACTTAACATTATTATACTTTACCGTTTTCTTAAAATCATTGATTAAAATAGACTCTATTTTTTATAAACTCTGGGTGATGTTACCCCTTAACACGATAGCTTAATAACAGTTCAACGGATTTCAATAAAATTTGGTGCCTATTTCATATTGTTTTTCTTGGTACTTTATTTACTCTCTCTTTGACGAGTTCGAGGGCTCCACTTCCTTTACATTTTTATTACAATATATTTCTTATAACTATCTTCTTACAATATTAATCTACTTAAATCTAAACGCCATCTTAACTTATTTTAACCTATTATTCGCCATGTGCCTGAACTTCCATTTCCCGTTCCTTTTGCCAAATGTGGCTTTATCACTTTTATCGGCCACCCTTTAACATTTTACTATAATCTCTCCCTCACTATCTACACTTTTTCTTACTTCTCCATTTATTCCTCTTTCGTCATTCACCCTCACACTTTCTTCAATTTCTAACATACCCATGCACTCCCTACCTACATACAATCATACTTTTATAACCTCCTCTCTTTCAAGAACCACCTTATCCTTCTCTCTCTCCATGTTCTATCTTCATCTATCCTCTTTCCACTTCCTCTCAACTTTCCCCTTAATTTTATGACTTCATATTTGTCCTCCTCATCTTCCAACTCCACTATCCACAATTTTATTGTCCCCTGATCTACTCCTCTAATTCCCGTAACCTTTTTAATTTTTACCTTTGCCCCAATTCCTGTAAGCAATCTTTCTACTTCATCTTTGCCTTTCCTACACCCTACTTCCAAACCTCTAATCACGATGTTCCGCTTTCTTTTTTCCCTCTCGAGCAACTCAACCTAACTCGCTAACTCTTTCATTTTTCTTTCCAAATTATCATCCCTTACTTCTCCATTCTTCTCTCTACTTCCTTTCTTTTTCCCTATCTCTACAACCTCCAATCCACCCTTATCATTCTTCCCATCTTCCTTACTCCAATCCGACATTTCTTTCTCTAACTTGTTCATTCTTTTCCACATATTTTCTTTTTCCATTTTCCAATTTTCCTCCCACTTTTTTAAATTCCTTTCAGTCCCTTCTATCTCCTTTTTTATTACCTCTGTCTGCTTATCTCTTTTTTCTTCTATGTCCCTATCAATCTCTATTCTGTTCCACACCTCTGTCCATTCTTTATCGAACATTTTTACCATTAACTTAACTAACTCAAGTAAGTCGATGCAGTCCTGACACTTCATAATTTTCCCGTCCTTTCCCTTTCCTATTTCGCCTATAATATTTCGTATCTCCAACATTTTCTCGCGTATACTACTTGAGTCAAATTTCGCCATTCTAGATCTCTACCTTACCTACACTTTATTCGCTCTCCTCGTCATTCACTCTATCTCTGGCACTCACACCCCACTCTTTCCACATAACCTCACAATTCACGCTTTCCTTTTACCTTCTTTATCTTTTCCATTTACACTATTTTCTACTTACATTCTTTTTCAACCGTTCATCTTACTTTGCACATCACTTTTCACTCACACCACTACCCACCCTTAACTAATAATAACCAAATTTTCCAAAAAACAATTAACCCTTCACAAACCCGTATGTTTGTTTTTAAATAATTGAAAACTTTAATATGTGGATTAGTTATTTTTAACGATCCTGTCACTATTACCTTAATAATACAATATGTATCAGTAATATTTATAATAATATGGTATTTGCACTAGTAGTAATCATCTACTAATGGTGAATCAATTGCAGTAAAAATTCATTTGCTGTAATTTTATGAACCACAAGTGTCGTTAATTAGAAAGAGCAGTGTACAGATTATTGCTTTACTGACAAAGATTTTTTATGTTGATCATAAACTCGTAAGGACAACGATTGTCAATATAATTTAGAAAATTAAAGAGATTAATTTTAAGTCTCTTCTTTACTTACTACATAAGTTAAGTTAAAAATATTTAATTGTTTCAGAAACAGAAAAATACAGGAATACCAATCTGCGATGGATTTACAGATCTACACTAACAATTTAACTTGTGCTCTCTAAAAATGTAAATGATAAGTTAAAATAGCCAATAAATTTAATGTATAATACTAATTTTACACAATATATGTAATGACATGGACATTATAGCATTATCTTCAGATCCACTTAAACCATATTCATTTATTTCATGTTTTGATTGCAAATAAGAATAAAGGACAAAGTTTAAGATTGTCGGAGATACAACTTCAGATTTAATTTCTTGTTTGTTTGGTAACAAACGCAGATAGTCTTTCTTTTACTTTTAATTATCAACAACGAGGCTGTGGCCTGCTCACCAGTAATTAAAAGTCTGTTAAATAAATTAGTTAATGGAAAATATTGAAGAATTGAAAAATTGGACAAATTTTCAATTTACAAAATTAGAAAATTGGTTTCTGAAAAATTGGTATTGTCAACTGATTGAAAAATTAGTAAATTGAAAAAATTGGTAAAATTGAAAGCTAGTTATGAAAAATTATTAAATCGGTTAATGTACAATTGGCAAGTTAATTGAAAATTGGCAAATTAGAAAAAATTGGTAAACTGGAAAATTGGTAAATTAGAATATTGGTTATTGGAAAATTGTCAAAATAGGAAAATTGTAAACTGTAAAATTGTTAAATTATAAGCTGATTAGAAAATACGTTAAAATTAAAAAATTGGAAAATTAATAAAGGACCCCGCAAAAAGTACATTGGAAAAAGGATTCGGTGGGATTTTTTTCTAAACTATGTAGTTAAATATTTTATGACCTTCCGAACAAAAAATGTATGGGTCAAAACCCAAAAACCCCAACGGATTTTTCTCTACGAAGTCTCAAAGATGTTAAATCTTTTTTTTTGAAATTCTCAGGAAGAACTTTGCTATAAGCCCAGGATGCCATTGTTTCAAAATTTTGTAACATAACCTCAAAAACTTGTTTTATATGTATTTAGTTAGCACAAACACCAAAACTAATGTCAAAAATTATTCATAAAATACAGTAACTAAAAGGTTTTAAGTCACTTAATAAGAATCTTGCAACAGATATGCAAAATACAAAATGGCGTATTTGAAATGGCGCTCGAAACATAGAAAAATATATTTACGACTTCTAAGTAGCAAAACTATATACAAACAAATGACACAAGTTTAAAAGACGTTTTGCGATCGCTGATTAAGAATTTGATGTCAAATTTATATTCTGACGATTAACAGCTGCCAAATAAACTCTTAACTTTCCCAAAAAAAAATTATTTTTTCAAAAAAGGACAGAAAAATGGTTTTTGGGGTCTCTAAAATAAAATATAATTTTAAATCAAAACTTTGACAAATGACCGTTGTCAAATTAGCTGTCAACATTGCAAAATATATCAATATAGGTTTGCTGGTAGGGGTTCATTAATAATGATCATCACTGATCATTACTCTAGGGTATACCAAAGACATGTTCCGTACCAGACTCGAGTGAGAAAAAAATCATGGGTTTAATGAATGTAAACCAAAGTGATATATTTCGAATTTACCAATATGGGTTTGCAGGTAGGGTTCTTTAAAGATGATCTTCCCTAAACATCACTCTAGGGTGCTCGGCAGACATGCTCCGTACCAGACTCGTGTAAGAAAAAAACTTTAGGGCTAATGAATCTGTACCAAAGTGATATATTTTGAATTTCTCTATATGGCATTGCTGGTAGGGGTTCTTATAAGATGATCATCACTGATCATCACTCTAGGGTGTTCTACAGACATGTTCCGTACCAGACTCGAGAGTGAAAAAAATCTTGGTGCTGGTGAATCTAAACTAAAGTGATATGTTTTGAATTTCTTAATATGGGTTTGCTGGTAGGGTACATTATTAATGATCACCACTAATCATTACTCTAGGGTGTTCCAAAAATATGTTCCATACCAGAGTCGAGTGACAAAATAAATCTTAGGGCTGGAGAGTCTTAACAAAATTAATATTTTTTAAATTTCTCAATATATATTAGCTGGTATGGGTTCTTTGATGATGTTTATCACTGATCATCACTCTAAAATGTTTTACAGACATCTTCCGTACCAGACACAAGTGAGAAAAAAATTTTAGAGCTAATGAATCTAAACCAAAGTAATATGTTTTGAATTTCTCAATATGGGTTTGCTGGTAGGTGTTTATTAATAACACAGCCCCACAAAAAAAAAAAAAGTGTCATGTACTTTTGATCGGAATACCCTAGCCCTATGTATTTTGACGCGCTGAACTCGAATCCGAAGTCCATTTTGCTCCATCACGTCAGGATTTTTTTCTAACCTCAAAAAACATGTCGAATTTTGAGAGGTAGGCGATTTTTTAAAAAAATTTATGGATTTACTTCAAACTTGGTATCTGGGGGTTTTTTGGGTCGCTGATTGCGAATCTGACGTCATATTTTCGAAATTTTTATGAAATTTGGTATCTTCAGGTTTTTAAGTTGCTGAGTGTGATTTCGAAGCGAGTTTCTCACATTTTCAAATATGACTTCTATTACAATTTTATTATAAAATATTCCTTGGTAACAGATTGGATATGTTTGGTGCAGAAGCCAAATAAGAAAGTACATTGTTCCATTCTGCATCTTATTCCTGATGGACATATCATTGTCATTCTATGTCTAACGTTCTTATTGAGCTTTGGCACAATTTAAATCCTGCTGCTTCGATAAATGTAGTAGGCGATGACAACTGCCCCGAAAGGGGATGTGTAGAATGATTCGCTTCCTGTTTATCGAAGTAACGAAGCCAGCGTAGGCGCGCTGCCTTGCAGGTGGGCGTTAGGGTGTGAGGATGATACCGTAGTGTGTCCGACGACGAGTTGACATTGTCCTCGTCAAAGTCGGAAAGCTCTCATACTTAGGCCTGGGGAGGTATGAGAGTTATCACCTCTAGGACGGTGGACTCGCCTGCGATCGGACCAGGATCCCTAACGTGCGGGTTATTCAATAAATCATGGCTTTTTAAAATCAAAACAACACAAAAACTTCAAATGCTTCAAAAATTAATTTTAAAGCATTAAGATCAAAACACATATGCAATAGCAATGCAGATGCATTTTGTTATATATGTGGACAGTTCGATGTTCCAAAGAATTGTAAACCAATCAATGACAATATTAGACAAATTTACAAAGATTGCTTTGATTTAGAGATAGCCGATCAAAATGAAAATTGGGTTCCACACAAAATTTGCTTATCCTGTCACATAATGTTAACTCGTTGGAATAATACTAAGGAGGATAAGTACTTTAAATTTAAAAAACCAATGCTGTGGAAAAAACCATTGAAACAAGAAGATTGTTACTTTTGCATGACCAATGTAGAAGGTTATAATAACAAGAATAAAGGAAAAATATAATATAAAATACAACTTTAACAAAACCAGAAATTTTTTGTGATACACCTTCTTCTTCAAAAAATTTTGAAATCGACTGTTCAAAAGTAGAAGATGTATTTAGTCATATAGATGACGACATGAGTATTGATGACAAAGATGACTATTACATTCCAACTGGTGAACAGGAAGAAGAAATACCTGAAAAGTTCACACAAGAAGAACTCAGCAATCTCATCAGAGATTTAAAACTACCAAAAGATGTTGCAGAATATCTTGCATCAGTTCTTAAGAAGAAAAAAATGCTATCGAAAGGAACTACATCTTTCTTTTATCGCGATAGGGAAAAGGAATTTAGAAAATATTTTACAGAAGACAAAAAGCAGTCATTGGTATATTGTTCTGACATTAATGGGTTAATGGATCAATTAAAACCTGGCGTATACAAAGATGAAGATTGGAGGTTATTCATAGACTCTTCTAAAAGAAGTTTAAAAGCAGTATTACTTCATAATACTAAAAAATGGAAAATGTTTTAAATACCTAGAACAAAAATTCCCTGAGGTCTCTGATGCCAAACTGAATGAGGGAGTTTTTGATGGCCCACAAATTCGAAAATTATTAAAAGATGAGAAATTTGTCAGAAACATGAGTAAAACTGAGAAAAATGCATGGATTAGTTTTAAACTAATTGTTGAAAATTTTCTGGGGAATAACAAAAGCGAGAATTGGGAAGAAATGGCAAATAATATGATAAAAAACTTCGGAAAGCAAGGATGCTTGATGAGCTTGAAGCTACATTTCTTAGAATCACATCTAAAGTACTTCCCCGAAAATTTAGGAGACTACAGTGAGGAACAGGGAGAGCGATTTCATCAAGACTTTAAAGAAATGAAACGTCGTTATCAAGGAAGGTGGGGCGTAAATATGATGGCCGACTTTTGCTGGATGCTGAAAAGGGATGTTGTACCAGGTAGTGTGAACTTAAAGAGAAAACCGCTACACAGATCTTTCGAAAACAAAAGAGTGCGCTACCATAAAAAGGAATAAAGGAAAATTATATACTTCAGAACTGACATATTGAATTTTGACAATCTGTTTTCAGATTTGCAATCAGTCACCCCACAAACCACTAGATACCAAATTTTACGTAAATTTTAATATTTTAAAAAAATTCATCAGCCATATTCTTGCCGCCAAGTAAATCTTAATATGTTTTTTAATTCGGACGCCATATTGGATCCGCCATTTTTAATTTAGAAAATTTAACTTCGGATTCGTAATCAGCGACCCAAAAAACCCCCAGATACCAAGTTTGAAGTAAATCTTCAAATTTTTTCAAAATTCGTCCGCCATATTGGATCCGCCATTTTGAATTTTGAAAATCTAACTTCAGATTCATAATCAGCGACCCAAAAAACCCCCAGATACCAAGTTTGAAGTAAATCCATAAATTTTTTTAAAAAATCGCCTACCTCTCAAAATCCGACATGTTTTTTGAGGTTAGAAAAAAATCCTGACGTGATGGAGCAAAATGGACTTCGGATTCGTGTTCAGCGCGTCAAAATACATAGGGCTAGGAAATTCCGGTCAAAAGTACATGACACTTTTTTTTTTGTGGGGCTGTGTAATGAATATCATTAATCATTACTCTAAAGTGTTCTACAGACATGTTCCCTACTAGACTCGAGTGAGAAAAAATCTAAGGGCTAGTTAATCTGAAGCAAAGTGATATATTTTGAATTTCTGAATATAGTTGTGCTAGTAGGGGGTCTTTGATGATGATCATCAGTAATCATTACTCTAGGGTGTTTGAAAGACATGTTTAAAACCAGAGTCGAGTAAGAAAAAAATCTTATCACAAGTGAATCTAAACAAAAGTGATATATTTTGAATTTCTCAATATGGGTTAGGTGGTAGAGGTTTTTTGATGATGATCATCACTGATTAGCACTCTAGAGTGTTCCACAACATGTTCTATACCAGACTCTAGTATGAAAAAATCTTGAGGCTAGTGAATCTATACCAAAGTAATATATTTGGAATTTCTCAATATGGGATTGCTGGTAGGGGTTCTTTAATGATGATCATAACTGATCATCACTCTAGAGTGTTCCACACATGTTTCATACCGGACTAGAGTGAATAAAAATCTTTGTTCTGGTGAATCTAAAACAAAGTGATAAATTTTGAATCGCACAAAATGGGTTTTCTGGTAGGGGTTCTTTAAGGATGATTATCACTGATCTACACCCTAGGGTGTTCCACAGACATGTTTCTTATCACACTCGAGTGAGAAAAAAATCTTGGTGCTAGTGAATCTGAACCAAAGTAATATGTTTTAAATTTCTAAATATGGGTTTGCTGGTAGGAGTTCTTTGATCATGATCATCCGTGATCATCACTCTAGGGTATTTCACAGACACTTTTCGTACCAGGCTTGAGAAAGAAAAAAACCTTAATGCTAATGAATATGAACCAAAGTAATATATTTCGAATTTCTCAATTGAGTTAGCTAGTAGGGATTCTTTGATAATGATCATCACTGTTCATCACTCTACGGTGTTTTACAAACATGTTACATATCAAAGTCGAGTTAGAAAAAAAACTTAGGGCTGGTGAATCTAAACAAAAGTGATATGATTTTAATTTAAAATTTATGTTAGCTGGTAGAGGTTCTTTAGTGATGATCATCACTGATCATGACTCATAGGTGTTTTACAAACATGTTTCATACGAGACTCGAGTAAGAAAAATATCTTGGGGCTATTGAATCGGATTCAAAACAATTTGCTTTGAATTTCCTAATATGACTAAGCTAGTAGGGGTTCTTTAATTTTTATTTTCACTGATCATCACTCTAGGGTGTTCCACAGACACGTTCAGTACCAGAGTCGAGTCAGAAAAAAATCTTAGGGCCTCCGAAACTAAAGAAAAGTGATAAAATTAAATTTTCTCAATATAGGTTTGCTGGTAGGGTTTCTTTAATGATGATCATCACTGATCATTACTCTACAGTGTTTTACAGACATGTTCAATACTAGACTCTAGTAAGAAAAAAATCTTTAGTCTAGTGAATCTGAACCAAAGAGACGTGTTTTGAATTTCTTAATATGGGTTTGCTGGTAGGGGCTTATAAATAATGATCATCACTGATCATTACTCTAGGGTGTTTCACAGATATGTTTCATACCAGACTCGAGTAGGCAAAAAATCTTAAGCCTGGAATGCAACATGTCTTTGAAACACCCAAGAGTGATAGTAAGTGATGATCATTATCAATGAAACCCTACCGGCAAACCCATACTGAGAAATTAAATATGTATCACTTTAGTTCAGATTCAGCCCCAAAACTAGCCCCAAGATAGTTTATTCACTTAAGTCTGGTATAGCATAAGTCTGCGAAACACCCTAGGGTGATGCACAGTGTTGTTTATTATAAATGAACCCCTACCAGCAAACCCATATTGAGAAATTTAAAATATATCACTTTGTTTCAGATTCACTAGCCACAAGATTTTTTTTCATTTAAGTCTGGTACGGTACATGTCTGTGGAACACCCTAGAGTGTTGGTCAGTGATGATCATTATTAAACAACCACTACGAGCAAACCCATATTAAAAAATTCAAAAAATATCACTTTGGGAAAGATTTACCATCCTCACGATTTTTTTCTAACTCGAGTCTGGTATGAAATATGTCTGTGGAACACCCTAGAGTGATAATCACTAATAATGATCATCAAAGAACACCTACCAGCAAATCCATTTTAAGAAATTCAAAATATATCACATTGGTTCTGATTTACCAGACTCAACATTTTTTTCACTCTCGAGTTTGATACAGTACATGTCTGTGGAACACCCTGAAGTGATGATCACTGATGATCATCATAAATGACCTCCTAACAGCGAATTTATATTGGGAAATTCAAAATATATCACTTTGGTTCAGATTTACTAGCCTCAAAGATTTTTTCTTACTCGAGTATGGCATGGAATATGTCTGTGGAACTGCCTAGAGTGATGATTACTGATAATGATAATCAAAGAACTCTTACCAGCAAACCCACATTAAGAAATTCAAAATATATCATGTTGATTCAGATTCACTAGCCCTAAATTTTTTTCCTTTTTTGAGTCTGGTATAAAAAATGTCAGTGGAACCCCCTAGAGTAATGATCACTGATAATGATCATCAAAGTACTCCTACCAGCAAACCCACATTGAGAAATTTAAAATATATCACTTTGGTTTAGATTCACTATCCTCAAGATTTTTTTGTAACTCGAGTTTGGTTTGGAATATGTCTGTGGGATCACCCTAGAGTGATGATCAGTGATGATAATCTTTAAAGAACCTTTACCAGCAAATCCATATTGAGAAATTCAAAATATATCAATTTGGTTCAGATTCACTGTACACAAGATTTTTATTCCCTTAAGTCTGGTATGGAACATGTCTGTAAAAGACCCTTACGTAAAGATCAGTGATGATAATCATCAAAGAAGCCATACCAGCAAACCCACATTGAGAAATTCAAAATATAACATTTTAATTCAGATTCACTAGCCTTAAGATTTTTTTCTGACTCAAGTCTGGTATGGAATATGTCTGTGGAACACCCTAGAGAGATAAACAGTGATGATAATCTTTAAAGAACCTTTAAAAGCAAACCCACATTGAGAAATTCAAAATATATCACTTTAGTTAAGATTCAATAGCCCCAAGATTTTTTGCTCACTTAAGTCTGGTATAGAACATGTCTGTGAAACAAATAAGAGTGATAATTAGGGATGATTATCATCAATGAACCCCTACCAGCAAACCCATATTTAGAAATTCAAAATACATCAATTTAATTCAGATTCACTAGCCTCAAGATTATTTTTTCACTCGAGTCTGGTATGAAACGTGTCTGTGGAACACCATAGAGTGTTGATCAGTGACGATCATCATCAATGAACCCCTACCAGCAAACTGATATTGAGAAATTCAAAATATATCACTTTGATTTAGATTCACTAGACCCGAGGTTTTTTTCTTCCTGGAGTCTGGTATGGAACATGTCTGTGGAACACCCTAAACTGATGATCAGTGATGATCATCATTAAACAAACCATACCAGCAAACCCATATTGAGAAATTCAAAATATATCACTTTGGTTCAGATTTAGCAGCCATAAGATTTTTTTTAAATTTGAGTGTGGTACGGTTCATGGCTGTGGAACACCCTAGAGTGATGATCACTGATGATGATTATCAAAGAACTCTTACCAGAAAATTCACACTGAGAAATTCAAAATATATCAATTTGGTTTAGATTCACTAGATACAAGATTTTTTTCTCCCTTGAGTCTGGTATGAAACATGTCTATGGAACACCCTTAACTGATGATCAGTGATGATCATCGTCAAAGAACTCCTACCAGCAAACACATATTGGGAAATTCAAAATATATCACTTTGGTTCAGATTTACCAGCCTAAATTTTTTTTTTCTTATTTGAGTCTGGTACGGTACCTGTCTGTAGAACACCTAAGAGTTATTATCAGTGACGATCATTATCAAAAAACCCCTACCAGCAAACCCATATTAAGAAATTCAAATTATATCAATTTTGTTCAGATTTAGCAGCCTCAAGATTTTTTTACATTTGAGTGTGGTACGGTTCATGTCTGTTGAACACCCTAGAGTGATGATCACTGATAATGATTATCAAAGAACTCTTACCAGCAAATCCACATTGAGAATTTCAAAATATATCATTTTGATTCACATTCACTAGCCCCAAGCTTTTTCTTGCTCTCGAATCTGGTATAGAACATGTCTTTGGAACACTTTAGAGTGATGATCAGTAATGATCATCATCAATGAACCTCTACCAGCAAATCCATATTGAGAAATTCAAAATATATCATTTTGATTCAGATTCTCTAGCCCCAAGCTTTTTTTCGCACTCGAATCTGGTATAGAACATGTCTTTGGAACACTTCAGAGTGATGATCAGTATTGATCATCATTAATGAACCTCTACCAGCAAACCCATATTGAGAAATTTAAAATATATCACTTTGGTTCAGATTCACTAGCCTCAAGATTGTTTTCTAACTCGAGTCTGGTATAAAACATGTCAGTGGAACACATTAAAGTGATGATCAGTCATGATCATCATCAGCGAACTCCTACCAGCAAATTCATATTGAGAAATTCAAAATATATTACTTTGGTTTAGATTCACTAGTCTTAAGATTTTTTTCTCACTCGAGTCTTGTATCAAACATGTTTGTGGAACACCCTAGAGTGATGATCAGTGATGATAATCATCAAAGAACCTTTACCAGCAAACCCATATTGAGAAATTCAAAATATATCATGTTGATTCAGATTTACTAGCCCTAAGATTTTTTTCTTTTTTGAGTCTGGTATGAAACATGTCTGTAGAACACCCTAGAGTGATGATCAGTGATGATTATTATCAATAAACGCCTTCCAGCAAACCTACATTGAGAAATTCAAAATATATTACTTTGGTTCAGATTCACTAGCCCGAAGATTTTTTTCTCACTCAAGTCTGGTATCAAACATGTTTGTGGAACACCCTAGAGTGATGATCAGTGATGATAATCATCAAAGAACCTTTACCAGCAAACCCATATTGAGAAATTCAAAATATATCATGTTGATTCAGATTTACTAGCCCTAAGATTTTTTTCTTTTTTGAGTCTGGTATGAAACATGTCTGTAGAACACCCTAGAGTGATGATCAGTGATGATTATTATCAATAAACGCCTTCCAGCAAACCTACATTGAGAAATTCAAAATATATTACTTTGGTTCAGATTCACTAGCCCGAAGATTTTTTTCTCACTCAAGTCTGGTATAGAATATGTCTGTGGAACACTCTAGAGTGATGGTCAGTGATGATAATCATTAAGGAACCCCTACCAGCAAAACCATATTTATATATTCAGCTATGTTGACAGCTAATTTGACAGCGGCCATTTGTCAAAGTTTTGATTTGAAATTATATTTTATTTTAGAGACCTCAAAAACATTTTTTCTGTCATTTGTAGAAAAAATATTTTTTTTTGGAAATGTTGAGAGTTTATTTGACAGCTGTCAATCGTCAAAATATCAATTTGACATCAATTTCGTAATAAGCAATCCCAAAACCCCTTATAATTTTGTGTCATTTGTTTGTAATTAGTTTTACTACTTAGGAGTCGGAATTTCATTTTTCTATGTTTCGAGCGCCATTTTGAGAGCGCCATTTTGAATTTTGCATATCTGTTTCAAGATTCTGATTAAGTGACTTAAAACCTTTTAATTACTGTATTTCATGAATAATTTTTGACATTAGTTTTGGTATTTGTGCTAACTTAATACACATAAAACAAGTTTTTAAGGTTATGTTGCAAAATTTTGGAACAATGGCATTCTAGGCTTATAGCGAAGTTCTCCCTGAGAATTTAAAAAAGATAGTAAAAATCCGTTAAGATTAGAATTTTTAAAAGACTTTTGTCTAGCAGCGTCGCTTTTTTCACTGTGTGCCGTGCAACTGCACTGAAAAAATACTGTGATGAGATTAGACATTTGAGTATGGTTGACAGGTTACGTAGAAGTTTGTCAACTATACGTTCGAATTTCCCATAATGCACCGGTGCGCCACTGTCCATTTTACCTAACCTTACAATATGACTCGCGGTTTCACACAGCCGTATGGCTAAAACACCAATACGTATGACAGTTCCCAAAACAACAAAAAAATATTGCCAATCTGCCCATAATTATCGCAGTTCCACGGAAATATTTTTTTCAGTGTGCGTTTCGATTACTTTGAGACTTTGTAGAGAAAAATCTGTTGGGGTTTTTAGGTTTCGACCAATACATTTTTTGTTCAGAAGGTCATAAACTATTAATCTACATAGTTTAGAAAAAAATTTCATCTAAACCTTTTTCCAATGTACTTTCTGCAAGGTCCTTTAAAAAATTTGAAAATTATTTATTGGAAAATAGGTAAAAAAACTGGTTAAAAGATTGGAATTTTGGTAAGTTTTAAACGAAATAAAAAAATTAAGAAATGTATATTTATAATTTTTTGAGACCAGAGGAGACCAACAGTGTTAAAACCAAAACAAGACCAAGTGTCATCAATTTATACTGATCCTCAGAAAATTTCAACTTTTGTGCAAGAAAAATCAGTCAACTAACTAGTGGAAAAGTAAGTCCAGTTTAATATTTCTTGTATATTTAAGGAATAAATTTAAGCACAAAGTGTAGAGTAATAAAGTAATAATAATGAATAAGAAAAAACACAAAAATATAATTTTTACTCATAAAAATGTTTTTATCGTCTTTATTTGTACATAACATTGATCTATGAACTTTAAAACACTTTTTTCTAAAGTGAAATATTTTATTGATCATAAAAATTTTGTTAGAATTATTGGCAGAAAACTTAAACAAAATAGTATTATTTGTATTATTTATTAATATTTTTTAATTTGATAATAATATAATTTATTAATATTGCAAAATATTAGTTAAAAATTAAAAAATATTATTAAATAATAAAAATAATATTACTTTTTTTAGACTTCGGGTGAAGGGGTCATCTATAAACTACGTAGCTCTTAAAGGGTTAGGTAGGGGGGTCAAACAATATGCTACGCTAAAAGGAAAAAATAAAGTTAAAACATGTAATAGAGTGCTACATGGGGAAAGGGGGGGTTAAAATTCGCAAAGAAGAAAGGCTACGTGGTTTATGGACGGACCCAAGAATTCTAGCACTATTTTAATTATAAATAAAATATTTTACTTCTTTCTTAAGTGTATTATATCACAAAATATCTTTAAAAATTCATAGATCAATGTTATGTACAAATAAACAAATAAACAAACTATTTCGATAGAGAAACCAAAATGCAATTAAAGGTTAAATTGTTTAATATTAAAACCCTGATAGCACTAGCATATTCAGGATATCCTGTAGACGTCCTAGAGATTTCCGATGTCTTGGATGTTTCTGCGTTGCGGAAAACCCGAAAAAGTGGCCAAAAGTCAAAATTTGTATTCGGATTAAACAATAGTATATTATGCATCAAGGGAGGGAAGTTCGTGTTTTTTGTCGATCATAAATGTTCGGAGAACATACCCAATGAAAAATTGACAACTGGCCAGTATTATGCGAGGCTGGCGAAGTACTGTAACCCAGTACTGGTGCAGTATTGACCTAACTCTGGGATGATAACGCCATTCAGTACTGACTGCCAGTACCACGGCAGTACTGCCTGCCAGGGCTGGCGTAGTACAGTATGCCAGTACTGGTACAGTATCGAATGCAAATACTACTGCAGTACTGGCTGCCAGTGCTGGCGCAGTACTGACCTAACTCTGGGATGATAACGACGATCGGTACTGACTCTGACTTCCATGGCTGGCGCAATACGGCCCTGCCAGGGCTAACGCATTAATGGTGAACAGTATAAGCGTATATTGTCAAGAAGAAATTTGGGCGGAAATGTGAAATCAAATAACCCAAGGGGAAAAAAGTCACTGGCTCAGTACTATTTTGTTATTAATTTACTATTTTTCATTATTATTGCTTATTTGAGCAAATAAAAAATAAAATTTATATTTTTGGAATACAACTATTATGTACAATTATTTCATTAATCGAATTAAAACTTCGTCTTGCAAATTTTATTTTGAGATTTTATTAGTTAATTTAATTTGTTAAAACAAATTTTAACATATATCATACATATTCGCTATACCTAGACAATTAAAACTATTATATAAAACGAAAAATCGCACTCTGGTTAGGATCGAACCCAGGACCCTTCGGACGCAAGTTATACGCTTAAACCCCACAGCCACGCTGGCTTAGTTTAATATTTACAAAAACCAATATTTGAATTTCAGATCAGTTATGGAGAGGACCACTTACTTTTTTTAATAAATATTTTTTAAACTCTGCCTAATTAATTAATAAGAAAAATTGTTTGAATAATATTCATAAAAATTAAACATTTAATTAACGTTGTGCTAGTTTTAGTCTATATAAAGAATTCAGAATTTTCTAACTTTTCATTTTTGAGGATTCACTTTTGAATTATCTAATTTTTAAATCTTTATATATGGCAACTTTTATTGATAACAATAAAGATTAAAAATTATAATAATATTATTAAAAAAAATAATTTTGAAAATACTTTAATCTACACTGAGAAAAATGAGTTAGCTACTATATGGATAGCTAATTTTTAGCTGTGGTAGCTAATATTTAGCTATTTCAGCAAACAAAATTAGCTGTAAAAGCTAATTAATAGTTGTGTTAGCTAAAAAATTAGCTATCCATATAATAGCAATTAAAGTTAGCTAAGGTAGCTAAGTCTTAGCATTGGCTGCTAATTTTTTTTCACCGTGTATAAGAATAACGTGTTTCAATTTTTTTTAAGTAATAACATACTACTAGAACAATTAAAATAATCGAATATGAAATACGACTTCCAAAACAGTATATCAATATTGGCGCAGTACACATACAGCGTTACAGCCAGTACCGCGCCGACTCTGGCAAGCCAACTATTGGCAGAAATAAGAAGCGCGGTACCGCGCCAGCTTTGGGCTGGTACTGACTGCCAATGCTGGGCATCAATATTGGTGCAGTACTGATACAGCGCTGCAGCCAGTACTGCACCGACTCTGTCAAAAAATTTTATTACAGACCTTGGCAAAAACAACAGCCGCTTTACTGCGCCAGTATTGGGTCGATATTTACTGCCAATGCTGCGTATCAGTATTTGCGCAGTAATTATAGCCAGCACCGACTTTGTTAAGAAATTTTTTTGACAGACCTTGGCAGAAACAACAATCGCAGTACCGCATCAGCATTGGGCTGGTACTGACTGCCAGTACTGGAAATCAATATTGGCGCAGTACTGAAACAGCTTTACAGCCAGTACCGTACCGACTCTGTCAAAAAATTTCTACACTGAGAGAAATAGATGGTAAGAACTTTACTATCTTTGATGGTAGAGGGGTTATGTTACACTCTACCATCAGAGATGCTACACCGTACCATCTAGATGCTACATCGTACCATCCAGATGCTATCAAATGCTAACCCTTACCATCCAGATGCTATCAGATGCTAACCCTTACCATCTAGATGCTATCCCGTACCATCTAGATTCTTGTCCGTATATTTAAGATCAGATATGATATCTGATACCATCTAGATGGTACCCCATAGCATCTATTTCTCTTAGTGTATGACAGACCTTCGCAGAAACAACAGGCGCGATACCGCGCCAGTTGTAAGCATCGGCATAACCCAGAAATTTTTCATTGGGATTGTGTCAGATAAAAAATCGGCCTCCTAAAGTGCATATGCTATTTTCTAACACATATGTACGAAAAAATTGTGTTCTGTACGCCCTAAGCGAGGCACTACTCACAGTTTTGAGGTTAGTGAATATTAGAGGTAAAAACTGTGAGTTCTGTTTCGCTTAAGGCGAACGAAAAAACGAGGTTTTCGTGCATGTGTACAAAAACTCACGATTTGTACGCGTGAGCCATGGTTGACAATCAAAGTTTTAAGGTGAGATGACGTCAGAGGGGAAAAAAGACTCAGGGCAGTGAAAAAAAAGATGATGCGCAGACGCGAAGCGGCTCAAAAAACTCTGAGCCTGCGCAGAGTGCGTAAAAGACGTAATAACAAACGGTCGTGCAACGCTTACTGAGAGGCCCAATGGCGTTTAGTTTCATTTGATACATAAAATCCAAATATGAAAACATTCACGAAAAGAGAAATTTTAGCCTTACAGGATGGTGAAAAAGGAAGTGCATGGTGTTCAATATATTTTTACCTTTTGCGGCACACAAGTTTTAAAATAAACAATTATTTGGGTTATACTGTTTTTAATGGTTTTTGGGGACGTTAATTACGAATCCGCAGTCAGATTTTAAAAATTTAAAATGGCGGATCCAATATGTCGGACGATATTTTTTAAAAATTGGCTAAATTACGTGAGATTTTGTATCTAGGGGTTTTTGGGGACGACGCCTATTACGAATTTTGAATCAGATTTTAAAAATTAAAAAGGCGGGTCCAATATGTCGGTCAAAATTTTTTCAAAATTGGCTTATTTTTGTTTCACTTGGTATCTGAGAGTTTCCATACCAAAAAGATCAAAGTTGCAAATCAAGTTTTTGATTTTGATCAAAGTTGGTCAATTTGTAGTATTTAGGGGTAGTAATAACTTAGTCAAGTATGTTTGAAAAATTTCCAAAATTTTAGGAATTACGTCACTTTGAATTTTTTACACTTTATTTTTTCAAATTCTTGTCATTTTAAGAGTTTTTAACCGATTTCAATGGAATTTATAGGGTGTATATATGAAAACTATAAGGTTTTAAATAGATTTGAAGTACATTTAAAAACTTTAAAAATTCATGTAGAAAATCACAAAAAAAATTTTAAACCTTTTTTTCTATGTGTGCTAATTCATATTTTTTATTTTCGTCACAATATAATGTAAGCTTTTTATTTTACCTTTATTTAAAAAAAAATTGATGGAGGGTCTCTTAGTTTTCGAGATATCGGCAAAAGAGTATTACACTTCACGTCTTCTATCCTATGAGCATAACGATTTTTGAGTTTTATTTGTTTTTAAAAATATTGTAAATGAATAAACTACAATGATTTATTCCTGACTACTATCTATGAATATTATAAAAGATAAATGAATATTTATGAATAAATAACCAATGGTAGTGTCAAAAAGTTTCAAAGTAGTTTTCATTCAATTAATTTTGCAGCAAGTAAGATAGAAATTTAAATGCAATTGAAGGTGATAATTTTGCCGATCTGAATTAATAGTCTAACAATTGTGAAACAATGAAAAACGTATATTACAAATTTTTCTTTGTCGACAGTAACAGGTACGTAGCTAGGGAGGGCCTAGGGGGACCGGGCCCCCTCGAAAATTTTTTTACTCGTTGAAATTTTTTTTTCTGAGAAAATTTTTGTTGCTACGGGAGCTACGGGCATGGAATTTTGGCCCTCCCCCCCGATAAAAATTTCTGGCCACGAGCCTGGACAGTAACTCAAAAAACTGTAAAGCATAAAAAAGCTTTGCAGATTAATTGCTGTCTCTGAAACCTGGCTTAATTCTAATGTACCGACTAACACTGTCAGTCTTAAAAATTTTAATCTAATTCGCCATGACAGGGAAAGGTGCAGGGGTGGTGGGGTTTGCCTTTATATCCATAATAGTCTGAATTTTTCGATTGTGACTCGAAGCTCTGAGGGATCATATCCTACTGCTGAATTTTTATTTGTGAAATTACAAACTCAATATGACAGTGGATTGATTGGTGTTGTATACAAACCACCTAATGCTTCATTTGGTCAAAACTTTGAAAACCAACTTTTTTCTATAATTTCTCAATATAATAACATAATCATTTTGGGTGATTTTAATTGCAACCTTAATATGTCAAATCCTTCTATTGATTATTTTACATCATTGGTTTATTCTGCTGGTATGGTATTGGTCCCTCACAGCTCTACACATCACACGGGCAACATTAGCACTAGGATTGATTTGATGTATGTGGATGATTTGGACAAGGTGCATCGATATGGCCAGCATGCGGTATCATTTCTGTCAAATCATGACTTATTAAATATTGAATTTAAGTGGAAGGGAGATCAGTCTCAGTTTTTTGATAAATCTTACTTGGTTCGTAATTTAAATAGTATACCTGAGGCCGATTTCCTTTCTCACATATCGACATATGATTGGACCAGTTTATTTTCCGAGTCTGACATAAATGCTAGGGTATATAAGCTTACCTCATACTTAACTTTTACATTTGATTATTTCGCACCTTTGCATTTGTCAAGTACAAGGAAAAGATCCTCGCCATGGATCTCTGCTGACATTAAATCACTTATTAAGAAAAAAAACAAATTAAGGCGAATTGCTAAAAGAACTGGTGGTGCTGCTGCCCACGTCGATTTTAAAAGAATACGCAATTTAGTACAAACTAAAATAAGAGATTCTTTTGGGGAGGGTTCGGTTACATTTTCAACTATATCAAGATTTAATTACAAAAAATTGATATAATTAATTTTTTAGTAACTTTTCGCCAGGAATTCAATGGTCATACAATAAAATTGGTCAAAAAAGTTTTTGACCTCAAAAAAATTAATTTTTTTTCAAAAAAATAAAATTTTTTGAAACCCATCCGTCATTTTTTAAAAAATGTGGTTTCCTATTAAGGAAAAAATTTGCAACTAAAAATTTCTATTTTTACTATTTTTAAAGCATTTTTTTCAAAAAAAATCCACATTTTTGCTTTTAAACAAGGTTTTAATTAACATTACCATTGAAAATTGCACTTAAACTATTTTTTTTTATTTTTTGCAAATTTGTTCTAAAGGGAGAAAAAGGAATTCATGAATCTTAAAAAATTTAGGTTTTCAGTACTGACGGACATAAAATAAAATGGACTAAAACTAATATTTTTATAAGAAATTCTTTCTATCATTGATGGAATTGATAATTATTAATACCATTAAAAGTGAAGGTGTAAATTTGCAACATAAAAAGAAAAATTATGACAAATTCTATCTTTTTGAACATTTTTTCAAAATCCGCCTGCCTGATATGTAATTCATTCTGAATTTCGGATAGACTTTTCAGTATTCCTCTTGAAAACTTTCTTACTTATTCTTACTTATCTTTTTTATACGATAGCTTTTCAAAAATCGGTAAAACGTGATCAAAAACCTGTAAAATCAGTAAGTACTTAGTCATACCAATTATTTTTTCAATTTCCTGTTCTATATTGTATAACAAAAAAATTATGTATAATAAAAATTTATAATTGTGGTACCTTTTAGTTCTTCCTCTAGAGGAAGCTGACTGATAAAAACGCCAACTATCTTCTCCATTCGGGCAGAATTGATGCTGAGGGTTTTGGTCAGTGGACACGCAATGATAAATAATAGCCATAATGGCATTTTTCTTGGCTTTCTATCACCCTTATTTCTGTAAATTGCAGCTTGATAATATTAACAAAAGGTATCGATTGTTGTTCCTTTTAGAGATCCATAGGTGCGTCCACCAAGCGTAATTCCACGGTTCCGGGACACTTTTATAACTTCCCGAAGTGCAGTTCCTAACTTGCGAAAGAACATGTGTTTTTATTTCCATATTTTATTTCTTATATTTTTTTTAGTTTTTAGATATATTGTGTTCATGAGATTATTCATGTATTGTTATAAACAAAATTGTTCTTTTTATTATTATTATTATTACTATTCTGTTTACCTCCTTTTTACGTGATTTATGCATTCTTCTTTACTAATCACAAAGTTCTCTCCATAAACGTGGATTTCGTTCAAGTGGTGCAACGTCTTAGCATGTCCATCCGAATGGAGACCATTATAACTGACAACTATATCAGTTATTTTTTCAGCCTTTGGAGTTTCCGTTCTTTGAGCAAGGTGTGAATTTTTTACTATTGTTCGGGCATTGTCCAATATTTCTTGGATTTTTTTGTTTGCAGATTCATTTATCTACTAGGTATAAGTAAAAAATGTACTTTTCGAAAATGGATGGACATTCATAATCATCGAAAATAATTCAATGCTATTATAGCCTTTTCCTATTTCCAAAAATTCTATTGCAATTCGATAATTGATATCAAATACTCCACTAGAATTAGGATCGTTTACACCTTTATTTTTCAAACGATTTGATGTAAAACTTGATGATAATGTTCCTTCCAATTCACTTTGTTTACAGTTCTTGCATCGTACTTCAACTTTTCTTGCGAAACCAAATTTTACATCTTTTAGATGTACTTCTATTTCGTTTGAATAGCAGAGACTGCTACGTTGTAAGATATTGAAGTCTCTAAATCTCTCAGTCTACTGATTGAAGGATAGATCTTTACTGATTCAAATTTAGTGAGAAGGGTTGATATTAGGAACTAATATTGAATAACTGTTATGTCATAGCTTATACTATTGGTATCTCTGGTTTTGTAATATCTGTTTCAATTTTCAAACTTATTAGCGATTAGCGTTACAATTGTCAAATTCCCTTATCTTTTTAAATACTTCATCAATTTGTTTTCAATATCGCCATGAAGATTTAGAATCTCTATAGAACTCTGCTACATATTAACAGCTTTTGTACTTCATTTCTGTTTTGATAATTCGAAAATCGAATAAATATTTTTCTAATTGCCAGTATATAACACGCTTATAATGCAGTGTATTCATTCACAAATAATGAAGTGATGAAAACCAAAAGACTGAATGAAACAAAAAATAAAATGAAAATAAAAATAATTCTATATATACGAGTAGATATATTCATTTTGTTGTTATTGAAATTCATGAAAAACAAATGAGTCAGTATCGACTTTTATGTCATTTTCATGTGTATTTTCAATTTTCCGAAAATTTATTCATCATAATTATTTTAGTTTTTGTTCTTGTGTTTGTGTTTGTTATTGAAAAGTTCAGTCTTTAGTTATTTGGTTTTATCGTTTTACTATATTTTCATGATTACACTGAATTATAAGCTTGTGAAATGCCAGCAATACGGAAAAAATTTACTCGTTTTTCTAAGCTATCGAAACAGAGATGGAGTACAGAAACTGCTAGTTTGCAACAGGGTACAATAAATATTAATCTTGCTAGCAATATTGAACAGGAAGTTGATGAAGAGCTTGAAAGACAAATGAGTCTTAGAATTGAAACAAATAATGCAGAAGCAAAGAACCCAATAGAAGAAAAGACTGATAAAAATGATGAATATATTTTTTTCCAAACTTCAACCCTTCAATCTCTTTTTAGTGGTGTAATATGCAAAGTTTGTTATTCAAACGAAATAGAAGTACATCTAAATGATGTAAAATTTGGTTTTGCAAGAAAAGTTGAAGTACGATGCAAGAACTGTGAACAAAGTGGATTGGAAGGAACATTGTCATCAAGTTTTACATCTAATCGTTTGAAAAATAAAGGTGTAAACGATCCTAAATCTAGTGGAGTATTTGATTTCAATTATCGAATTTCAATGGCATTTTTGGAAATAGGAAAATGCTATAATGGCATTGAATTATTTTCGATGATTATGAATGTGCATCCATTTTCGAAAAGTACATTTTTTACTTATACCCAGTCGATAAATGAATCTGCAAACAAAAAAATCGAAGAAATATTGGACAACGCCCGAACAATAGTAAAAAATTCACACCTTGCTCAAAGAACGGAAACTCCAAGGGCTGAAGAAATAACTGATATAGTTGTCAGTTATGATGGTAGTTGGTTGACAAGAGGACACAATTCACTTCTGGGAGTTGGATGTGTAATTGATGTCGATACAGGATACGTAATTGATTTTGAGATTATGTTGAAATACTGCCACGAGCGCGTGATCTCAAAAATTAATCTTGGAGAGGATAGTCCGGAATTTGAAATATGGATGGAAGGGCACAAAAGTAATTGTCAAAAAAATCACTCTGGATCATCGGGAGCTATGGAAATGGCTGCAGCTGAAGTTCTTTGGCGAAGATCTCAAAATTTTAGTCTGCGCTACTCAACAATGCTTTCGGATGGAGATGCCAAGACATTGCACCACTTGAACGAAATCCACGTTTATGGAGAGAACTTTGTGATTAGTAAAGAAGAATGCATAAATCACGTAAAAAAGAGGTAAACAGAATAGTAATAATAATAATAATAAAAAGAACAATTTTGCTTATAACAATAAATGAATAATCACATAAAAACAATATATCTAAAAACTATCAAAAATATAAGAAATAAAATATGGAAATAAAAAAACATGTTCTTTCGCAGGTTAGGAACTGCACTTCGGGAAGTTATAAAAGTGTCCCGGAACCGTGGAATTACGCTTGGTGGACGCACCTATGGATCTCTAAAAGGAACAACAATCGATACCTTTTGTAAATATTATCAAGCTGCAATTTACAGAAATAAGGGTGATGTAAAAGTCATGAAAAATGCCATTATGGCTATTATTTATCATTGCGTGTCCACTGACGAAAACCCTCAGCATCAATTCTGCCCGAATGGAGAAGATAGTTGGTGTTTTTATCAGTCAGCTTCCTCTAGAGGAGACGAAATAGGTTGCCATAAGACAAATATGCGAACACCTATAAACCAAAAGGTACCACAATTATAAATTTTTATTATACATCATTTTAGTGTTATACAATATGGAACAAGACATTGAAAAAATAATTGGTATGACTAAGTACTTACTGATTTTACAGAATGTTGATCACATTTTACCGATTTTTGAAAGGCTATCGGATGAAACTTTGTTGGATCGCTGCAAACATTGTCGAACACAAAATGCCAATGAAAGTTTACACAGTTTAATTTGGAATAAATGTCCAAAAGAGACATTTGTTTCAAGAAAGCGTCTGCAGATAGCTGTAGCAGAAGCTGTTGCCGAATATAATAACGGTTTCAGAAAAACTGCCCATGAACTGTTAGCGGCAACAAATATATCCTTTGGATATATTGGAAACACCATCGCTCACCGTCAGGATAAACGGAGAAGCAAACAGAGTATTGCCAAAAACGATGTTAAATATCGAAAAGCCAGAATATGTAAGAAAATTTCTAAAAGGAACACTGAGACGTCAATTCGAAATTCAGAAGGAATTACATATAAGGCAGGCGGATTTTAAAAAAGTGTTCAAAAAGTTAGAATTTTTCATAATTTTTCTTTTTATGTTACAAATTTACACCTTCACTTTTAATGGTAATAATAATTATCAATTCCATCAATGATGGAAAGAATTTTTTCTAAAAATATTAGTTTTAGTCCATTTTATTTTATGACCGTCAGTACTGAAAACCTGAATTTTTTAAGATTCATGAATTTTTTTTACTCCCTGTAGAACAAATTTGCAAAATATAAAAAAAATATTTTAAGTGCAATTTTCAATGGTAATGTTAATTAAAACCTTGTTTAAAAGCAAAAATGTGGATTTTTTTTTGAAAAAAATGCTTCAAAATAGGAAACCACATTTTTTAAAAAATTACGGATGGGTTTCAAAAAATTTTATTTTTTTGGAAAAAAATTAATTTTTTTGCGGTCAAAAACTTTTTTGACCAATTTTATTTTATGACCATTGAATTCCTGGCGAAAAGTTACTAAAAAAATAATTATATCAATTTTTTGTAATTAAATCTTGATATAGTTGAAAATGTAACCGAACCCTCCCCTTTTAACAAATATAATTTTAATTTGATTAAGAATAAGGGTAAAACAGAAAACGTGTGGCACATCTTAAGGAAGCTGAATCTTATTGCTACAAAGAAAGGAATGTTAGATCATAACTTTCAACCCATGAATAATAATTTCCAGTTATATTACATATCTATAATTACTCATTACAGACAGAAATCTATCCTGATATTTGGAAAATGAGTAATATACGTCCTATTCCTAAAGTTCCTAATCCTCAAAGTCCAGCTGATTTCAGGCCGATCTCCATAGTTTGTGCTTCTTCTAAAGCTTTGGAGAAGATCGTGTGTAAACAGCTAACTACTCTCTTATCAAATAATAATTTACTTGAACCATTTCAATCTGGATTTCGCGCTAAGCACAGTACTTGTACTGCATCTTTAAAGTTTACGACTGACATTAAAATGGCTATGGACTCTAAATTAATAACTATTGCTGTTTTTTTAGGGTTCCGTACACCTTCGGTGTTCGGCGAAACCCTTATAGCGAGACTCGTGCGTCCGTAGCCAAAAACCATTCCCCCCCCCCTTAACTTCCAAGCTATTTGACCTAGAGGGCTGAAATTTGGTACACTTATGTATTTTCACGTGTAGATTGCACGAAAAATATGGAGAACATGATTCAAGTTGATGTTCATAGCGTTGTCAAGGAAAAATTATGTTTGGAAATAAACTTGAATATTATTTTTTTCAAAATAATTGAAAAATTATGAAAAAAACAAAAAAAATTTTAATCTTATACAAGGCTTGATCAAGGCTGCCACAGGACCTATAATCAAGACTGTTATAAGCCCTGAAACCCTTTAAAAATTTCAGGGCCTACCCTTAAAACAAAATTCTTGATTTTTATGTTATTTACATGAAATACAAACCTGTACCCTTAAGCAAAAGTTTCATGTACTTGAAGGTAGAAGTATTTTTATAATTTGTAAGTTCTAATTAATTTTCATAATCTGTAAATAAAAATATGTATCAAATTTTAGCCCTCTAGCTCAAATAGTTTCAAAGTTATGGGGAAAAAACTTTTTTTTCGAAAATTTGCAGTTTTTCTTTTTTTGACAACGTTTTGACTGTCAATCCAGATAATGTTCCCTATAATCTTCTTGTAATCTACACGTAAAAATACATATGTGTACCAAATTAGAGCTCTCTGTTTGTTAATAAGGTATATCTTTGTTTCGTAAATGTACGGAACCCTAGATTTTGGTACGGGTGTAACTCGTACTTGCCCGATTTTTATTTTACTTCTCCAAGGCATTTGACCTGGTGGATCACGGGCTACTGATTGGTAAATTAAGATCCTTTGGTCTGTCTGGATCGGTTTGTGATTGGTTTTAATGGTACCTTGAAGACAGATATCAAAGGGTGTTAAACGGTAATGGTAATTATACTGATAGGGTCAAAGTAAAGTGCGGTGTCCCACAAGGAACCTCACTTGCTATGACGCAGAAACTGGCGGCCTAACCTAGCGGCCAGATGTTCTTTGGTTTTTGTACTTACGGATTGAAAATAATAATTTAAAAACAAGAAATTCATTTGTTTTTGCACTTACAAAATTTCAAAAATTATTTTTTGAAAATAATTATAAGCTTCAAGCGGCCTTTACCATTAAGATGGAACTAGAGATATAAGATAAAAAAGTTTAACATCATTATGTAACTACTTTTGTACAAAAAAGCCCGCTCAGGAAAGTAATTTTTAAAAATAACTAATTTTCAAAAGCTTTAAGAATTTCTACTGCTTTCCAGCACTGGGCCGCCAATTGGGCAGTGAGCCAAAAAAGTTCAAAAAAATTATTGTTAAAAGCTTTTTCAGAAAAAGCTCTGGCAGCAAAGTAATTTCTGGTAAATATCAATTTTCAAAAGTTTTAGGATTTTCTGCTGCTTTCCAGCACTAAGCCGCCAATTGGGCTATGGGCCAAAAAAGTTCAAAAAAAATATTGTTAAAAGTTTTTTAAGAGAAAGGTCTGGCAGCAAAGTAATTTCTCGTATATATCAATTTTCAAAAGTTTTAAGAATTACTGCTGCTTTCCAGCATTGGGCCGCCAATTGGGCTATGGGCTAAGAAAGTTTAAAAAAATTATTCACAAAATTTTTTTAAGAAAAAGCTCTGGCAGCGAAGTAATTTCTGGTAAATATCAAATTTCAAAATTAGTAGTGTAACAAGGCGGGTTCCAGCCCACAGTTCCAATGTTCGCCACCAGGTGGCGCTGTTACCCTCAGTCGGTATTACCGTGCGTCGGTAATGTAGATTTACCCTCGGTTGGTAATGCAGATCTCTGTCGGTAATGGTCACCGCTAGATGGCGCTAGTTTTATAATTACCCTCGGTTGGTAATGCAGATTTCTGTCAGTAAGTTACCGCTAGATGGCGCTGGATTTATAATTTGCATAAACAATAAATTGTTGTTAACTTTGGTGCTACCACCCACCACCCACCACCCACCCAACCAACCACCCAACCAACATACCCCCCCCAAACCACCCAACCACACACATACCAAAAATAATGTATTGGGACTTGTATTTTCAAAATACCACCCACCGCCCACTTTGCATATATGATCTCAAATTTCAAAAATCATAATAAAAACCGCGAGGGATGGCTGAATCGCGAGATACCGCGCAGTATTAGCCGGGTGGATTGGGGGTGGGCCGCGCTGGGCCTCACTCAACGCATGGTGTGCAACGAGATGCGTGTGGTCCTGGGTCTGACTCAACGCATGGTGCGCAACGAGATGCGTGTGGCGTCTAAAGTTTAGGGTAGTGGGGTGAAACAGACTAGTGGGGTGAACTGGTATATGCATTGTATATGTGTGAATCCATGTGATTGGGTATATAAGGCGACGTTTTATGGGGAAATAGCACTACGGTCACCTGTCTGGAGCGAGCAGTAGCTACTACTACTACTAGAAGGGCTGCCAGAGGGAACTCAAAGGATCTCGGAGTGGTGGAGAGTATTAAGAGATACTGGACCAGCAATCTTGCATACGTGTGTGAGCAGCGTCGCTGCTATTAGAAGTATCCTCTGACTGACCAAATCTTGCGAACGTGCGGAGCAGCGTCACAGCCATTAGAAGTATCCTCTGACTGACCAAATCTTGCGTACGTGCGAAGCAGCGTCACAGCCATTAGAAGTATCCTCTGACTGACCAAATCTTGCATACATGCGTGAGCAGTGTCGCAGCCATTAGAAGTATTCTCTGACTGTCTACAGCTGGGGTCTAGGAAACGCAACGTTGTTGAATTGACTGACGTCGTAGCAGTTGGAGTACATGAAGATTGCTGTGTTAAAGTTTTAAAGGTATGTTCACGTATAACAACCAATTGGAATGGGGGGGGGGGTATTAGATAATTAAACCTAATATTATTATATTAATTTATAAATTATTTTTATGATTCGCAGAATGTGTGATAAACGTAAAAATCCTGGGGAAGGAAGAGAAAGGGTTGATTCTGCTAAAAGGACGAGAAATAATGCAACGCTTCTCAAGGAATGTGAGGACCTTATTCCATCCATTGAAGATGCGCTATCTCTTCTACAAATATTACAAGATTCGAACGATAAAATGATGTTTGTTAATAGATGGTTGTATGTGTGTAATAATTCTTTGAGCACCCTAAGAAGTATACTGAATTCCTTACTTGTAAATACTGATAGAATGCGATGTCTAAATTTAATTCAACAAGTTTTATGTCTTTTCACAAATTTTCAAAAATATTTAAAACACGGGGCAGGTAATGTAATTTCTAATGAAATAAGTAATCGCATACGTTGGACAGATACAGAGAAAGCTTTTCAGAATTATATTAGAACAAGTATTATCATAAACTTGATTCACAAAGATATAAAGGCTTTTTTAAATGATTCAAAGACACTTTTCGAAGAAAAAATTATTGAAATTTTAAATACTCATGGTCCATTAAAAGTGTATAGTGTTCTTGGTACAAAGTTTAGAAAAATTGTTAATGATGAGGAAAAAGTACAATACATACATTTCAACACGAAAAGTGAAATAATTTTCCCTTCTACTATATTAGCAGACTGGTATAGTAAAAACATTGAAGAAACATTATTAAAGGATGTAGAGCTTTTTGAACTAAACGAATCTCAATGGACATTGCATTCAATTATAAAACTGGAAATAAACATAAATAAGTACATTCCATTACGTGTTGGTTCTTACATAGAATTACCAGATGAAATAAAATTAAAAAATGCATGTATTAACGTAGATAACAAAGATAATAAATGTTTCAAATGGGCAGTTTTATCATGTTTATATCCAGTTTTAAAGAACCCAAACCGTGCTTTTAATTATTATAAGTATGAAAAATATATTAATTGTACTGGGATAGAGTTTCCAGTTTCTCTTAAAGATATTAGAAAATTTGAGAAACAGAATGATATCTCAATAAATTTATATGGTCTTAAATTAAAAAATTCAACATTTACCACAATTCCATTACATCTGTCATTAAATAAGAAGGAAAAACATGTAAATCTACTTAGGGTGGAAAAGCATTATGTAAGTGAAGATGATAATAATTGTAATACGGATGATGATAATAATGTTACTTCAAATAATTTTCACTATGTGTGGATAAAAAATTTGTCTCGTCTTGTTAGTTCACAACTTTCGAAAAGTAATAGTAAAAAATATATCTGTGATCGATGTCTTCATTATTTTGTAAGTAAAGTGAAGCTTACAAACCATAAAGAAGAATGTAAATCATTGAATGAATGTAAGGTTACACTTCCTCGACCAGGACAAAATTTTGTTCAGTTTCAGAACTTTGCTTATAAGGAGAAAGTACCATTTGTTATCTACGCTGATTGTGAGTGTCTACTTAAACCTGTTGAAGAAGAAGTAGGAGGAGGAGGGAGAACATGCAATACTGAAGTTGTTCAAAATCATGAAATTTTTAATATTGGATACTACATCAAGTGCAGCTATGATGAATCATTATCTGGGTATCATTCAAGTCCAGTAGGTGTCGATCCTGCCAAATGGTTTGCCCAAGAACTACAACAATTGGGTACAGTTGTCCAGTCAATTATTCAGAATCCAATTCCAATGGAAAGTCTATCAGCAGATCAGATTGAAGCTTTTGTATGTTCTACAACATGTCACATTTGCGAAGGTAAAATATCACATTTTGAGAAAAAAGTTCGTGATCATTCTCACTTAACAGGCAAATATCGAGGTCCTGCTCATGAAAAATGTAATTTAAATTACCAAGATTCGCGAATAATACCTGTAGTATTTCACAATTTGAGTGGATATGATGCTCATTTTATAATTACAGACATTTGCTTAGAATTTGAAGGAAAGATTGATTTACTTCCAATAAACAAAGAGAAATATATTTCTTTTACTAAGAGAATAAAGGGAAGTGGAATAAAATTTCGTTTTATAGATTCCTTCAAATTCATGGCATCGTCCTTAGAAAAGTTAGCATCATATCTAACAGAGTATAATATTGTTAAGTCTGTATTTTCTAATTTCACTGCTAATGAAATTGAATTAATCACACGCAAAGGTGTTTTACCATATGAATAATTAGACTCACTTGAAAAATTAAAAGAATCTGCTTTACCTGAAAAGGATAAATTTTATAGTTCTCTCAATGATAGTACAGTTTCCAATGAAGATTATATTCATGCACAACGTGTATGGTCAACATTTAACTGTAGTAATCTTGGAGAGTATGTAGATCTATACATGAAAACAGATGTACTATTATTGGCAGATGTTTTTGAAAATTTTCGCAATCAATGCTTGCTAGCTTATAAACTTGATCCTGCTCATTATTATACTGCCCCAGGATTGGATTGGGATGCAATGTTAAATCATACTAAAGTGAAATTGGAACTCCTTACAGACATTGATAAACTCATGTTCATTGAACGCGGTGTGAGAGGTGGTATAAGCCAATGTAGCAATAGGTATGCTAAAGCAAATAATGCGTATATGGAAAATTTCAATGAAAATGAGGATGTCAAGTATATTACGTATTTTGATGCGAATAACCTTTACGGTTGGGGAATGATGCAACCACTTCCATATGGTGGATTTGAGTGGGTTCAAGTTAAAAACATTGATCTTAACATGCCAGATGATTCAGCTACAGGTTACATTTTAGAAGTTGATTTAGACTATCCCAATGAATTACATGATAGTCATAGTGATTTACCATTTTGCTCGGAACACTCAAACCCACCAATAGAATCAAAACAGTCTAAGCTTTTAACTACACTTTCACCTAAGCGTAAGTACATTATTCATTACCAAGCACTGAAACAGGTTCGTTCAAATGGGCTTAAATTAGTTAAAATTCATAGAGTTCTTAAATTCAATCAATCAACATGGCTTAAATCTTATATTGATTTTAATACATCCATGAGAAAAGATGCTAAAAATGAGTTTGAAAAGAACCTTTTCAAGTTAATGAATAATGCTGTATACGGGAAAACTATGGAAAATGTACGAAAGCGTGTTGACGTCAAACTTGTAACCAAATGGGGGGGAAGATATGGAGCAGAGGCTCTCATTTCAAAACCAAATTTCAATAGTCGATCAATTTTTAATGAAAATTTAGTTGCAATCAAACTCAGAAAAACTGAGATAATAATGAATACACCAATATATATTGGATTTTCAATCCTTGATTTATCGAAAACGCTAATGTATAATTTTCATTATGAATATATGATAAAAAAATATGGTGCAAATTGTAAGCTATTATATACTGATACAGATAGTTTAATTTATGAATTGAAGTGTGATAATATTTATTCTGATATGAAGAATGATATTGACAAGTTTGATACTTCAGATTACTCAAAAAATAATATATATAAGATTCCATTAGTCAACAAAAAACAGGTTGGATTGATGAAAGATGAGTGCAATGGTCAAATAATTACTGAATTCATTGGTTTACTTAGTAAGATGTACAGCATTCGAGTGAATGGTCAAGATTTTGCAAAAAAGCTAAAGGAGTTAAATCTATCATTGTACAAAAAACTATTGAATTTGATGACTACGTTGATTGTTTAGGAAATTTTGTGATACAGAACAGAACACAACATGGAATTAGATCACGGTTACATAAGGTGCATACTGTAAAACAATTAAAAGTAGTTCTCAGTCCTTTTGATGACAAACGTTACATAATACCTGAAAGTACTGATACCCTTGCTTGGGGTCATTATAAAATTACAGAAAAGAATTGAATTTTTTTTTCTATGCGTATAATTATCTTATACACCATGTATATATGAAAGGATGTTTAAAATAAACAAACAATATTTAAATTTAAAAACTGGTATTACTTTATTTATTACTACCTTATCTTCCTTACATTTTTTGAAGTATTAAAAGAATAATATTTTCCTAAAGTATAATATAAACGTAAAACTAATAAATAAATAAAAATTAATTATTACATATTTGCTTAATCTAACTTTTTTCCAATGTTAACTTTAACTTTTCGAAAAGTTAACTTTAACTTTTCAAGAAGTTAACTTTAACTTTTCAAAAATTTAACTTTAACTTTTCAAAAAGTTAACTTTAATTTTTCAAAAAGTTAACTTTAACTTTTCCAAAAGTTAACTTTAACTCTTATGGAAATTACATGTTAATTACATTTAACTTTTATGAAAGTTAACTTTAACTTTTCCAAAAGTTAACTTTAACTTTTCCAAAAGTTAACTTTAACTTTTCCAAAAGTTAACTTTAACTTTTCCAAAAGTTAACTTTAACTTTTCCAAAAGTTAACTTTAACTTTTCCAAAAGTTAACTTTAACTTTTCCAAAGATAACTTTAACTTTTCTAAAAGTTAACTTTAACTTATTTAAAATTTAACTTTAACATTTGCTGAATGATCACATTTCTGATTTTTGTATCCAACTATTATGTGAGTTTTCAAATCCAAGCCATTTTACATAGACTTTATTATGACGTTTTTTGAGAACTTTTTCTACGAGATAGACATCTGGATATTTCACTTTGGAGATTTCTTCTTCGTAGAAGCCGCCTTCGATGGGTTGATCCTGATAATCCTTTACTTTATACGTTACTGGGTTTGTTGATTTAACTGTAGTGATAGTAAATATTTCAGTTGTCCAGTTGGGTGTATATCCTTTACTGAAAACATTCTTATACTTGCTTACACGAACTCGATCACCAACTTTGAATTTTATTTTCTTAACTGAAATTTTCCTTTGTTTAGATATACGTTTTAACAGCATACTTTTATCATCTTTTTGACATCTTTTGGTTTCATGCCAATAGTACGATGTTTTTTGTTATTATACTGTGAAACGAGAGATGGTAAAATATTTATCCATTTATAATTTCTTTGCAAGTTGAATTGTGGCCACATCATATTCTTCAGAGTGCGGTTAAATCTTTCAACAATTGAAGCTTTTAAATTACTGTAGGTTGAATATAATATGATTTTATAATACTTCATTAAACTGTCGAACTGAGAATTATAAAATTCTTTACCTCTGTCAGTATGCAATTTTTTAGGAACACGACCATTTAAAAGTATAGATTTCATAGCAGCAGAAACATCTTTTCCACATTTACTTTTGATTGGATTAGCCCATGCATACTTTGAGAATATATATATTACTGTGAGTTGTTTGCTTGTTTATGTAATTCTGTGACTACTACTAATTTTTTATCATTCATTTTCAATGACTTTTAAAACACATTAATGCATCAATGATCAAGAAGATACTGATCTCAATTTTTCTAGTATACCATTAATATATGATTTGAGCTTCACGTAACTCCTCAATGATTGATATAATTTCATTATTATGACTAGGATTACCAGCCTGTTGTGATGCTATCAGCAAGCGTAAACTATCTACAAGTTCATTTGGATCATCCCAATAAATAAAGTCTGGATAAGTTTCTCTTTTCACAATCATAGATTGAGGTAAACGACTCTTTTTCTGTAAAGAATTTCCTGTTTTTGTTATAGTTTGCTAAGTCATTTGAACTTATGGAAGCTTCATCTGGTTGTTGTCTGAATAGAAGTTCTAGTAATCTACGTGTTTTTGAATACTTTTTCTTTCCAACTAAATTATTGTATGGACCTTCAAAACCAATTTTTGTATCACCAATAATGAAAGTACCGTTAGGGAGTTTGCGTACTCCATATACCATATCCAAATACTGGTTTCTGTTTTTATTCAACATTCGTATAAATTTATTTGTTAATTTAGAAGTTTCTTCATCCGTTGCATCAGTACTAGATATATTATCTTTTTCAACAGTAACATCATTGAACTCTTGATTCTTTGATTCATTAAATAAATTTTCATTTTTAATTTTATGCAAATTAGATTCTTTAATAAAAGCATCATAGAAATCCTCTTGATTCTTTGATTCATTAAACAAACCTTTATTTTTAATATTATGCAAATTAGCTTCTTTACTAAAAGTATCATAGAAATCCACATCTTTTTTGGATAAATCAAATGGTACAGTTTCACTAATAGCAGTCTTAAAAGTTGCGTCAAAGTCTTCTTTTTCTTCTTTTTTCTTAACATTTTTAACTTTGATAGATGTATAGGTTACAACAACCAATTTTTCTAATAGATGGTTGATAATAGATGATCTAATGATTGAAAAGTTTCTCTTAACATGTTTTCAGCATTTACTCTACCGCTTTTAAGTATTTGATGTTTTCGTCGAATAGCTTCACTTGCCTTCACAACCTGATGAAGTGATTCTGACTTTTTTTGATACATGTTTGTTTATGTATTGAAGTGTAAAATTTTACTAATGCATTTCTCTAGAAACATATATTATTTATAAATAAATGAAGCAGTCAAATCCTTTTCTATATCTTTCTTCATTCAAATTTCTATCTTTGTCAATAACTACAAATCCATATCCATCAGAATTCCAACATGTAGAACATAAATCTCAAAATTGATTGTACGTCATATCGGTGTTCACATGATCATTAAAAACATGCTTAAGGTTTCTATCATCCTGTTTAAAAAGTACAAGTAAGTTAACTTTATCTCTAACTAAATGTTTAGGAATATGAGCATATGTTTAACACAGATAAAAACTATCAACGTTAACATGTCTACCTATACAAAAGAATGCTCTTACATTATCCTGTTTCTCACAAGCAATATCATCAAAAATAAAGATTGAATTTGGTTTAGCATATTTAGGCGAAACCACTTCTTCATGCTCACTATATGGAAAGTACTCGATTCCATCAACTTCACTCAATACTTTTTCTAGAAATTTATATTTAGGTTGTTGTAATGACTTTGAGTATAAATAAATATTTTCAAAACTCAAGCTATTCGGATGTATAATCAGAGAAAGAAGAGCATTTGTTTTTCCGCAATTTGATAAACGGCAAAAAGCTGCGCGAATACTATTTGAAAACAGATTTCCATGGCGCTTAACTACATTAATATTACAGGATATAATGAGATTATCAACATTTACAGTCGGGAGCTGATTAGCTTGTACCGTGAACTGCATCTTGGACTCGACTGAGAAAAGAATATAAATATCACATTTTTATAATCTATTTCCATCAGTCGGTTGTAAACCATCGTCGAGTGAAGAATGGACATTCATGAAAAAGTGAAGAAAAAAAATCTCACACTGGTCAAGGTTTTCTTAATAATATAATAAATAAATTACCAATTGAGTTACATATTCCCGGATACCAATATTGTAAACCTGGTACAAAATTAAAAAAACGTTTAGCTCGTGGTGATCCAGGTATAAAATCTTTGGATGCAGCTTGTAAGGCACATGATATTGCATATTCAAAAGAAAAGGAAAATATAGAAACAAGAAATTCTGCAGATAAAATATTAGCTGAAAAGGCTTGGCAACGTGTTCTTTCCAAGGACGCTAGTATTAGTGAAAAAGCTGCTGCATTAGCTGTTACTAATATAATGAAAGTTAAATCTAAATTCGGTATGGGGTTAAAAATTAATGATAACACAAAGAAAAAGATGAAAAAAATAAAAAAGAATAAAAAGCAGAGGAAGAAGAAGAGAGTTTTCAAGAATAAAAAAAAAGTTACATTAAATAAAGTTGTTCATGCTGCTAAAAAATGTATGAAATCAAACGGTAATTCTTTAGATACTATTAAAACTGCTATGATTGGTGCACAAAAGGTTATAAAAAAGTTTGGTGGTAAATCTAAAATTTCAACACCTAGAATTCTTTCTGTACCATCAAAAGTTGGTGGTATTTTACCACTTATTCCAATTTTTGCTGGACTTAGTGCTCTTGGAGCTTTTAGTGGAAGGGTTGGTGGTATAGTAAAAGCTGTAAATGATGCTAATTCAGCCAAGAAACAACTTTCAGAAGCTCAACGACATAATCAAACAATGGAGGCTATTGTCTTGGGAAAAGGTTTACACTTAAAACCTTATCGACAAGGACTTGGTCTTTATATTCAACCATATAAAGGGAAAGGATTTACAAATAAGAAAAGGACTCAAAAAAACTAATTTTGAAGCTACCTCACCGTGCACTAACTGACTTTGATCTATTTAAATATGCTAAAATTATGAGTATACCTCATTTTCGTAGAGTATTCATGCGAAATGAATTACCTATTACAGGACCTCATAAATATGAATCAGCAATTATTAATCTTGATGATAAGGAAGGACCTGGGACTCATTGGGTAGCATATAGAAAGATTAACAATAAAACTGAATACTTTGATAGTTTTGGAAATCTTTCACCACCATCAGATCTCATTGTCTATTTAGGTGTTGGTAGCTGTATAAAATATAATCATGAGAGATATCAAAAGTTTGATACATTTATATGTGGACATTTATGTTTAAAGTTTCTATGCGATCAACTTAATATTACAAACAGTTTTTGTCTATATAAGGGCAAGTAATAAAGTTGTAATCATCAGTATGAAAACAGATGTCAATCATGAATGACTCATTTACTTTAACGTTAACGGGAAACTCATCAGTTCTCGAAACTACTTATTTCCCACCAATTGAGCTCTCACAAGACAAGAATTATGTACTTGGACTTGTTAATCTGTTTACATTTAATTCAATTCCCAACATTGATAAAGGTTGCAATAAGTTTTACATAGATAATTCTGTAGTGACTATACCAACAGATAGTTACGAAATTAAAGATATTGAATCATATATTAAAGCAAAATTGCCAAATAAGTTTATATTAACTATTAAACCTAATAATAATACATTAGGTTGTCACATTAAATCAAATCGTGACATAAACTTTCATCCGACAGATTCTATTGGTAAATTATTAGGATTTGCTCCTCGTCAACTGAAAGGTGAGGAAAGTCATGCATCTGATTTACCTGTATCTATATTAAAAGTGAACACTCTACGTGTTGAATGTAATATTACAACTGGAGCATATATAAATAATCAAAAAGTTCATACTATACATGAATTATTTCCTGTCGTTCCACCGGGATATAAGATCACTGAAGTTCCAATTCGAATCATTTACCTTCCAATCGCCGTGAAGACAATATATAATATTCAACTTCGCTTAGTAGATCAGGACGGTGACTTGGTTAATTTTAGAGGAGAAACAATAACAATACGTTTACACATAAAGTCAGTGTAATGGGTATCATTTATAATCAAAAACAAAAAGTTGGCAGTAGTTATAAAAGTCAACCGACATGTGCAAAGAATGTCAGTGTAAATCTTACTCGAAAGGTGTTAACACCTCAGAATCGACAGTTTCTGAAACAACTCGGTCTACAAGTGAAAATTCAAAAATAAGAAAAAGGAAGAGGAAGAAAAAAGATCAAATTTTTCTATTTTTTATGTGTAGCTGTTATAAGAAAAGTGGAAGACATTCTCAGCATTCCAACTGCAGTGAATTTCGATGAATCCATTGCCAAGTATGAGATTCATAGTCATCAACCATATGCATCATCAACTTTTAATAATAGTGATGAAATCCGTATTGTAGTACAAAATCAAGATTTGTCTATTTTACCAAGCAACAGTTCATTACAAATTTTTGGAAAGTTATGTAAAGATGATGGAACCGTTCTCACAGAGAATGTTGAACTTACAAATAATGCTATAGCTTATTTGTTTGATGAAATTCGTTATGAATTAAATGGTATTGAGATTGATCGATGCAAGTATGTTGGACACACTACAACTATGAAAAATTTAGTATTTTTAAAACCATGTCAATTTAATCGTACAGAAAATGCCGGATTTGTGAAATTTGAAGCAAATTCAAGAGTGCCAATGGTAAATAATTATTTTAATGTAATAATACCTTTGAGTATGATTTTTGGTTTTGCTGAAGATTATAAGAAAATTGTTACGAATACTAAACATGAACTTATTTTAATAAGATCGCGTAATGATTATGATTCTACTATTTTCAATGGACCACTTATTCCTGGATTTAAATTTGTGATTCATAATATTGAATGGATGGTACCATATGTAATACCATCTGACAATAATAAAATTAAATTATTGAAATTTATTGAGAAAGATCCATTAATTTCAATGAGTATTAGATCATGGGAAATGTATGAGTATCCATTGCTTCCTTTAAGTACAAAAGTTATGTGGCAAATTAAATCTTCAACACAATTAGAGAAACCAAGATATGTTATTGTTGGATTTCAAACTAAAAGAAAAAATAAAATGGAAGTGTCTGCATGTCTTTTTGATCATTGTGATCTCATAAATGTAAAATTGTTTTTAAATTCACAATCTTATCCATATAGAAATTTGAATATACACTATAATCATAATCAGTATTCTGTATTATATGATATGTATACTAATTTTCAATCATCTTACTATGGAAGAGATTCCGAACCTATACTAAGTAGATCAACTTTTCAATCATTGGCACCTTTCATTGTTATTGACTGCTCAAAAAAAAAAAGGAGTTCCTAAAGCAGACATCAGTCGATGTACGTTTGGAATTTGAAACCAGAAGTAATATACCTGAGGAGACAACTGCATACTGCTTAGTCATCCATGATCGCATTGTGCAATATAAGCCAATCAGCGGTATTGTCAAGAAGCTGTAAAAAGTGGAGGGGTGTGACTCTAGGGTATATAAGTAGTGTTCCAGAGTAGAATTTTTATTTCTGTCCGAAGATGGAGTTCATAGTAGACGTTCAAGGCTTCAAAAAACCATACAATGAATTCATCTTTAAGGAGCTGGTGATACTACCTCTAGAAGAAGATGCTCAACCATAGTGTTCTTGTTCGAACCGCCCTGCAGCTGGAGTTCACTTCCTGGAAGATATAAGAGTGAAAATCTATGGTTAATGCACAACTATCATGGTATCAAATGGACATCTGGAGATATTTCTTATGAAGAATTACAACTTATACTTCATGAGCAATTATCTGGAGCACGGGCAGTGTATGTTAAAGGTTTAGAGAAGAAGAGATATCTTGAGCGATATATTGATAATATTGTTAATCTAGAAGATATTAATTGTCCTTCATTTAAAAAACTTGTGAAATCATCAGTTCATATATGTACACATCATACTTTATTTAGAAGTAATTGTGCAGTAAATAATGCTCTAATGTTAGGAAATTGGTTTCTTAATCCTCTTAATAGATGTATTGAAAAAAGTGTGCCTATGGGTGTTGATGAAATTGATTTAATTAAGGAGTACTCTACTGTAACTAGTAATAATTCTACTGATAATCTCAAAAACTACTATGAGCAATCAAAATTTTGTTTTGAATAAATAAATGTATTTATAAATTGAATTGTTTGTGTTTTCCCTTTTCCTTCCCTCCCTTTTCCTTCCCTCTCTTTTCTGCCTTCTCCCACTTGATTATTAATGCGTGCGCAATATTAAGAAAAGTGAGGGTAATACTTTCCTGACATGCGCAATCTTCTTTATTCTTCTTTGGAATTGAGTGGGGGATTTTCTTCCTGTATAAAAGGAGGATTTCAAAACCAAAATCTTCACAACGCCTTCTCCAAGACTAACGAGAATCATCTTCAGGATAAGCAACATGGACTTCCAGAAAATCAATGCTGTTGGACATATGGACATCCAAAAACCAACTACTGTTGAAAAGAAATACTTGCCGAAGAAGAAGTTATCTGAGCTGACTCCGAACAACGAGTATGCTGTAACAAAAATTCAAAAATTGTCCACAATGTACGGAACTAAAATTGTTGCTGAATTAAAGAAAAGTTATACTGTTTTCCTTCCTGCAAGGATGATGAATGTCATAGATGATGAGAATATTAAAGCAATGCAATTATTAGCTTCTAGTAATAAATTGATTATGATTTACATTGGAGGACTGTACAATGATATTTTATTCAAAGAAAATAATTAATTTTTTTTCGAAACAATATTTTTAAAAAATGTATATATATTTTAATGATTGTAAGTGTCAAATAAAAATTGAAGTTTAATTGATTTAAATGTGTATGTAATTCTTTAATAACCTTCTTCTATAGATAAATTTAATTTTTATTTAGATAAAATTATATATTTAGATAACTAAATAAAATTGCATGGGAACCTTAAACTAATAATAAAACAACACATGTTCATAAAAATTTTATATATTTTAAAAATTTTATATAGCCCTATACATAATTTATACATATTATAACAAGAATAATATTAACATACTTCGAAAATATTTTTAATAAATTTAAATAGATAAATTATGATATTTACAATTACATAAAATTACTTAATTAATTTGAAACTATGCATTTAATGTATATTATTATTATTTATAAAATCTTAAATAATAAAATATACAAAAAAATTAACCAAATTTTTAAAAATAAAAAACTAGATTTTGTATACACTAATATACAAAAATGTTTTTTTTTATTACAAGTCTATAGATTAAAAAAAGAAAAATAATTACTAAATTACTAAAAAGTTATATCTAATTCTACATCTTTTACTTTTTTTTTATTATTTCTTTTTACAATTTTTGCTTCCAGCTGTTCATCAGCTGGACTAAACAAAGATCTTTTTTTCCTTTTAATTTTATAAAAGGAGTATCGAAAATTGAAGGTTCTACAATAGGTTTAAATACATTACTTGTATTCGGTAGTGGTATATCTACTACTCTGGGTTCTGGTAGTGGTGAAGTGTAGCTTCTAGAAGGCTGCGCTGGTGGTGGAGACGGTGTTCGTGGTAATGGTGGAGGTGGTGGTGGAGGGAGATACACCCAATATGGCAGTGGATGTGTACGCTGTATCGGTGATCTCGGCGTCTCTGGCGGTGGTGGTGTTTGCCTGGATGTTGGTGTTCGAAATCCACTTTCACCCACACTCACATCTGATGTTTCAGCTCTAGGGGCCTCAGCAGGAGTTGGTGGTAGTGGAATGCACAACCACCATGGTTGAAGATCAGGAACAACATTTGGTTCGAATGAAATAACCTGTAACAAACAGAAAAACATGATTTACAAATTTTAATATATCTTTAAAAAAATAATAAAATTATATAAAATATATATATGTATACTTTTTTAAAACAGTTCAATACTTACTTGGGCCATTTCCACTTGAATATTCTGCTTCTGCACATAGTACTGTGCAGGATTATTAGATATCTGAAAAATAAAAAACATACTATTACAATTTCAAAATTACTACATTTTTTCCTTTTTGTCAAAAATAAAATTTAAATAAATGTTGAATTTAATTCAGACTAAAACAGAAATATATATAGAATAATTGATAGAATTTTGTAAACATAATCTTACCGTACAGTCCTCCTTGTAATTCACAGTTCTCCGCCTCATTTGTAATCCGAATTCGGGTAATGATAAATCCATTATTCTCCTCACGTTGTTATTCAAACGAGGATCCATCTTTTTCTTTTTTAACTTTCGTTTAATTTAAACAGAAAATTTTTAAACAGCACTTGATGCTTCTCCTAACGTTATTCTAACAGCAATGATGCTTAGAATACGTGTCACAAAACCCCCTTCCCCCGCTACAGGGTTGATTTCAAGCTGAGGAGTATATTCGACCAGAATATTTCTTTATTTCATTTTATAGGAAAAAAAATAAAACTTATTTTTTAAAACTGAATTTAACAAACTTTCATATTACTTTCATCACTACACATATGTGAAATTCAATTTAAATATAGAGAACACATACAGTATTACCAACTTAGATAAAATTCTACTTCCCAAACCTAGCATTGCCAACTTAGGTAAAAGTTCTACTGCTTAACACTGTCAACCAATAGGAAGGTGAGTCCCATGGAAAGGATTGCTCCCATTGGCTTACAGTGTTGTCCTATGATTTTAATTATAGAATTGAAATATAGTGTATGTAAATATTTTAATAACTATCAATGTGTCCAATATCATACATTTCTTTAATAAGATTTTGTTCTATATACCAAAACATTTTGTTTTGTATTAAAAAGCCGAAAGTAGTGTGATATCCGGAGACAACAGAGCTCTCTGTCGAGGAGAATATTAACTTCTTGACCAATGAAGAGATTTTCAAATGTAGAGAAAAGAACCAACGATGGCTGATGTTGCTGGAGTTTTATTTTATATTCATTTGCAGTAATTTACTGATTTTTAAATTTGTTTAAAACTATTCGTTTAAATTATTACTAATATTACAAACTAGTAGTTAGGTTTATGAAATAAAGATTTATTTTAACCTTATTCATATATATAAAAACTGTTTATTATAAAATTTTTTTCTAAATTTATACATATTTTTTATATTTACAAAATTTATACAATATTTTTTTTTTTTAATATTCATATTAGACATTAACCATCTTGGTGTTGTCTATGCCTCAGTTGTAACCGACGATTTCTTCGACGTTCACATCGATTGCATTGATGGTTCCTTCTAATTCGATCAATGTGATGTCTCTGATGATGTCGTCTACATCGTCTACAGTCCACCTCAACCCTATCATTTGACTGTTCGTTTTTTATACTTTCACGGAGATGGGATAAGAACAGATGCTGCAACTGAAAATAAAAAAAAAAATTTTTTAACTTCCATTTATGTACTTAAGCTTTTGATTTTTTTATAAAAGAATGAAAATATAAATAATTAATACTTACATCTAGAAGTTCAATTGAAAGAAATTCTTCCACTGTGACACCCAAATATCTTTCGATTTCTGTTGGTGTTACACCGATGCCTTCAACCTGATCTGCATGCAGAGTTGAATCGTCTACTGATGGGATGTATGGTTGGCGATCCGCATCTCCATCACGTTCAGCATAGTAGTTTGGGCTAAATGAGATGAATGCTGGATAGTTTTGGTCTGCATCTTCATCTATTTGCAGGCTGCCATTCCCGCTGTCGTCATCAGTAACTGCAGAGTCCAGCACCATACGAACATCCTCCCCACCATCTTCCCTCCTCTCCCGCAGAAACACAGCAGCCTCCTGTGGAACTTCCACACGGCTACCCTCTCCCCTCTCAGGCAGATCCCTCGCAGCATGTTCAACGAGTCTCATGATGCTCTCCCAGGGTCTGAACAGCACGTCCTGAGGGTCTCGGACAACGTTCGCATCCATCCTCTCCAACTGATTCACCCTGACGTCAGGACGATTTTGGACCACGCACTCCTGTCCAGCCGCTAACAGATTAACCAGGGCCTGCTGTTGGTCAATGGCGACGTTCTCCTCCTGAAGGTCTCGGGTGCTGCTTCCATACATCCTGTCCACAAGAATCATGACAGCATCCTGAAGATCTTCCACCAGAGTCAGCTCCCGCCTATCCACCAGGTTCACCAGAAGAGCCAGAGAACGTCTCACCATGTCCACCCAGGCAGCATCCATGTAGTAGACCATCTCCAGAGAGTAGAAGTAGCAGCAGAAGAGTCGGGGATGATAGGTGCAAATACTGGCTCTGCATCCCCTTTATATACCAGTTCACCCCACTAGTCTGTTCCACCCTACTACCCTAAACTTTAGACGCCACACGCATCTCGTTGCGCACCATGCGTTGAGTCAGACCCAGGACCACACGCATCTCGTTGCACACCATGCGTTGAGTGAGGCCCAGCGCGGCCCACCCCCAATCCACCCGGCTAATACTGCGCGGTATCTCGCGATTCAGCCATCCCTCGCGGTTTTTATTATGATTTTTAAAATTTGAGATCATATATACAAAGTGGGTGGTGGGTGGTATTTTCAAAATTCAAGTCCCAACACATTATTTTTGGTATATGGGTGGTTGGGTGGTTTTGGGGGGTATGTGGGTTGGGTGGTTGGTTGGGTGGGTGGTGGGTGGTAGCACTAAAGTTAACAACAATTTATTGTTTATGCAAATTATAAATCCAGCGCCATCTAGAGGTAACTTACCGACAGAAATCTGCATTACCAACCGAGGGTAATTATAAAACTAGCGTCATCTAGCGGTGACCATTACCGATAGAGATCTGCATTACCAACCGAGGGTAAATCTACCTTACCGACGCACGGTAATACCGACTGAGGGTAACAGCGCCACCTGGTGGCGAACATTGGAACTGTGGGCTGGAACCCGCGTTGTTACACTACTAAAATTTGTAGGATTTTCTGCTGCTTTCCAGCATTGAGCCGCCAATTGGGCTATGGGCTAAAAAATTTAAAAAAAATTATTGATAAAAGTTTTTTAAGAGAAAGCTCTGTCAGCGAAGATGTTTCTCGTAAATATCAATTTTCAAAAGTTTTAGGATTTTCTGCTGCTTTCTAGCATTGGGCCGCCAATTGGGCTATGGGCCAAAAAAGTTCAAAAAAATTATTGTTAAAAGTTTTTAAAGAGAAAGCTCTGGCAGCAAAGTAATTTCTCGTATATATCAATTTTCAAAAGTTTTAAGAATTACTGCTGCTTTCTAGCATTGGGCCGCCAATTGGGCTATGGGCTAAGAAAGTTTAAAAAAATAATTGACAAAAATTTTTTAAGAAAAAGCTCGGGCAGCGAAGTAACTTCTGGTAAATATCAATTTTCAAATTTTGTAGGTTTTTCTGCTGCTTTCCAGCATTGGGCCGCCAATTGGACTATGGGCCAAAGAAGTTCAAAAAAATTATTGTTAAAAGTTTTTGAAAAGAAAGCTCTGGCAGCGAAGTCATTTCTAGTAAATATCAATTTTCAAAAGTTTTAGGATTTTCTGCTGCTTTCTAGCATTGGGCTGCCAATTGGGCAATGGGCTAAAAAAGTTATTATTGACAAAAGTTTTTTAAGATAAAGCTCTGGCAGCGAAGTAATTTCTGGTAAATATCAATTTTCAAATTTTGTAGGTTTTTCTGCTGCTTTCCAGCATTGTGCCGCCAATTGGGCTAAGGGCTAAAAAATTTCAAAAAAATTATTGATAAAAGGTTTTTTAAAGGAAAGCTCTCTCAGCGAAGTTATTTCTCGTAAATATCAATTTTCAAAAGTTTTAGGATGTTCTGCTGCTTTCTAGCATTGGGCTGCCAATTGGGCAATGGGCTAAAAAAGTTATTATTGACTAAAGTTTTTTAAGAAAAAGCTCAAGCAGCGAAGTAATTTCTGGTAAATATCAATTTTCAAAGTTTGTAGGATTTTCTGCCGCTTTCCAGCATTGGGCCGCCAATTGGGCTATGGGCCAAAAAAGTTCAAAAAAATTATTGTTAAAAGTTTTTAAAGAGAAAGCTCTGGCAGCAAAGTAATTTCTCGTATATATCAATTTTCAAAAGTTTTAAGAATTACTGCTGCTTTCTAGCATTGGACCGCCAATTGGGCTATGGGCTAAGAAAGTTTAAAAAAATAATTGACAAAAATTTTTTAAGAAAAAGCTCGGGCAGCGAAGTAACTTCTGGTAAATATCAATTTTCAAATTTTGTAGGTTTTTCTGCTGCTTTCCAGCATTGGGCCGCCAATTGGACTATGGGCCAAAGAAGTTCAAAAAAATTATTGTTAAAAGTTTTTGAAAAGAAAGCTCTGGCAGCGAAGTCATTTCTAGTAAATATCAATTTTCAAAAGTTTTAGGATTTTCTGCTGCTTTCTAGCATTGGGCTGCCAATTGGGCAATGGGCTAAAAAAGTTATTATTGACAAAAGTTTTTTAAGATAAAGCTCTGGCAGCGAAGTAATTTCTGGTAAACATCAATTTTCAAATTTTGTAGGTTTTTCTGCTGCTTTCCAGCATTGTGCCGCCAATTGGGCTAAGGGCTAAAAAATTTCAAAAAAATTATTGATAAAAGGTTTTTTAAAGGAAAGCTCTCTCAGCGAGGTTATTTCTCGTAAATATCAATTTTCAAAAGTTTTAGGATGTTCTGCTGCTTTCTAGCATTGGGCTGCCAATTGGGCAATGGGCTAAAAAATTTATTATTGACTAAAGTTTTTTAAAAAAAAGCTCAAGCAGCGAAGTAATTTCTGGTAAATATCAATTTTCAAAGTTTGTAGGATTTTCTGCCGCTTTCCAGCATTGGGCCGGCAATTGGGCTATGGGCTAAAAAAGTTCAACAAAATTGCCATAAAAGTTTTTTAAGAGAAAGCTTTGGCTGCGAAGAAATTTTTGGTAAATAATTAACTGTCATGGCCGATTGACTAGTCGTGCTTTCTTGCTCGCCTGTCTTTATTGCTAGTTTTTGCATACAATTTGCGGGTTGGCATTCGCATTTGTTGGTGCTGTGATCTAATAAACATCCGGGTGTGTTTGGCCATCATTTATTTTTTTTCTCTGCTGACTGACTGGATACATATCAGAGTTTTTGTGTTGTTCTGTTTGAACACAGTAACTATTGTGGAATGGCTGTTTGCCCGGTGTGCTCGTTACAAATTCCGCGAGGTGATAATAGTGTTCCCTGTAAGAAATGTAAGGTGTTGTTTCATTTGGCTTGTGTCAATATTAACATTTCTAAGGCTAAATTTGAAAAAATTAAAAAAGGTTTAGAACAATATACTTGTTCTGACTGCAGAGACACCTCCAGTGATCCTGGTTCAACTAATAAGCAGGCTAATTTTTCTGCCGGTACATTATTGAAGTCGTCTTCTCAATCTAGTCTCGCGTCTAACCCTACTGTCCTCTCACCTGAAACCTTGGAGGCTATCCGTGTGGCAGTCGAACAGGCGCAAAGTGATGGTTTTGAGCAATTTAAAAATGACATTAAGAAAATGTTTTCCGATTTTGAAATAAAACAAAAGGAATTTAATACAGAACTCAATAACACTGTAGCTTTCTTAAAGGCCGACATTATTGAGAATTCCACAAAAATCATGTCGCTTCAGGCTCTTGTAGATGAACAAAAGAACTCTCTTGTACAAGCCGAAAAGAACGTTAAGGTTATCGAAGACAAAGTGTCCTTACTCGAGCGAAATCTTAATTATCAAGAACAATCATCTCTTCGAACTACTTTGGAGATACAGGGAGTGCCTCTAAAACCTAATGAGGATTTAAATAAATTATTTTGCGACATTGTTAAGGCCCTTAATGTTTCTATTGGCCCTGAGGATATTTCCAACATTTACCGTGTGGGAAAAGGTGACGGTAATTCTCCTCACCCCCCTTCCATAAGGGTGAAACTTCTTAAAGAAAACCTGAGGGATGTTATAATAGAGAAGCGTAAACTCACTTATACCATCTCCACAACTAGTCTTGGCTGGTCCGAGTGTGAAAAACGTACTATCTATGTACGTGAACCTCTCTCCCCTCTCAACCGGAGAATCTACTCAGCGGCGCTAAGTCTAAGAAGAGAGCAGAAGATAAAATATCTTTGGACGTCTGGAGGAAGAATCTTCTGTCGGCGTGAGGATGGAGCTTTAAGACTGCCACTCGTCAGCTTTCAAGATGTTGACAAGCTTAAATAGCAATCACCTTCTCTGAGATCATCAACACTGCTTGTTTTTTTTAAATTTTTGGTTTGCTCTTTTCATTATCATCAATATTCTTTTTTATTTACACATTCAATTTACTTCTTTGTTTTTGTTACACATATTTTAAATTTTATTATTTGTTTAAACCTTTTGGTTGAGTTATTTTACGAATGCCGTACGCTTTCACAAGATATAACTTTCATTTTGTTCCTTCGCATCTCATGTTATTGCTATCTAAAATATTATTTAGACGCACAGTACCTGGTCTTTAACTTTAACTTAAACTCCAAACTTCTATTCTCTGGGAACCTTGTTCTGGTCAATCTTTTTCCCCTTATACTAAAATGGAGACACTGAGAATTTGTCATGTCAATGCACAATCATTAACAGCACATTTTTCTGAATTTAAAAATTTTTTTAGTTCCTGTTTATATTATATCATTGCGGTGTCTGAGACTTGGCTCAATGACGATAAAGACTCAGATTCTTTTAAGCTCGATAACTTCATGCTCCTTCGCAACGACAGGGTGGGGAGAAGGGGGGGTGGAGTCTGCCTCTATGTGCACTCTAGTTTAAAGACTTCAATTGTTGCCTACAGTTCCATGAGTCCCTATCCTTAACCTGAATTCCTGTTTATTGAAGTTCGGTCTCAGATTGATAAAGCCCTAATGGGAGTTGTTTACACACCCCCTAATGCTTCTTTTGGAAACATTTTTGAAACGCAAATTCATTCCCTCGCCTCTATCTATACCAATATCATTATTACTGGAGATTTTAACACTAATATCAATATTGCTAATAATCCTACAAACTATCTGACTTCACTGCTTTATTCTACCGGTCTCTCTATAGTTTCTCATGCCTCTACACACCATACCCTTACTTCCAGCTCTAGAATAGATTTATTTATTGTAGATGACTTAGAAAAGGTTTCCCACTACTCTCAACGCTCTGTGTCCTTCTTATCCACGCATGACCTTATTGATATTAACTTTATATTCCATGGTGCCCAGAAGCTTGACTCCCCTTGTAAACCTTTCCGAAACCTTAAAAACATTAATGAATCGGAACTCTTGCAGTTCCTCTCCGAGAGAAACTGGATGAGTGTATATACTGACACAGATTTGGACGGGAAAGTTAAGAAGTTAACTGATATCTTGCTATCAGCTTTTGATACCTTTGCTCCTTTGCATATCCCTCATGGCAGGAAGAAGACTCCTATTTGGTTCACTGATGAAATTAGGGCTCTTATTAAGGATCGGAACCGTCTTTACCGATTATATAAAAGATCAAAAAATTTAAATGATCAAACTCAATACCGTAAGCTGAGAAATTTAGTACAAACAAAGATAAGAGATGCTTCTCACAGGTATAATTACAATACTTTTAATAAGGCAGGAAGCAACATATGGCCCACACTTAAGAAACTTAAGATTATTCCAACTAAAGCTAATTCTGCAGATCATAACTTTCCCATAAACTCATTCCTTAATCTTTTCACTATTGATCCGATATACCCTCCATCTCCTTTGCTTCCCTCAAATACCGCTCTTCCTTTTGATGATTCTAATTTCTTTTTTAGTGATATTCCCCCTGAATCCTTAATCAAAATCCTCTCAGTAATTAAAACTAACGCTACCGGTCCCGATGGTATTTCTCTAAATATGATTAAACTTTCCCTTCCAATTATATTTCCCATTCTGCTTCATATTTATAACTACTCTCTCCAAGTGGGTGTATTTCCCAGGGTTTGGAAGGAAGCAACAATTAGACCGATCCCTAAAAAATCTAGTCCATTATCTGTGTCGGAATTTCGTCCGATCTCATTACTCAGCACTCTATCTAAACCTCTAGAAAAAATTGTCCATAAACAGCTGACCGAATTCCTTATTAACAATACTCTGCTAGATCCTTTTCAATCTGGTTTCCGTCCCAAACATAGTACTACTACAGCCTCTTTAAAATTTACTACGGATATTAAATTTGCCATGGAAGCCAAGGAAATCACTCTTGCAGTCTTCCTTGATTTCTCTAAGGCATTCGACTTAGTCGATCACAAATTATTGCTGAGGAAATTAAGTACTTTAAAATTGTCAAAATCTGTATTAAATTGGTTTAAGTCCTATTTGGAGTCACGTAAACATAGAGTGTCTAACGGTAAAGGAGAGCTCTCGGATTGGGCTGATACTAAGTGTGGTGTCCCCCAGGGCTCTTCACTAGCCCCTTTGCTATTTAACATATTCATTTCAGACCTTGGCAGCCAACTAGTTTACTGTAAATATCACAAATTCGCGGACGATTTTAAATTATATATCTCTGGGCTCCTATCCCCTCTGTCGACATTACTCATCAAATTGCAGTCAGATATGGATTTGATAGTCAGGTGGTCGAGGGAAAATGGACTTTTACTTAATCCTGCTAAAACTCAAGCTATTATATTTAACACACCTAAAAATTTTAACCTTGATGTCTTAAATGCTCCTAATCCATTACATTTGGGAGGGTCAGCAATTTTCTTTCAAGAGAAGGTAAAAGATCTTGGTATGATCCTTAATAGTTCACTGTCTTGGAAGGAGCATGTTTTTGAGATCAGTCGCAAATCATACGTTACTCTTAGGCAACTGTATAGAAACAGGGACTCCCTACAAACTTCTACTCGACTACTTCTCGTTAAGAGTCTTATCCTTCCTTATTATGATTACGGATGTATTGTCTATGATGAAATCTCAGATCAATTTAATAATAAACTTGAGAGGACTCTTAATGCATGTATTCGATTTATCTATAAAATTTCTAGAGATGTGAAAATCACTCCTTTTAGAATTAAAGCTGGACTATTAAATGTAGCAAAGAGGAGACAGTTCTATATGGGCAATCTCCTTTTCTCCGTTTTTCAGAAAAGAGTTCCCGAGTATCTCTTTGAATGCTTTGAATTCAGATCAAATAATGATTTAGATTTCTGTAGGCTACGTGATAGACCCTCGACTTTAAAAGTACCTCACCATCGCACATGTAAATTCCAGCATTCATTTATTGTTAGAGGTACTCGGCTATGGAACAAAATATCTCCTACTATTAGAGACGCTACTACCCAACAACTTTTTAAGACTCTTTTTTTCAAATTTCTATTTAACTGCGAAAGTACGATCTTCGAGATTACCTATTGGTAACCAGGTCTTGTAATTATCGGGACGTATATGTATATAAGCGTGGATGTGTACATGTGTGTTGATATACATTCATATTTCTGTAAGCAAGTACATATATATACAAACTAGTCTATTAAGGCTGCGTGCATATTTTTGTATGCTACCTTTGTACTTATGTTCCATAAAGGGCTAAATAGCCCTAGGAACTTTATTATACTTAAATAAATAAATAAATAAATATCAAATTTCTAAAGTTTTAGGATTTTTTGCTACTTTCCAGCATTAGGCCGCCAATTGGGCTATGGGGTAAAAATTTTAAAAAAATTATTGACAAAAGCTTTTCAAGAGAAAGCTCTGGCAGCGAAGTAATTTCTGGTAAATATTAATTTTCAAAAGTTTTAGGATTTTCTGCTGCTTTCCAGCATTGGTCCGCTAATTGGTCTATGGGCCAAAGAAGATCATAAGAATTATTTTTCAAAGTTTTTTAAGAGAAAGCTCTGGCAGCGAAGAAATTTCTGGTAAATATTAAAATTCAAAAGTTTTAGGATTTTCTGCTGCTTTCCAGCGTTGGGCCGCCAATTTGGAACTGTTAGCCAAAGAAGATCATAAAAATATTTGTTAACATTTTTTTAAAAGAAAGCTCTGGCAGCGAAGTACTTTCTTGTAAATATCAATTATCAAAAGTTTTAGGAATTTCTGCTGCTTTCCAGCATTGGGCCGCCAATTGGGCTATGGGCTAAGAAAGTTTAAAAAAATTATTGACAAAATTTTTTTAAGAAAAAGCTCTGGCAGCGAAGTAATTTCTGGTAAATATCAATTTTAAAAATTTTTAGGATTTTCTGCTGCTTTCCAGCACTGGGCCGCCAATTAAGCTATGGGACAAAAAATTTCAAAAAAATTATTTTTAAAAGTTTTTGAAAAGGAAGCTCTGGCAGCGGAGTCATTTCTGGTAGATATAAATTTTCAAAAGTTTTAGGATTTTCTGCTGCTTTCCAGCATTGGTCCGCTAATTGGTCTATGGGCCAAAGAAGATCATAAGAATTATTTTTCAAAGTTTTTTAAGAGAAAGCTCTGGCAGCGAAGAAATTTCTGGTAAATATTAAAATTCAAAAGTTTTAGGATTTTCTGCTGCTTTCCAGCGTTGGGCCGCCAATTTGGAACTGTTAGCCAAAGAAGATCATAAAAATATTTGTTAACATTTTTTTAAAAGAAAGCTCTGGCAGCGAAGTACTTTCTTGTAAATATCAATTATCAAAAGTTTTAGGAATTTCTGCTGCTTTCCAGCATTGGGCCGCCAATTGGGCTATGGGCTAAGAAAGTTTAAAAAAATTATTGACAAAATTTTTTTAAGAAAAAGCTCTGGCAGCGAAGTAATTTCTGGTAAATATCAATTTTAAAAATTTTTAGGATTTTCTGCTCCTTTCCAGCACTGGGCCGCCAATCAAGCTATGGGCCAAAAAAGTTCAAAAAAATTATTGTTAAAAGTTTTTGAAAAGAAAGCTCTGGCAGCGAAGTCATTTCTGGTAAATAACAATTTTGAAAGGTTAAGGATTTTCTGCTGCTTTCCAGCATTAGGCCGCCAATTGGGCTATGGGCCAAAGAAGTTCAAAAAAATTATTTTTAAAAGTTTTTGAAAAGAAAGCTCTGTTAGCGAAGTTATTTCTGGTAAATATCAATTTTCAAAAGTTTTAGGATTTTCTGCTGCTTTCCATCACTGGGCCGCCAATTAAGCTATGGGCCAAAAAAGTTTAAAAGAATTATTGTTAAAAGTTTTTTAAGAAAAAGCTCTGGCAGCGAAGTTATTTTTGGTAAATATCAATTTTGAAAGGTTTAGGATTTTCTTCTGCTTTCCAGCATTGGGCTGCTAATTGTGCTGTGGGCTAAAAATGTTCAAAAAAAGTTCCATTAAAGTTTTTTAAGAGAAAGCTCTGGCAGCCCAGTAATTTCTGGTATATATCAATTTATAAAGTTTTAGGATTTTCTGCTGCTTTCAAACATTGGTCCGCACATTCGGCTATGGGCCAAAGAAGTTCAAAAAATTATTGTTAAAAGTTTTTTAAAAGAAAGCTCTGGCAGCGAAGTTATTTCTGCTAAATATCAAGTTTCAAAAGTTTTAGGATTTTCTGCTGCTTTTAAGCATTGGGCCGCCAATTGGGCTATGGGCCAAAGAAGTTCCAAAATATTATTGACAAAACTTTTTAAGAGAAAGCTCTGGCAGCGAAGTAATTTCTAGTAAATATCAATTTTTAAAAGTTTTAGGATTTTCTGCCGCTTTCCAGCATTGGGCTGCCATTTGGGCTAAGGGTCAAAGACGTTCAAAAAAACTATTGTTGAAAGTTTTTGCAAAGAATGCTCTGGCAGCGAAGTAATATCTGGTAATAATCAATTTTCAAAATTTTTAGGATTTTCTGCTGTTTTCCTGCATTGGGCCGCAAATTTAGCTAGGGGCCAACGAAGTGCAAAAAAATTATTGTTAAAAGTTTTTGAAAAGAAAGCTGTGGCAGCGAAGTCATTTTTGGTAAATATAAATTTTTAAAAGTTTTAGGAATTTCTGCTGCTTTCCAGCATTGGGCCGCCAATTGGGCTAAGGGCTAGAATAGTTTAAAAAAATTATTGTGAAAATTTTTTGAAAAGAAAGCTCTGGCAGCGAAGTAATTTCTCGTAAATATCAATTTTCCAAAGATTTAGGAATTTCTGCTGCTTTCCATCATTGGGCCGCCAATTGGGATATGGGCTAAAATAGTTTAAAAAAATTATTGACAAAAATTTTTTAAGAAAAAGCTGTGGTAGCAAAGTAATTTCTAGTAAATATCAATTTTCAAAATTTGTAGGATTTTCTGCTGCTTTCCAGCATTGAGCTGCTAATTGGGCTATGGGCCAAAGAAGTTCAAAAAAATTATTGTTAAAAGTTTTTGAAAAGAAAGCTCTGGTAGCAAAGTCATTTCTGGTAAATATCAATTTTCAAAAGTTTTATTATTTTCTGCTGCTTTCCAGCATTAGGCTGCCAATTGGGATAGGGTGTAAAAAAGTTAAAAAGAATTATTGGCAAAATTTTTTAAAGAGAAAGACCTGTCAGCGAAGTAATTTCTGGTAAATATCAATTTTAAAAGTTTTAGGATTTTCTGCTGCTTTCCAGCATTGAGCCGTCAATTGGATTATGGGCTAAAAATGTACAAAAAAAAGTTCCATAAAAGTTTTTTAAAAGAAAGCTCTGGCAGCGAAGAAATTTCTGGTAAATATCAAATTTCAAAAGTTTTAGGATTTTCTGCTGCTTTCTAGCATTGGGCCGTCAATTTTGCTATGGGCTAAAAAATTTTAAAAAAATTATTGGCAAAAGTTTTTTAAGAGAAAGCTCTATCAGCGAAGTTATTTCTGTTAAATATCAATTTTCAAAAGTTTTAGGATTTTCTTCTGTTTTTTATCACTGGGCCGCCAATTAAGCTATGGGCCAAAAAAGTTAAAAAAAATTATTGTTTAAAGTTTTTTAAGAGAAAGCTCTGGCAGCGAAGTTATTTCTGCTAAATATCAATTTTCAAAAGTTTTAGGATTTTCTACTGCTTTCCAGCATTGGTCCGCCAAATGGGCTATGGGCTACAAAAATTTCAAAAGAATTATTGACAAAGGTTATTTAAGAGAAAGCTCTGTCAGCGAAGTAATTTCTGGTAAATATCAATTTTCAAAAGTTTTAGGATTTTCTGCTGCTTTCCAGCATTGGGCTGCTAATTAGGCTATGGGCCAAAAAAGTTCAATAAAATTAATGTTAAAAGTTTTTGTAAACTAAAAGCTCTGGCAGCGAGGAAATTTCTGGTAAATATCAATTTTCAAAAGTTTTAGGATTTTTTGCTGCTTTCCTGCATTAGGCAGCAAATTGGGCTATGGGCTAAAAAAGTTCAAAAAAATTATTGTTAAATGTTTTTTAAGAGAAAGCTGTAGCAGCGAAGTAATTTATCGTATAAATCAATTTTCAAAAGTTTAAAGAATTACTGCTGCTTTCCAGCATTAGGCGGCAAATTGGGCTATGGGCCAAAGAAGTTCAAAAAATTATTGTTAAAAGTTTTTTAAAAGAAACCTCTGGCAGCGAAGTAATTTCTGGTAAATATCAATTTTCAAAAGTTTTAAGATTTTCTGCTGCTTTCCAGCATTGAGCCGTCAATTGGATTATCAGCTAAAAATGTACAAAAAAAGTTTCATAAAAGTTTTTAAAAGAAAGCTCTGGCAGCGAAGAAATTTCTGGTTAATATCAAATTTCAAAAGTTTTAGGATTTTCTGCTGCTTTCCAGCATTGGGCCATCAATTTTACTATGGGCTAAAAAATTTCAAAAAAGTTATGAACAAAAGTTTTTTAAGAGAAAGCTCTGGCAGCGAAGTCATTTCTCGTAAACATCAATTTTCAAAAATTTAAGGAATTTCTGCTGCTTTCCAGCATTTGGCGGCCAATTGGGCTATGAGCTGAAAAAGTTCAAAAAAATTATTGTTAAAAGTTTTTTAAGAGAAAGCTCTGTCAGCGAGGTAATTTCTCGTATATATCAATTTTCAAAAGTTTTAGGATTTTCTGCTGCTTTCCAGCATTGGTCCGCCAAATGGGCTATGGGCTACAAAAATTTCAAAAAAATTATTGACAAAAGTTTTTTAAGAAAAAGCTCTGGCAGCGAAGTCATTTCTGGTAAATATCAATTTTCAAAAGTTTTAGGATTTTCTGCTGCTTTCCAGCATTAAGCCGTTAATTGGATTATGGGCTAAAAATGTACAAAAAGAAGTTTCATAAAAGTTTTTTAAGAGAAAGCTCTGGCAGCGCAGAAATTTCTAGTAAATATCAAATTTCAAAAGTTTTAGGAATTTCTGCTGCTTTACAGCATTGGGCGGCCAATTGGGCTATGGGCTAAAATAGTTTAAAAAAATTATTGTGAAAGGTTTTTAAAAAGAAAGCTCTGGCAGCGAAGTAATTTCTGGTAAATATTAATTTTCAAAAGTTTTAGGATTTTCTGTTGCTTTCCAGCATTGGGCTGCCAATTGGGCTATGGGCCAAAGAAGTTCAAAAAAATTATTGTTAAAAGTTTTTGAAAGGAAAGCTCTGGCAGCGAAGTTATTTCTGCTAACTATCAATTTTTAATAGTTTTAGGATTTTCTGCTGCTTTCTAGCATTGGGCTGCCAATTGGGCAATCGGCTAAAAAAATTATTATTGACTAAAGTTTTTTAAGAAAAAGCTCTGGCAGCGAAGTAATTTCTGGTAAATATCAATTTTCAAAAGTTTTAGGATTTTCCGCTCCTTTTCAATATTGAGCCGTCAATTGGGCTATTTGCTAAAAAATTTTAAAAAAATTTCCATAAAAGTTTTTTAAGAAAAAGCTTTGGCTGCGAAGAAATTTTTGGTAAATATGAAATTTCTAAAAATTTAGGATTTTTTGCTGCTTTCCAGCATTGGGCCGCCATTTAGGCTAAGGGTCAAAGACGTTCAAAAAAACTATTGTTGAAAGTTTTTGAAAAGAATGCTCTAGCAGCGAAGTAATATCTGGTAATAAACAATTTTAAAAATTTTTAGGATTTTCTGCTGCTTTCTAGCATTGGGCTGCCAATTGGGCAATGGGCTAAAAAACTTATTATTGACTAAAGTTTTTTAAGAAAAAGCTCTGGCAGCGAAGTAATTTCTGGTAAATATCAATTTTCAAAAGTTTTAGGATTTTCCGCTGCTTTTCAATATTGAGCCGTCAATTGAGCTATTTGCTAAAAAATTTTAAAAAAATTTCCATAAAAGTTTTATAAGAAAAAGCTTTGGCTGCGAAGAAATTTTTGGTAAATATGAAATTTCTAAAGATTTAGGATTTTCTGCTGCTTTTAAGCATTGGGCCGCCAATTGGGCTATGGGCTAAAAGATTTCAAAAAAATTATTGATAGAAGTTTTTTAAGAGAAAGCTCTGTCAGCGAAGTTATTTCTGTTAAATATCAATTTTCAAAAGTTTTAGGATTTTCTGCTGTTTTTAATCACTGGGCCGCCAATTAAGCTATGGGCCAAAAAAGTTTAAAAAAATTATTGTTTAAAGTTTTTTAAGAAAAAGCTCTGGCAGCGAAGTTATTTCTGCTAAATATCAATTTTCAAAAGTTTTAGGATTTTCTGCTGCTTTCTAGCATTGGGCTGCCAATTGGGCAATGGGCTAAAAAAATTATTATTGACTAAAGTTTTTTAAGAAAAAGCTCTGGCAGCGAAGTAATTTCTGGTAAATATCTATTTTCAAAAGTTTTAGGATTTTCCGCTGCTTTTCAAAATTGAGCCGTCAATTGGGCTATGGGCTAAAAAAGTTCAAAAAAATTTCCATAAAAGTTTTTTAAGAGAAACCTTTGGCTGCTAAGAAATTTTTGGTAAATATCAAATTTCTAAAGTTTTAGGATTTTTTGCTGCTTTCCAGCATTAGGCCGCCAATTGGGCTATGGGGTAAAATTTTCAAAAAAATTATTGACAAAAATTTTCTAAGAGAAACCTCTGACAACGAAGTAATTTCTGGTAAATATCAATTTTCAAAAGTTTTAGGATTTTCTGCTGCTTTCCAGCATTGGTCCGCCAATTGGGCTATGGGCCAAAGAATATCATAAAATTTATTGTTAACATTTTTTGAAAAGGAAGCTCTGGCCTTGAAGACATTTCTGGTAAATATCAATTTTAAAATTTTTGGGATTTTCTGCTGCTTTCCAGTATTAGGCCGCCAATTAGGCTATTGGCTAAAAAATTTCAAAAAAATTATTGACAAAGTTTTTTTAAAGAAAGCTCTGGCAGCGAAGTAATTTCAGATAAATATCAATTTTCATAATTTGTAGGATTTTTTGCTGCTATCCAGCATTGGGCCGCCAATTGGGCTATGGGCCAAAGAAGTTCCAAAATATTATTCACAAAACTTTTTAAGAGTAAGCTCTGGCAGCGAAGTAATTTCTAGTAAATATCAATTTTCAAAAGTTTTAGGATTTTCTGCTGCTTTCCAGCAATAATCCGCCAAATGGGCTATGGGCTACATAAATTTCAAAAAAATTATTGACAAAAGTTTTCTAAGAGAAAGCTCTGGCAGCGAATTAATTTCTCGTAAATATCAATTTTCAAAAGTTTTAGGATTTTTGCTGCTTTCCAGCATTGGGCTGCTAATTGGGCTATGGGGTAAAAAAGTTCAAAAAAATTATTGACAAAATTTTTTTAAAAGAATGCTCTGTCAGGGAAGTAATTTCTGGTAAATATATATTTTTTAAAAGATTTAGGATTTTCTGCTTTCCAGCATTGGGCCGCCAATTGGGCTATGAGCTAAAAAAGTTAAGAAAATTATTGTTAAAAGTTTTTTAAGAGAAAGCTCTGGCAGCGAAGAAATTTCTGGTAAATATCAAATTTTAAAAGTTTTAGGAATTTCTGCTGCTTTACAGCATTGGGCCGCCAATTAGGCTATGGCCTAAAATAGTTTAAAAAAGTTATTGTGAAAAGTTTTTGAAAAGAAAGCTCTGGCAGCGAAGTAATTTCTGGGAAATATTAATTTTCAAAAGTTTTAGGATTTTCTGCTGCTTTCCAGCATTGGGCCGCCAATTGGGCTATGGGCTAAATAATTTCAAAAAAAATATTGACAAAAGTTTTTTAAGAGAAAGTCCTGTCAGCGAAGTAATTTCTGGTAAATATCAATTTTCAAAAGTTTTAGGATATTCTGCTGCTTTCCAGCATTGAGCCGTCTATTCGATTATGGGCTAAAAAGGTACAAAAAAAAGTTCCATAAAAGTTTTTTAAGAGAAAGCTCTGGCCGCGAATTAATTTCTCGTAAATATCAAATTTCCAAAGTTTTAAGAATTTCTGCTGCTTTCCAGCATTGGGCCGCCAATTAGGCTATAAGATAAAATAGTTTAAAAAAATTATTGTAAAAAGTTTTTGAAAAGAAAGCTCTAGCAGCGAAGAAATTTCTGGTAAATATCAATTTTCAAAAGTTTTAGGATTTTCTGCTGCTTTCCAGCATTGGTCCGCCAAATGGGCTGTGGGCTACAAAAATTTCAAAAAAATTATTAACAAAAGTTTTTTAAGAGAAAGTTCTGGCAGCGAAGTAATTTCTCGTAAGTATCAATTTTCCAAAGTTTTAGGAATTTCTGCTGCTTTCCAGCATAGGGCGGCCAATCGGGCTATGAGCGAAAAAAGTTAAAAAAAATTATTGACAAAAATTTTTTAAGAAAAAGCTCTGGCAGCGAAGAAATTTCTGGTAAATATAAAATTTCAAAAGTTTTAGAATTTTCTGCTGCTTTCCAGCATTGGGCTGCTAATTGGGCTATGGGGTAAAAAAGTTAAAAAAAATTATTGACAAAATTTTTTTAAAAGAATGCTCTGTCAGGGAAGTAATTTCTGGTAAATATATATTTTTTAAAAGATTTAGGATTTTCTGCTGCTTTCCAGCATTGGGCCGCCAATTGGGCTATGAGCTAAAAAAGTTAAGAAAATTATTGTTAAAAGTTTTTTAAGAGAAAGCTCTGGCAGCGAAGAAATTTCTGGTAAATATCAAATTTTAAAAGTTTTAGGAATTTCTGCTGCTTTACAGCATTGGGCCGCCAATTGGGCTATGGGCTAAAATAGTTTAAAAAAATGATTGTGAAAAGTTTTTGAAAAGAAAGCTCTGGCAGCGAAGTAATTTCTGGTAAATATTAATTTTCAAAAGTTTTAGGATTTTCTGCTGCTTTCCAGCATTAGGCTGTCAAATGGGCTATGGGCTAAAAAATTTAAAAAAATTATTAACAAAAGTTTTTTACGAGAAAATTCTGGCAGCGAAGTAATTTCTCGTAAATATGCATTTTTCAAAGTTTTAGGAATTTCTGCTGCTTTCCAACATTGGGCGGCCATTCGGGCTATGAGCGAAAAAAGTTAAGAAAAATTATTGACAAAAATTTTTTAAGAAAAAGCTCTGGCAGCAAAGTAATTTCTGGTAAATATCAATTTTTAAAAGTTTTAGAATTTTCTGCTGCTTTCCTGCATTGGGCCGCCAATTGGGCTATAAGCTAAAATAGTTTAAAAAAATTATTGTGAAAAGTTTCTGAAAAGAAAGCTTTAGCAGCGAAGAAATTTCTGGTAAATATCAATTTTCAAAAGTTTTAGGATTTTCTGCTGCTCTCCAGCATTGGTCCGCCAAATGGGCTGTGGGCTACATAAATTTCAAAAAAATTATTAACAAAAGGTTTTTTAGAGAAAGTTCTGGCTGCGAAGTAATTTCTCGTAAGTATCAATTTTCTAAAGTTTAAGGAATTTCTGCTGCTTTCCAGCATTGGGCGGCCAATCGGGCTATGAGCGAAAAAAGTTAAAAAAAATTATTGACAAAAATTTTTAAGAAAAAGCTCTGGCAGCAAAGTAATTTCTGGTAAATATCAATTTTTAAAAGTTTTAGAATTTTCTGCTGCTTTTCTGCATTGGGCAGCAAATTGGGCTATGGGCTAAAAAAGTTCAAAAAAATTATTGTTAAATGTTTTTGAAAAGAAAGCTGTGGCAGCGAAGTAATTTATCGTATATATCAATTTTTAAAAGTTTAAAGAATTATTGCTGCTTTCCAGCATTGGGCGGCAAATTGGGCTATGGGCCAAAAAAGTTCAAAAAAATTATTGTTAAAAGTTTTTGAAAACTAAAAGCTCTGGCAGCGAAGAAATTTCTGGTAAATATCAATTTTCAAAAGTTTTAGGATTTTCTGCTGCTTTCCAGCATTGGTCCGCCAAATAGGATATGGGCTACAAAAATTTGAAAAAAATTGTTGACAAAAGTTTTTTAAGAAAAAGCTCTGGCAGCGAATTAATTTCTCGTAAATATCAATTTTCCAAAGTTTTAGGAATTTCTGCTGCTTTCCAGCATTAAGCCGCCAATTAAGCTATGGGCCAAAAAAGTTTAAAAAAATTATTGTTTAAAGTTTTTTAAGAGAAAGCTCTGGCAGCGAAGTTATTTCTGCTAAATATCAATTTTCAAAAGTTTTAGGATTTTCTGCTGCTTTCTAGCATTGGGCTGCCAATTAGGCAATGGGCTAAAAAAATTATTATTGACTAAAGTTTTTTAAGAAAAAGCTCTGGCAGCGAAGTAATTTCTGGTAAATATCTATTTTCAAAAGTTTTAGGATTTTCCGCTGCTTTCCAGCAATGGTCCGCCAAATGGGCTATGGGCTACATAAATTTCAAAAAAATTATTGACAAAAGTTTTCAAAGAGAAAGCTCTGGCAGCGAATTAATTTCTCGTAAATATCAATTTTCAAAAGTTTTAGGAATTTCTGCTGCTTTCCAGCATTGGGCCGCCAATTGGGCTATGGGCTAAATAATTTCAAAAAAATTATTGACAAAAGTTTTTTAAGAGAAAGCCCTGTCAGCGAAGTAATTTCTGGTAAATATCAATTTTCAAAAGTTTTAGGATTTTTTGCTGCTTTCCAGCATTGAGCCGTCAATTGGATTATCAGCTAAAAATGTACAAAAAAAGTTCCATAAAAATTTTTAAGAGAAAGCTCTGGCAGCGAAGAAATTTCTGGTAAATATCAAATTTCAAAAGTTTTAGGATTTTCTGCTGCTTTCCAGCATTGGGCCGTCAATTTTGCTATGGGCTAAAAAATTTCAAAAAAATTATGAACAAAAGTTTTTTAAGAGAAAGCTCTGGCAGCGAAGTAATTTCTCGTAAACATCAATTTTCAAAAATTTAAGGAATTGCTGCTGCTTTCCAGCATTGGGCGGCCAATTGGGCTATGAGCTAAAAAAGTTAAGAAATATTATTGACAAAAATTTTTTAAGAAAAAGCTCTGGCAGCAAAGTAATTTCTGGTAAATATCAATTTTCAAAAGTTTAGCATTTTCTGCTGCTTTCCAGCATTGAGCCGTCTATTCGATTATGGGCTAAAAAGGTACAAAAAAAAGTTCCGTAAAAGTTTTTTAAGAGAAAGCTCTGGCAGCGAATTAATTTCTCGTAAATATCATTTTTCCAAAGTTTTAAGAATTTCTGCTGCTTTCCAGCATTGGGCGGCCAATCGGGCTATGAGCGAAAAAAGTTAAGAAAAATTATTGACAAAAATTTTTTAAGAAAAAGCTCTGGCAGCAAAGTAATTTCTGGTAAATATCAATTTTTAAAAGTTTTAAAATTTTCTGCTGCTTTCCTGCATTGGGCAGCAAATTGGGCTATGGGCTAAAAAAGTTCAAAAAAATTATTGTTAAATGTTATTGAAAAGAAAGCAGTGGCAGCTAAGTAATTTATCGTATATATCAATTTTCAAAAGTTTAAAGAATTACTGCTGCTTTCCAGCATTGGGCCGCCAATTGGGCTATAAGCTAAAATAGTTTAAAAAAATTATTGTGAAAAGTTTCTGAAAAGAAAGCTTTAGCAGCGAAGAAATTTCTGGTAAATATCAATTTTCAAAAGTTTTAGGATTTTCTGCTGCTTTCCAGCATTGGTCCGCCAAATGGGCTATGGGCTACAAAAATTTGAAAAAAATTATTGACAAAAGTTTTTTAAGAGAAAGCTCTGGCAGCGAATTAATTTCTCGTAAATATCAATTTTCCAAAGTTTTAGGAATTTCTGCTGCTTTCCAGCATTAAGCCGCCAATTGGGCTATGGGCTAAATAATTTCAAAAAAATTAGTGACAAAAGTTTTTTAAGAGAAAGCCCTGTCTGCGAAGTAATTTCTGGTAAATATCAATTTTCAAAAGTTTTAGGATTTTCTGCTGCTTTCCAGCATTGAGCCGTCTATTGGATTATGGGCTAAAAATGTACAAAAAAAAGATCCATAAATGTTTTTTTAGAGAAAGCTCAGTCAGCGAAGTCATTGCTGGTAAATATCAATTTTCAAAAGTTTTAGGTTTTTCTGCTGCTTTCCAGCATTGGTCCACTAAATGGGCTATGGGCTACAAAAATTTCAAAAAAATTGTAATTGTTAAGTTCAAAATGGCCGATCTAATAATTTTAATTTTCAAATAATAAATAATTTCAATAACTCAATCGAAAAGATAATACATAAATCTAACCTCTATGGTTGCCCACAGGACACCATGTTGGGATAGTCAAATTTAACACAACATTTAAAATTTACTGTTAGAAAAATTATTATTACTTCTAGGAATTCTAAATTACTATAAAATTCTAAACAACTGAAGGTTTAAATTTGTTAACAATTACTCTGCCAGATTTGTTTTTAAAGAACTGCGTAATATAAAATGGGAGGGCGCCAGTCCTTTCCTGGGACACTTTAACTACAAAAAAAAAAATTCAAAAGGGTATAATTATTCCAAATATTTTAACCTCAAAATAATCGGAACCAAAGAATTTAAATTGTTTTAATGAACGACTTCAAAATTTTAAATCCGTTGAAAGTAGGGATTTTCGAAACTTACCGTTAACCTCAAAAATTTTACAGTACGACTTACATAGTCAAGAGCGAGGGATCAAACACCCAGAGTGGTTCCAACAACCAAAGCCCTCAATTAAGTATCATTAAAATTAATATTGAACTCAGTAAAGCTTCATTAATCCCGATACTCAGAATCAAAATTTTAATAGTTTACATATTCAATCTAAAGTTAAATAATAATATCGAAATTAATTAATTTAAGACATTGTTAATTTTAAGCAAAATTCAAAATTAGAACAATCGCAAAAATGAAACTCAACATGAATTAAGTAACTCATAAAGCAAATGATAATCAAATATGTCAAAAGAAATTACACAAAGTTTCGTTCTCAGAAAAACAAATCCCAGATCGGAAGCTCAATACGGTTTGGAATTAGAGAGGGAGTGGTTCGTCATTATATACAGTTTTCGTCAAAAAAAAATATATAAAGTAAAAACTCAAATTTGGAACAAAATAATAAAGTTTATTTTAACAAAATTCAAATAAACTTTAAGGAATGACAATAACCAATTTTCGGGACTATTTTCCAAAATGATTTGAAATTCACATAGTATTTCGTTGATCAGTTAAATATGACATGATTAAAATTCAAAATCGCATCGAAAAGGGGATTCACGTGGGGAAAATTTTTAATAGGTCACTCTGGATTATATCGTAGCAATAATTCACAAAATTTAATCAAAACAATATCATTACAATTTTCATATGGGGAGAGTGGGTTACTCTATAAGGGGAAATCAAACAAATTAATACTACGCAATCGAGTTTTTAATTTAACAAATCATGTCATAATAACTCAAAATAAATTGTAATTCTTTACAATTTTCAATTTTCACTAAATTGACTCAATGAACCATTCTGATTAAACTTAATATTTTGAAAATATTTGTTTTATAAATGTTAGAGAAACAAACCAAATTAAACATTTTCTTTATTAATAATTAGCACCATAAAATTTTAAATTCTAATTTTAAATCATCGTGACAGAATAATTCTATTGAATTTCAATTTGATTGAATCACAAGATTTAATCTCTAATGTTGTGTAAACTTTGAATTTCGAAACAACTCATTTCACCAAATTTTACGAATCAAATAAAGTTAAGTATTCTTAATTTTCACATGAGATTAATTCAAACTTGAAAGAAATTAAATCATAATTAAAACGATATTTCTAAATAATGTTACGCACTAAACATTTTAACTTTTTATAACCTAAAACTCTGTTATTTTATACATTTAACGTCGCCACGTGGTCGACGGCTCTTCTCATCATGCTCAATGTTGCAATCTTTTTAATCAAAATTATTAATATAGAATCCTTAGATTTTTATTTAGTGAAATTTCACGTAATAATCGAAAAATATATCCAACTTACTAGAAATAATCATCCTGTTCTGCCTCGAGATCGTATGCATTTTTAGGTTAGATTGCGTCTCGAACCAACGTAAAATTTTCTAATCACGACAAAATTTCACAAAATTGTAGTTTATGAGAAGGGAGGGCACACTTGGGGAATTTTCGTCTCACGAACTATTTTTGAATCTTTATTCACTTGACGGTAAGCTTCACTGGAAAATTTCTAAATATTGAATTTCGACCAAATTCATCAAAGAAAATCGACAAAAAAAGGAGAATTCATTTGGGGGACGAATTACCCAAAAATCACTATTAAATATTAACGTTAAAACGTCGCGAGTTTGAGACGCAAACAACCACTTGCTTCTAACATTATAAACAATTACGAGTTTTACTCAAAATTTTAACACTCCGAAAACTGAGTCTAATTCGCGGAATTATTGAAAAGTCCTACTTACATCTTTGCCGAACGAGAACTCGGCGTTCACCTCTCAATCCACACTTTACACAAAATTTATTTACAGTCTTTAAATCTTATAGCCACTAGGCTAACGTGAAGATCCGGCGATCCAGGGAAGATGAAGAGAGTGATCGGCGTCCTTCCAATCTATTTATTGATTGATGCTCTTGTTTCTCCGTCTTTCACATTGTCTGTCCCCTTTCGTGTTCCTTTGCCGCCTTTTCAGCAGTCCATTTCTTGTTCCACAGCGTTAGTCGGTGTTGAACAGGGCCGTCTCTCCAAACAATGGTATCGAATTTAATTAGAAACATTTCTAATTATTCCAAAATTGATTATCGCCTTTTCCCCCCTGTGGTCAGCAACAAGACGATCACATTCCACCAGATCGGCAATTGAGGCGATACCGATCTGGGATGGGACAACAATCCGCATTCTGGACAGGGCCTTCGGCGTAGGGTCCCGGTCACCAGACCGGAAATGACAACAATCCAAATTATTCGAAATAATCCTCCTCTACTCCAGAAAACCTCCACTAAGACAAATTGAGCGATGTTCGACTCCTTTTGCATAAATGTCCTGGCCAGGAACTTCCATCTTAGTGTTTTCAGCAGTCCTGTAGAGTAAGGCTAGATACGTCAGTTCCTCGGCGGGAAATTCAAAACACGAACAAAACACATAGGGTTGTGTTCTTCAGGTTGGCTACACTGAGCGTGCGACTTGGAACGGGAATGGGACAGCGACGAGAAGCGTTGATTGGTTGGACCAGAATCCACGGCGAAGTCTCAAAGATGGCCGCCACTCGTTGACAGGTGTAAATAAACAAAAGGAAAGAAAGATTCTTAAAACTAATTTTGACAAATAAACCTTTTTGATTGTTGAGCATGACGTCCCTAGATCGCCGTGTATTTGTTTTCTCATTATGGTAGTAAAGAGGTAACACTAGATTCTCGTTTAATTTATTCCACATACTAAAAGAAAACGAAAATTCGACTAACTTGTAACTGGCAAAATTTTGCCATGTTACAACACCCCCTTTCGTAGAAAAAGGGACTAGTAGGACCTTTCCATAAGTATTCGACACAGCTTTCTAGGAGTACAACGTGCTCAAAAATCATAAATTTCAAAAAAAAATTTATTCTATAGAATCAAGAACAAATTAATCAAAATTCGGTCTCTTACCAAAACAGAACATATTCTCGTGCTTAACTAAAGTTAGAAACTTTCATCCAAGCAATCTCTCTAGATTCTCATCCTACTCGGATCTTAATAATTCTTTTTAGGAGGAAATAACATGGGATTATATAATTAATCAATAATCGCTAGCTTTGGTCCATTTTTAGGTGATTTATTTTTAACTCAAATCAATAAAACGAAACTAAATTTGGTGCACTCATCAATAATAACATCAATCACCTTATTCTAATATGATCACAAAATAATACTTTAATTTTTGGCTCATTTTGAGGTCGAGTCTTTTTTTTTTTTTTTTTTTTGAAGATAACAAAATAATATTTCTTAAATGCTTAAGGTAATGACTGGCCTCTCGTTTAGAAAAGAGGTAATTAACAAATAATTGTAAACTAAAACATTTCTCTATTAGTGCATTGAATTACGTCGGTAAAACTGTAATGAGGAATGAGATAAAGAAAGGAAACAAAAAAATTATAAGAAGGAATTAAAGGTGGGTTATCTTGAGGATAAAGGATGAGATTACTTTGGAGAGCCTGGTTTTTTCAGGGGTTCTGCGGCCTGTTTGTTTAGGAGGCAGTTGCGACAATTGTTTTTGTGAACTCCTTTTTCGCCACATACGATACAAAAAAGTCGAGTTACGTTGCTCTTACAACGGTAACGAGTATGGTTGGACTTTCCGCAGTTCCAACAACCGTGTATGAGAGAACGGCGAAGCCAATCAATGGTTTCCTCACTGACGTTTTCCGGTTGGTTAACAGCGATTTCGAAGATCGAGGGATTTCTTGTGGCGGATGGTGGTTCACGCGGGAACGGGAAACGCGGGAAACGCGGGGTAATCATATCGCGAATAGAGAGTGGGAGACCCAGAACGATTTCCCTTACTGGTCGATGGGTAAACTTGATCTGGTGTGGAGGGTAGCTCGAGGGACGGTTTTAAAAATTTTTCGACAGTTTTGTGTGAGACCTTTGAAACTTTTGGGGGGGTTGGATTTGCCGACTCGGTCGTATGTGATCGTTTGGATCTTACGAAATTTTCGCGCAATATAGGGGCGTTCTCGATTTTTCCGGAGAAAGCTAGTTCTAAGTCTTCTATAGTAATGAATTGAGGCTCGTTGGGTTTAGGAGGTAAAGAAATTTCGGGATTAGACATTTGTTTATAGTCTCTAGTCGTAGATGAGATCGTGGGGTTAAATACACGTGTGTCTTCTTTGGAAGTGGACGGAATGGCGTCTTGTGACGACATAGCCGGGTTAGTTTTTAATAACGAAAGCCTAGGAGCTGGAATTGGTGGAACTCTATCGGTAGGCTTTAGGATCGGTATCAGGGTAGAGGTTTTTGGGAGGGTTAAAGTGGGGAGGACAAGGGTAGGGTGACTCGGTAATTCGGTTTGGATTTTAGCGTTTTTAAACGTTTTTACGGCGACTTCTTCGGTTTGCGTTGAAGCGGCGCAGCGTAGATGGCTCATCCTAGTCTGAATCTTGGCGTTTCTCTGTTTCGGAGGCTTCGTCTTTGGTACGGCTCCCAAGGATCCAGCTGCTGGGTCTATATCGTCTTGCGAAGATTGAACCGAGGCATCGGTTGTTGGTGGCGGTAGAGGGATCCAGGTCAAGTTGTGACGTCTCATTAAATCTGCAAGACAATCTTCCTCACTAGACACGGTTCCACGGGCCTTAGACATTTTGTTCTCCCTTTCAGCTACAATAGCCTCATTGATAGAAGGTAGCAGTCCAGGGTACATTGAGCGTATTTGTCGGATAATATTATAGAATGGTTTGATATAGTACCACCCTGGACTATCCTTTTGTACCTCTTGATCCCTCGCAGTCCAAGTTTTATCAGTGGCCTTGGGCCGGGAGTAACAGTCCAACTGTTTCTCAAGGTCGTCGATTACCATGAATAGGGTGTCGTTGAGCTGTCTCATTTTAGTACTCTTGGCTTTATAAGAGTTGGAAATTTGTACTATTTTGGACAGCGACTCGGACAACTCTTTGATTCGGAACTCCTGCGTTCGTAGCTTCGATGAGGGGTCATCGGTAGGATCGGGTTGATTTTCCTTTCCAGCCATCTTCAATTTGTTTGTGACGCTTTTTTGAGGGGTTACTCTGGGTCGTAATCTGTAAAAACACAAACGGAATTAGACTCTACATACGGTTTGAGGTCTTGAACGTGACATTTGGCGACCTTTTTCTGGGAGAGGTCAACTAGCTGGTAAACGGTAGGAGAAAGGATCTTGGATACTTTAAAGGGACCAATGAACTCTGGATTCAATTTCGCTGCGACCTGTTTCAGTTTGGAAGAAAGAGTTCGACATCTCATAAGGACTAGATCGCCAACGGAGAACTTCACTTGCCTTCGCCTCAAATTGTAGTATTTTGACTGACGTTGAAAAGCAGAATCTAAATTCATCGTTACCCAATCCTTTATCAGTTGTAGCTTTTTCATTCTTTCCTCCCATTGCTTAGGTTCGTTTAGAGTTATGTCCGGTTTGCCCTCTTTTCGTTTCTTCACCGAATTGATCGGTTTGGGGTCTCTTCCCAAGTTAAGGAAAGCTGGTAAGGTCTTTAGGGATGAATGATACGCTGTGTTGTAAGCGAATTGGAATTTGCTTAGGTGTTGATCCCAGGTCCGGTGATCCTGATCAATAAACGAAACCATCATAGTCTTGAGTGTTCGATTAACCCGTTCCACAGGGTTAGCCTGGGGGTGATAGGGTGGTGTCGTAGTGTGGTAGATACAATATTCGGCAGCCAGAGATTGGAGAACCTTGTTCACAAACTCAGTGCCATTGTCGGTCAGCAGCACTTGAGGTGTACCCCAGCGGTTAATAATCGAAGAGAAGAATACCTTGCGAACTAGTTTGCCATAAGCTAAACGTAAAGGTATAATCTCCACCCACTTGGTGAATACGTCTTGTAGAACCAAAACGTATTGGAAAGAAGCTCGACTGGTTGGGAATGGTCCCATAATGTCCGCTGCTACCATAATCCAGGGCTCTTCGACCACTCGATGTCCTAACATTCCTGCAGGGGCTCTTTGGTCCACTTTGCACCTCTGGCAGGTATCACGATTCTTTACATACTGGGCCACTTGATGATAACAGCCGGGCCAGTAATAATCTTTAGCCACACGAACATATGTCTTTTCTGTCCCCAGATGTCCTGACTGGGCTTCATCATGAGCCTCTCTTATGAGGACCTCTCGCTCTAAGTCGTCTGGGACTAGCTTCCATTCGTTTAAGTCGGGAACCAAGCATGATATGACAGGATCGGGGCGATTGTAGTACAGATTGTTATCAACTATACGCCAATTTGGAAACCTCTCCGGAAATTGCGTCACTAACAGGAATCTTCTCGTGTACCAGGTAGGTATATCGGAATTTAAGAGAAACAACCTCTCTTTTAAGAAAGGTTCTGAGTTGCTGTCTTGCTTTTCATAAATCCTTGACAATGCGTCTGGTACGTGGTGGTTAGCACCTTTTCTGTGCACAATTTCGAAATCGTACTCTAATAACGAGAGTGACCATCTAGCTAAGCGTCCAGTCGGATTTTTCAGGTTATGTAACCACCTGAGGCTACTATGGTCGGTTATGACAGTGAAGTGGTATCCCTCAAGGTATGCTCGATACTTCTGGATGGACCAAATCACTGCCAAACACTCTTTTCCGTGGTATTATAGTTCTGTTCAGCCGCTGACATTGCTTTGCTAGCATAAGAAATTATGTGTTCTACTCCATCGATCCATCCATTCTACTCCATCCATTGCTGTTCTTTCTCCCAGACCCATGGTTGCTTCTTACGGAGGAGCTTCGTCAGAGGAGACACTACAGTAGCGAAATTGGGGAGAAACTTTCGGTACCATGACGACATGCCGAGAAAACGTCGGATATCCTTCAGATTTTTAGGGACAGGGTAACTCAAAATTGGTGCGACCTTTTCTGGATCCACTTGAAGGCCTTTTTCGTTTACTATGAATCCGAGGTATTGTACTTGTGAGGTGCAAAACTCGCTCTTCTTATCATTGATTTTGAGTCCAGCCGCTTTGATGATGTTAAGTATCTTCGACAACCATTTTAAGTGTTCCTCGAATGTCTCAGTCACTATGATAATATCGTCTAGATAAGTGAAACAGTATGGTTCGAGTTCGAGTTAATCGGTCCATCATCCGTTGGAAGGTGGCGGGGGAATTTGTCAATCCAAAGGGCATTCTTTTGAAGTGGAAAAGACCACGACCTGGTACTGTGAAAGCAGTATATTCTTTGCTTTCAGGGCGTAGAGGTACCTGTAGAAATCCTTTGTGGAGGTCTATCTTCGATATATATTTGGCTCGTCTCAATTTACTAAGTATGCTCTCCATTTGAGGCAGTGGGTAGGCATCCTTTTTAGTCACTTGATTTAATCTCCTAAAATCCAAACAGAATCGATATGTCGAATCTGGTTTCTTAATCATTACGATTGGGCTCGACCATCCGCTATTAGAAGGTTCTATGATGTCGTCTGCTAGCATTTGGTCTACTTCAGTTTTGATCGCTTCTTGGACTTTTCGTGATACCATGTAGTGACGTTGTTTGATAGGAGGGTGTCCGTCCACAATGATCTCATGCTCTATAATATTGGTCACGCCAGGTTTATCGGAACTTTCTGGAATTTCCCTCGCTAAAAATTCTTTTAAGATGTCGGATTGATCCATGGTCAATTCTCGCAAACCATTGCAACAGTCCAACGCCTCATCGGCTTCCTCGAAGTGATAGATTTTCTCAGGTTGATCCTCCAAATGCCAATCTCGCGATCCAAATCCCACAGTCACGTCGTAATATTTTAGGAAGTCAAGTCCCAGAATCAGAGGTACCGGTAGGGAGTCCAATACTCTGATTGGGAATTCCTTTTCTTTGGTCTTCAGTTTTATAGGCAACAATATTTCTTGAGAGACTAGTTTTATTGAACTATTGCCCATTTGTACTGCTCCTTTTCTAGTTCTGATCTTTATACCATTTTCCTTGGCTATGTTTAATCCGATTGTGCTAATAAAAGTCCTGTTGGCTCCGCAGTCCACTTAAGCTTTGATTGTGGATCCACAGATTTCTACGTCAGTGAGTAAGGACGGTTGCCTACCGGGTAGATCGTGTGGATAAGCGATATCGGATAGCTTGAATAAACAATCGGGTTTCTGGTCGATCGGCGGATCAGTCTTTTGATCAGACTTAGAAGAAACATAATCAGGCGGAGAAGGGGAGTTTTGACTAAGGAGAGGCTTATTTAATGGAGTCTGAGGCAATTTCTTTTCAGAGGAGGCTTCACATGAGGAAGGTTGGATTACAGGATACTCAGGTAAGTAGGTTTCTTTACAAGTGGATTGATCTGAGGAGGGAGAGCTCATAGGATCGACAGGTAAGTCCATTTCCTTCTCTAGATTAGGCTGAGCGATACTCTTCAGTTCTTGTTGATCGTTGGGCCGCTCGGGGCTAGGCGGAATCAGTTTGGCCCCAGTTAACGATTCCCTGCTTCGTTTCCCGTGCACTTGAGACACTTAGGTTTAATGACACCTTTCTTTCCACAGGCATAACAGAAAATTTGCTTATCCTCCTTGCAGTTATTGTGTCTGTGACCTTCCTGGTCACAGTTCCAGCACAGGAGTTTGGCCGGTTTATCATTGGACGATTCCGTAGGACTACTTCCTGGTCCTGTATCTTTCGATGATATCTGTGTGTCAGACGTCTTAGTTTTACTATCTGTGCCTTTAGGAGGATTCGGACCACTTTGTTTTTTAGTATTTTTCTTCTGAGGATTTTTGGCAGTGGAATTGTTTTTTGATTGTTGTTGTCCAGTGCGATTCTCTTGTGAGTAGAAAATTTCGTCTACTGATTCCGCATCACTTTCTTCGAAATCGTATCCTAAGTAATTTAGGTTGTCCTTTCTCCTGACTGGTCTAGGAAAATTAGGTTCTTTATAAGCGAGATCTGGTAAAAGTGACCTTTCAGGCTTAGGAGGAGGTCTAAAAGTACGGGCTACTCTAAAGGCTTTCTCCGTAGCTACCGCTACTTGTTCCAGTTGAGCGAAAGTTATTAACGTTGACCTTGGTATGGCTAAGTGTAGCCGAGGTAATAGATTTCTGTGAGCGAAACTAATCTCATCATTTTCTGACAGCCTAGGGGACACCCTGTCAAACATGGCTAACATGCATGTTAAGTAATCTGCAACTGACTCGTGTTCTCCTTGAGTTTGGCGGTGAATCTCCTGTGTCAACTCAAATTGAAAGTCTGGATCGCTGAATCTTTCCCTAGAAGCGTTTGCAAACTAGTCGTAGGTCGACCAATATCTCCTGTGGCCGTCAAACCATCTTGCTGCTATTCCCGTCAGGAAGAAAGGCAATAGACGTAGCAGTTCGCGGTCATCTATGTGGATCATAGATCGACCATTATCGATCCTAGCGAGGAAAGTGTCTGGGTCTTCATTGCGAGCTCCCGAAAACTGAAGATTCCACTTCCTCATCGTCTCGTATGTAGAAGCCAGAGGGTTATAATTGTTTCTTCTGAATGGGAAATCATAATTTCTTCTATCGTTGAACCATTCGTCTTGAGGCTCTCGGTAGCGTGATCTTTCTCTAGGACGACTTCGATCTCGAAAATTATCGTAATAATTATATTCTCTGTTCAAATTCCGTGGAGGTTGACGAAATCTCCTTTCGTCTCTATTTTGTTCTGTATCATCTTCAGAGTCTTCGTTACGTTGGTTATTCTGTGTTCTAGTTCGGGAACTTCCAAGGGGATATTCGGCTTGTGGAAAATCTTGTGACCGTTCTTCTCGAGTTGTATCTTGATTTTAGAAGCGTGTGTTTTGACCAAGGTTGGGGGGATCAAAGTTACTATCTCGTGGAGGTGGTTGGGATTCTCTGTTCGGATATCCTCGGAATCCTGTATCCGGATTTCTTCTTCGAGAACGTGGTGAGTCCTGGTAAGTTGGTCTTTCTCGATTCCTTAAGTCTTCATTGAATCCGCTGTCGTTGACGCGTGATCTAGGTGGAGCTTGGGAGTTAGGAAAAGAATCGCGTGAAGGTCTATTTCGAGTCCCTGTCAGAGGCGTGTTTAGAGGCACTCCAACAAAAGGTCTACGTTGTCGTCGCGGACTAGCGTTACGTTGATTCTCTAAATCTTCATTTCGAGAATTTTGTCGGTTAGAAGCCGTTCCTTCCGATTCATCGATTTCAGATCCGGTGATTGTCGCGCGAGATAGTCTTTCGGCTAAGTTGATCCTTTCTACTGGGTCTTCTAATTCGCCGCGTAGCCTGCGTTCATACCGAAGTAAACGTTGCCTTAATACGGGAACGGATCCATCGAAAGCTTCATTACGAGCAGATAATTCTAGGATAAGGACTTCTCGGTTAATGCGGGTAATCCATTCATCTCTGGAATCGAGGTCGCGCGAATTTGACTTGGGATTTGGGGGGGCTTTAGGATTGTTAGTGGATCCTTGATTGGAGGGTTCACGCGGTAGTCCTTGATCTGCGGGGGGTCCGCGAGTGGTAGAATTTTTCGTGTCGGAGGATGCACCAGGGGGATTTGAACCAGGAGGGGCAGGTTGGTTACTTGGGATATTAGAATCAGCCATCTCTACTCAATGTCAAAAAAAAATTCTTAAATCAAGTACAAGTTCAATAATATTACACCATAAATCAATATCAACATTAGTACAATAGAAATTTAAATAAATGGATAATGTGGCATACACACGGTCAAATCAATTGAAAATTGAAGCATTAGTACAAGGTTATATCAATAATGTACGATAAGTGGATCATCCAGATAGTAAGAATTAATTAAGATACAACATTCAAGTTTCTCCTTTCTCTAACCCAGAAACATTGCACCTTGCTTCACTATTTCAAATGGACCTAAGGTTTTGATTATTTTGTTTACAGATATAAAAATAATATCTGTTAATTCGCAAATGGGTCAGAGGTGTTTTCTGTTTATAGAACAATATAAATTTGTTCTAGTTCATTTCTCATTCGTATTGAGAACCAGAGAGCTGCAACAAGTCATTGAGCATGAGAAAAAAAATTTTTTTTTTTTAAATTACTATTATTTTTAAAGTTTTCGAAATTCAAAATTATTATTATAAATATTAAGAAAAAGTTGAATAGATTCAATAATGCGTGGGCCCCACGTTGGGCGCCATTTGTAATTGTTTAGTTCAAAATGGCCGATCTAATAATTTTAATTTCCAAATAATAAATAATTTCAATAACTCAATCGAAAAGATAATACATAAATCTAACCTCTATGGTTCCCCATAGGACACCATGTTGGGATAGTCAAATTTAACACAACATTTAAAATTTACTGTTAGAAAAATTATTATTACTTCTAGGAATTCTAAATTACTATAAAATTCTAAACAACTGAAGGTTTAAATTTGTTAACAATTACTCTGCCAGATTTGTTTTCAAAGAACTGCGTAATATAAAATGGGAGGGCGCCAGTACTTTCCTGGGACACTTTAACTACAAAAAAAAATTCAAAAGGGTATAATTATTCCAAATATTTTAAACTCAAAAAAATCGGAACCAAAGAATTTAAATTGTTTTAATGAACGACTTCAAAATTTTAAATCCGTTGAAAGTAGGGATTTTCGAAACTTACCGTTAACGTCAAAAATTTTACAGTACGACTTACATAGTCAAGAGCGAGGGATCAAACACCCAGAGTGGTTCCAACAACCAAAGACCTCAATTAAATATCATTAAAATTAATATTGAACTCAGTAAAGCTTCATTAATCCCGATACTCAAAATCAAAATTTTAATAGTTCAAATATTCAATCTAAAGTTAAATAATAATATCGAAATTAATTAATTTAAGACATTGTTAATTTTAAGCAAAATTCAAAATTAGAACAATCGCAAAAATGAAACTCAACATAAATTAAGTAACTCATAAAGCAAATGATAATCAAATATGTCAAAAGAAATTACACAAAGTTTCGTTCTCAGAAAAACAAATCCCAGATCGGAAGCTCAATACGGTTTGGAATTAGAGAGGGAGTGGTTCGTCATTATATATAGTTTTCGTCAAAAAAAAATATATAAAGTAAAAACTCAAATTTGGAACAAAATAATAAAGTTTATTTTAACAAAATTCAAATAAACTTTAAGGAATGACAACAACCAATTTTCGGGACTATTTTCCAAAATGATTTAAAATTCACATAGTATTTCGTTGATCAGTTAAATATGACATGATTAAAATTCAAAATCGCATCGAAAAGGGGATTCAGGTGGGGAAAATTTTTAATAGGTCACTCTGGATTATATCGTAGCAATAATTCACAAAATTTCATCAAAACAATATCATTACAATTTTCATATGGGGAGAGTGGGTTATTCTATAAGGGGAAATCAAACAAATTAATACTACGCAATCGAGTTTTTAATTTAACAAATCATGTCATAATAACTCAAAATAAATTGTAATTCTTTACAATTTTCAATTTTCACTAAATTGACTCAATGAACCATTCTGATTAAACTTAATATTTTGAAAATATTTGTTTTATAAATGTTAGAGAAACAAACCAAATTAAACATTTTCTTTATTAATAATTAGCACCATAAAATTTTAAATTCTAATTTTAAATCATCGTGACAGAATAATTCTATTGAATTTCAATTTGATTGAATCACAAGATTTAATCTCTAATGTTGTGTAAACTTTGAATTTCGAAACAACTCATTTCACCAAATTTTACGAATCAAATAAAGTTAAGTATTCTTAATTTTCACATGAGATTAATTCAAACTTGAAAGAAATTAAATCATAATTAAAACGATAATTCTAAATAATGTTACGCACTAAACATTTTAACTTTTTAGAACCTAAACTACCATGGGTGAAAATTTATAAAATTATTTTATTTAAAAATGACCAAATTGACGCGACAATAGAAACACGAGGTCTTTGCTCAGTATCGTAAACATAAACACAGCTGTGTTTACCTTTCGCGCTTATCGATATTTTTTGCCGGACAGCCTTTGAATTCTCGAACTAAATCCGACAAATTGAAATTCTTTTTCTTTCAGAAAATAAAATCTAAAATAATTCTGGCTCGCTAGAAATATTAAATCTAAAATTATTTGAAATTTCAAATCAGCAGAATATAATTATCAATTAAAAAATTTTTTTTTTCCTTTCCATTTTTCGTCACTTATGGTAAATTGGAAAAATCACTTTTGAAATTTATTTATTAAATTCCATTTATTAATGACAAAATAAAATTTGTCTTTTCCTTTTTTTTTAGCTTCCTTTAATCTTGCCAGTAGTCTTCTTACTTTCTTCCCATGTTCCTCCAGATTATCAGCGTATACTACTATGTCATCTAGGTAAACGAACAGCTCTATTCCTTGCAATCCTAACAATACCAAATCCATAAGTCTTTGGAAAGTAGCGGGGGAATTCTTTAGTCCCATTGGCATTCTTATGTATTCGTAATGCCCATTTATTGTGGAAAATGCGGTTTTCGCTCTGTCTTCTTGATCAAGCTCAATTTGATGGAATCCACTGGCTAAATCAAAGACAGAAAAGTATTGAGCTTTTCCTAGACAATCTAATATGCTGGTAATGCAAGGGAGGGGATTTGCGTCCCCTATGGTTTTTTAGTTGAGGGCTCTAAAGTCAATCACGATGCGCCATTTCTTCTTTCCACTGGCATCGATCTTCTTTGGAATAATCAATAGTGGTGAATTATAGGGTGAAGATGAAGGTCCTATTGCTCCTTCTGACTTCATTCTATCTATTACCTTGTCTATTTCTTCTTTCTGGGTGGGTGAAAACCGATATTGCTTGGTGTGAATGGGTACTTCATTTATTGTTGAAATCTTGTGTTTTACAAGAGGTGTGGAGTTTAGGTGTTCTCCAGGAAGGTGGAAACTTTCTGGAAATTCCTTAACTAATTCAGTCACATGCTCCTTTTCTTCTGGAAGTAGGTGATCCATGCTTAGGCTATCGAGTATGGCTGAAATTCTATCCAATGGAGGAATTGGCCTTTTTTCTAGGAATTCATCAACTGATTCTTCCTCTGGTAGATTGTAGTACTCGAAGGGTATTAATTCTTGAGGAGGTATGGTTAGTTCGACGTCTTCGGTTGTCGTATTTATAGCTAGAACGTGGCAAATTCCCTTGCTATTGGTAACGGCTCCTTCACCAATAAAAACTCCTTTCATAGTCCTTACTAAGGGTAAATATCCTTCTTTCAGTTCCTTGTTTAAAACCTTTATTGGGACGACCTGTTTAGTTCTGGCCTTTACTAACACTTTATTTTTATGATTGGCTTTGTTTTCTACTAGTTCTTCCCTGGCTCGTACAGATTCGCTGTCTGCAAAGAATATGGGCTTAATAGGGTTAGAGTAAGTCACAACTGAGTTATGCCAAAAGGATATCTCTACCCTTTCTTGTCTAAGGTATTCACGACCTAATATCCCGTCCGAATTTATTGGAAAATTTGAAGAAACGACTTGAAAAGTAATCAGGGAGCTTCCTAGAGCTATTTTTACAGTTCCTAGAGTCGAAATAGTGAAAGGTGATATACCTGCTATTTGAATAGCTTCGTCTTCAGCTACTAATAATTCAGGACAAAGGATACATAATTTAATAATGTTTCCATTTGCTCCAGTGTCGATAAGTAACGACGCTTTCGAGTTTATAAAGTTATGTGAATCTAATTCAATTACTGAGGATTCTCTATTGGTTTTTGTGTGCAAAACTGCTCTTGTTTCTTGAGTAGTCTCACATTTGCTTGACGCTGGTCTGTTTTCTCTGCACTCATCGTCGCGTCTGTTCGAGGAGTGGGGTTTAAGTTTAAATTTTTATCATTTCCAGGGATTGGCGATTGAGAACGCGGAGGTGTCCTATTCCCTGAATAGGGGTTACCTTGGTAAGGTTGATGACCTTGAGGAGGTGGATAAAAATGGTATAGGTTATAAGGTGCGTACGAATAGTAGGGAGCAGGTGGAAAATAATTTGAGGTTGGTGGGGCTGGTCCATAGGGGTGCTTTAGAATCCCTGATGGTGTTGGTGACTGGTTCAAGGTCCTTGGAGCTGGAGTTGGGGGTTGGAAACGTACGTGCGGACTAGGACTCCGGTCACGTGATCCATATTCGCTTGGTTGATTATAACGTGAGAAATGATAGGCATTATTGTAACTTGATGTCTGGTATTGATGCCTAACCTCACATTCTAATGCGTATTTCAACGCTCCCTCAATAGTTTTAGGATTTCTGGCCTCTACTACGCTAGCTACTCCATCAGGTAGTCCTCTAAAGAAAGCCTCTAATGCACAATCGGTGAGCGGCTCTAGCATATCTTTAGCCTTTTCTAATCCATACTTGTCCTCAAGAGCTGCCTGTGCTCCTGAAGTTAACAAAGTTAGTTTGTCATAGAATTCGCTTACACTTTCGTTACGCCCCATACGGATAGTAGAGATTTCATGAAGATACCATGAATAAGACTTGTGGAGAGAGAAGCGTTGTTTTAAATGCTTTATTAAATCATCTACCTTTTTAAAATTTTTACCGTGAACGCTATCTCTTGCAGCGCCTTTTAACTTAGATAGAATAGTGTTTACAAACTGGGATTCGCAATTTGGAGGTATGCTGGATTCAGCATTTATTATGTCCTGCACAAAATCGCGGACTGGGATGTTTTTAGCGTCGAAGAAAGGTATATTCATCGACCCTTGTTGTAGTGCAAAGCATTCAGCCATGGATGTTACCATAGCATCACTTAAAGTCCTGTTTATAGTTCCACTAAAGGAAGCGTTGTTACCTGTATTATTAGGCATCGTGATTAGGTCTTTATATTAAATTATGTCAGTTAATAATCAGTGAAGGGTAAAAGAATTTTTCTCATGCACACAATTTTTAGAACTCGTGTAATGTCTATGAATTCTAAATTAGTCAACTAATATTTGACTTCCATTCGATAAAATAGAGAATAGAAAAGTCTTAATTGTTGGAATTACAACCCTTCGGAGTTTTATCGTATTTAACCTTGGAGGATCAGGATACAATATATATATAGGTATTATTTAGGAACTCAAAATCCAGTAAAATTAATTAGTAGTCTTATAGGTTATGATTTTCAGTGTCAACTCAGTAAAAGCAATTTTTAATTTGTCCTAGAGCTTTTGTGTATACAATAACCCCTTTTTTTTGTATGTACTGTTATAAGTAACTACTTCAATTTGCCCTTGGATTTAATTTAAGTAATGTGACATGCAAATGCAATAGACCGATTGCACCGAGTATTACATAAACCAAAAATGCAACGACCCAGATAATTCCACAAAAATATTCGTTATGAAGCAACTTAACGAAGTTCATTATAGTAAAGTCACTGAATTTAGGTTTAAGACCATTAAATTTAGTTAATCAAATTTAGTTTAGATTAGTACTTGTTTAATTTAACAAATTATAAATTTAAATTTAAATTTTTTTTTCTTTAACACTGAATTTCAACACAATAAATTTTTCATCTCATTGAAATAATTCATGAGCGACTCTTTCTGTGAAAGATTATAGAGTGAAACCTTCAGGGTTCATTTGCAAAAAGGGTATTCCCAAAATTCCAGATACTTCTGTTTGTTTGGATTTAACAGTATGAAAAGTAATAAATTGGTTTGCAATCAGTATTTGCACTGTACCAGTAGTCGAGAATGAATTTTGATCTATAAATAAAGACTTAGATCTATTGATCTTTACATGTTCAGCTACTCTGTCTTCGTTTATTAAATTAATAGTTGTGTGAGGGCTAGCTAAAAATAAGCTATTTGAGTCTTTGATATCGTGAGACGATAATCGAACCTTAGGATGTAATTCTTCTGCAAATGTCAGGTTAGCAAATATGTGCATCCCTTAAACCAGATCCCTTACCGGCTAGTAATGATTCATGCTTTTAGGGTAATTTTTATGATATTTATAAACTAACTTTCTGAAATTAGGATAACCGAATAAATGCAGTTAATATTAATTTTGAACAGGTAAACCCAATTCTTCTACGATGGATTTTCCCACTAATCCACTGATACTGCAGTTTAATCCCGTGTTAACAATGTTAAAAGAAATAATCCTGTCTAGTATAGGGATCTTTACAATACCTTCTGTTAAACGTTGTTTCTGGATTAATACACAAGTTTTAATGTGGTCAATATATCCGAAAGATGCTAAACTATTTTTTTCGATTAAGTTTATCTGAATGGTGGGGTCGTAAACAAAATCCCCAACTTTGTTTTGCAAATAATCTGAGTAAATGGAAAACACAATTTTCTTTTCATGCGCGATAGTAAAATTCGAATTCATGAATAAAATTTTACACAAATTACGTCATGTATTTCATTTATTCAATAAGAGTTGAATAGTTATAATATTTTCACAATAATTCACTTTTGCATTTTTACTCTATTAATCAAGCCTTCGGCTTCGGCTAGTAGGGCCTCGAATAGGATTAGAAACTCCTTATCATTAGATATTTCCTTTCTTTCGCAATTGATCTGCTTTATTGATTTTATGACTCGTTTTAGGGCCTTTTTACCTCCGCGAGATCTGACGCCTTTACCTTTTCGTCCGGTCATACTACTGTAACAGCATTTTAAAAGAAAATTTTTCTTAATTACAACGAAAAATTAAAATTCTTTATTTTGAATATTGATAATTTTATCTCAAAACTTAAAATTCCAATCGTTGCAATTTTCTAAAAAATTTGGTGACTTTGCATCGAAAATTTTTAAATTATCACATTTATTCAATAATTCTTGTTACTGTTAATCAAGTATTTTAATATTTGATCGAAATCTGACGAAAGGCGTTTCTCAAAATATCTAGGAATTGTTTTAAAATCTCTAAAGAATTTTTTAAACAATTTCTTAGTTCTCTAATTAGCAGCAACAGTACCAAGTAAGAAAAACAAAAGTATTTTGCTAAACTGAGCAAGGCCCAACTTTATAAATTTATTTTTGAGTTGAAAATATGATTTTATGTTACAATAGAAATTTCTGACATTTTCTTGTTATTGCTCGTTATATTGCTAAATAAAGAGTTTCGAATCTTTAAAGAAATCTGCCGAAAGGCGTATCTTAAAAGTTCTAGGAAATTATTCAGTAAAATAACTTCTTATTTCTTTACTAAAATATAATAGGACTTTTTACCAAAAACATTGTTAAAAGGTTGCGAAACTTTGCAGAGATCTGCCGTGAAAGCGTTTCTCAAAGTATCTAGAAATTGTTACTAAATTTAATAAAACTTATAAACAATTTCCTACTCTTTTAAACAACAATGCAACTATTTGCCATGTTTTAACAGAAATTAATAAAAAAAATCACCATATTTTATTGCAATGAAATGAATGTCACTAGTTATTCTACACGTTTATATTCTTTGAATTAGTTATTTAACAAAAGTAAACATCCCACTTCTGACACCAAATTAGCTGTTACATCCGAGCTAAGGCGAGGAAATTTAAAGAAAACTCTAAATTTTGACAGGAGATGCACATACTAATCAACTAGCAAAGACTAGCTTTTATATTTTTATTTAGAGGTCGTTTTACTTTAACAGATCTACGGGATCTGTGTTAAATAAACAAAAGAATATTTTCTTTTACTTGTTTGAAATATTATAATAACAGAATCTCACATTTAATAAAACAATTTAATGTTCAAATAAAGACTAATATTCAATATATAAATCGAGCAATTATTATGTACTTTATGATTTTATTGTTAATAATAATTAATATTATTATTGTCTATTAAATTGTTCTAAATCGTTTTTATAAGTTACTCATAGATATTATCAAATTTAGTCAATAAGTTTGATTCTAGGATCCTTTTGTACGCCAGTACTGATTACCATGCAATTGCCAGTATTGGACCAAGATTGAATAAAATGATTATTGAGAAAATTGACACAAGGTGATATAATTTCAATCGATTTATTGCTAATGCAGTTTAAACTCAATTATACAAAAAATTATAATTTATAATTGTGTATAAAATCTTAATCGTTCAGCCGTTTTCATACCAGTCATTAATATTAAAAGTTTTTACAATTCAGGGTAAATCGCTATTCGTATTCGAAATCCGTTAACAAATTCAAGGTACTTACATAAATTTCACAGAGATTGGTGATTGGTGATAACAATCCACGTCGCAATCGCTTCGGCAATCGATAAACAAAATTGAGCCGTTCACAATCGCTCAGGCAATCGATAGATCGGAATTGAGTCGCTCTGCAGTTGCTCAAACAATCGTATAAAGGTGATAGAATGAGTTGACAATAACAACACTTCACAGCACTCTTTTTAAGTTTATAATTTTACGAAGGAGATAGCAACAACTCTTGCTTTAATCTTTTGAAATAACAATACACTTATTGAATTTAATAAGACGTTAAGTTACGAGTTTTGACGTTCCAACGGGCCGCTTGATAGTAATGTTATTCACAATGATACCAGAGTTTTCGACTCCTTCCATTAGGCGTCGCTTGTATTTAAAGACAAGTTTGTCTATTTTTGGGGATGATCTGGGGGAAAAATCATAAGGTGGGATCGTACATCTTGTGATAAAACGCGCAAAACACGTCCCATGACAAAACGCGCAAAGCACGTCTCATGACAAAACGCGAAAAAGCACGTCCCGCGACAAAACGCGCATCTTACATTCGGAATTCAAATATTCTTAATTATAAGAAAACATGAGAATCGTAGATGAAACGCGATACTTGACACGATCTATGTCAATTTGCCAAAGTCACGCATCGTACCATGATTTACATATTATCGCATTTTCTAATTTTTATTTGTGATTGTTAATAATAAAGCATTGAATTTCAAGAAATGTAGTATTTAAACTAACTGATAATCAATATTCTTATTTACCACTCATTGACTCTCAAAAGCCCTTCAGGTTACTTGATATAATCTTATTTTCAAGCTCAATTATCAAGTAACGCTAATTTGACAATGGGCCAGTACTCAATGGTAATAGTCCGTTACTTATTCATTAAATTCGCCAATTTAGTTAATATGCGTCAAACCTGGCATAACCTAATTGATATATCGTGTCTTAATTTAAGATCGTCACGTTAATTAATTCAATACCTCATACACGCGTATGCAAAGCAACATTCTATATTTTGTTTAGGATTATTGCACTTTTGATATCCCCTTATTGTTGTTATCCTTATTATAATTATTAAATTAAGCAAATAGGATAGAGTTATACATGAATATCTTCATACCTCCTCTTATTGGTATTTCTTGCTTGGCTTGCCGAATATATGGAAAATTGGTGCCATGCCAGTGCTGGCAACACGACATTCAGTATTAAAGCAATGAGCTTATATCTATTCTAAGTTCTTTTCTCAAATATTAATATTTAATCGTCAGTTTACCAATTCCGACAAAGCACCAGACACATGCTTCTTAAAATTATAATTATTCTTGATTTCATAGTCGGCCCTGTGCTTAGCCGACCCTCGACTGCAACGTGTAATACCATTTGTTCAATGGCAACATTACGAATTTACACTGATGCTCCCCATGTTGTTAATATACCATACAACCTCATACCATATGATACTTTATGATATGATGCCATGTGATACATTATGATACATCAATTCTGCAAAACCGAGAGTTCAAAAGTGTTAATTATAACAAGGATATAAATTAAAATTTTAAAATATAATGTGACGGAACGTAACATAATTAAATTCAAAAACTACGCATGCGCAGTGTTGTACTTTACCAGATAAGTACATTTTCGGTACATACAGTATCCTTTTTTTAATAAGTGCGCAGTAGAAATCCGTTTTATTATTGCGTATGCGTAACGCTTTATCATTGTAAGTGCCCTTCCGCAAAGGTACTTTTATGTAAAATATCGGTTCAAATTGGTTTTTTTCATTATTACTGTAAATAATTACTAATAATAGAACAGAATATTCAAATTCAATCTTAATATTGAAATTTAAGAAATCTTATAGAAATATTCATATTATTGAATATAAAAACTAAAAAAAACGTTAAAAATGTATTCAATTTTATTAATTTTATTCTTTTTTTCTTTAAAATATTTATAAAATGTAACGAATTTTGTTCTGAAAGTTTTCAATTTTTCATACTTTAAAATACAATTTTCCAGAGGTTCTGTGAAGGGAAGGGGGTTATAATTACTCAACATACTGTCAGAAAATCTTCCAATTAATTAGTGTTTAAAAAATTTTTGCAAAAATTTACTTATTTATTAAGAATAAAGAGATTTTAAGTTCTCCCATCATTCATAGAATTGTACATGGTAATCTTTTATTATATTAATACGATACCGAGAAAACTTCATTCATCGTCGTACACACTTCAAAGTTCACCTACTTTTTCCAATAGGCAACTTACAAAAATGTTCATTTTACCATGTTATTACAATTTGTAACAATGCGCACTGGCACTATTCGTGTCAAGCATGTCAAACTGAAAAATTTTTCATGCACAGCATATTATTGCACATGCGCAGTAATGCACCACAACTGTGTAAACGTGCGCACTACAAAACAATCTTTTTGCATGCGCAATTGTTTTGTATTGCTGTTACACATGTGCAATGATGCACAGTGATAGTCACACATGTGCTCTGACTAAATTTAAAAATTACGCATGCGCAGTGGTGTGCTTTACCAGATAATTAAATTTTCTGTACATATAGTATACTTTTTTTTAATAAATGCGCAGTAAAAATACGTTTTATTATTGCGTATGCGTAACGTTTTAACATTGTAAGTGCGCTTCCGCAAAGGTACTATTATGTAAAATATTGGTTAAAATTGGTTTTTTCCATTATTATTGTAATTAATGACCAATAATAGAAAAGAATATTTAAATTCAATCTTAATATTAAAATTTAAGAAATTTTATAGAAATATTTATTTTCCTTATATAAGAAACGAGTACTGAAGGTCAGCGTTAAAAGTAAACGGAAAAGCGTTAACAGATATTTTATACCTGGTTCCTTGGTAAGGGAGAGAAGGTATTTGTTAAAAGTTTACGAAGAGGAAACTCTTAGCTCATTATACAAATTACCTTGAAATTTAACTTTTATTTCTTAATACAAACAATAGACAACCTGCAGAGAGTCATCATCATTAGAGCAAACCCTTGTATAATGAGGGTTGATTGCTTTAGGAAAAGAGATAAAATTTTTGAGTATTATTGAAACGAGAGAAAATAAATTATATTTTGGAATTTTACCTCCTCACTCAAATATTCTTCAAATTTAAAAATTTATTTCTAAATACGAACAATAGACTAAATAAGCTGATCGGTTTTCGAGTCAACTCTTGCATAATGAGTTTATAATTGGTTTTGGAAAAATTTTTAAGCTCTTACGAAAATAACGAAAAGAGAGGTAAATACATTAGTGCGTGGTATAGAAGTGCATGGTAGTGAAAGTTATTAATGAATAGAACTTGAGTGTGTATAATGTGGAAGCGAATAATGCTAATTATTGTGTATTTTTTATTAAGTGTTTATAATAGAAATGTGTTTAATGTGAAAGTGTATAGTATTAATATGCTTATTGTTTATTAAGAGTTTGTGTTGAATAGTACTTAATACGCTGAACGAAAAGTGTTTATTAAAGAAATTAACTGTAAGTGTATAATAACAAATAATAAAGTGACTCTTAAAAAGTGATAATGATTCAACTGAAAGTGTGCAAAACGTGTTGACTAAAGAAACAATGTTAAAAAAGTGTTCAAATTTTATATTTTCTTCTTATTTTCAATAAAGTGTTAGTGTTATGAAATGTTAAAAATGTCCATAAAATGTAATTGTGATTTCATTAGAGAAGTGATTGATAACTGTTCAATAAATAAATTAATTGTGAAAGTTTAATAAATAGTAAAGTAATTATAATGCTTCTAAAAATTAAAATTTGTCGTTATAGTCGTTACAGTGTAAAATAAGTTTTAATAATATAATTATATAAAAGAAGTTGAGATAAAGATATGAGATAATAACACGAGAGTATGATATGCGATAAACAGATGAGACAATGAGAAAAATGAGGTAAAAATATGAGACAATAGCATGAGACAATGAGATAAGGTAAACATGTTAACCAATGAGAGAGATCAGGTAAAGAGATGAGATAATAATATAAGATAAATAGATATAAGATAAACATATGAGATACAGAAACAAAAAAACATTAAGGCTTGAAATATAAAGATACTTTGATGACATGTATGATAAAGAGGTCAATATGCAGTTAGATCTTGAGTCATAAAAAATTCATTTTTTGTTAGTTTTTTTTTAAAGTTGTTTTTGAAAAATGAGATCTCAGTTAAAAAAGAGATACTTCAATTTCAATGATAAAGATAAGGATATTATTTGTAATTGGGAAATGCTAAATGACAATCACATGTATAAGTTTTAGCAATTATTGGAACTTTCATCAGGTGGTAGTTTCCAAAAACAAATTACAGGATATTCAGAAATTTTAGATAAAATAAAAGCAATTAATAAGAATAAATCACATGTTCAAATATTGTTTAGTGGAAATCGACTTTTGGGTCACTGGATTTGCACTTACTATAATGGAAATGAACTTTTTGTTTATAATAGTCTTCATGAAGGTTATTTAAATGAAGATTAAAGAGAATATTTATGCAAGTCATATCTATTTAAACCTAATGTAGTTTTTTTAAGAGTACAACAACCAAATTTTGTTGATTGTGGTGTATACGTTATTGCCTTTGCTGTTTCTTTATATTTTAATATTAAACCTAAAAATGTTGTATATAATCATGCTTTAGTGAGAACTTAATTGTATATGATGATTGAAAAAAATGTGTCATCTCATTTTCGGATGATTTTACAAAATTGTATAAACTTGAAATTGGCAATATCGAATTAATAAACAACAATAATTTACATGTGAGGAATGTAAAAGATGCGACACAGAAGAGAAAATTAGATTATCAAACTAATGACGGCTTTACAGAAATGAAAGGAGATAGTAGTAGTCCTTCACTACATACAAAAATAGGACAGAAAAAAGTTGTTAATATTCCTGACTAAGAAACTAGAAAAAGCAGTACCAAATATGAAAAAGTGTATTGTAAAACACCTAAGTTAAAAAGAGAGATGGGAAAGAGAGACAATTAACAAATATGGAAAGTGTAAATAGTGACAGAATATAAATGTTTGTAAGAAAAACATGTGAAAAATGCATCAAATTCTATTTAAGTAGTAAAAGAAGGTAATAATTATAAAATATTGGAAACAATAGTAGTAAGAAGATATGTTTTAGCAATGCTAATGAGAAAAGTAGAAAAACTAGAGCAGAGTATCAGAAAGAATATGGTGAAATGATGAAATTAAAACAAAAAAGAATTGATAACAAAGAAACAAAAATATCAGTTATGGAAGATGTATGTTTAAGTAGTGAAACAGATTTAAATTTTTCTTAAAAAACACATAGATAGTGCTGTTAAAGAAGAAAAGAGAGATAATAATTCTGACCAATTAATAATTTCTAGCGATTGTAATGAGACAAGTCAAAAAAGTCGTGCAGAATATCAAAGAATGTTGAAAGTCAGTTAAAGTATCTTAAAGAAGTAGGAGAAGATGATAAGAATGAGAAATTACAAAGAAAAGTGAACCAGACAAAAATGGTTAACACCTCTAAACAGATAATTAAAAAAAAGTAGAGCAGAATATAAAAAAGGCTATCCTCAAAGATTCAAATTGAAACAGAATATGTGCCATGATAAGGATGCTTTTGCATCTTAAAATGCTAATGTAGTTAATTTCAATAATAGAAGGCGGGGCTGGGCCGGCAGGATATATGGGTCAGGTGGGTAGCATGACCCACTCGATAATTTTTGAGTGGGTCATGACCCACTCGAAATTTCAAAGCACTTAATTGAAAGTGCACTCCTATGTTGAGTGTGTATAATGTGGAAGCGAATAATGCTAATTATTGTATATTTTTTATTAAGTGTTTATAATAGAAATGTGTTTAATGTGAAAGTGTATAGTATTAATATGCTTATTGTTTATTAAGAGTTTGTGTTGAATAGTACTGAATACGGTGAACAAAAAGTGTTTATTTAAGAAATGAACCGTAAGTGTTTAATATCACATCCCCACAAAAAAAAAAGTGTCATGTACTTTTGACCGGAATACCTTACCCCTATGTATTTTGACGCACTGAACACGAATCCGAAGTCCATTTTGCTCCATCACGTCAGGATTTTTTCCTAACCTCAAAATCAATAAAATGACACTTTTTGATTTTTAACGAAGTTATGATGTTTTATTTAAAATATAAATTTTTTCCAAATGTAAATAACACTTCAATTATTGATGTGGTATGGTGTAATGGAAAAAAATGATTTTAAATAAAACATCATAACTTCGTTAAAAATCATCGTGGAACAATTTTTAAAAAAGCGTTTTAAAGGTCACAATCCAAGCTTTCTATTCGCTCTAGGCATGTATTAATCTTAAGTCGGGTTCACATGCTAATAAACAAAAAGTGTCATTTTATTGATTTTGAGGTTAGGAAAAAATCCTGACGTGATGGAGCAAAACTGACTTCGGATTCGTGTTCAGCGCGTCAAAATACATAGGGCTAGGGTATCTCGGTCAAAAGTACATGACACTTTTTTTTTTGTGGGGCTGTGTAATAAATAATAAAGTAACTCTAATAGTAAATATACAGTAAAAATTAAATATAAAAAATTACAGTGATTTAAATGAAAGTGTGCAAAATGTGTTGACTAAAGTAACAATATTTAGAAAGTGTTTAAATTTTTTATTCTCAATAAAGTTAGTGTTATGAAATGCTAAAAGTGTCCATAAAATGGGATTGTGTATTCATTAAACAAGTGATTGATCACTGTTTAATGAATAAATTAATTGCAAATTTTTAATAAATAATAAAGTGATTATAATGTTTTTAAAGAGTCGTTACAGTGTAAGATAAGTGTTAATAATATAATTATATAAAAGAGGTGAGACAAAGATACAAGACAATAACATAAGACAATAACATGAGACAATTACATGAGACAATGATATAAAATAAACAGATAAAAGAATGAGAAAAATGAGGTTAAAATATAAGATAATAGCATGAAACAATGTGATGAGATAAACATGTGAAACAATAAGAGAGATCAGGTAAAGAGATGGGATAATGAGATGAGATAAACATATGAGATATAGAAACAAAAAAACATTAAAACTTGAAATATAAAGATACTTTATTGACATGTAGGCTAAAAAGATTATTATGGCGTAGGATCGTAAGAAATAAAAAATAAGATTCATTTTTTTTTATTTTTTTTTTTAAGTTTTTGAAAAATAATTTCTCAGCTATAGAAAAGATATTTCAATTTAAATGATAAAGATTAGGATATTCGTAATTGGGAAATGCTAAATGACAAGTATAAGTTTCAGGAATTACTGGAACTTTATTCAGGTGGTACTTTCCAAAAACAAATTACAGGATATTTAGAAATGTTAGATGAAATAAAAGCAATTAGTAAGAATAAATCACATATTCAAAAATTGTGTAGTGGAAATCGACTTTTGTGTCACTGGATTTGCACTTACTATGATGGAAATGAACTTTTTGTTTATGATAGTCTTAATAAAGGATGTTTAAATGAAAAAATATAATCTCATTTTCGGATAATTTTACAAAATTATATAAACTTGGAATTAGCAATATCGAATAAATAAAAAACAATAATTTACATGTGAGGAATGTAAAAGATGCGACACAGAAGAGAAAATTAAATTATTAAACTAATGACGGCTTTACACAAATGAAAGGAGATAGTAGTAGTCCTTCATTACATACAAAAATAGAACAGAAAAAAGTTGTTAAGGTAGTTCTCTTGGTTCAGTGGTTCTCAACTCAAATTTGATCATTTTTTACTTGTTTTTTGATGTTTCATAAATAGCGCCAACTTCAAACTCTAGAGACTCTCTTTTTTGTATTTATTTAAAAAAATGAATAAAACGTCAAAATGTGGATTTGAAACTACTATTTTTCGAAATTTAGTACCGCAAGCCACATTTTTCAAAAACGAATCTTATTCCTTATACTTTAAAATATTAATTAGTAATTTTCGTTTTTTAAACCTAAAAAAAATTCATTGCGTGGTTAGTAAAATTGTATTTTTCAACTATGTGTTTTACATTCTTCCATGTTAAAAGATTCAACTTTATTCTTAAATATCTTAATAAGTAGCACCGCTTCCTATCTTTAAAAAAATATCATTGTATTCCTTGAATGTTCTATTATCTGATACTTCAACTAGAAAAATATTCAAAGAAAAAATTTTTTCGAGAGAACTACCTTAATATTCCTGACTAAGAAACTAGAAAAAACAGTACCAAATATGAAAAAATGTATTCTAAAAGACCTAAGTTAAAAGGAGAGATGGAAAAGAGAGACAAATAACAAAGAAAAGTGTAAATAGTGACAGAATATCAATGTTTGTAAGAAAAAACATGTGGAAAGTGCGTCAAATTCTATTGAAGTAGTAAAATAACGTAATAATTATAAAATATTAGAAACAATAGTAGTAAGAAGATATTTTTTAGCAATTCTAATGATAAGAGTAGAAAAACTAGAGCAGAATATCAGAAAAAATATAGTAAAATGATGAACAGATTTAAATTTTTCTAAAAAAAACACATAAATAGTGCTGTTCAAGAAGAAAAGAGAGATAATAATTTTGACAAATTAATAATTTCTAGCGATTGTAATTAGACAAGTCAAAAAAGTCGTGCAGAATATCAAAGAATGTTGAAAGTCAGTTAAAGTATCTTAAAGAAGTAGGAGAAGATGATAAGAATGAGAAATTACAAAGAATAGTGAGCCAGACAAAAATTGTTAACACCTGTAATCAGAAAATTAAAAAAAAAGTAGAGCAGAATGTAAAAAAGCTATCGTCAAAGATTAAAATTGAAACAGAAGATGTGCCATGATAAGGATGAAAATAATGAAATACTATATTGAAAAGATATACAGGAAAAAGATGTAAGGATTTGTGATGAGAAAATGAAAAAAAGTCACGCAAAATAACAAAAACAATAACGTAAAAGATTAAAATTACAAAGAAACGTAATCGATGATGGAAAATAGATGTTTCGGAACATACAGTAAAAAAGTGGAGTCATTTATGCGAATGAAAACAACATTGAAATTCGTGATTTTGCTTATGCAGAAAAATATATCAATAGCATACATGTTCCAAGTTATAATGAACATTATCTTGGTGAAATGTCGTGCTTTTGCAAAAGATTGTAACGACCCAGATCGTTTTTTAATAAAATTTGGTTAGCCGCAGAAAATCTTGACGACAGTCATGAACACGTAGATCGCGATAACGCTTCTTACAATGATCAAGAGCAACGCGTCCCGACTGAGAACCCGAACGGCGCTACGCGACACTCACGTGCGAGCGGAATTGTTTTATTTAATAGAATATTTTTGTGGTTGTAGACATTGAAACAATTGTTGTAAATAAATTAAGTTGTTCAACGGATCCCCGAGAGTGGATTAATATATACCCTGATCGCTGAAAACCCAGCAATGGCAGCCTGTCACGATTCTGGTAGAACTCGCATTGGTAAGTCCGTCTTTCTTTTTGAATTGGCCATCGCCGTAGGTTTTTGTAGTTTTTGGTGCTCGCTCTATCGTTTTCTACTTTCCAAAATTCGAAAAATCAAATGGATCGATCGTCATTGACAGTGCCGTGAGAAATCCTGCAAGGTGAGTGTGGCCCTCAACGCGAGTGATTCCACCCCCACAATCGTGAACTTATTCAACCGGGTAAACTTGAATATAAATAAATTAAAACATCGCGACTGGGTTGCTACATTTTTGGCGCCCAACGTGCTTTTTAGTTTAACTAAAAATACTATTCTTTTTCGCGATTTTTGAGACGGAAAATTCCACTGTCGTCACCAAAATGGAGTCGCCATATGTTGTTTTCCCGACAAAAAAAATCGTTTTAAATTCAGTGCTTCTCACACGGTAAATGGCGTTTTATACGTGCGAAAAATTTCAGTTTTCATCCGTCAATTTTTCTACATTTATAACGTGTGAATTGAGGCACTCAATTCCTTGCAGGACTTCCTAAATTAGAGTGCTATGAAAAAAATCTTATGTGAATCGCATCAATCTCATCATTTTACCTACGCTAAAATTCGCTATTTCAGATAAATTCAATAGCACGCTATGTATTTAATCTTTTTTTCACGCTTGTAGTTATAAGATCAAACGCACAATGCTTTTATCACGCCGTATTCTATAAATTAAATAATCTATACTTCTTTTTCTGCCAAGCCACGTAAAAATTTAAATTTGCTACCGCTATTCGCTTTTATTTAATTTTTGCTTAAATTCTTGTAGTTAGAAACCAAACATATTTTTCAACTATTGTAATTATTCTAATCATTCGTAATCATGTATTTTCTTTCCAGCCTTCTGTCGCCCAACTACCATGGGTGAAAATTTATAAAATTATTTTATTTAATAATGACCAAATTGACGCGACAATAGAAACACGAGGTCTTTGCTCAGTATCGTAAACATAAACACAGCTGTGTTTACCTTTCGCGCTTATCGATATTTCTTGCCGGACAGCCTTTGAATTCTCGAACTAAATCCGACAAATTGAAATTCTTTTTCTTTCAGAAAATAAAATCTAAAATAATTCTGGCTCGCTAGAAATATTAAATCTAAAATTATTTGAAATTTCAAATCAGCAGAATATAATTATCAATTAAAAAATTTTTATTTCCTTTCCATTTTTCGTCACTTATGGTAAATTCGAAAAATCACTTTTGAAATTTATTTATTAAATTCCATTTATTAATGACAAAATAAAATTTGTCTTTTCCTTTTTTTTTTCTCTCTCACCAATTACAATTCTATTTTATTAAATTTCATACACCATTGGTGACGATCTTAGAAAATTTTTTCAAAATTATCTCGTGGCAAATAATTGCCACAGAGTATAATACGTGACCACGAGCTTTTGACGCGTAAACACAAATACAGTCGTGTTTACACACGTTTTTCTGCTGTATTCTTCACTGGTCGACGAAAATTAAAATAATTTGGAATATTTAAAAATTAAAATTGAGTATAATTAAAATAAAAATTGTCTTAAAATGAATGAATTAATTAACCAAGTTTTTTACCACGCGCAAAAATTAATAAATTATTTCTCGGATCAATTAAATCAAATCATCGATAATTATCTTCAAAATTTTTTTTTAAATTAAAAATTTTAAAATGGCGGACAATAAAAATCAAAATCAAACAAAAAAGAAGTCTCAGCCCTTTTGTTTCTACCCATCGCATAATTTACACCGTTCACCCCCCCCCCCCAAGATCGTTAAATGCTTAAACACCCTAATCAATACATGGGGGACACCGAAGACGTTCATAACCGATAATGGGACGGAATTCGTAAATCGCACGGTTTCGAAATTTCTACTCGAAATTGGGTCCGACCAGCGAACAACGCCAGTTTACCATCCGCAATCGAACCCCGTAGAACGTGTAAATCGCAACCTGAAGACCATGATAGCGAGTCTTCTCAGTAACGACCAACGCGAGTGGGACACATTGTTAGAAGAGGTACAATTCGCATACAATACGACCGTCCATTCCTCCCTTGGCGTAACTCCAGCATTTTTAAACCTTGCCCGTGAACCTAGACGTGCCGGGAAACAGCCGTGCAACGCCAACGTTGACGTGACTATTGACGACACAGTTGACCACTGGACCGAACGCGTAAAACGCATCGACGCGTTACGCGCAAAAGTCGAGAATTTAATGGCCAAAGCCAGCAAAAGGCAAAGCAAAACTTACAATAAAAATCGTCGGAATGATATTCTATTCGAGCCCGGAGATCTCATGTTCTATCCGAACAACACCTTATCCAGTGCCGTTCGTAATTACAGCTCAAAATTGGCTCCGCGTTACAAAGGCACCGCGAAAGTACTAGAAAAACTTTCGCCCATGGTAGTTGTCATCGGCGACATGCAAGGCAAAAAGCTTGGCAAATATCACATTAATGATTTGAAACCGGCGAGAAAAAACTTAAGATCGCGTACTATTCTGTAAAATTGTTTTCAGATTGATTAACAACTCGCGATGGATTCTACAAACAACAACAACGACAACTCAGCACCAGACGCCGCAGAGATACGTGTGACGCTTTTCTCGTCCACACTGGACAGCAACGAGCTTCCCATTCTCACCCCGATGACTCCCACCGAGCCGACCGGCCTAGTGGCCATCAAGCAGAAAGACTTGGACCGCCTCCTGCTGACACAACGCATCCTCACAGAACAACTCCTGGCCGCCAATCAACGATTCGCTACCTTAGAAAAGGCGAACGACGAGTTAAAACGATCGACGGTCGCCCTTCACACGCTGTGGAGGAATTCCTCGAATTAAGCAAGGAGAAGCGCGATCTCTCCAAGCAACGGATCGCCGCTCAAGAGGAAGCCAGCCACCATAAGTAGCAAGCCTCTAAATTGGTCCGAGAAGGGACCAAGCTCCAAGGGGAATACGACGCGTTGCTCCAAGATTATTATTATATGGAAGAACAGGCGAAGTTGTCCCAACGCTATAAGGACCTCTTCCACGAGACGCTGATAGAGCTATACAGCGCACAGTCCCAATTACGCGAGCCTAAACTAAGGTCCAAAGCCCCTGAGGGCTGCCTTAATTTGCCACCAAAGGTCACAGTTCCGCGAGTTGCCTCCTGCCGTAAGCCGGAAATCATTGCCATGAATGCTTGCACCCACACTTCACCACCAAGCAGTGCCCCTGGCCACATTTTCCCAAGGGGACACCTCAGGTTCCGGAACATCTCCGCTGTCACCGATGCTACAGGCCGAGAAAATTACCGGACCCGAACTGTGTCGGATGCCGCGAGAGGATGATCAGAGACGCGATCATTAAAAGAAATAGGTTGGCGCAACGATTGGAAGATGAGGCAGCCGAACCGCAGCCTGGACATTCTAGAGCTAGAGCAGATGCTAACCAGCAGCGATCTGCGCGCAGACCAGAGGAGAACGCTCGCGGGCTTTCCACCAGACGAAGCCCGTCACAGGGCCCCAACGTGAGAGCCCCAGAGGACGACTATGTAACAAGGAATCCCATCCTTACAGACCCCAATGGTTCGGTCTTGAAACGGGACGATTCGCGGGTGCAAAATGCCACAGGCACTTCTAATACTGGAAGGCAGGAGCTTCCAGCAGTACTAGTGGAAAAGGTCTCCTTGCTTCAAGTGACGCGAGTGCGCGATCTCCGAGGTGTGCGTTATCACCAAGACTCATAGTTTTATTTACTTTGTTCCAAACTTTTCGATTTTTATTTTATTAAACTAGATGTAAGTTGAGCTATCACACTCATGATATTTGTTACCATTTTTACTTTTAAGTTACTGCTAGATGCTCAAATATTGTTAATTTTTATCACTAGCAAAATTATTCTTATTATAAACTTTCATTTTTTATTTTTGCTGTGTGTTCATGCGTCCTAGAGTAACGAGCCTTTCGTTAAGTATTTATCATACGCGCAAACGCGCCCATTTTTGAAAAATTTTTTGAAAATATATTTTTCTACTTGGAATGTTTCGCTCCGAATAGTGATCTAAGCGGAAGTATTACGAAATGGCCTCTATTTTTGTATCAGGATTTGTACCATAATCGTTTGATGTAACGTATTGTATACTACGCGAAACTGGCGATCATTTATAACAATCGAAATAAATCTAGTTTCAATTAACTCTCAAATTACTTCCTTAGAAAGAGCGAGCACTGATTTCCACTAATCAAAATTTTTATTTCTAATTTTCAGATTGTAGCATACAATTTTGAATCATTTAAATTTACATGTTTTTTTTATATATTTGTGTTGTATAATTTTAGTAGAGTTTGAAATTAAATCTTCCTTTACAGCTATGGACAATCAGGACGGACTAGTTCCTATAATTTATAATTACCCAGACAAAAGGGGTATAGTCGGCGAGATCGAACCCGGCAGCTACTGCACTTTAGAAGGGGGGAGTGTAACGACCCAGATCGTTTTTTAATAAAATTTGGTTAGCCGTACCTCCCGACTTCGATCTCGTCGCGTAAATAATATCAAAACTCGCATCCAGCGAATTTGAATATTCGCGCTAGGTGGTAATAGGCGGCGCGCGCTGCAGTCTGGGTAGCAGACGAAAAACCGCGTGTTCGTCGCCGGCGAAAACCAGAAGCATCAGATTAATGCGAACGGCGCTACGCGACACTCACGTGCGAGCGAAATTGTTTTATTTAATAGAATATTTTTGTGGTTGTAGACATTGAAACAATTGTTGTAAATAAATTAAGTTGTTCAACGGATCCTCGAGAGTGGATTAATATATACCCTGATCGCTGAAAACCCAGAAAAGGCACCCTGTCACGATCCTGGTAGAACTCGCATTGGTAAGTCCGTCTTTCTTTTTGAATTGGCCATCGCCGTATGTTTTTGTAGTTTTTGGTGCTCGCTCTATCGTTTTCTACTTTCCAAAATTCGAAAAATCAAATGGATCGATCGTCATTGACAGTGCCGTGAGAAATCCTGTAAGGTGAGTGTGTCCCTCAGCGCGAGTGATTCCACCCCCACAATCGTGAACTTATTCAACCGGGTAAACTTGAATATAAATAAATTAAAATCTCGCGACTGGGTTGCTACAAGATGCAAGGCTAAACATTTTGAGAAAGAAAAATTCAAAAGAAATTAACTTATAATTATTGTTGCAGTCATGGTGGTGTATCGTTGCCTTCAGAAAAATACCCTCATGAATTAAAAAAACTGTGATAAAATTAATATTTTTAATATGAATGCTAAAGGTTTAATACCAGAGTCTTACGTAACGGTTTATAATACATTGATTAAACAATTGCAATTGGTTAGTCATTTAGATCCAAATGTTGAACCTTGAATATATCCTATACTTTATCCTCTAGGAAGCAAGGGTTATAGTCTCGATATGATTCGTACTCATAGTGACAAACCAACCAGAAATCAACCTGTACCCAGATCTGCTTATATAAAATATAAAATAGGAGTAAGAGGTCATACCTTCAATCAATTCTTACATGGTGGAAGAATGTTTCAGCAATGGTTAGTTGATAATTATGTCAAAGTTGAAAAAGTTAGGTTACATTTTTGTAAAAATAATCAAACAAAATTAAGAAGTGAAACTTACAAAGGATTAATTGATTATTTAGATAAACAAGAACTTGAAAATAATGTAAATGTTGGCAAGATGTTGATACTGCCTTCAACATTTATAGGATTACCTCATAACATGTTAAAACAATATTAATATGCAATGACCATTATGTAGCTTTTCATGGTAGACCAGATTTATTTATTACAATGACATGTAGTTCAAAATGAAAAGAAATTTATGAAAATTTAATACTTAATTAGTCAGCTTCTAATAAACCTGACACGGTTGCAAGAGTCTTTCATTTAAAAGTAAAAAAATTAATGGAAACTATAGTAGATGATAAACTATTTGGACAAGTAAAGTCCTATGTTTATGTTATTAAATTTAAAAAGCACGGTTTACCTCACATTCATTTATTGGTTATATTGGAAGAAGGTTCTAAAATATTAAGAGCAGAGAGTGTTGATCGGTAAACTTTTTAAAGTAAAGTTTTTAAATTGTATTAGGAATATCATAATTTTTTTTAATTACTCCTTATATTCTTCATTTTATTCTTCATCTTTTTTTTATTTAATTAATTTTTAATTAATCAAAATTTTCAAATTGATATACACGATGGATCAAAGATCACATCATTTTAAATTTAATGCAATGTCTTCTTATCATTAATTTTCTTTTTTTATTATATTATGTATTTCTTTTATTTGACATAATTATACACAAATGAAACATTGTTTTAAGAGGGAAACATCAGTTGCAATTTTCGAAAAATCTTTTTTTCTTTTTTTGCATTTTCTTAAAGTATACATATTTAAAAATGTGTTTGTAAATTTCTAAGTTGATCATGGCTATTTGTCTTTTGTTTTACGCTTAGATTTACAGTTTTTGTACACTTCCTTCATAATTTTGAGGACAGAAAGAATAATATGAGAAGCAAAGGTCATTTCAAGTATTTTACAAAAAATTACGTTGAAACTTTAAATGCGTTTTTCTCAAAATGACATTTTCAAAGTCGGTGATCATGATTACTCGAAAACCATTAAACCGTTTTACTTGAAATTTGGTATGCTTAGTTTACACATCTGAGTCGAGTAAGTGATCGAAGGATTTTTTTATGCGAAATTTTTTTTTGTATAGCTGAAAATCGACGGTTTATTTTAACGAAAATCCTACTGTTGACTTTGACAGGTCACCATTTTGTCGAATATTTTTTTTTCTTCAAATCCTTTGATCACTAACAGGATAATTTTATTATAAATGTAAATCAATTTCATTTTTTTATTTGATACGAAGCATACTGGCAGAATCCAGATCACAGCGAAACACCTTTTTTTGGATGGCGTCGCTTCAATGACTCACATCTTCAAAAGTTTTGGTTGAGAAACACTTTTATTTTTTTTTAATTACAGTTTTTAACATATGCTTTTAACTAATAAATAGTATTCTTCAAAAAGTTTAATGGTTTTCTAGGAAAAAATTCTTGAAAAAAGCACTTTTTTTGTTACAACTTGTGTTCGCCCCTTAAAAAATAATAAAATTTGGCGTGCGCTTTAGCGCGCGCTTTTTTTCTAGTATTAAATATAAAAACTAATAAAAACGTTAAAAATGTATTCAATTTTATCAGGCTTGGGTCCGTAAATAGTCTACTTCACTATAGAATTTACTTTTATAGTGAATCAGACTATTTACGGACACAAGCCTGAATTTTATTAATTTTACTCTTTTTTTCTTTAAAATATTTATAAAATGTAACAAATTTTGTTCTGAAAGTTTTCAATTTTTTATACTTTAAAATACCATTTTCTAGAGGTACTGAGAAGGCGGGGGGGTTATAATTATTTAACATACTGTCAGAAAATCTTCCAATTAATTAGTGTTTAAAAAAGTTTTTAAAAATTTACTTACTTATTGAGAATAAAGAGTTTTAAAGTTCTCCCAGAATTCATAAAATTGTACATTAGGGTGGTTCAAAAAATGGACATTTTTGAATTTTGTTTCCGGAACAAAAAAAATCGACTAAAAATGGAAAAAAAAATTACCCCTATTTTTTTATTTTTTGATCCAAAAATATTGAGGGGTGCCGCCCGCACCCCCTATTTTCCCACTGAAAATGCATGGGAAAAATAGATTTTTTTAAAAAATTTAAAAAACGTAAATTTAGCATTTAAGCTTAAATAGGTCTAAAATATTACTTTTTTACGTTGTTTTTTTACAGGCTTTATTAAATTACTATTTTAAAGCACTCAATTGATTGTTATTTAATTTTTAATTGTTTAAACAATTTTAAATTGTTTAAACGAATTCGTTTGTTTAAAATCTTAATTTATTCTGTTTTAATAAAATATGTTAATAGCTAACTGTCTGTTCAATAACTAAAGAAATCGAAAAAATTATTGACATTTTTTGACAACTATTGACTCATTTGTTTAAACAATTAAAATTGTTTAAAACCAATTTTTTATGAAATTTACCCAGAAACTTGCAGTATTTTTTGCTTAATTTATTAAAGAATTATACCTGGTTTATTCATCTTCAATTGGAAACTAATTTCAATTGTTTAAATATTTTTAATTTGTTTAATAAATTTTAATTTGTTTAAACAAATAATTTTTAAAAATTTTTTTTTGCTTCTCATAAAATATTTTGTTACCTTACGATTTTTTTTAGCAACTAAAGAGGTACATAAAATTAGTTACTTATTGTTTATATGTTTAAACAATTAAAATTGTTTAAAATCAGCTTCTCCTGAAATCTACCCATAGCCGTGTATTTTTTTACATAAATTATTGAAAAAATATAACTGGTTTATTTATCATTAATTTGCAAGATATTTTCAATTGCTTAAATAATTCTTTTTTGTCTAATCAATATTTTTCTCATGTTTTCAAAACTAAACAAGTTTTTTTAATAGTACTCTCTAAATCTGAATTAGTGGTTTTCTACTAATGAATTAGCGAAAAGTGAGCTACTATTAAAATAGTAAGAATTTGTCTAATTCTTAGTAGTTTTCTACTAAGAATTAGTAGGAAACTACTAATTTTGTAGTAAAACTCTTAGAACTTGCAGATTCGAAGGCAATGTTCCACCGATAATTTGGAAATCTACATGCTCAATTAAAAACAAAGATTCTCGGACAATACTCATTTCAACTTTGCCCAATGAATACAATTAGGAATATTGATTAAAACGTTATACTTAAAGTAACATAATTTACTAAAGTCAAATAAATTAATAACACGTAAGTAAAACAATAGTAAATTACGTTAATATCCGTATAGAAACTCCCTAATCTAGTATGGGTCCGGAATAAAACGTTGCGTTATATAAGAAACTGCTATGTTCCCTAATTGCAAAAAGCTAGAAGTTTCTAGGTAAATTTCATAAAAATTGATTTTAAAGGATTTTAATTGTTTATACAAATTAGAAATATTTTAACAAATTAAAAATTTTAAAACAATTGAAATTAGTTTTCAATTCAATACACGGCTATGGGTAGATTTCAGGAGAAGCTGATTTTAAACAATTTTAATTGTTTAAACATATAAACAATAAGTAACTAATTTTTTGTACCTCTTTAGTTGCTAAAAAAAAAATTTAAGGTAACAAAATATTTTATGAGAAGCAAAAAAAATTTTTTTAAAATTATTTGTTTAAACAAATTAAAATTATTTAAACAAATTAAAAATATTTAAACAATTGAAATTAGTTTCCAATTGAAGATGAATAAACCAGGTATAATTCTTTAATAAATTAAGCAAAAAAAACTGCAAGTTTCTGGGTAAATTTAATGAAAAATTGGTTTTAAACAATTTTAATTGTTTAAACAAATGAGGAATAAGTCAATAATTTTTTTCAATTTCTTTAGTTATTGAACAGACAGTTAGCTATTAACATATTTTATTAAAACAGAATAAATTAAGATTTTAAACAAACTAATTTGTTTAAACAATTTAAAATTGTTTAAACAATTAAAAATTAATTAACAATCAATTGAGTGCTGTAATTTAATAATATAATAAAGCCTGTTAAAAAAACAACGTAAAAAAGTAATATTTTAGACCTATTTAAGCTTAAATGCTAAATAAGCTTAAATATTAAACATTTGGTAGCGCATGGTTCTCAAATTGGAAGCTTGATCTGTGAGTCAGTATTTTTTTTAACAGTTGAGCAAGTTCTCAAAGCAGCAAAATCATTAAAGGCTAGATGTACTTCTGGACCCGATGGAATCCCCAGTTATATTGTAAAGGACTGTGCTTCCGTTTTTGCCCAACCATTGACCTTCATCTTTAATTTAGCGCTAAAAACTGGGATTTTTCCGAATATCTGGAAAGAAACAAAAATTTTCCCAGTCTATAAAGCAGGGGATAAAAGTTTTATTCAGAATTATAGACCCATTGCGCTTCTTCAAAATTTTGCGAAGGTGTTTGAGAGGGCAAATCAGGACACACTTCAAAAATGTGTGTTGAGTGTCCTATCTGATCACCAGCATGGATGTATTGGGGGGAGATCAATCCTGACCAATCTGGCGACGTTTTCTGAGATAGTTAATCGGGCTTTACAAGAAAAACATCAAGTTGACGTGATCTATCTAGACTTCTCGAAAGCATTCGACTCTATTAGTCATCAAATTCTTGCAGAAAAGATTGGTAGGATTGGTTTGCCTACAAATATCCAAAGCTTATTGTTAAATTACTTAAAAAATAGACAGCATAAAGTTTCAGTGGGTCGCTATTCTTCAAGGACTTTTATCCCCAATAAAGGAGTTCCACAGGGGTCATTACTTGGCCCTCCTCTTTTTGTTTTGTTTATTAATGACATCGGGGACAAAATTAAATCTTTTATTTTGGTTTTTGCTGATGACGTAAAGATTTTCTGAGTAATTAAGGATCCTAGTGATACTATCTTGCTACAGGATGATTTGGATTCAATTTTTGAATGGTCTTTTTTTTAATGAATTGGCGTTAAATATAAATAAATGCAAATACATGTCTATTGTTCGAAAGAGTAAATGGATTGACAATAAGTATGTTATTGACAATATGGAACTGAATCGAGTGTGCTCGATGACTGATTTGGGAGTCATTTTTACTGGGTTTTATTTTGATGAACAAATTTCAAGGGTGGTTTCGTCAGCCTCTAGGGCTTTGGGTTTTCTCATTAGAAATACACGTCATTTTTCAAACACGCATGCTACACTGTTATTATTTAAAGCATTGGTACGATCTAAACTTGAGTTTGCGTCTTCTATTTGGAATCCATATACTAATAAAGACTGTATGGAAATTGAGAAGATCCAAAAAAAATTTCTTAAATATATGGCGTTTAAGGTTGAAGGAATCTACCCTGCTCGTGGTATATTAACGTTAAAAATGTATTCAATTTTATTAATTTTATTCTTTTTTTCTTTAAAATATATATAAAATGTAACAAATTTTGTTCTAAAAGTTTTCAATTTTTCATACTTTAAAATACCATTTTTTGACGGTACTCAGGGGGGGGGGGATTATAATTATTTACATACTGTCAGAAAATCTTCCAATTAAGTAGTGTTTAAAAAAGTTTGTAAAAGTTTACTTTTTTATTGAGAGTAAAGAGTTTTAAAGTTCTCCCAGGGTTCATAGAATTGGACATGGTAATCTTCTATTATATTAACACGATATCCAGAAGAACTTCGTTCATCGTCGTACACACTCCAAATTTCACCTACTTTTTTCAATAGGCAACTTACAAAAATGTTCTTTTTACCATGTTATTACAGTTTCTAACAATGCGCACTGGCACTATTCGTGTCAAGCATGTTAAACTAAACGTTTTTTCATGCACAACATAATGTTGCTCATGCGCAGTAGTGCACCACAACTGCGTAATCGTGCGCAATACAAAACAAACTTTTTACATGCGCAGTTGTTTTGTATTGCTGTTACACATGTGCAATGAAGCATAGTGATCGTCACACATGTGCTCTGACTAAATTTAAAAATTACGCATGCGCAGTGGTGTGCTTTACCAGATAATTAAATTTCAGTACACATAGTATACTTTTTTTAATAAGTGCGCAGTATAAATCCGTTTTATTATTGCGTATACGTAACGCTTTATCATTATAAGTGCGCTTCCCAAAGGTACTATTATGTAAAATATCGGTTAAAATTGGTTTTTCCCATTATTATTGTAATTAATGACCAATAACAGAAAAGAGTATTCAAATTCAATCTTAATATTGATATTTAAGAAATTTTATAGAAATATTTATTTTATTAAATATAAAAACTAAAAAAAACGTTAAAAATATATTCAATTTTATTAATTTTATCCTTTTTTTCTTTAAAATATTTATAAAATGTAACAAATTTTGTTCTGAAAGTTTTCAATTTTTCATACTTTAAAATATCTTTTTCTAAAAGTTCTGAGAAGGGGGGGTTATAATTATTTAACATACTGTCAGAAAATCTTCCAATTAATTAGTGTTTAAAAAAGTTTTGTAAAAATTAACTTATTTATTGAGAATAAAGAGTTTTTATGTTCTCCCATCATACATAGAATTGTACATGGTAATCTTTTATTATATTAATACGATACCGAGAAAACTTTATTCATGGTCGTACACACTTCAAAGTTCACCTACTTTTTCCAATAGGCAACTTACAAAAATGTTCATTTTACCATGTTATTACAATATGTAACAATGCGAACTGGCACTATTCGTTTCAAGCATGTCAAACTGAACGTTTTTTTATGCACAACATATTGTTGCACATGCGCAGTAGTGCACCACAACTGTGTAAACGTGCGCAGTACAAAACAAACTTTTTACATGCGCAGTTGTTTTGTATTCCTGTACACAAGTGTAATGATGCATAGTGTTAGTCACACATGTGCTCTGACTAAATTTAAAAATTACGCATGCGCAGTGGTGTGCTTTACCAGATAATTAAATTTTCAGTACATATAGTATACTTTTTTTTAATAAGTGCGGGTAGAAATCCGTTTTATTATTTCGTATGCATAACGCTTTATAATGGTAAGTGCGCTTCCGCAAAGGTACTATTATGTAAAATATTGGTTAAAATTGGTTTTTCCCATTATTATTGTAATTAATAACCAATAACAGAAAAGACTATTCAAATTCAATCTTAATATTGATATTTAAGAAATTTTATAGAAATATTTATTTTATTAAATATAAAAACTAAAAAAAACGTAAAAAATATATTCAATTTTATTAATTATATCCTTCTTTTCTTTAAAATATTTATAAAATGTAACAAATTTTGTTCTGTAAGTTTTTCAATTTTTCATACTTTAAAATACCTTTTTCTAAAAGTACTGAGAAGGGGGGGTTATAATTATTTAACATACTGTCAGAAAATCTTCCAATTAATTAGTGTTTAAAAAAGTTTTGTAAAAATTAACTTATTTATTGAGAATAAAGAGTTTTTATGTTCTCCCATCATACATAGAATTGTACATGGTAATCTTTTATTATATTAATACGATACCGAGAAAACTTTATTCATGGTCGTACACACTTCAAAGTTCACCTACTTTTTCCAATAGGCAACTTACAAAAATGTTCATTTTACCATGTTATTACAATATGTAACAATGCGAACTGGCACGATTCGTTTCAAGCATGTCAAACTGAACGTTTTTTATGCACAACATATTGTTCCACATGCGCAGTAGTGCACCACAACTGTGTAAACGTGCGCAGTACAAAACAAACTTTTTACATGCGCAGTTGTTTTGTATTGCTGTTACACAAGTGCAATGATGCATAGTGATAGTCACACATGTGCTCTGACTAAATTTAAAAATTACGCATGCGCAGTGGTGTGTTTTACCAGATAATTAAATTTTCAGTACATATAGTATACTTTTTTTTAATAAGTGCGGGTAGAAATTCGTTTTATTATTTCGTATGCATAACGCTTTATAATGGTAAGTGCGCTTCCGCAAAGGTACTATTATGTAAAGTATTGGTTAAAATTGGTTTTTCCCATTATTATTGTAATTAATAACCAATAACAGAAAAGACTATTCAAATTCAATCTGAATATTGATATTTAAGAAATTTTATAGAAATATTTATTTTATTAAATATAAAAACTAAAAAAAACGTTAAAAATATATTCAATTTTATTAATTTTATTCTTTTTTTCTTTAAAATATTTATAAAATGTAACAGATTTTGTTCTGAAAGTTTTTCAATTTTTCATACTTTAAAATACCTTTTTCTAAAAGTACTGGGAAGGGGGGGTTATAATTATTTAACATACTGTCAGAAAATCTTCCAATTAATTAGTGTTTAAAAAAGTTTTGTAAAAATTAACTTATTTATTGAGAATAAAGAGTTTTTATGTTCTCCCATCATACATAGAATTGTACATGGTAATCTTTTATTATATTAATACGATACCGAGAAAACTTTATTCATGGTCGTACACACTTCAAAGTTCACCTACTTTTTCCAATAGGCAACTTACAAAAATGTTCATTTTACCATGTTATTACAATATGTAACAATGCGAACTGGCACTATTCGTTTCAAGCATGTCAAACTGAACGTTTTTTTATGCACAACATATTGTTGCACATGCGCAGTAGTGCACCACAACTGTGTAAACGTGCGCATTACAAAACACACTTATTACGTGCGCAGTTGTTTTGTATTCCTGTTACACATGAGCAATGATGCACAGTGATAGTCACACATGTGCTCTGACTAAATTTGAAAATTACGCATGCGCAATGGTGTGCTTTACCAGATAATTAAATTTTCAGTACATATAGTATACTTTTTTTAATAAGTGCGCTGTAGAAATCCGTTTTATTATTGCGTATGCATAACGCTTTATCATGGTAAGTGCGCTTCCGCAAAGGTACTATTATGTAAAATATTTAGAAATATTTATTTTATTGAATATAAAAACTAATAAAAACGTTAAAAATGTGTTCAGATTTATTAATTTTATTCTTTTTTTTTTAAATATTTATAAAATGTAACAAATTTTGTTCTGAAAGTTTTCAATTTTTCATACTTTAAAATACCATTTTCTAGAGGTACTGTGAAGGGGGGGAAGGTTATAATTATTTAACATACTGTCAGAAAATCTTCCAATTAATTAGTATTTAAAAAAGTTTTGTAAAAATTTACTTATTTGTTGAGAATAAAAAGTTTTAAAGTTTTATCAGAATTTATATTATTGTACATGGTAATCCTATATACAAAATTACTTAGCTGTTTTCTGTAGATGCATTAGGTAGCTTAAAGATGGAAAGAGACACTAGACATTTCTGTAGACGCTCAAAGACGTAGGTTCAGGGGGTTTAGAAAAATCGACCAGAATAGTTCAATCTGATAATTGCTCATATTGGAAAGCAAGTTCTGATTGGTTTGTTCTATTTCCTTTATCCCCGAAATTAAGAGAGACGAAATGCAGATTGTTATTATGAGGCGTCTATGTGCAAACCTCTGCATGTGTGATGTGTATTTTGTTTTGAGTAATTAGATGCACCAACGCAAATGCACATATGCATAAGTCATTGTCATGTCCGAAGTTTATTTTTGAGTAAAATTATAAGGTAAGTGTTAATCTTATAGAATGAAGTAGGTTTGTTTACATGTCAAACATAATTTTCTAGGTTGTTTGTGTTTTCTATCATTTTGGTTGTTTATATAGACGAAGATTTTGATGCACATTTGAAGAAAAAAATAGTTTGTTTTTGTTCTACACATACTACCTGATTCTTCGTCTAAAAAAGTTTTGTTGCAGTTTTTCATTAAGTTGTTAACGTTATTATATTTGTGATTTAGAATAAGTATTGAAGATAACAACTAATAAAAATGTTAAAAATGTATTTAATTTTATAAAATTTATTCTTTTATTCATCAAAATAGTTATAAAATATAACAAATTTTGTTCTGTAAGTTTTTAATCTTTCATACTTTAATAAACAATTTTCTGGGGGTACTGGGGGGGAGGTTAATTTTAATTAACATACTCTCAGAAAATCTTCCATTTAATTATTGTGCATAAAATCCCTTTAGAAATTTACTTATTAACTTAGAATAAAGTGTTCCAAAGTTCTCCAAGAATTCACAAAATAGTACATGGTAATCCTATATAAGAAATTACTTAGCTGTTTTCTGTAGACGCTGTGCAAGCGAGAGAGACAAATGCATTAGGTAGGATAAAGATTGAGAGAGACACTAGACATTTCTGTAGGCGCTACGTCTACAGGAAAAGAGACAAATGCATTAGGTAGCTTAAAATGAAAAGCGACACTAGACATTTCTGTAGACGCTCAAAGGCGTAGGTTCAGGGGGTTTAGAAAAATCGACCAGAATAGACCAATCAGATAATTGCTCATATTGGAAAGCAATTTCTGATTGGTTTGTTCTATTTCCTTATTCCCGAAATTAAGAGAGACGAAATGCAGATTGTTATTATGAGGCGCCTATGTGCAAACCTCTGCATGTGTGATGTGTATATCGTTTTGAGTAATTAGATGCACTAACGCATATACATATATGCACATATGCATAAGTGATTGTCATGTCCGAAGTTTATTTTTGAGTAAAATTATAAGGTAAGTGTTTATCTTATAAAATAAAGTAGGTTTGTTTACATGTCAAACATAACCTTCTAGGTTGTTTATTTTTTAAATGTAAGGGGGAGGGCCCCAAGATAGACATTTCGTATAAAATTTTCGTTCAAGGTGACAGCGCCTTGTGTTTTCTATCAGTTTTGTAGTTTATATAGACGAAGATTTTGATGCACATTTGAAGAAAAAAACAGTTTGTTTTTGTTCTACACATATTACCTGATTTTTCGTCTAAAAAAGTTTTGTTGCAGTTTTTCCTTAAGTTGTTAACGTTATTTAAATTTGTGATTTAGAATAAGTATTGAAGATAAGAACTAATAAAAATGTTAAAAATGCATTTAATTTTTTGAAATTTATTCTTTCATTCTTCAAAATAGTTATAAAATATAACAAATTTTGTTCTGTAAGTTTTTAATCTTTCATACTTTAATAAACAATTTTCTGGGGGTACTAGAGGGGAGGTTAAATTTATATAACATACTTTTAGAAAATCTTCCATTTAATTATTGTGTATAAAATCCCTTTAGAAATTTACTTATTTACTTAGAATAAAGAGTTCCAAAGTTCTCCAAGAATTCACAAAATAGTACATGGTAATCCTATATAAGAAATTACTTAGCTGTTTTCTGTAGACGCTCTGCAAGCGAGAGAGACAAATGCATTAGGTAGGTTAAAGATTGAGAGAGACACTAGACATTTTTGTAGGCGCTACGTCTAAAGGAAAGGGACAAATGCATTAGGTAGCTTAAAGATTGAGAGAGACACTAGACATATCTGTAGACGCTCAAAGGCGTAGGTTCAGTTTTTTTTTTTTTTTTTAAGTCTTTTGAAAAATATAATTTCATTGTTTTCCATGTGTAAAATGTTGTATGTGCAATTTACTCTTAAAAATTGTATGTTTTACACAATGTATATGACTTTTTTGTTAATGTGTTTTTCTTTGTTCTTTCGCTTGGACATAGTTTAACTGTCATTTATCGTCTAAATTTTAACAACTGCGCATGTCTAGAGTTAAGAGAAAACTACTGCGCATGCGTAACTACCTAAGGATGCCATTGCGCAGGTGCATAGTTTATAGAAAGCTGTGCGGATATGTTTTTATCGTTGAATATTATCGATTTGCTTTTTATTATGTTTCTTAAAATATATATTTCTGCAATTTTGAAATAATTGCTTTTTAAATTGTAAACTATATATTGTAGTTATTTTTTTAGTTACATGGATTTGCATACAGTTAACTTAATATAAGTAGAAGTATTTTGTTTGTTAAAAAAATTGGGATTACCCAATATTCTTTTGTTGGTGATTTTGGCAACTTATTCTAAAATATTATCACCTGAAGTTGTTGATCGTTACATTTCAGCTGAGATACCTGACAAGAATGTAAATCTCACATTGCATGAAATTATAATGGCAAATAATATTTATGGTCCTTGTTGTGTTATGTTGTTGACAATCGCTATGGTGTACCTTATTTTCTTAATTGTCAAAAAATTTAATTGTCAAATAAATGTTGAAGTAGTATCAAGTATTAAATCGGTGAAATATTTATATAAATAAATATTTAAAAGGGTCATGATTCCGCATCAATTACCATCACCAATAGTAATGGAGAATCTATTATGAATCATAATGAAATAAATCATTATGAAGAAAATGGATACATAGGTCCAGTTGAAGCTGCATGGAGAGTTTTAAGTAAACATTTATCCAAAAAACGTCATAGCATATGTCGTTCACCGCTGCATTTACCGAATGAACCAAATGTTTTTATTCAACAAAAACAAGGAAGTCAAGAAATATCATTTGATTTTAACAAAAATACACAGTTATCTGATTATTTTAATTTAAATAAACGTGATGCTAATGCTCATAAATTTTTTTATACTGAAATTCCAGAATATTACAGATGGGATAAAAAGGAATGTGAGTGGATCGAGAGAAGTAATAAAGAGAAAGTGATAGGAACAGTGTATTCTGTTAATACAAGTGATATAGAATTGTTTCATCTTAGATTGTTACTCTTTACAGTAAAAAGTGAAATTTCATATGAATCATTAAGAACTGTTGATGGAGTAATTCATTAGAGTTTTACGTCTGCTTGTTTAGTATTAGGACTTATTGAAAATGATCAGGAATGGAAAGAAACATTAGAGGAAGCTTCTTTGTGGATGATGCCTTATTCACTTCGTGAATTATTTGTAAGGATTTTAATTCACTGTCGTCCAATAAATGCAGGTGAACTTAGGAAACAGTTTAAAGCTCATATGTCAGAAGATTATGTCAGAGATTTTGATAATGTAATAGCTAAAAATAAGTCATATATTAATATAAGAGAATTATTGTCTAAAGAAGGATATCACCTTCATGATTTTCCTGGATTAACCGATGTTGAAGATGAATGTGAGAATTTTGAAATTGATTATTCTGTGAATTTTGAAGAAGAAAGAGTCTAAGGCAAAGAAAGATAGAAAGATTGTTGTTGATTCTGTATTAAATGCAGTAAATAATTGTGTCAAAAAAACTTGTTGTAACTTATATGTGGATGGTTTTGGAGGATCTAGCAAGACATATATGTACATAACTTTGTGGCATTTACTAAGAAGTGAAGGTGAAAATGTTTGTAATGTGGCTTTTACAGGAATAGCTGCAACTTTACTTTCTATGGATATAACTGTTCACAAAGTATTGGGATTACCTGTGCCGTTATATAGTGATTCATCATCCAGTATTAAACTACAGTCTAAAGAAGGTTTGGTTTTAAAAGTTGTAACGTCTTTATTTGGGATGAAGCTCCAATGGCACCAAGGTATGCTTTAGAAATTATGGATAGAACATTAAGAGACATCATGCAAATGTATACTCCTTTTGGTGGTAAAATAATCATTTTAGGAGGTGATTTTAGACAAGGTTTACCAATAAAAGAAAGAGGTACAAAATATTAAATTATGAACTTGTTTATTAAAAAGAGTAAATTGTGAAAGAAATTTTTAATATTTACATTATCTGAAAACATGCGAGCTTTACCAGAAGAAACAGAGTTTATAGATTTTCTGTTAAAAATAGGAAATGGTACAAATAATGATGTTAAAGATTGTGTTCATTTACTACAAAGAATTATTGAAAAAGGAAATGTTGATATTGCAAGAAATACGGATAAACACTTGATTAAAGAGAAAAAATTTTAAGAATTGTCATTTTATGCTATTTTGGCACCTAGAAATATTAATGTTAATAACACTAACAAACAAAATGTATTGTTATTAGATAACGATAAAGAAAAAGTATATAAAAGTATTAAATGTATAGATAATTCTGATAATGTTAATAATTATGATGTTATTTTACCAGAATATTTAAACACTTTATCGCCATCTGGTTTACCACCACATTTATTACATTTGAAAATACATTCAGTTGTAATGTTAATTAGAAACCTTAGCATTAATAAATGTTTATGTAACGGAACAAGATTATTGGTGTTAGATTGACCAAATCATGTAATTAAAGCTAAAATATTGACCGGAGATAAGTGTGGGAATATGGGATTTATACATCGTATATTATTATATTGTGAGAATTTTTATCCTTTTACATTCAAGAGAAGACAAATTCCAATCAAACTAGCCTTCGCTATTACTATTAATAAATGTTAAGGACAGACATTTCATGAAATTGCAATTGATTTAAGAAAATATGTAATTAATCAGGGTCAATTGTATGTATCATTGTCAGGGGTTCGCACTTTTGATTCAGTTAAACTATATCTAGGTAATCAAAGAAGTGAAAAATATATTAAGAATTATGTTTATAAAGAAATTTTTTAATAGGTTTAATAAAATTATGAAATATATTGTTATATTGTCATGAAATTTAAATATAAGTTTCTATATTACAGTTAACATTACTTTTTGTACAGCTCATTTAGAATGTAATCTCGACTTTAATTAAAGATTAAAATTTAATACATTAAAAATTTTAAATTTCAAAAAAAGAAAATAATTTAAAATTACATTTTTAATTATAATTATAAATAATTAAAGACATTCATGTTTCTAAACAACTTAATTAAAAAATAGTTATAGGGTAAGTCGAGGAGAGATAGATCATGAGGAGAGATAGATTACTTCTCGACATTTTGAATCTCTTTCACTTATAGCAATAAGTGATATTTTCACTTTCCTTATATATATATATATGTGTGTGTTGTGTATTTACTTTTTATATTTCGACTTAGTTCACAAACAGTTTTGGTATGTGCTTCCCTGTACCAACGTTCAACGCAAGCTTGCAGGCATGTAATTGCTAGATAAAATCACACGGATACGTTAAAATTTGCGTCGCTGGTGTTTACGGTATTTCCCTCAGAAAGCACTTGGAGCTTACGGGTGGTAAACCATATTTGGAAGAAAAACGTATTCTATTTTTTCTTTAAAATTAATTAATTAATCACATTTTAGTAAAATTTAGTACAATGTAAACTAATTTTAACAAATTTGTAAATATATGTAGGGGAGAGTGGCTATCAATGTACCGGGTTTTTTTCAAGGTCATAGTACTTATTGAATTTCACCTATTTCAAGCACTTCTTTGCATCAATATAAAACTAGAACACTTATCTACGTAATGCACACATATTATACACGATTTATTTTGATTAAATAATTAAATTTAGGATTTTTCTAAAGTAACAAGCTATTTTCATTTTTAACAACCTGGGTACACAATGAACCACCTCTATAAAAATACTAAAAATGTTCAACAATAATAATATTGCAATTTTCACTTTGTAAAAAAACTTATTTTCTATCAAATATTATAAAAAATTGTTACTTAACACTTTTTAATTGATAATGTATAACATAAATATACCTCAAATTTAAGTTAACTAGCTAAAATGGCATTTTAGTTTTGCTATGTTGAGAAAAGTACTGATAACAATCGCTGTAACATGCTGTACTCATGCCTAGTTTTATAATCAAGCATACCACTCTGGAAATCAAAAATACACTGAAATTCCAGGTGGTTCATTGTTCCACGGTACATTAAATCAACATGACATTTGCAACAAAAATGGTTTTTTATAACTTAATCCAATATTTAAAAATCTTTATCTCATTAGAATATTGTAGTTAAGGCCCAAAACAAAATAAATCGTAAGTACATTTATTTTAAAATGGCTTTATTTTAATTAAAAAACGTGTTTGTATTTTAGGTAAATTTTTTCTTCAGTACATCAAAAACAGTTTTTTCCAGTTTTCTCTGTAAAAAATAAATCCACACGTCTCAAATTTATGGACGTAGTGTGTTTACGCAAACTTCATTTATATTTAAAATTAGGAGAATTTTTATTTAATTGTTTCTGAGAAAATTGAAATGGTTCATTGAAAAAACTGGTACATTGATGGCCACTCTCCCCTAGTGAATATTGAGTGGCCAAATTGATTTTAAGTCCAAGTGTTTACATAACCTAAATTTTAAAAATTTGATGAAATCGATGTAATTGTTTATAGAGTAAAATAAATTGATCCATAACCATCCATTTCTATTCCGTCATTAAATAAAACATTGCTGTCAATAGATGTTTATAGCCATAAAGTTTCAAAATTTTCTTTCATAATTAGTATAATCAAGGCATCATACATGTTTTTTTTGCTCAATTCGCTCGGTCCTAGGAGACGAAAAACACACCCCTTTTTTGGTAAAAACATACATTAAGCTTACGAAATCTAAAATTCCTTTACAATGTTCAACCAATCACGGTTTTTAAAACTGTCTTGTAGCTAAAGGTTATGTCAAATAGACCTAATTGACTGAACTTATAATTGACCGAACTTATAATTGCCTGAAATTTAATTATCCGAATTCGTATTTCTCTTAATTTGCATTTGTCAGAATTTGTAATTATCAGAACTTGCATTTGTCCTAACTTTTAACTTCCCGAATTCGTATTTGTTATAAATTTAAAATTACTAAACTCGCATTTGCGATTTGCATTTATTAAAATTTTCAACTTCTCGAAATCGTATTTTATTTATTTATTGAAGTTCCTAGGGCTAAAGTATTTGTTGGTACTTCTACACTCCAAACTTGTGGTTGCATTTGTCCGAACACTAAATTTGCATTTTTTCCAATCGTTCAAATCACCGAACTCGTATTTAGCAAAATATTAAACTACCCACATTTAGAACTGTAAGAACTTATAAATCCCTGAATTTCCATTTGTCTGAACTTTAAAATAACCAAACTTACATTTGTTAAAATTTTGAAACACCCGAATTTGCATTTGTCCAAACTTTGAAATCACTAAACTCACGTTTGGTTGAATTTTAAAATCTCCGAATTTGCATTTGACTGAACTTTTAAATGACCGAACTTGCATTTATTCGAACTTTCAAATCACCAAACTTGCATTTGTCATATATTACATCGATCTATCTTCAATAACATTTTTTTTCACTTTTTTTGTAAATGCTATTTTCTTTTTTCTGATATTTGCTTACAATTTATTTTTAACAATTGTCAAAAAAGAGGAAACTGTGGAAAATTAATATTTAGTCAACATTTAAGGAAGCTCAAGTTAAACAGACCTTTCTATTGATAGTTCAGGTGATTCTAAGGATTTTCGTGACAAAATATAAAATAGAATTCAGAACAATAGTCATATAATTATTACAACCCTATTCCCGTTACATCATACTCTATAAGCTGCCCTTTATTTATTCATATGTTAAAATGACACCAAGCTATGGCGCGCGCAGCGCGCAGTTTTTGTTCTAGTCTTCTATTATATTAATACGATAGCGAGAAAACTTCGTTCATCGTCGTACACACTTCAAAGTTCACCTACTTTTTTCAATAGGCAACTTACAAAAATGTTCTTTCTACCATGTTATTACAGTTTGTAACAATGGGCACTGGCACTATTCGTGACAAGCATGTTAAACTGAACGTTTTTTCATGCACAACATATTGTTGCACATGCGCAGTAATGCACCACAACTGTGTAAACGTGCGCACTACAAAACAAACTTTTTACATGCGCAGTTGTTTTCTATTGCTGTTACACATGTGCAATGATGCACAGTCATAGTCACACATGTGTTCTGACTAAATTTAAAAATTACGCATGCGCAGTGGTGTGCTTTACCAGAAAATTTAATTTTTAGTACATATAGTATACTTTTTTTAATAAGTGCGCAGTAGAAATCCGTTTTATTATTGCGCATGCGTAACACTTTATCATTGTAAGTGCGCTTTCGCAAAGGTATCTTTATTTAACTTTTTTTTTTTTTAAGTCCAACGAAAATTAAAATTTTGTTTTTCTCCACTTGTAAAATGTTGTGCGTGCAATTTAGTCTTCAAAATTATATGTTTTAAACATTGTATTAAACTTTCTTTCTAACATGTTATTTATTGTTAGTTCATTTTGACATTGGTAAACAATCATTATTTGTTACGGTTTTTACCACTGCGCATACCTATTGTTTGTAGAAAGGTACTGCGCATGTGTAATTTCAGTAAAAACTGCTGTGTATGTGTTAAATCGACAAAAACCTACGCGCAACTTTTTTTTGTTAATTTTTTAAGATTTATTTTTTATCACACTTACATCAAAAGTTAGATTTTACGGCTTGTTTGGGAACCTTAAAGAGCTCATTTCACGGCCTAGGCCGTGAAGTAAATGAAGTCGCAATCTGATTGGCTGATGCTGGCCAGCTGACTTTTAATTTATGGTACAGTTGCCCAAACTGGCCCAACGTCACGGTTGTTTACGGTTTCGCCGCCCTCCAGGGGCATTTCTAAGTCTGTCGACCTACTCCCACCTAGAAATGCCCCCGGAGGCCGTTTTTTACGATAACCACCTCTCCCTGGGTTCGAATTCTTAGTTTTTTGTGTGATAAAAAATGTTATATGACACTTGGACCCTTTTGGCACTTAAGTTCTCGTATATCGTACAACTCGCCAAAGCCACATCAGAGCCTCGGCTACTTTTCGGTGGAGCCTCGGCTTCATATCTTTACTTCACCTCGATTTCGCCTCGGCTACGTTCCATGAAGCCTCGTCGCCACCTCTACTTCGCCTCGGCTGCGATTGAACTTGGCTCGTATTACGATGCATACTCGTACTGGTCGAGTCCATACCAAGTGATCACACCAATTTCAGTCATATTGAGTAATATTTACGAAATTGATATTTTGGGTTCCTTTAGGAGTAAAAAAAATAAATTTTAATTATTTTTAAAAAATTCAAAATATTTTCGAAAATATTCAAATTCGAAATTTTATGTACTATTTTTTTTGTGTTATCATAACTTCTGTAATTTTGAAGCAATTGAGATCATTTTTTTTTAAATTACTCGTATTTAAATACTCTTTCAAGAAAAATTATAATAATTAAGAAATTGTTTATAATTAAATTTGTATTAAAAAAATTAAATTATTTATTTAAACAAAATCTAAAGTATATCATCGTTCTTTTTCAAAAAATTCATAAACATAGCCTATAATGTGCTTAAAAATTTAAGCCGAAGAAAAAGATGGTATGTATTATAGTTTTTGAGAAAAAAATTATTAAGTTATGCTAGCGCGGCGCGGACCGGTGTCACCGCTACTCAACGCGTAGTTCCGTAGTAACCGAAATGTATGTATATTTTTACATAATGTAAATATAGTTAGTGTATTATATTTAAATTATAAGCTTCAGAAAGTCACACTGATCTTTTCATAGTACATGGACATCAAACTTTAGAATTAAAAAAATCGGAGAAAATAATTAAAGTAAAAAAAAGTAATTAAAAAATTGGTAATTTATAGAAAAATAATAAAAATAACTAAAAATTGGAAAAATTATTAAAATTTAAGAATAATAATTGAAAATTTGTTAAATCAATTGAAAAATAATTAATATAATTAAAAACTGGTAAAAATAAGTGAAAATAAGTGAATAATTAAAATAATTTAAAACTGAAGAAAGAAAAATAATGGACTGGTAAAATTATCAAAATTCGCGATGTTCAGGGGTGTTAATTTTTTTTCTTATGCAATTTTAGACCTAAAATTATGGGGTAATGTCAAAAATAAAGAAACAAATAATTTGCGGAGTTTGAGAAATTTATTCTAAGAAAAACTTAAATTTTAAAAATTAAACCTCTTTCACAATTTTCATTTTTTCCATCGACAATTTTTTTGTGGGATTTTTAAATGATTTTCTACAATCCATCGTATGGATTTTGAAAAATAAAATTTCGAAAATGACCAAAAAAATATTGTTTTTTAATTTTTATGTAATACCATAATTCTACATCTTAATTGATGTAAGAAAAAAAATGACACCTCTGAGCATCAAAAATTTTGTTGAGTTAAAATTTCACCTATCTCTCCCCTTAAAGAATGATAAAAATAGTTTGAAAATAGTTGAAAGAAGCAAGTTTACAACGACCATTAAACAATCAAATTGTTACTCCTCTTGACTTATACGAGTGGGCAAAATCCAGTTTAGAGAAAATTAATGTAGAATTTTGTAATTACGCAGAATATGAAGCTGAAAAACAATTGTTAAGTGAAAGATTTAATCAAGCTATGACCATTAAAGGTACACAAAAATTTCATTCCTTCGTACCCCTTGAGAATAAAATTGAAACAAAAATTTTTTCAAATTCTGTGCACAGCACAATTTGTAAAATAAAAAAATAAACATGACGATTAACTGTATTTATATTATGTAATAATATACATACATTTCGGTTACTACGGAACTACGCGTTGAGTAGCGGTGACACCGGTCTGCGCCGCGCTAGCATAACTTAATAATTTTTTTCTCAAAAACTATAATACATACCATCTTTTTCTTTGGCTTAAATTTTTAAGCACATTATAGACTATGTTTATGAATTTTTTGAAAAAGATCGATGATATACTTTAGATTTTGCTTAAATAAATAATTTAATTTTTTTAATAAAAATTTAATTATAAACAATTTCTTAATTATTATAATTTTTCTTGAAAGAGTATTTAAATACGAGTAATTTAAAAAAAAACGATCTCAATTGCTTTAAAATTACAGAAGTTATGATAAAACAAAAAAAATAGTACTCAAAATTTTGAATTTGAATATTTTCGAAAATATTTTGAATTTTTTAAAAATAATTAAAATTTATTTTTTTTACTCCTAAAGGAACCCAAAATATCAATTTTGTAAATATTACTCAATATGACTGAAATTGGTGTGATCACTTGGTATGGACTCGACCTACTATAACGTGCCATTTAGTGTCCTTGTGTCATAATTAACTATTATATCCTACTTTTAGTATATTTTTTTTACATTTTTAAATAATTGGTTTAGAAATAATACATTTTATACTTTTTTTGTGTTAATACATTGTTTTTAAGTTTTATTTAACAAATTGTTTGTGAAGCATATTTTGCTTTTTAATCCCTTCGAATGTTAGCCATTACCCAGGCGGCACACAGTAAACTAAAAGGCATCAAAATGCCAACATTGAAACGTTAACTGTTAACATTTTGAGTCTCCAAAAAGTCATATTTTCGTAAAGGAATTTGTATACCGAAAACTTCTCTAATGTCCGCCCAAAAATGTCACTTTTGTGGAAAGAAACAGTTATTCGTTTTGGTAACTTTTCGAATTCCCAAAACGATATCAAATAGATAACTTGTTTATGTTAATAAATCGGGAACTTTTTTTTAACGAAAAATGAGAAAAAAGTTAAGTAATTGATGACTTTTATTTATTTTAATTGCAATATATTTGATAGTGTAATTAGTACTTTTTGGAAAGGATAAAGAGGCAAAAGTAAGTGTCCATGCCAAACGATTAACTCTTTTTCTATCATGTCAGACATAACCTATAATAATAATGACCATAGTAATAATGACATTTAACCGTAATATAATGTTTTTAAATTTTATTTTATATATTTTTGCTCTTTTTGTATTACCATATTTATTGTCTTTTATAGTCAGTATGGTCATTATAATAATTATATTATAGGTTATCGCTGACATGATTGGCATCGTCACCTACTTTTGAACCCTTAAACAATTAATAAATTAATGCAAATATAGTTGAAGTTATACTGTAAATTTTATTAAAATCACATAAACACATGAAGCACATGGAGAATGTGTAGAAACTATAGGCACATCTTTAGGTTAACATAACAAAATATGGCGTGTGGAAATTAAAAACTTAAAAAAAAAAACCTAAAACTTAAAAGTGTTATCTTATGGATAACCTTTGAATTTTTATCCATTTTGTATGTATTTTTTTAATAACTAAATTAACAATACAAAAATTTCAACTTGAATATGTTATCTTATAGAGAACCATAAGTTGTTATCCATTTTGCATGTATCTCTTTAATAACATTTTGTTAACATCTGTAACTTTTTAATTCGTTAACAAAATTTCGATAACTATTTTTTAACATTTTAAAGTTAACAGTTGACTACTACGTTAAGTTAACTTTTTGTTATCAAATTACATTACCAAAAAAGTTAACTTAAAAACGATAACTATTTTTTAACTTCTTGAGGTTAACATTTTGATTATTACATTTAGTTAACTTTTCGTTAACAATTTACAGTACCAAAAAGGTTACTTCAAAATGGTAACTTAAATGTTATCAAAACGAAAGTGTGCCGCTTGGGATATATATTTTTTATACAATGTTGTCCAACTACCACGACGTGGTGTTTAAGAGGTGTTTTTTTCGCCCGTGTGACCATACTTCCCCCCCCCCCCCCTTAATATGATAATTAATTTTTAAAAATTTTTATAATAATAAAATATGACAATAAAAATTATTAGAATATAAAAAATTTGTAAAAAAATATGAAACATTCAATGAACAATAAGTTCACTAACATTTTATAGAATATCCACATTAATAAGCAATTAAATAAATAATAATCATCGAGCGAACGTTAGCGAGCGCGGTTCATTACGCTAGTAAACCATAAAAGAAAAAAAAAAGGTAGCAACGGAGATTTATGATCCTATTGAAACTTAAATAAGTACTTGACTATTTCGGAGAAGTTTATTTTAACATTTTTAGATTAACTTCTAGGAGGAAGTTGTCCGGAAATGATCTGGATATCGGTTGAATACTTGGATACTTCAGAGAACTCGATTTTCACATTTTGAGGTTAAATTCCCTGATGAAGTTGACCGGAAATGACCTGGACATCTATAAGACACTTAAGTACTTCCGAGCAATCGATTTTTACAATTTGAGGTTAACTTCCAGGTAGAAGGACTGAAGCCCCAACTAGGGTCTATTTCATGACAGAACGAATATTTGGTAGCAAAAATTGCGATACATTAGAACCTTTCATGCACTTCTTTTGAAACTAATGGCTAAAAAATAGTTAAACTTATTAGAAAAACAAACGTCACGTATTCCCTAACAATCTTATATAATTATAGGATTTATTATTAACAGCTTAAAATTTGTTTCACTCATCGAATCGTCCCGTTAAAACCGAAAATAGCATAGTCTTTTATTATTGTAAATGAAGACATTACTAATAACTTTTTTTTAAAGATCCAATACGACTTTGTTGGGAAAGAATTAAGCAATAATTAATTAATTCTTTAAATTTTTTCCATAACTTTTTTGTATGAAATCAGGTTTTTAAGTCGACATTTTCAAAGTTGGACAAAAATGAAGTATATTTTGTTCTATTTCAAAGCCTGTGCGGAATAATTTTTTTTTGAAAAACGACCTTCCGTATACTTCTGTATATTCTGTTTCCATTTTTTTCTAGCAATTTTTTGACAGGTATATTAAAAGTGAAAATCGGAATGTTTAAAGAGTCTTAAATGTTCTCGCGGATAGAAGATTTCTCGAAGAGCAGATATTTTATTTTTTGTTTTGACATTAATTCCAAACGTTCGATTTCTTTTACACTCCCGGTAACAAGCCTTGCATTAGTGAGTATTAAAAATTCCAGACTTAATCCCAAATTTAATGCAATTCAATATTATTTAATCCCTGATTGTGCCAAGTACTTTTAATACCTGAAATTGAGAATAGTTTATTGTGAATTTAATGCATTTTAATTCCAAATGAAAAGACGCCATTTTGCAGAAATATATTTCATTGCCTTTTATGCCGTTTTAAGGTAATAAATGTAGCTCATTTTATTACTTTTAAATAACTGTATGAATATGGGTATTTTAATACGATTTATGTGAAATATTGATAATTAAAAAATTAGCTTTAATACGATTGAATTTTGAAAGATCCATACGAAATTTTAATGCACTCTAATAATTTTTTTTTTGCATTTAAGAAAGCGATCGAACCTGATATGAACAAAAATGCTTTTACCTGATTTCAATTTGACGTTTCTCGATCGTAAAAGACAATATAAATTAGCAACTGTCGATTAATTAGAAATAATAGAGTCGCACAAGTGGGGTAAACTGAAACTGATTTAATTCGTTTTCATTGTATTAAAACGTCTGACACAATCAAAGATAAAATTGTATTAAACATTTTAATACTTTTTAATAAAAGCCATCTTACCGGGCGGCGCCTAACTCGTGCAATGTCACAACAGACCTGTCATTGCACACAAGAAATAATTATTTATACTTCTATACAAGTTTAAATGTGTACAATTTGTTTATGAAATACAGATAAGAAAAAACACGTTGCATGTTGAATAATTAATAAGTGTATTTTGTTCATTTTCAAATTGCTCTGTAAATCTCAATTAGTGGTTTTCTATTTATTTTGTCGTTTTACTTTCGAAGTGGTTAAATACGTCCTCAATTCCCTTCTATGTCTCAAATTTTATTTTTACCCTACCGATAGAAAATCACTGGAAAATTATTAGAAGCTCACTGGCCCAGTGAGCTACTAGCGCACTAGGGTTTATTGCTACACTCTGGCCAGGTCAAAATTTATTGCCCGTTTTGAGGTAGTCCTTTTAAATTTAGTTTCAAAAGAAACTAAAATTATATTGTCACAAGACATCTGTGGCTCTTTATTAAATATATATTTTTATGTAAATTTATTAAAAAAATATTTTTCTGAAAATTCAATATACCTATATTATGCGAGTATATACCTATGTTAAAAATTGTGTCAAAAATATGCCAATATAATTATTTACAGATAATAATATTAATTAAAAAGCTAATTATGATTTAAAATTATTAATTAATTTTATTGTTTATAAATTATAATATTAATTTTTGCAATTGTTATTTTCTATAAAAATTATAAACGTCTATAACATATATTTTAATAATTAATTATTCTTTAAGTAATTTATTGATTATAATTTTAATTTAGTAGTATACATTTTTAAAATGAATTTTAGAAATTCAGAATAGTAAAATATTGAAGATTTCAATTTTTGTATTGCAGACCTCAAAAAGTAAAAGTATATAAATTCCAGGTAATAAAATGCCGGGTTGAAAAACATAAACTTAAATGACAAAAGATTTGAGAATCTACTGTTAAAGCCGGGATCCATTTTAAATCCCCATGTCTATTGTTACCCTAGCTAATAATTTTTGAACCCTAATATTTTATGACTTGAAATTCCTTCAATTTAATTATTTGACATTTTTAATTAAAAAATTTAGAATCTGTAATACTTCACGATTCCAAATATCTAAAATTTATTATGATAATTTTATATTTTAAGAAATTATAAGGTATTTTGTAAACCATAAATATTACGTTAAAACTGATATCATTTTTGAAATCAAAGTCAAAGGGATATGTAGTTAACATAATAGAATCATGAAAATAGTTAAAGTTCATTAAAATAAATATAATGTTGAAATAAATAAACATTATTTTCAGCGTAATTATTTTTATGCCCGAAGGTCACCAGAAGTATTTATGTTGGTCATAAACCGCAAAAGGGTCCCCAGTGGTATTTCTCATTGCCATAAATCAGACTTAAAAGACCCAATAAGTTTTGAGTGAGTAAATGTTTCAAACACTACCTGAAAACGCATTGAAATGGCCCAAAAAACTCAGTGATTTTCGCCAGTGAGTTTTCAGTGAGTTTGTATCGGTAGGGTACAACTCTGAAACAGTTAGAAAATTCGTTTACATGAGGAGGAAGTGTCACTTCTTCTATCCAAACTCTCAATTTTTCTTCAAAGAAAAATTGATCGACTTTGATTTTGACTAAAGTTTTGGTGCTATACCCTCCTTTTTATTGTGCTTCTGGAAACTGTTCTCAAAATGATAGTTTTAGGTTAGGAATGAATCAAAATATGGATATTCGTGGATATTTAAATTTAGGATCCACATATTGAAACTTAGTATTTAGATTATTAAACATAATACCCAGATATTAAAATTAGTATATTTTAATATCGTGGATAGTAAGTTTGAAGATCTATTTCTCTCAGTAAGGTACGAAAAAGAGTTGCAGATTAATTTAGTCTAAATTTACTACTAAATTCTAAGATTGATTTTGGTAAGATAAATAATTTTTAATATATTTATAGTTGGAACGGCTATCCAACTTAGGGCAGTTTCCCCTAAATAACTGTTAGCAGTAGACCAGAAAATTTTTACAACTATACATTTATAATTATATACTTATTTACAAAATCATTCGACTTAATGTGGTTGCCAGGACCATTTTAACGTTTTGCTTTTCAAGCAACCTTCTTTTTTAGAACAGATTTCTGGATATCTACAGTTTTTGAATCAATGAAAGCAGAAAATTAATAGCAAAAAATTGTCCAAGATACTCTGCAAACGATTTTGAAGATTCTCTGCAAACGATTTTCTGCTTTCATTGACACAAACACTGTAGATATACAGAAATCTACTCTAAAAAAGAAGTTTGCTCAAAAAGAAAAACGATAAAATAGTCTCGGCAACCACATCAAGTCAAATAATCTTGTAAATATCTATATATATATATTAGGGTGCCCATAAAAAATAAAAAAAATTTCTATATCGTATCCTACCCCTAAATTTTCTTCTAGTTTATGAGAAGATATGTTTCCTATATTTTTAGATTTTTCAAAAATGATTTAGAAGTCGCGACGAGTCATTTTATGTTAAAGAATGCGTTTTTATATGTTTTTTATTTTCTAAACTTATAAAATATGTTAATAAGAATATTTCTCCGTAAAACATCACTTCAAATTTACCAATAAATTAGTCAAAATTTATTTCACATGAAGAATATTTTTTTTGAGACACTGAAGATCCTTAAATCTAAAAGTGTGGAAATTTTTTGTCCATAAATTAAGACAAAAAATTTTTTTTCAGATATTTGAGAAGCATTTATATTATTGTTAGGTAGAAACATCAATTTTTAAGAGGTTTATTCTCATTTTTTTGAAGCGGTAAATGCAACAGAAGAATTTAAATTTTCAGAATGCAACTACAAAACAGTAAAAAAGCAACAATTATTTCAGGAGTTAATAATGATAACGACTTTTCGTGTTCATTTGCTAACTTATAACTCAACTGAAAATATTTGTATGTAAAATTCCAAGAAATATAAAAAAATTTAAATTTATGACTTTATTGCTCCCTAAAAATTATTCCACAAAAAAATATTTTTATCAAACTATATTATAATATTATTATACCTATAACCTATATAAGTTTACAAAATAAAAAACCTAAAAAAAACGCATTTTTTGACCTAAAATGACTCGTCGCGACCTCTTAACCATTTTTAAAAAATCTAAAAAAACAGAAATCATATCTTCTCATAAAAAGGAAGAAAATTTAGAGGTAGGATACGATATAGAATTTTTTTTTACTTTTTATGGGCACCCTAATATATATGTATATTTGTAAATACGTTTTGGTCTATTGTTAACAATAATTTACGTAGAATTGATAAGCTTCAACAATAGCGAAACCTATTATTTCAGTTTTTTCTTCTTACTTTTTTCAATTTTTAATAATAAATTAATAGGAATAACTACTAGCCTTAAAGTGTCACAAAAAACCAATGGTTAGAGTTTAGTAGTAAAGTAAGATTAAATTAATCTGCAACGCTTTTTTATGCCTTACAGTTTTTTGAGTTACTGTCCAAGCCCGTAGCCAGAAATTTTTGTGTTTTTATACATGAATTTTTGAAGTTTTTAAATCTACTACAAATTTATTTAAAGCCTTATAGTTTTTTATATGGGGCAAAATTCCTGAACTGTCCAGGTCAAAAAATAAAATTTATTCAAACTTTGCTAAAATGTTTCCATTGTTAGTGAAAGTATAAGTACCAAATATTTTCAAATTCCATGAAATAGTTTTTGAGTTACGCAGTTTTAAAATTTTGGATTTTTTTAAAATGTAGTTTTTTAAATTTACTATATTTCTAAGTATATTGCATAAAAGTTAACATATATATAGTGATTTTTAAAGCTTTTTTTACAGGCTATTCGATGGTAATGAATATTTTTTTTGTAAAAAAAAAATTTGACCTTTAAATTCAAGGTCAAAGTGTTAATTTGATTGTATCTCGAAATCGGAGATTTAAAAAAAATTTAACCTATCTCAAGGGAAAGCTTGACTTTTTTCCCATAAGATATGTAAAAATTAGAGTGGAACTCTAAATAAATTACAAGAATTTGAAAAAATAAATGGTAAAAAATTTAAAGTGACGTAATTCCTAAAATTTTGAAAAGTTTTCAAAAATACTTGACTAAGTTATTACTACCCCTAAATACTACAAATTGACCAACATTGATCAAAATCAAAAACTTGACTTGCAACTTTGATCTTTTTGGAATGGAATCTCTCTATATTATCTCGGTAAGCGGCTACTAAACTCGAGTTTAACCAAATCTAATTTGAAATTTGAAAAGTAATCTAAATCTGTTTGATTTAAAATTTTAAAAGTAATCTAAATCTGTTTGTAAATGTAAATAAACTTTTTAATTTATATTTATAGACAAGTACAATTACCTACCTGTCAAAAATTCACCTCAGATCCTCTTCGCGTTTTTAGATTCAGGACGATGCTTTCACTCGGCCTTACAAAACAAAACTATCCCCTTTCATTAACATCATTTTTCAGAAAGAGGCGAACCTTACTCACAGAAAATATTAATCGAATCATTTGGTAATTTCAAGTAAACGCCCAGAATACCCTTACTCCTTAAAGGTAAAGAAAAGGTTGATAATCACCTCATTGTAATTTTGACAAAAGGAGAACAATAGACTCATTGTAATGCAGACAGCAGGAGAACAATAGGAGAACAATGCCAAATCTCCGCCCATTTTGAAACGAAAATTTTCAGCTAAAGGAACACTGGCAAATTATTATATAGGATTCTTCAAATTTAAAATTTTCTTTCTAAATACGAACAATGGACTAAATAAGCCCATCGTTTTTCAAGCCAACCCTTGCATAATGAGGGTTATAATTGGTTTTGGAAAAGAGAAAAAATTTTCGAGCTTTAACGAAAAGAGAGATAAATACATTAGTTCGTGGTATAGAAGTGCATGGTAGTGAAAGTTATTAATGAATAGAACTTGAATGTGTATAATGTGGAAGTGAATAATGCTTATTATTGTGTATTTTTTATTAAGGGGTAATACTACCTTAAGCGCAGTAAAAGTATAGTCATTTTTCTGAATTTTTTGTAACAAAGCTATAAAATTTATTAGGGTCTGGGTTTTTACATATAAAAAACATAGCTTAAAGTATGTAAAAATACATTAAAACATTTTTTTTAAAGTAAAAATGGCGGCACAGTGGCTGATTAGTTTAAACCCCTTATCTTCGAGGACCTTACACGGGCGACATACTACAGGTCTTAATTTTTAAACTAGAACAAAAACCCAAAATTATTTTGAAACAAAGATGCTAAAAGCTACTGAACTACGTAGGATTTTTAAGAAATATCTATTCAAAAAAAATGACGTCAATATTAAGAAAAAATACGAATTTTGATAGAAAAATTTCTTGAAAATAACCCACAGAATTGTCAAATTTTAATTTTTCGAAAAAATCCTACGTAGTTCACTTGAAAATGTCATTATGAAGCTACAGTTAAAATTTGAGCAAGATCGGTTAAAAATTGTAAGCGCTAATGTGTCGCCCGACTTGAAAAATATAGTTTTGAGAAAAACGCTTTCAAAGTTGCAAGTACTGAAATATTCTAAAATTGTATTTTTCTATCATAAGAGCTCAAGTACTCAGACTTTTATTTAATAAAAAACTAAAAGGTCAACAAGTTTTAACTGCCGACAACATTTGTTAAGCCGCGAAAAAAACTAAAAATTGATATACCGAGTAATTGATCATATTCTCAAATTACATGCAAATTGGCATAATGACTTCACAACAAAAATCGACTTTTTGGGCCAATTAAAAATTTTTTTCATACATAAACGCTTTTGAATACTATTTCTGAATGGGCAAGAAAGCATTTAAGACAATAAAAAAAATGGATAAAAATAAATTTACAAAGTAGTATTACCCCTTAAGTGTTTATAATAGTAATCATTAAATGTGAAAAGTGACAGTGATTTTAATAAAAGTGTGCAAAATGTGTTGACTAAAGTAACAATATTAAGAAAGTGTTTAAATTTGTTATTTCCTTCTTATTTTCAATAAAGTTATTGTTCTGAAATGCTAAAAGTGTCCATAAAATGGAATTGTGGATTCATTAAGCAAGTGATTGATAACTGTTTAATAAATAAATTAATTGCGAATGTTTAATAAATAATAAAGTGATTATAATGTTTCTAAACAGTCGTTACAGTGTAAGAAAAGTGGAAATAATATGATTAAATAAAAGAGGAGAGATAAAGATATGAGACAATATCATGAGACAATGACAAAAGATAAACAAATGAGACAATAAGAGAAATGAGGTAAAAATATGAGACGATGACATGAGACAATGAGACAATGAGATGAGATAAACAGATATGAGACAAACATATGAGATACGGTGTAAAAGAAGTGGGAATAATATGATTAAATAAAAGAGGTGAGATAAAGATATGAGACAATAACATGAGTTAATGATATGATATAAACAGATGAGACAATGAGAGAAATAAGGTAAAAATATGAGACAATGACATGAGACAATGAGATGAGATAAACAGATATGAGACAAACATATGAGATACGGATCCGGCAAGAAGAGGTTGATTAAAATGCATTAAAATGAAAACGAAAAAGTTAAAAAATGACATTGATTGGAATAGAAAGCGATATCAATATTTGTCATTTTTTTTAAAAATCTTAATCCGTTTTAATTCCGTTTGATTGAAATAAATTTAACTGTTACCCAGTTTTTTGTCTTAAACGGAATTTAATTGATTGCATATATTTGAGCAAGGAAACGGGATTAAATTGATTTCATTTCTAACTCTCCTATCAGAATTAAAATGACGCAGGATTAAATTGAGTTCATTTCTAACTCTCGTATTGAAATTAAAATGTGTACAATTTTTATCTGGAACTAAAGGGAATAAAAATGTGTCCAGATGAAATATTTTCAGAAGAATTAAAATGTAGAAGTTCAAAAATGACATTAAATTGAATTAAAAATGTTCAAAATTTTACGACATTTGAAAGCGTTTTTATTTGTTTCAATTAACCTCTTCTTATTGGGGAACAAAAAAACATTAAGACTTAAAATATAAAGATACTTCGATGACATTTAGGATAAAGTGGTGATAATGGAGTTTGATTGTGAGACATAGAAAATAAGATTCACTTTTTGTTAATATTTTTTTTTGCAAGTTGTTTTTGAAAAATGAGTTCTTAGTTAAAGAGAAGATATTTCCATTTAAATGATAAAGATTGGGATGTTTTTCGTAATGGGAATATGCTAAATAACAATGACATGTATAAGTTTCAGGAACTGTTAAAAGCTACATCAGGTGGTAGTTTCCAAAAACAAGTTACAGGATATTTAGAAATGTTAGATGAAATAAAAGCAATTAAAAAGAATAAATCACATATTTAAATACACAGCCCCACAAAAAAAAAAAGTGTCATGTACTTTTGACCGAGATACCCTAGCCCTATGTATTTTGACGCGCTGAACACGAATCCGAAGTCCATTTTGCTCCATCACGTCAGGATTTTTTCCTAACCTAAAAATAAATAAAATGACACTTTTTGTTCATTAGCATGTGAACCCGACTTAACATTAATACATGCCTAGGGCGAATAGAAAGCTTGGATTGTGACCTTTAAAACGCTTTGTTAAAAATTGTTGTACGATGATTTTTACCGAAGTTATGATGATTTACTTAAAATATAAATTTTTTCCAAATGTAAATAACACTTCAAATATTGATGTGGTATGGTGTAATGGAAAAAAATGGTTTTAAATAAAACATCATAACTTCGTTAAAAATCATCGTAGAACAATTTTTAAAAAAGTGTTTTAAAGGTCACAATCCAAGCTTTCTATTCGCCCGAGGCATGTATTAATGTTAAGTCGGGTTCACATGCTAATGAACAAAAAGTGTCATTTTATTGATTTTGAGGTTAGGAAAAAATCCTGACGTGATGGAGCAAAACTGACTTCGGATTCGTGTTCAGCGCGTCAAAATACATAGGGCTAGGGTATTCCGGTCAAAAGTACATGACACTTTTTTTTTTTTGTGGGGCTGTGATATTGTTTAGTGGCAATCGACTTTTGGGTCACTGGATTTGCACTTACTATGATGGAAATGAACGTTTTGTTTATGATAGTCTTAATGAAGGTTGTTTATATGAAGATCAACGAGAATATTTATGCAGGTTATATTCATTTAAACCTAATGTAGTTTTTTTAAAAGTACAACAACCACAAAATTTTTTGATTGTGGTGTATACGCGATTTCAATTTTTCTAAAAAAAACCACATGCTGTTAAAGAAGAAAAGAGAGATAATAATTCTCACAAATTAATAATTTCTAGCGATTGTAATGAGACAAGCAGGGGCGGCTTTAGGCAAAATGTTCGGGAGGGGTGATATATGGGATAGAAAGAGATAGCATCATAGTGCCATCTCTCTCTCTCTTATACAAATAAAAGATTCTTGGGGACTGGAGACTGGAGACAAGTAAAAAGAGTCGTGCAGAATATCAAAAAAAATATCGTGAATGGCTTAAATTAAAACGACAAATATGAATGAATGAGAAAGAAAGAGAAATGTTACTTATGAAAGATGTATTTAGTATGTATTTATTTATGTATGTATTTATATTTTGTAGTTATAAAAATTTTGAAAGTCAGTTGAAGATCTTAAAGAAGTAGAAGTAGATGATAAGAATGGGAAATTAGAAAGAATAGTGAACCAGACAAGAATTGTCAACGCCTCTAATCAGAAAATTAAAAAAAGTAGAGCAGAATATCAAACAAACCATCGTCAAAGATGAAATTGAAACAGAAAATATGCCATAATAAGGATAAAAATAATGAAATATTATATTTAAAAGAAATGCAGGAGAAAGATGTAAGGATTTGTGATCAGACAATAAAAAAAGTCACGAAAAATATCAAAAACAATAACGTCAAAGATTAAAATAAAAAAGGAAACATAATCGATGAGGAAAAAATAGATGTTTCGGAACATACAAGTAAAAAAATAAAGTCATTTAAGAGAATGAAAATAACATTGATATTCATGATTTTGCTTATGCAGAAAAAAATATTAAGGGGGTCTTCTACTCTCCAGGCCCGAAATTTAGTGTTTTTTTTTGGGAATTAATTGTGAAGAAACTACTGAATATTTTTTGACAATTTTTTTTTATTTTTAAGATACATCCTTTAACTTTGAAATTTTCTTATTCATGATGAAAAAAGAAAATGGTGGTGATCTTGAAACGTCATTGCGTAAACGCGTTTCAGAAATGCAGAGGTCCCGCTTGAGTCACGGTTTTGGCACTGGGACAAATTAAAATCTAAAAATGAATTTTTTTCATGTGTATAGTTGCGTTAACTATTTTTTCCCGTGGCAGATTTTTTTATTTTTTGATTTGTCAAAATTATGTGAAAATTCGCAAAAATTTTCATTTTTTTCTTTTTTTTTTTGACTTTAAGGGGCTATAAAAAAGAACGAAAAAAAATTTCAAAAATCGTACATAGAGAAAAGTAACTGCATCATTTCTGAGTAATTTAAAAAAAAAATTAAAATCGGACCATTTTTACTATAAAAAGCGTGACTCAGTAGCTTAAAAAACACTACTTTCGGGAAAACGAGTTTAAAGTTAACACATGGTGTATAACTTGATTGTAGTAACTTATGAGTTAATCTGCTAATATCGGATCCGTACAAGGTTTTTTGTTTTTATAGGGGTCTTTAGACATCAGCAAAGATAAAAAAATTATAAATTGGTAATTCGTTGATAATGGAATCATTAGAAATAAACAAATGTTACAAATGAACAAAAATTCGTGGGTTTTTTCAATTCCCAGAAACATGCAAAAGAACGTGATTCTCACGAAGTCCTTTCTGTGGCGTATTCTCAGATAAATATAAATTGAAATAAAAAAGAAAAAAAAATTATTTTTTTTTTAAACCCCGAGAATAGAAGACCCCCTTAATAGCATATATGTTCCAAATTATAACGAACATTATCTTAGTAAAATGCCGTTTTTTTTGCGAAAGATGCAAGGCTACAAATTTTGAGAAAGAAAAAGTTCAAAAGAAATTAACTTATAATGATTGTTGCAGTCATGGTGGTGTATCGTTGCCTTCAGAAAAATACCCTCATGAATTAAAAAAATTGTTAGATGGATCTTATAAGAAATCCGGCCATTTTAGGAATAATATATAACTTTAAAATAATTAATTTGCTTTTGCAACTTAAAATGACAATGCAGTTAATTTCAATAATAGAAGGCCGGACCATTTGGATATAAAATTCAAGGTCGAATTTATTATCAAATCAACAATTTCTTATTTCCTGAAACTGATAATAATCCATCTTTTGGTTAAGTATTCCGGTTCGATCTAGAAGAAAGAATCTGTTATAGATTAAACAAACATGACAACTTAGATGTAGATATATTATTTAGTATTGGCAAATTATTGAGAGATTGTAACTCATATCCAAAGTCATTTCTGATGATGTCTGAGATCATTGAAATGGAAACTGCGTTAGCAAAAAAAATATTAAAGAAATTCCAGAATAACAACTAATGTTTACTTTAAAAAAAGGATTGGATAAAGAAAGGTACAATTTTTAAAGGTGTAATGAAGTTGCTGCTATTTTTAATATAAATTATGTAACGATTTATAATAAATCAATTAAACAATTGCAATTGGTTAGTTATTTAGATCCAAATGTTGAACCTTTGATATATCCTATACTTTATCCTGTAGGAAGCAAGGGTTATAGTATCGATATGATTTGTACTGATAGTGAAAACAAACCAGAAATCAAACTCTGTTAAGATCTGCTTATATAAAATATAAAATAGGAGTAAGAGATCATACCTTCAATAAATTTTTATATGGTGAAAGAATGTTTCAGCAATGGTTAGTTGATAATTATGTCAAAGTTAAAAAAGTTAGATTAAATTTTTGTAAAAATAATCAAACAAAATTAAGAAGTGAAGCTTACAAAGGATTAATTAATCATTTACATAATCAAGAATTTGAAAATAATGTACATGTTGGCAAGATGTTGATATTGCCTTCAACATTTACAGGATCACTTTGTAGCATGTTAAAACAATATCAAGATGCAATGACTATTGTAGCTTTTCATGTAGACCAGATTTATTTATTACAATGTCACGAGTTCAAAATGAAAAGAAATTTAAGAAAATTTATTACCTAATGAGTCAGCTTCTGATAAACCTGACACTGTAGCAAGTGTCTTTCATTTAAAAGTAAAAAAATTAATCATAACTATAGTAGATGATAAACTATTTGGAAAAGTAAAGTCTTATGTACATGTTATTGAATTCCAAAAGCGCGTTTTACCACACATTCATTTATTGTTTGTATTATTGGAAGAAGGTTCAAAAATATTAAGAGCAGAGATTACTGAACTTGGTATCAATTATATTATATTATTATATATAGACGTCTTAAAATATAAAACAATCAACAGTTTCTTTAGAAAAAGAGATAAAATTTTCAAGTTTTAATAAAAAGAGAAAAATTAAATTAAATTCTAAAATTTTACCTTATTATTCAAATATTCTTCAAATTTAAAATTTTCTTTCTAAATATGAAGAATAGACTAAATAAGCCTATTGTTTTTCGAGCCATGCCTTGCATAATAATGGTTATAATTGGTTTTGAAAAAAAAAAAATTTTCGAGCTTTAACGAAAAGAGAGATAAATACATTAATGCATGGTACAGAAGTGCATGGTAGTGAAAGTTATTAATGAATATAATTTCAATGTGTATAATGTGGAAGTAAATAATGCTTATTATTGTGTATTTTTTATTCAGTGTTTATAACATATTTATAAATTCGGCGAACATAAAGTGTTTATTAAGGAAATGAACTGTAAGTGTTCAATAAGAAATAATAAAGTGACTCTAATAGTAAATATACAGTAAAAATTAAATGTGAAAAGTGACAGTGATTCAAAGGAAAGTGTGCAAAATGTGTTGACTAAAGCAACCATATTTAGAAAATGTTAAAATTACAGTGTAAAAGTAGTGTTAATAATATAAATATATAAAAGAGGTGAGATTAAGATATGTGACAATAGCATGAGACAATGATATAAAATAAACAGATAAGATAATGAGAGAAATGACGTAAAAATACGACACCATGGCATAAGATAATGAGATGAGATAAACATGTGAAACAAAAAGAGATATCAGGTAAAGAGATAAGATAATGAGATGAGATAAATAGATATAAGATAAATATATGAATTACAGAAACAAAAAAAACATTTAGACTTAAAATATAAAGATATTTTGATGACATGTAGGATAAAGAGGTGATTATTAGAACTTGCATCAGGTGGTAGTTTCCAAAAACAAATTGCAGGATATTAAGAAATGTTAGATGAAATAAAAGCAATTAATAGGAATAAATCACATATTCAAATATTGTTTAGTAGGAATTGAATTTTGGGTCACTGGATTTGCAATTACTATGATAGAAATTAACTTTGTGTTTATGATAGTCTTAATAAAGGTTGTTTAAGTGATGATCGAGGAGAATATTTATGTAGGTTATGTCCATTTAAACCTAATGTAGTGTAATGGTCGTATTTTTTTTGTATTGCCAAAGGATTTGCTCGCCGGATGAGTCCAGGTACCAAGTTATAAAATAAATCTTCATTTTTCAAATATGGCGTGAAGCGCCATCTAAACTTAACATTATCGCTATATCGGAGCGTTTCTGTGAGTTGGATAGAGTAACGAATAGTCATTAACAATACATTATTTAAACCTTCGTAAGTAAATATATTGTAACAAAAAAATAAAGAAAATGTAATACAAAACAAAATAATAAAAAAACTCGATATAATACAAAAATAAATACAATTATAAATGACTCGATATAATACAAAATAAATAAAAATGGTAAATGACTCTATATAACAAAAGAAAAGAATGCAGCTACTATTGAAATATAAAAATATAAAAATATATTTAAGAAGACTCCGATGAAATAACAAGAGACACGTTTGTCTCACTCTCTGTCTCTTTCTCGCTTTCTCTATCACTCCAGCTCATTTGCCGAACGTCTGAAAATAATAAAATAAGAATCGGCTGATTAATTTCCCGAAAACTACAAATTTCTACAAGCTTATCAATTAATTCGCTGTTGGTAAACTTATAGATCCAACTAACTCCCATGATAAAGAATAATAATTCTAATCAGAAGAAAAATAAATTCCAAAATTCTTTTCCTATCTCTTCTTACTGAAGGTGTAATGAAGAAGGGTGCTATCTAATAATCCACTATCATTTATGTACTCTGAATCTATCCCCACTCCTTCTTTGAGATGGTGGTGGGAGTAAAAAATTTTTTTTCTTTTAATCTAATGCTCGTAAAGTGGTAACACTGGAACCCCTTCTCTAATTTAACTCCTTTCTTAAACTTTGTTCTTCGCCTCGTGATGAGCTCTGGATGTCGTCTGCTTATTACTTGAATAACAATAAGATCTTCTGTCGATGAGTGATACTGATCGAATGTTCTAATCTATCATATGTTGCTTATTTATCCCTCACAGCATGGGATATCTCGTGAATATCTCATTATGATCCCGGGACCTATCAGGGATAACCCTGGGATATCCCATGGGATATCTCACGGGACGAAAATTTGGATGACCCAGGGATATCCCGGCGGGATATAGCATTTTCAATCTCTCATCGAGATGTCCCAGGGTCATCCCAGGGATATCCCGTCGAGATATCCCAGGGACATCTCAGGGATATCCTACGTGGGATATAGTATTTGCAATATGCCATCGAGATGACCTTGGGCTATTACTTATTGTTCATTATAACCATAATATTAATTACTTGTAACCAAAATGTATCATAAAATAATTAGTAGTAACAAATGTTTGTATTTGTTTAAGATAATTACTAGATATGTTTAGGTTGTTTTTTTAAAAAAATGTTTAAGTGCAACCAATATTCTTTGCATCAAGTACTAATGTTTTTCTCTACTGCATATAACAAGCTTCAGTGGCTCAGTTGGTTACGGCCGCGCTTGCTATGCGCAAGGGTGCGGGTTCGAATCCTCATACCTCCAAATTTTTTTCCTTAATCATTAGAGTATATCTCATGAGGCGGAAATTTGGATAGACTGGGGATGTCCCTAGGATATCCTTTGTGTCCCAGGGATGTCCCTAGGATATCTCAAATTTCAGCGGGATATCCCAGGGATGTCCCAGGGATATCATTTTGTTCTGAGGGATATCTTTCGATTAACCTTCCTTCTTAAAACCGACAACCGCGCCCTCTCGAGAGCGAGAGACCTTTTGCTCGCCGGATGGAGTCCGTGTACCAAGTTATAAAATAAATCTTTATTTTTTAAATATGGCGTGAAGCGCCATCTAAACTTAAGATTATCGCTATATCGGAGCGTTTCTGTGAGTTGGATAGAGTAAGAAATAGTCATTAACAAAACATTATTTAAACCTTCGTAATTAAATATATTGTAACAAAAAAATGAAGAAAATATAATAGAAAACAAAATAATAAAAAACTCGATATAATACAAAAATAAATTAAATGATAAATGACTCGATATAATACAAAATAAATAAAAATGGTAAATGACTCGATATAACAAAAGAAAAGAATGCAGCTACTATTGAAATATAAAAATATAAAAATATAAAAATATAAAAATAAAAAAATATAGTTAAGAAGACTCCGATAAAATAACAAGACACGTTTGTCTCACTCTTTGTCATTTTCTCTCTCTCTCTCCATCACTCCAGCTCATTTGCCGAACGTCTGAAAATAATAAAATAAAAAACGGCTGATTAATTTCCCGAAAACTACAAATTTAATTATGACGTGCATCATCGACATAACAAAACAATGAAAAAAATATCACTTGGAAAAGGGTGACACTTGAAACCCTACAGACAAGGACTTGGACTTCATATTAAACCTTTTAATATGGCAAATGATTTGAAGATTTCAAGGAAGAAAAAAAACTAATATTGAATCTACCTCATCGTGCATTGACTGACTTTGATTTGTTGAAATACGCCAAAACTCTAAAAATACCACATTTTTGTGGAGTTTTTATGCGTAATGAGTTGCCCGTTAAAGGACTCTCTCAATAGAAGTCAGCAATTATTAATTTGGATAATAAAGAAGGTTCCGGTACACACTGGATTGCATTTCAAAAATTAAGAAATGAAACAATGTACTTTGATAATTTCGGCAACCTTCCTCCTCCAACAGATCTTATCACATACCTGGGTGATGGTAGCTTCATAAAATATAATCATGACAGATATCAAAATTATGATACATTTATATGTGAACACTTGTGTTTAAAATTTTTATCTAAACAACTTAATATCAAGTGTAATTTTAGACTATATCAGAACATGTAAATTTTGTAAGCATCAGTGTTAAAACTGACAGCATCATGAGTGATTCGTTTACTTTAACGTTAAAGGGAACATCTTCAGTTCTTGAAGCTGAATATTTCCCAACAATATAACTCAATCCGAATAAAAATTATGTACTTGGTCTTGTTGAATTATTGACTTTTAATTCAATTCCCAATATTGATGAAAGCAACAACGAATTTTATATAGGTTATAACATAATTACTATACCAACAGGTAGTTATGAAATAAAAGATATTGAAGCATATATACAAAGTGCTGTGTCAGATGATTGTACAATAAATATTAAACCTAATAACAATACATTACGCAGTATGATTTTTTCAAATCATCAAATTAATTTTACATATCAAAATTCTATCGGTACGCTCTTGGGATTCACTCCTCGCGAATTGGTAGGTGACGAGACGCATACATCAGATTTACCTGTATCTATTTTAAAAGTTAATGCTCTGCGAGTTGAGTGTAATATTACATCTGGAGCATATATGAATAATCAAAAAGTGCAAACAATCCACGAATTCTTTCCTAGTGTTCCACCAGGATATAAGATTGTGGAAGTGCCAACACATGTCATTTATCTTCCGATAGCAGTCAAGACAATACATAATATTCAACTCCGCATTGTTGAACTAGACGGTGATTTGATAAATTTTCGAGCAGAAACTATCACTATTCGCTTACATATAAAATCAAAATAATGAGGATTGTATTGAAGGGATTCGATATTTATTACAATAATAATTTAATTTGAAATTTGAATAATATGACAAGTCTCTTCATTGCCTGGGCGCCAAGAAGTATTAAGGGCGTGGGGACTGACGAGGGTAAGGGATAAATTTTCCATTTAATAAAATTTCTTCCGCGTCCATCGTCCTCACAATCCTTTACCGGCAATTAAACCAAGAATGTCACGACTTTGTGTGTCGCCGGCAGCACAAAGTGTGGCGATTTTTTATTAAATAATGTAACGATTTCAAAGAAAGAGAGGACGATGGGGTGGATTTTTGGACCAAATAAGAGCAAAATATCCAGCCGAATAAGAACCTGTACCAATTTTTTAATTAAAAGTGTTCCACGCAGAAGCAAATAGTACTGCGTCGCTAGATTCTGCTCGTCGGTCACCACGCTTTTTAGCAATAATCGACCAAGTCCTCCGAGAAAATTCTCGAAAAGCCGGAGCGACAAGTTTTATATTTTTATTAATGTCTTTTTACTTTGTCTTGTTTTTTCTGTCCAATTTATTTATTTTATATGTATATATATATTTCTCTATTCAATTTTATTTATGACTGTGTTACATTCGTAACCTTATTACAGTTTACATTATTCTTGTGAACTCGATGAAAAAAACATCTGCCTTTCGTCTAATTTAAATTTGACATTTAAGGTAAAATCGCTCGATAATAGGAATGGTCATTGACACGCGCTAGCCCATTCACTTTTTAAGACCCTGCGATGTGACTACGCATCGATGCGATGGTGGATGGACTAGGTTCCTTTATTAACATATTACTTTTCTAAGCAATTTGTACTTGGATGAAAGTAAGAATGTGTGTGTATCGACTTTACTACTTTTCGTGGCCAAAAGGTTAAAATAATGGCAGATGACCTTGAAATGTTTGTCACTCCCCTAAGGAGTAGGGAAGAAACACGCCTCAGGTCACGAATTCGTCTATTTAAGAAAAAATGCATTCTACGAAAATTAGTCTAAACCGGCCCTCTGAAAGGTACGCATCGTCCCTCGTGAAGAAGTCTACTTGTCCCTTTGTCTTTTATACTAAGTCTAAACCGGCCCTCTGAAAGGTACGCATCGTCCCTCGCGGAAAAGTATTAAGTCTAAATCGGCCCCCTGAAATGTACGCATCGTTCATCTAAACATATCCTTTGATTGTAACGCGACAAGCATTAAGTATCAATTAACTATTTATGATTCAACAATCGATTGTATAAAAGTATTAGAATTAAATTTAAAAGAATTGTTAAAAGAGTAATTCGGAACCTCCCGTAATCCTCTGGTAAATTTTGTCTTCGTTGAGAGTATCCGGAACCACCTGTAACCTCTCAATCTTTTTATATTCGCGAAACAGCAATCCGGAATTGTATCAAATTATACGCGTTGTTTCTTCGTGTTAAAATTAACCTAAAGTAACTAAAGAATTTCTCTGTATCAAATATTTTAAATCCTTAATTTCGGTGTCGATATTTTCTTTTTCTTTTTTCTTTTAATTATAAACTCATTTTAACTAACCGAGTGTTTTTCAACGTTTGCCAACTTTCCTTCGTCTAAATCAAAAAATCAACATCATATTCAAAATATTAATTCAGCGACTAATAGGAGAATTACAACTAGTGAAAATATTTTGGAATTGAAACTAGTTATACCTCAAATCCATGGCAAATTCAATCTTCACCTGCTGAGTCTGCTGAAGAGGTTCAAAAAGCTAACAAAGGTAAATAATTTTATATTTGAACTCTATTAACGTTTCCCAAAGAGTTTTGTATTGACTGTTTGTATTTTCTTTTAACGAGGATGATGAAATTAAGATTTTTAACATGTTTAATCTGGGATTGATTAACGACCATTGATTTAAAAGGAAACAAAACTTCAAGTTCATTAACTTTATCAACCCAGCTTTGAAGGGAATTTATTAGAATAACACTTCAAATTCATTGTATGTTAATAATAAAAGAGTTTAATAATTGAAAACCCATTAATTGTTATCACCCACACACCTTTCCCACACTGAAAGCCACCGACTGTTCATTAGTTAATAATAAATAAATGAGGTGTGTTACTCTACTTATTTAGAAGGAACATACCTTACTATATATTTCTGGTGCATCGGCCGATGTGTGCAGTAAAGGTGTTATAATTATTAATGAAGTAAAATAAAATAAAAATATAAAAAAAAATTTTGAAAAATAAGATAATAGAAAATTAAAATATTAAAATTATGGTTTAATATGACAAGTCGGAGGAAACTAAAAGAATTTTAAGAAGTGATTCAAAAAATAATGAAGTAATTATTAAAGAAATTGAAAAACTAAATAAAATTTCATTATCATCTAAAAGTGGGTTATTAATAGGTCCACTAGAAAAAAAAGCGCACGACAAATTTTATTGTTTCTTAAGGGGGAACACCACTTGTAAAAAAAAGTGCCTTTTTCAAGAATTTTTTCCTTAAAAACCATGGAACTTTTTAAAGAATACTATTTATTAGTTAAAAGTACATGTTAAAAACTGTAATTAAAAAAAATAAAAGTGTTTTTCAACCAAAACTTCTAAAGATGTGAGCCATTGAAGCGACGCCTTCCAAAAACAGTGTTTCGCTGTGATCAGGATTCTGCAAGTATGCTTCGTATGAAATGAAAAAATGATATTGATTTACATTGAGTATCCTGTTAGTGATCGAAGGAATTAAAGAAAAAAAAATATTCGACAAAATGGTGACCTGTCAAAGTCAACAGTAAGATTTTCGTTAAAATAGACGGTCGATTTTCAGCTATATAAAAAAAATCCGTTGATCACTTGCTCGACTTAGATGTGTAAATGAAGCATACTAAATTTCAAGTAAATCGGTTTAATTGTTTTCGAGTAATCGTGATCACCGACTTTGAAAATGTCATTTTGAGAAAAACGCATTTAAAGTTTCAAAGTAATTTTTTGTTTAATACTTGAAATGACCTTTGCTTCTCATATTATTCTTTCTGTCCTCAAAATTATAAAGGAAGGGTACAAAAACTGTATATCTAAGCGTAAAACAAAAGACGAATAGCCATGGAGCACCTGGTGTAAGTGTTAGCTGGTCTAAAGCGACCTTGGCGCGCCGCCGCACTGTGCTGTATAACACATTTATTTTTCACTGGATCAACTTAGAAATTTACAAACACATTTTTAAATATGTATACTTTAAGAAAATGCAAAAAAAGAAAAAACGATTTTTCGAAAATTACAACTGGTTTTCCCCTCTTTAAACAATGTTTCATTTATGTATAATTATTTGAAATAAAAGAAATGCATAATATAATAAAAAAAAATTAATGATAAGAAGGCATTGCAATAAATTTAAAATGATGTGATTTTTGATTCATCGTGTATATCAATTTGCAAATTTTGATTAATTAAAAATTACTTAAATAAAAAAAGGATGAAGAATATCAAGAATAATTATAAAAAATTGTGATATACCAAATCCAATTTAAAAACTTTACTTTAAAAGTTTACCGATCAACACTCTCTGCTCTTAATATCTAAGAACCTTCTTCTAATATAACCAACAAATGAATGTGAGGTAAACCGCGCTTTTGAAATTTAATAACATAAACATAGGACTTTACTTGCCCAAATATTTTATCATCTACTATAGTTTCCATTAATTTTTTTACTTTTAAATGAAAGACTCTTGCAACCGTGTCAGGTTTATTAGAAGCTGACTGATTAAGTAATAAATTTTAATAAATTTCTTTACATTTTGAACTACATGTCATTGTAATAAATAAATCTGGTCTACCATGAAAAGCTACATAATGGTCATTGCATATTAATATTGTTTTAACATGTTACGAGGTGATCCTATAAATGTTGAAGGCAGTATCAACATCTTGCCAACATGTACATTATTTTCAATTTCTAGTTTATCTAAATGATCCATTAAACCTTTGTAAGTTCCACTTCTTAATTTTGTTTGATTATTTTTACAAAAATGTAAACTAACTTTTTCAACTTTGACATAATTATCAACTAACCATTGCTGAAACATTCTTCCACCATATAAAAATTGATTGAAGGTATGATCTCTTACTCCTATTTTATATTTTATATAAGGGACGTTCCACGTCAAACGGACCAGAGCTCTGTCCAAAATTCTAATTAACGAAAATGAACTTATTATAGCTCAAAATACTCGTAAGCTAATCCCCTTTCAATTTAAATGTGGCAAATTTGAAAATACAAAATGGCGTCATTCCTGGGCAACGTAATAGACGCTGAAATCGGAAATACGCAAATATATTTATTAATTTCTTTCTACAAACGATGCAGAAATGTTGGGTAACGACATATTTTAATGTTTTCGGACTCGCTGATTACGAATCTGAAGTCTGAATTTCAAAATTTAAAATAGCGGATCCAATATGGCGGAAAAATTTAACAAAATTCGTCGAATTCGCTTGAAACTTGTTATTCGGGAGTTTTTGGGGTCGCTGATTACGAATTTGATGTTACTTTTTCAAAATACAAAATGGCGGTTCCAATATGGCGGACGGAATTGAAAAAAAATTATTAAAAATGCTTAAAACTTGTTACTTCAGGGTATTTGGGGTCGCTGAATACGAATCTAATGTTAGTTCTACAAAATACAAAATGGCGGATCCAATATGGCGGACGTATTTTAAAAAAAATTATTAAAAATGCTTAAAGCTTGTTACTCGGGGGTTTTTGGGGTCGCTGAATACGAATCTGATGTTAGTTTTACAAAATTCAAAATAGCGGATCCAATATGGCAAACAATAATTTTAAAAAATCAATACAAATGCTTGAAACTTGTTACTCGGGGGTTCTTGGGGTCGCTTATTAAGAATCTGAAGTCCAATTTTCAAAATTTAAGATGGCGGATTCAGTATGGCAGACGGTTAATTTAAAATTCATTGAATCCGCTCGAAACTTGTTACTCGGGGGTTTTCGGGGTCGCTGATTAAGAATCTGAAGTCTGATTTTTAACATTCAAAATGTCGGATCCAATATGGCAAACAATAATTTTAAAAAATCAATACAAATGCTTAAAACTTGTTACTCGGGGGTTCTTGGGGTCGCTTATTAAGAATCTGATGTTAGTTTTACAAAATACAAAATGGCAGATCCAATATGGCAAACAATAATTTTAAAAAATCAATACAAATGCTTGAAACTTGTTACTCGGCGGTTCTTGGGGTCGCTTATTAAGAATCTGAAGTCCGATTTTCAAAATTTAAGATGGCGGATCCAGTATGGCAGACGGTTAATTTAAAATTCATTGAATCCGCTTGAAACTTGTTAATCGGGGGTTTTCGGGGTCGCTGATTAAGAATCTGAAGTCCCATAAGCAGATCTGGACACAGTTTGATTTCTGGTTGGTTTCTCACTATGAGTACGAATCATATCGAGACTATAACCCTTGATTCCTAGAAGATAAAGTATAGGATATATCCAAGGTTGAACATTTGGATCTAAATGATTCACCAATTGCAATTGTTTAATCGATGTATTATAAATCGTTACATAAGACTCTGGTATTAAACCTTTAGCATTCATATTAGAAATAGCAACTTTATTACAATTTTTTTAGTTCATAAGGGTATTTTTCTAAAGTCAATGATAGACCACCATGACTGCAACAATAATTATAAGTTAATTTCTTTTGAATTTTTCTTTCTCAAAATGTTTAGCCTTGCATCTTTTGCAATAACACGACATTTTACCAAGATAATGTTCGTTATAGCTTAAAACATATATGCTATTAATATTTTTTTCTGCATAAGCAAAACCACGAATATCAATGTTGTTTTCATTTTTATAAATGCACCTGCACGACTTTTTTTACTTGTCTAATTACAATCGCTAGAAATTATTAATTTGTCAGAATTATTATCTCTCTTTTCTTCTTAAACAGAACTATTTTTGTGTTTTTTTAAGAAAAATATAAATCTGTTTCCCTACTTAAGCATACTTCTTCCATAACTGATATTTCTGTTTCTTTGTCATCAATTTTTTTCGTTTTAATTTCATCATTTCACTATATTCTTTCTGATATTCTGCTCTAGTTTTTCTACTTTTCTCATTAGAACTGCTACAAAATATCTTTTTACTACTATTGTTTCTAATATTTTATAATTATTACTTTCTTTTACTACTTCAATAGAATTTGACGCACTTTTCACATGTTTTTTCTTACAAACATTTATATTCTGTCACTATTTACATTTTCCAAATTTGTTATTTGTCTCTCTTTTCCATCTCTTCTTTTAACTTAGGTCTTTTACAATACATTTTTTCATATTTGGTACTGCTTTTTTTAGTGACTTAGTCAGGAATATTAACAACTTTTTTCTGTTCTATTTTTGTATGTAATGAAGAACTACTACTATCTCCTTTCATTTCTGTAAAACCGTCATTAGTTTAATAATCTAATTTTCTCTTCTGTGTCGCATCTTTTACATTCCTCACATGTAAATTATTGTTTTTTATTTATTCGATATTGTTAATTCCAAGTTTATACAATTTTGTAAAATTATCCGAAAATGAGATGACACATTTTTTTCAAGCATCGTATACAAATGAGTTCTCATTAAAGCATAATTGTATACAATATTTTCAGGTTTAATATTAAAATATAAAGAAACAGCAAACGCAATGACGTATACACCACAATCAATAAAATTTGGTTGTTGTACTCTTATAAAACTACATTTGGTGTAAATGGATATAACCTGCATAAATATTCTCTTTGATCTTTATTTAAACATCCTTTAAATATCATAAACAAAAAGTTCATTTCCATCATAGTAAGTGCAAATCCAGTGACCCAAAAGTCGATTTCCACTAAACAATATTTGAATCTGTGATTTATTCTTATTAACTGCTTTAATTTCATCTAACATTTCTAAATATCCTGTAATTTGTTTTTGGAAACTACCATCTGAATAAAGTTCCAATAATTCCTGAAACTTATACATGTGATTGTCATTTAGCATTTCCCAATTTCGAATATCCTAATCTTTATTATTTAAATTGAAATATCTCTTCTTTAACTGAGAAATTAATTTTCGAAAACAACTTTCAAAAAAAAAAAAAAAAAATTGAACAAAAAATGAATCTTATTTTTTATTTCTCACGATCTAACTCCATAATCACCTCTTTAGCCTACATGTCATCAAAGTATCTTTATATTTCAAGTCTTAATGTTTTTTGTTTCTGTATCTCATATGTTTATCTCATATCTATTTATCTCATCTCATTATCCCATCTCTTTACCTGATCTCTCTTATTGTTTCCCATGTTTATCTCATCACATTGCCTCATGCTATTATCTTATATTGTTGTATTATTGTTTGTATTAAGAAATAAAATTTATATTTCAAGTTAATTTGTATAATGAGCTGAGAGTTTCCATTTCCGTAAACTTTTAACAAATACTTTCTCTTCCTAACCAAGGAACCAGGTATAAAATATCATTTTTCGTTAACTGTTAACGCTTTTCCGTTAACTTTTAACGCAGACCATCAGTACTTGTTTCTTATATAGGAAATGAAACTATAATTTCCCAATCTAGTACTAATAAGGGGGATTCAAGCGGTTTAGACTCAACTTTAACAGATTTTGGATTGGGAAATCTCGCTAATTCTACTAGTAATTTTGAAAGTGTTTTAAAAGAAAATAAATTATATAACTCATTAGAAAATGTATATGATAAATTAGAGCATCCTCCTTATCCTAAAGAAAACGAAGAAATTGATGAAACTTTAACTTATGAAACATTAACTAATGATACGTTAACTGATGAAAAATTAAAAAGTGCTTTAAACAAATCACGTGAATCAATAAAAAAATATTTAAGCATTTGCCCTCAAGGTTTTTCTTCTGAATTTGAAGAAACTACACAGGAAAATTTAAATATTACTAAAAAAGTAAAAAACGACGATTTTAGATTAAAAATAAAAACGGAACAAATTTCTATTCGAGAACTCGTAACTACAAAAAGAAACATGACACACAATCAAATTCATAATAACCAAGTGATTTCCTTAAGGGACGTGATAGAAGTAGTTCCATTATATGACGGTCAAAATATGTCTTTGCAAAATTTTATTGAAGGTTGTTTAGAAGCAAAAGAAATGCTTCCACCAAATGTAGAAGCAAACTTAGTTAAAATGTTACGCGGAAAACTGACAGGTAAAGCGCGGAAGTGTATATTCGGAAATACATTTAACACAGTAAATGCATTAATACAAAAGCTGAAAAAAGCTTTTCTTCCTTTAAAATCAATATACCAACTTCAAGGTGAATTAGGTTCCATTTATATGTGGGAACAAGAAAAAGTAATATCATACGCAAATCGAGTTAAAGAAATTGCAGATAAAATTTTAAATGCACATAAAGCATCAAACGAAGGAGAAGTAGAAAAGAATTTTCAAATAGGACTCCAAAAAGATTTAGCAGATTGTTTTTTAAAAGGTTTAAGACCAGATTTAGAAGTTCGAATAAAAAGAGCCGAAACATTGCATGAAGTAACGAGTAATGCACTTGATGCGGAAAGAAGGTTAGCAGCCTCTTCTGCTTTAAGAAAAAGCAATTTAACAAAAAATAACCAAGAATTTGCACCTCAAACAAATAAAATAAATTTTATAAACGAACAATTAGAAAACTGCCAAATTTGCGGAGACAGTGACCATACAGCACTAGTGTGCTTTGCATTTAATCAAAGCCCACAAAATATTGGAAATTTCCAAAGACAAAATTTTCCTAAAAATGATTTCCAAAACCCAAATTTCAAAAATACAAATTATAATCCTCAAAATTTTCAAAATCCAAATTTTCGAAGTCCAAATTTTTGAAGTCCAAACTTTCAAAATCCAAATTTTCAAAACACTAACTTTAGAAATACGAATTTTAGAAACCAAGGATATCAAAATCCAAATTATCAAAATATAAGACCTCAAAATCAAAATTTAACTCTTCCAAATCAATATACAGTTCCAATTTACCAAAACCAAAATCCAAACTTTAGAAATTTTCGAAATCCTAATTACCAGAATTATTTAAATCAGAATCCAAATTACCAAAACCCAAATTATCAAAGGCCAAATTACCAAAGACCAAATTATCAAAATCCTTACTATCAAAATCAAAATACTCCTAGACGAAATTTTCAATACGAAAATTTCCAGTCATTTAATCAAAATTTCCAAACAAAAAATTTTCCCTTCCAAAGACCAAACTTTTAATATAACCAAGGAAATAATTTGCAAAACTTCATAAATCCAAACGAACAATTTCTAAACCAAAGCTACACTCAAAATCGCGAAAATCAAAATGAACAAATTCAACAAAATACAACCCTGATATGTAATTATTGTAAAGAAATAGGGCACCATTTAGAAAATTGTGCAATAAGACAAAGAACTAGCTCTAGAAGATTACATCAACCGCAGTCTGAAAACGCGAGCAACCTTCGCGTAGTGGGTGCGACGGAGGAGGTCAAGAGCGAGAAAGAAATGCACCTGTAATACAAAATAATGAAATGTTAAAAAAGAACGTAGAAACGGGCAACGAACTTATAAATACGACTATGTGTAGTAGTATTCCATACATAATGATTAACGCCGCAGGGCTTCGTAGTACAGCAAAAATGATGATAGACACGGGAGCAGGTTCAAATTTTCTTAAAGAAAGAAACGTTACGCCAGGCACGTACATTAACACAGCAGAATGTTTACGATTAACAGGAATCAATGAACATCCAGTCTTCACCTTAGGTCAGGTAGAAATTAAAATATTCGATCAACCTACAATATTTAACATAATTTCAAATGATGTACCAATCGTTCATGATGGCATTTTAGGTACTCAATTTTTTAATAAAAATAATGCAAAAATCAATTATAAAGAAAAACAAATAGACATTAACGAAAAATGTTACCCTTTTTCAACCCAAGAATATATAACAGTACTAGCTGGAACAATTTCAACAATATTTGTAAAAATAAAAAATTCAGAAAAAAAAGTAGGTTACATTCCTAAATTATCAATAGGCGAAGGAATTTATGTAGATAATGCTATAGTAACAAATCATAATGGGAAAGCTAATTAAAAAATCGCAAATACATGTATTGAAGCTATGAATATTCCAATATTAACTGTAGAACTATTAGATTTTTCAGAACAGAAAAGAAATTTGCAAAATATTCAAACAAAAGATCAACAAATACATTTAGCAAAAAGTATCGTAAATACTCAAATCGATTCATCAGAAAAATGTTTACACAATTTTATTGATGTAATTTTATGTAAATGTAAATTTATGTCAAATATTTAACATTATGGGAACAAATCGCGTACAAACAGTAAAAGAATTACTTAGATTAGATCATTTGAACGAAGAAGAATTGTCGCATGTTATAGAAATCATAACAAAAAACATTCATAGATTTCATATACCAGGTGAAAGTTTAGAAGCAACAAATGTGCTCGAACACACTATTCCGACCACAGATGACCAACCTATTTCCTCACGTCAATACCGGTTTCCACCTATTCATAAAGATGAAATAAAAAGACAAGTAAATGACCTTTTAGAAAAAGGAATAATTAAACCATCCCAATCTCCTTATAATACACCTGTATGGATCGTTCCGAAAAAACCAGATTGTCAAGGAAACAAACAATGGAGAATGGTTTTAGATTTTCGTAAATTAAATGATAAGAGAATTAAAGATAATTTTCCTCTTCCTAACATAATAGATATTCTTGATCAATTAGGAAATGCACAATATTTCTCAGTTTTCGATTTAGCGTCGGGTTTTCACCAAATAAAAATGAATTGTAAAGATTCGTATAAAACTGTATTTTCAACCCCAGACGGACATTATGAATTTGATAGAATGCCTTTCGGATTAAAAACGCCCCTGCTTGTTTTCAAAGACTAATGAATGCCTGCTTAACAGGATTAATAAATACTGAATTATTTGTTTATCTCGACGATATAGTAATTTATGCAGATACATTAGAAGAACATCAGCAAAAATTTGATAACTTAATGGAAAGATTACGATCAGCTAATTTACAATTACAACCAGATAAATGTGAATTTTTAAGACCGGAAGTAAATTATTTAGGTCATATAATAGATAAAAATGGTGTTCGACCAGACCCAAAGAAATTAATTGCTGTAAAACAATTTCCAGTTCCTAAAAATCAGAAAAACATTAAACAATTTTTAGGTCTAGCAGGATATTATAGACGTTTCATAGAAGGTTTTTCTAAAATAGCAAGTCCACTTAGTCAACTTTTAAAAAAAGATGAAGCATTCCTATGGACTGATAAACAAGAAATTGCATTTAATATACTTAAAGATAAATTATGTAAAGAACCACTTTTAATTCGACCTGATTTTTCAGAACCATTTATAGTAACTACTGATGCGTCGGGTTTTGCAGTCGGCGGAGTTTTATCACAAGGAAAAATAGGAAAAGATAAACCAATCGCATATACTTCTCAAGTTTCAAACGATAATGAAAAGAAATTTGATACTTGTAAAAAAGAAGCTTTAGCAATAATTCATTGTGTTTCGCAATTTAGACCTTATATATACTGTAGAATATTTACACTTGTTACTGATCATTAACCTCTCGTATGGTTTCAAAATTCAAAAGACCCTTGTTCTAGAGTCACTAGATGGTATTTAAAATTAGCTGAATTTGATTTTGATGTTGTTTATAAAGCCGGAAAAACAAACGTAAATGCAGACGCGTTATCAAGAAATCCTATCACTTTTATCCGTAGAAATCTAGATGCATCAGACAAATAATCTGACGAAGAATAAAATGAAGAAACGTATAACGAAGGTTATTTTAATGACTATGATTTTTATTGCGATGAAGAAGTAAATTACCCTTACATCGAAGAACCAAATAACGTAAAAATTCCTAATAATTCTGTCAAACCTTCAACTTCACAATCAATAAACATTTGTATCGCGAAAGAAAAAATTGATTTAACTAAAAACACTTATTTAACTAATGTTTTAGAAAGCGTAAAAGATCTTTTAGAAACTATTAAAGAAACTGTAATTTTAAAAGAAAACAACGAAACGTGTCATCTAGTTACCAGAAGCAAATTAAAAAAGAAAAATCGTGAAAATAATGAAAATAATGAAATATCAAATACAGAACTTAAAGCAAAAAATCAACCTCATCCTTTATTGCAAATTAAAAAGAAACGTGGTAGACCTAAAAGAATCATAGATGAAAACAATGAAGAATTCATAAAGAAAAATGAAAATCGCGTTTTAACTAAGGAAAACTCTTTTGATAATGAAGAACCTGTACCTCTTCCAGTACACGGAAAACGTGGAAGACCTAGAAAAGTAAGCCAAAATTTTGATATTAATAGATCAAATTCTGATCCTCGTAGGGATATCAATCCTGATTCTGTTAGATTAAGATGTAGGGAAACAAATCCTGATCCTCGTAGGAATATTAATCCTGATCCTGTCCAATTAAGTGATGAAATTAATCCTAATCCAAGTTTAAGTCTTGAAGTAAATCCCGATACGGATTTTAAAATGATGTATTCTGATGATGAAAGTGATTTTATTGATGACGATTATGAAAATGAATTTAATAATAATGATCCCGATTATAATCCTAATAATATTAAAAATAAAGAAAAGAAAAATTAAAAAGAAATAAAAGAGATATAAAGAAGAAAATAGAAGATGTTGATGACTTCGAAAAAAATTATGAAATGATGTTTAGTGATGAAGAAGAAATCTCCTCTGATGATGAATCCTTGGAAGAAATTATTAATGAAGAAAATGAGAATATTGATGAAAATTATGGTATTAAAAAAATTATAGAAAATGAAACAATTAAGAAGTCTACTAATTCAAACGTTGTAGAATGTCGTGATCAGTAACCAATGCAAAGAGATAATTATGCGTATTTTTTATCATATGATGGTTCACCTCTTGACAATGGTTCGAAGGAATTAAAAAGAAATAATAAACTTCCTAAATTCGTTAATTTACAAAAAGGTTGTGCAAAATTTGTTAAAAAAAGACATCAATGTCATATCGCATTACCAATTGAAGATAAAAAAAACAAAGATAATTTAGAAGAAACTTTAAATAATATAAAAATGTCAATTCACTCTATGCACGAAATCGCGAAAAATTTGAATCTCAAAAAGATAACAATTGCCAAAACTGCTCGGGTAAATTTAGTTACGTGGAAAGAAATCTTAACAATTTTAAAATCAACTTTTTTAGAATGAAAAGTAAAAATAATAATTTGCCAAGGTATAGTACAATATCCTACTAAAGAACAAAGAAATAAATTAATTGAAAAATCACATTCTTCAGCTATGGGCGGTCATAAAGGTGTTACTAAAACTTTCAATCGTATTAGACAAAATTTTTATTGGAGTAATATGAAAATCGAAATTCAAAAATACATTTAGCTTTGTCTTAAATGTCAATTAAAAAAGTTAGTTCGTGTCAAAACAAAAAATCCCATGGTGATTACTGACACTGCAGGCGCGGCTTTCGATAAAATTTCAATGGATATTGTAGGTCCTTTACCAAAAACTAAATTAGGTAATGAGTACATTTTACCAATACAAGACAATTTTACGAAATTTTCTTTAGCAATAGCTTTACCAAATCAACAAACTAGTACAATAGCAGACGCATTTATTAAAGAATTCATTTGTATTTATGGCTCACCTAAAGGCGTTTTAACTGACCAAGGAAGAAACTTCCTTAGTAACTTAATAAGAAATTTAGCAAAACGACTTCGTATTCGACAATTTAAAACCACGGCATTTCACCCGCAATCTGATGGATCTATCGAAAGATCTCACCATATTTTGTGAGAATATTTAAAGCAATTTATTAGTAAAGATTCAGAATGGGATGATTGGTTAGAATTAGCAACGTTTTCATACAACACTAGTATGCAGGAAGGCACTAAGTGTACTCCTTATGAACTCGTTTTTAAAAAATTAGCGCGTTTACCTTCAAGCGAACCTCCGCTTGAACATGAGAAATTAGAAACTTATGACGATTACATGAAAGATTTAATAACACGATTACACGAAATGCGAAATATCGCAAGATTAAATTTAATCAGCGCAAAAGAAAAATCAAAAGTTTATCATGATAGAAAGATTAATCCTCAAAAATTTAAAATCAGAGATAATGTATTTTTACTAAAAGGACCGAAACCACATAATTTCGGTGAACATTATTCTGGTCCTCACGAAGTATTAGAAATTTTATCAAATGGAAATGTTAAAATATTAATTGAGAAAAAACCAAAAGTAGTTCACATAAATAGACTAAAATTGTCTCATATTAAACTAGTTAAGGAATAAAAATCGTTTGGATTTTTATTTCGATCCGATAAAATGTATTAAATTCATAAAATATAATATTAGTTATAAAAATCCAAAAATACTATTTAATTTGTTTTATCACATTTACCAACAGGTAATGTATCTTCTATCACTCTTCATCCTCATACTAACAGAACAATCTCACTCCATCGTGGTTATTACAGTTAACTGAATTCACTAAAATTAAAATAATTCAATGTAAAGTAGAAATCGAAAGAACAATCAAACATTGCGGCATGCACTCACACACTTCTGACGTTACTAACGGATACAAAGAATATTTAGAAACAATCACAGCAGATCAATGTAGCACTATGCACTTAACTGGAAAATATATGTACGGTTTACTAGAACCTATAACACAAATAAAAATTAACGCAACAATTATATCAGGAAGAATGCTTGCAGGAACATTAGACTATGACGGATCTTGTACTAGAACAAGATACGTTGACCCGTTTAGAAATTGGAAAAGCGTCTTTGTAACAGCAACATATAAAATCACTTTACAAGAATATTATGCTAGAGTAAATTTTAAAACAGATAAAAGTTCGGAAATTTTTTATTCACTAATTACACAAGACATAACTTTTGTTTTAGCAGAAAAAGCAAGACAACAGGTTTGCGCGTATAATTTAATGCTTACAAAACATCCAAAATTATTAATTTTAGAAACTAGACCAGGAAACTCGTTTTTACAAGACAAACGAATACAAATACAAATCCAAAACATGGACATATTTACATACGTAAACTCCAAATTCGTTTATGTCGAAAGACATATTAGAAGAGAAATGAAAGAATTATATCGCGATATTTTAATACAAAAATGTACACTAGAACAACAAGTTTTTAAAAATTCTTTAGCTTTAGCAACACAAATGCCTGATCAATTCGCTTTTAATCTAATGAAAGGTCCGGGTTATACTTCCATAGTTGCCGGAGAAGTAGTTCATATCATTAAATGTATCCCAGTAGAAGTTACATATCGAAGAACAGAAGAATGTTTTAATCAATTACCAGTTTTAAGAGCAAACAATACATATTTCCTTACTCCACGTACACATATGTGTCACTCCAGGGAGAAAGGGACCTTAGCTGCAAGAAATAAATTTTGCGGGACGGGCGTTTGAAGTTGAGCCTGACTAAGTTACTGTTAGGTTGTGCCTATGTTTCATCGCCAGTTACACAAAAACTAATAGACATAAAAAAAATTATTTTTTGTATGTGAAAGATTAACTCAAATTCTATTGATTGATAATAAAGATTTAAAATTGAATGTTTTGAATTTTTCAGGACAGGCGTTTGAAGACGAGCCTGCCTTTGTTGTTGTTATGTTATGCCTATGTTTCATCGCTAATAACACAAAAACTAATAGACATAAACAAGTTTTGATTTCTGTATGTGAAAGAGCAACTCAAATTTTATCGATTCATAATAAAAAATCAAAATCCAATGTTTTGCAGCTAAGGTCCCTTTTACCCTGGAGGGTCACATATACTAATACGCAAAGGTACTGAAATAAGCTGCAACGCATTTTTACCACCAATGTATTACTTTGGAGGTAGTTGGTATAAAATAACACCACACGCAGTACAATCACTAGAACCTACAAAAATAAAACCTACAACAAAACAAACTTGGGAATATACAAATCCTATGGCACTTGCAACAAGTGGTATTTATTCACAAGCAGATATAGAAAAGTTAAATGATCATATTATGTTCCCAGCAGAGAAACCGTCGATTCTTAATACTTTAGCTAGAGGTATCATAGATAAAAAGTTCAATGGAAAAGATATTTCCTTAGCAAATCTATTAGATGATAGAACATTAGATAAAATAGCACAGTCAGCATGGGAAAAATTTTGGACAATATTTACAAGTTTTGGAAATGCAAGTGCAGGTTTAATAGGTTTTGTTATAATAATTAGAGGGATAAAACTTATAGCTGATACAGTAATTCATGGGTATGCATTACACAGGGTTTTCGGTTGGTCCATCAAACTACTAGGAGCAGCTTGGGACTCAGTTACCAATTTACTACTGCACATCGCAGCTACTCCTGAACCTCTCACTCAGCAACCTACACAAGCAATACTACCTTCAGCTCCAATAACAGACAAATCTAAACAAGGTAAAATTGTCATTCAAGAAAATCCATCATTTAATATATACGAAAATACATCATTTAACAATCAAGATAACCCTCCTTTTAATCCATCAATTAACAATCAAGAAAATTCAATAACTAAAAATCATGAAAATCCAACAACTAGTAATCAGGGAAATCCACCAACCTATCCTTTTGAAAAACTAAATGATATTAAAAATTCCCCTTTTAAACACAATCCGTGTAGTATAAAAAAAATGGAAAAAGAAAATCATTATCATCTTTTAAACCAATACCTTAAAATAAAAAATAAGGAAACAGCTTCTTACAAAGTTTTAGGAGTTAGGAACGCATCAGGTAAAATTTCATATGAAGTACAATTAAAAACAAACGGAATATCGACAACGTTTAACGGAGAGAATATCAAAACTTTAATAAATAAAGCATCAGAAACAGCTTTAGAAACAGTAGTTAGAATTTTCGCAGAACCTAATGAAGGATATACATTAATAAATGAATTAGAAAACGAAGTAATTGAATTTTGTAATATAAAACAAATCCCAAAACACAAGTTAGAAGTAGAAATTACGATAAAAGATATGGTAGAAGAATTTAAAGGAACTTGCACTATAGGTTGCATGGTGCATGAAGCTTATACAAAAACAACGCGATTAGCACAATCTTCTGTTTTGATAAAAACACTTACAGCTTTACATCAACTCGAAAAACCACTCTTTATTCCAATGACAAAAATCGATTGAAACACACCTAACATAAAAAAATTACCTAAATAAAAATAAGATATCAATTAAAAAGATAAAATATTTTATTTGCGGAGATTGCTTAAAGCATGATATGCTTTTTGATATTCATTCAAAAAGAAAAATTCGTGGATTTCAAAGTACAATCCAAAATCTGAAAAATTCAAAACAAAATAAATGTATTAATTGTTTTAAAATAATATAGATGTTGTAATGTGACTATAATATCAAATAATAATATAGGTGTGACTCTTTATGTTTAATAGGTACATCAAGATGACTTGGCTAATTTTCATAATCATTTTAATCAACGGACTTTTTCCAGCATTAAATTCAAGAGACATTATTAATAAACCTTTCAGTAGAAGCTTAGGGATCTATTTTGAAAAAATTGAAGAACTTCATTATTTAAAACATGAAGAATACGTACTCTTTTATACTAATTTTGACAAAACAATAGATCTTTGAGACAAACTTATCGAAACATATAACGTCATCAAAACAATTTGTTTAGAAGAATACCCAGATTGCGAAAAACCAAAAGTAGAAAATTGGCAATATGAAACGAGTACAATTTATACTGAACTTAATTTCACATAATATAACCTTCCAAATAATCTATTTTAATTTTCTTCTGAACCAAATGACCAAGAAATGAGTGATTTTCTAAATTCAATATTCTTAAATGATACAAAAGTTGAACATACAACATATTTTGAATCATCTAAAAACATTTACATAGCACCTAGTTTTTTACACTCGAAAATTTCAAATTACACTAAGATTTGCGAAAAAATATCACAAACTTACACCCCAAACAAAAATTCAACAACACTAAAAAGTCAATCAAGAGCTTGGATCGATATTGTGGATGAAATGTTAAACCAATATTTTCAATTAATAAAATCATTTCTGAATAAATTCATGTTTAAAAGTGAAGATCTCTTAGATATCAGAGAAGGATTTCAACAAAGAAAAATTTTAGGAAAACTTTTGCACAAGATAAATTTTCAAGATTTAATGTCTTTAATAAAAACACATTTTTTCAAAATAAGTAATTACATTATATTATGTATAACTGTGCCATTAATTTCACAAGACACATTTACATTATATAAAATTCATTCAGCACCTACATTTACAACATTTGATACAAATCAAACAGTTACACTTTATATAAAGCCTCAAACATCTTACATCGGACTATCTTCAACTAATTTATCATATTTTGTAACAAACGAAAATATAGTCGATAGTTGTTATCAAACTATATTTAAATCTTATTTTTGCACCAAATGACCAGCACAAACAACTTTGTCTTTGAATCCAATTTGCGAAATAAAAATGTTATTAAATAACACTCCTAACAATTGTAATTATTACATTAAATTCAATACATATCCAATATGGATGCCATTAGAAACTCATTCAGGATAGTTATATTCCACTCCTATTATTTAAAAAATTACGATCATTTGTTTAAAAACTTCACAAAAAACTTTTGAAATCCTAGGAACAGGAATCCTACAAATCAACCCAGAATGTAAAATTAAGTATCAAAATATTACTCTATTTCCTCAAAATATACATCGAAAAACTTTAGATCTTTTTATTTCAACACCTTCAGTGAATATACCTCTAAACTCGATATCTTATTATCTACTTCAAAAATCTCTACTAAAAAACGAAAGACTAGACTCTACTTTTCAAAAATTTAGATCAAAAAACGATATGCCTATCGCAAATTTCGAAGAAATATTCGACAAAAATTATTCAGTAATAAATATTACACAGACAGAACAGTTCTTTCTAACAAATTATATTAGCATTATAATCGGTATACTAATAATAACGAACTTTCTAATAATTTTGACTAGCGTAACAACCCTCGCTCGCTAACGCTCGCTCGTTTTTTTTATTTCTTTTATATATTTCTTTACTTTGTGTATTCTTAAAAATATATATAAATCTATAAATATGTTTAGTACCCTTTTTTTTATTTCTATTAACTAATTATTATTTATGTATAATTTTTTTTTAGGTCAATACATTCTATTTCACCTTAAGTCGTTGCGGCCTATTTTTAGAAGAATATGATAATTGAATAATTTAAAATGTAGTAAATTATAATATATATTATGTAATAATAATATATATTTTTAACATTTTTTATAATTAATAATAAATTTGCATTAGAAATATAAAATTAATTCTTAAAATTTTATTTTTTTTATTTTAAAAATAACATCTAGTATTCTCAAAGATATTGTTTTAAAAAATATTGCCAGTAATAATGACAATAAGGGAGCGTTCACAAATGACGTCACGCATTTTTTTCAATTTTTTGACCCCTCCCCCCCTCCTGTCACGCTCTCTCACGTGAGAGTAAACACGTACCCCTAAAAGTACGTCACGTTTCTTGCCCCCCCCCCTATTTTTATAATAATTTTATTTTCAACGTTAATAACAAAAAATTCAATAGTAATAATTTTCAATCGGTTTTATTTTTCTAAATTTGCAGTCTTTTGGGTTTATTACTGACATTTGGTTAATAAATAGATTATTATACTGTGATTAAAATAATGTCTTATTTTTCGCACAACAAATACATTAAGGACTGTTTCAAATCATATACCTCGAACTTTAAGTATTAAATACTTCATATTAAACATAAAAATAAACATAAACGTGACGTCACGTTTAGGATGACCCCCCCTTTCCCCAAGTCACGTTTTGTCACGTTTGATCAGGACTCCCCCCCCCCCTCTATAGCGTGACGTCATATGTGAACGCTCCCTAATACTAAATATTAATTAATAATAAATTATAAAAATAATTAATTAATATATTTATAATTAATCTATTATGTTATTTTTTGAAATTATTTATTTGTTTTTGTAATTAATATTATAGTTATAAATTTTTATTTCGAATTTTATAGAATTATTTAAAATAATGTTAAATATTTTAAACTAAATTAAACAAATTTAATCAAGTTTCTCACAGACAGGAATACTTAAAAATATTTTAACTAATTTCATAATCTCGTATGTAAAAATATTTATTATTGTAATAGAAATTATTAGAAAAACTTTTTACTTTAATAGACACATCGTTGATCACCTACCCAGTGGGCAAAAATTTCTAAAAACGTCTTAAGGACGTCTTTTGGACATAAAGGCCGACATAAGGACGTCTTTCGGACATGTGTGCCCACTGGGTATACATGCGCAAAAGCTCCAAAAGGTAGTTACGCATGCGCGGTACTTTCCTATAAACAATACACATAAGCAGTTGTTACAATAACAAAGAAAAATGACTGTCAAAAAATTTAATTGTCAAAGCAAATGGAGAAACAAGTTAACAAAAAAGTTATATACATTGCGTAAAGTATATACTAATGCGCAATACGTTCCTATGGCAGTTACGCATGCGCAGTAGTTTTCTATGAACAAAAGACATGCGCAGTTGTAAAAATATGGAGTATAAATGACATTTTAAATATTCTAACATAAAAAAATATAGAAAAACGTGTAAACAAAAAAGTTCAATATATTGCGTAAAACATATAATTTAAAAAAGTAAATTGCACAAAAAGCATTTAGCACATGGACAAATACAAAATTTTAATTTTCGTTAGACTTAAAGAAAAAGAAAAAAACACTGCGCATGCGTAATTTTTTAATTTAATTAGAGCACATGTGTGACTATCACTGTGCATCATTGCGCATGTGTAACAGCAATACAAAACAACTGCGCATGTGAAATGTTTGTTTTGTAGTGCGCACGTTTACACAGCTGTGGTGCACTACTGCGCATGTGCAATAATATGTTGTGCATGAAAAAATGTTCAGTTTAACATGCTTGACACGAATAGTGCCAGTGCGCATTGTTACAAACTATAATAACATAATAAAATGAACATTATTGTAAGTTGCCTATTGGAAAATGTAGGTGAACTTTGAAGTGTGTACGACGATGAACGAAGTTTTCTCGGTATCGCATTAATATAATAGAAGATAATCGCAATTATAATACCTCGTATTTATGAAAATACTAAAAAACTAACAAATTTTTTAACTTCTTATACACCAATTGATGAACCAAGTAATGAAGAAACACATGATGTGGAACAACAAACTAGTAGTTCATTACCTTTATTTCCTCGAACTCGAAGACAATATAACTTGCAAAGAATTCAAGAAGAAGCTTTATAAAAAAAAATTGTTATTACCAATGATTAACGCTGGTGTTTGTGAAAAACAATTTCAAATAATTACTATCAACAATTATTACTAACATTCGTAAAATATTAACAATTTTAAATAATTACTATCAACAATTATTACTAACATTCGTAAAATATTAACAATTTTAATAATTACTATTAACAATTATTACTAACATTCGTAAAATACTAACAATTTTAAATATTTACTATCAATTTAATTGATACTAAAAAGTTACTAATTCCTTAACAAGAAGGACAAAAATGCTAGTATTATTAAAAAATAATTTTTGGCAACTTTATGCACGCACATATATATGTATGAAAACGCACAAGAAAATATATTAATTAAAAATAAGAAAGATAAACAGTATACTATTACTATTTAATCAAAATATGAAATCTTGATGTTTAATTTTCAAATAATAAAAGAATTAAAATAGATATGAGATGTGGTAATTAACTATTAGAATAACAAAAATCGCAAATTTTAACGATATATGCAAAATACGATAGGATTTTAATTTAAAAATGATGAAATATTATCATAAATATAGAAGATAAAAATTATTTAGTAAAAAGGCACTATTAAATTTAGACACTCTGAAAGTCAAATTTTCGCTGTACAATTATACCAGTAGCTTAGATAAGGACAAAGAACGATAATAATAATGATAGTTATAAAAAATGCTAACTAGATATAACGTTTTAACACTAAATAAACATAATTAAGGCATAAACCAACTTAGAGCGGCACTAATCGGAATAGATTGATATAAATCGACATATTAAGAATAATAAAATATAAAATAACACAATATACTTATGTATACTATATATTCATCTATATATATATATATATATTTTAAAATATGAAGTAATAATAAAATAAAAGAGAAACCACTATATTGTAGAGATTGTATAAAAATTAGAATAATTCAAAATTCAGTTTTACTTTAAAAAATAAATAATATTAGAAATTGAATAATTATTATTACCAATATTCTTATAATTGTAATTATATGAAATTTAGATTTAACCAGAACTCAATTTTACTTTAATAATATATTATCTATACATAACTATTATTATCATTGTTTTAAAATTACTATTAACATATAATTCAAAATAATAATCTTTATTACATTTTAATAAGTACCTATAGGAAAAATATGACATAAGGTAAAATTAAAAATATATGTATTTACAAATATGAAATTAATTAATAATTACAATTATAATCTTTATTACATTTAAAGGAGAATAAAATAAATGTGTTTATGAGTATAAAATTAATTAATAATTATAACTATAATCATTATCAAAATAATCGAATCATTATTAAAAATTACAATTATTATCTATCATAATTACTATAATCCTTCTATACTCTAGAAATAAAAAAATTAAAAAAAATAAGTAAGTATAAAAAAAAAATAATAAATAAATAAATAAAATAAAATAAAATAAATATATAATAATAAATTTTTTTCAATATATTAAATAAAAAATTACAACTATTACTATTATTAAAATTATTTCATTATTATGAAAAATCAATTATAACTACTAGAATTTTAATGATTATAAAAAAAACAAAAAAAAAACACACAAACAAACAAAAAAGACAACGATTGGCAAAAATCTTATTATAATATAATAAATCTACTATTATTCAAACTTTTTATTAGTGAAGGGAAATAAAAATAAACATATATAATCAAAAATTATTTTATTTATATAACAACTAATATCAATTAACATAATTAATAATATTTTATTAAAATTTATTAAAAACACAATTGAAGTAATAAAACAAAAATTATAAAAAATCCTCTTCGGAACCATCAATTTCCGGTAAAACCATAACCTCGGAAGGATGCCGAATCTGAAAAAGAAAATAATATTATAAAACAAAAAAAACTAAAGATAACATTTTTTTTATTTTTATATAATTACCCAGATAAATCTATTTCTCTTAATCACATAAATTCTCCCATTGCCAATACACGGCAAATTTGGATCGTCCACTAGTTTTCCAAAACTGTAACGAAAACATTCACCAGAAAAAATATTTCCGGTACAATAATAATTTGTCAGATAAATCCTCTTACCAGCCAAATTAACACACCTTCTCCAAGCTTCATAACAAGTTGATCCAATATACAATTTTTCTAAATCTCCAATCTAAAATTATAGAAAAACAAAAATCATATATAAATAATAAGCAAAAATAAAGAAAAAAATAATAAATAAATAATACTTACGTGAATCATTTTATTGCTGGCATCAACCTTCCACTTTTTCCCATCTACAATAAAACCTTCTTCATTGCAGAGGCCATTTTTGAACCATTCATCAGTAATTCTGCAAAACCTCTTTCCAACAAAATAAATTTTATAAATCGGATTATGAAGATATTCATCTTCTAATTGTTTTTTTAAAGAATCCCTAAACTCTTTACAAATATTCCCCACCATGAGGGAACTAAAACGGTAATTATATCAAATATCCTCCATTCCAGGGATCCTTTACAATCCAGAGGCGCCCAAGGGTCTCTAACCTCTAGTAACTTCGTCTCTGCAGTCGAATCGATTTCAACATTGTTTAAGCAATCCATATTTTATTTTTATTTTTTTTACTAAGTAAATATTATTTGATACTGAATATTACTCTTAATATCATCACTATATATACAAAACTTCTAAGCCCCACTTTAAGAAAATCTCGAAAAATTTCAATAAGCCCTTAATTAAACCAAAATCTCCATCTTTTCATAACAACTTCCAAAACAAATTTCATATTTAACTACCCAAAATTCAATCAAATTCGATCTTCTATTTACCTTATTATAGATACTAATAAAAAAATACATAAAACTTTGTTATTCATCCAGTTAACGACAAAATAGACCTTACATCACATTACCTAAGTAACCTTTCAAACTCATTTCCCAATATACCTAATTGGTCATACGAATAATAAAATACATAAAAGTCTTACTATTTGTCTGACAAATAAAAATCAAATAACCATAAACCTAGACCCTCTCGCCTGTTTAAATCTTTAATGATTTCACATACGATAGAGATCATGGTATTAATTTTATTATATATTCGTTACGTAAAGAAATAAAAAGAGCAATCAATATTGAAATTCGAAAATGTAAATTATGTTTTAGCACCAAAAATGGAAGCACGTACAGAGACGCCAATGCATTATTTAAATAATTTATGTATAGAGTATAGTTTTACGAAACCAAATTATACTGTAGAAGATGTTGGAATATTAAATACAGGAGGTTTAAAAACAAAATTGTATAAGGCAAATGCCAAATTAGAAAAGACGAATTCATCACAGCAGAAAGTTATGAATTTTTCACGGAAAAAGAGGTGAAACATAGCACAGCGCAAAGAGTAGTAGAAATTTTAAACAAAAAATATGAATTTTTAGAAAATAAAAACGAAAATGGAAAAATTAGACTGTTAAAATTTTCGGATTCTTGTGAGCGTTGTTATTCCAGATATCATATAGCGCAAAACTGTAATGGTCCTTTACGAAATGAAAGACTACTTGAAAATGAAGGATAACTTTTTCCTTTCTTCTTGCATAAAATACGTGACAGCTCTTTTTCTTTTATTTACAAATTATAAATTCAAAAAAAAAAAGAGAAATCAAAAATTAACATTAAAAAAAAATAAATAATTTACCTTAATAATCACACTCGAACTGGTTCGTTCGAGTAAAAAGAGGGGAGGCGTCACGTCTTATTGGAATAATATATTATATATGCACACAAAATATATAACTATTGCAAAAGCATCAATTGAACTAATAATTATAAACATATATGCGCACAGTGTGTATCTTTTTATAAAAGCACTAATTATACTAATAAAATTTCGATATAATTATATGAATTTTTTTTATCCAATTAAATAAATTTTTTTTTTCATAAGTATGATTATACGAAATTTATATAAAAAAATTGTATTCATGTATTAACAAATATCGATTAAATCTTTTATGATCTATGTAAAACATTATTAACGAACAAAAAGGAAACATATATGTAATTAATTTGCGAAGAAAAAGTATGCTGTAAAACATTATTAACGAACAAAAAAAAAACATATATGTAATTCATTTGCGAAGAAAAAGTATGCCGAATGATTAAGATTTTGCATGGGATGATATGATGTTTCACCTATTCTCTTTTATTGCATTTCATAAATCTGTCTTAAAAATTAATTTGGTACCAAACCAAACATTCTGATTTGTTCATCATAATGCTCAGTCCAAAAGAGGGGAGGTGTTACATCCGTAACCTTATTACAGTATTACAGTGACTACGCATCGATGCGATGGTGGATGGACTAGGTTCCTTTATTAACATATTACTTTTCTAAGCAATTTGTACTTAGATAAAAGTAAGAATGTGTGTGTATCGACTTTACGACTTTTCGTGGCCAAAAGGTTAAAATAATGACAGATGGTTCAATAACGATCCCACGTGTACCAATACATTCAAATATTTTATAAGAAACCAACTTACGCACACTAAAATGATATTTCGCGGACGCACCTTGAAATGTTTGTCACCCCTTTAAGGAGTAGGGAAGTAACACGCCTCAGGGCACGAATTCGTCTATTTAAGAAAAAATGCATTGTACGAAAATTAGTCTAAACCGGCCCTCTGAAAGGTACGCATCGTCCCTCGCTAAAAAGTCTACTTGTCCCCTTGTCTTTTATACTAAGTCTAAACCGGCCCTCTGAAAGGTACGTATCGTCCCTCGCGGAAAAGTATTAAGTCTAAATCGGCCCCCTGAAATGTACGCATCGTTCATCTAAACATATCCTTTGATTGTAACGCGACAAGAATTAAGTATCAATTAACTATTTATGATTCAACAATCGATTGTATAAAAGTATTAGAATTAAATTTAAAAGAATTGTTAAAAGAGTAATTCGGAACCTCCCGTAATCCTCTGGTAAATTTTGTCTTCGTTGAGAGTATCCGGAACCACCTGTAACCTCTCAATCTTTTTATATTCGCGAAACAGCAATCCGGAATTGTATCAAATTGTACGCGTCGTTTCTTCGTGTTAAAATTAACCTAAAGTAACTAAAGAATTTCTCTGTATCAAATATTTTAAATCCTTAATTTCGGTGTCGATATTTTCTTTTTCTTTTTTCTTTTAATTATAAACTCATTTTAACTAACCGAGTGTTTTTCAACGTTTGCCAACTTTCCTTCATCTAAATCAAAAAATCAACATCATATTCAAAATATTAATTCAGCGACTAATAGGAGAATTACAACTAGTGAAAATATTTTGGAATTGAAACTAGTTATACCTCAAATCTATAGCAAATTCAATCTTCACCTGCTGAGTCTGCTGAAGAGGTTCAAAAAGCTAACAAAGGTAAATAATTTTATATTTGAACTCTATTAACGTTTCCCAAAGAGTTTTGTATTGACTGTTTGTATTTTCTTTTAAGGAGGATGATGAAATTAAGATTTTTGAGATGTTTTATCTGGGATTGATTTTAAAGGAAACAAAACTTCAAGTTCATTAACTTTATCAACCCAGCTTTGAAGGGAATTTATTAGAATAACACTTCGGATTCTTTGTATGTTAGTAATAAAAGAGTTTAATAATTGAAAACCCATTGATTGTTATCACCCGCACACCTTTCCCACACTGAAAGCCACCGACTGTTCATTAGTTAATAATAAATAAATGAGGGGTTTTTCCTCTTTTTATTTAGACGTAACAACTGCTTTCAATTTTGTATTCATTTATATGTAAAAGGTAACGATTGTTGTGTGTAAAGAATGTGTGAGTCGGGTTATTTATTTATATTGATTTTATTTATTCACATCGAATTTTGATTTATAATTTTAGTTTTGACCAATATAAATTTTATAATTAACGACCAAAATCTGTCTTTTATTTTATTTTAATAATATTTTGTTATTCAGTTTAATTTTATCTCGCAGGGTGTTAACACCTCAGAATCGCAGTTTTCTGAAGCAAATAGGTCTAAAAGTTATACCTTAAGGAAAACGACAAAACAATTAATCTATATATTTTTTGGGTGTTGTTGTAATAAAAATGGTAGATCTTCTCAACATTGCCATTTCAGTTAATTTTGATGAGTTTACAGCTCATTATGAGATTGATGCTCATCAACCCTATGCTTCTTCATCCTTTAACAATAGTGATGAAATTCGAATCGCAGTACAAAATCAAGATTTGTGTATTCTACCAAGCAAAAGTTCATCACACATATTTGGAAATTTGACTAGAAATAATGGAGTTACTCTAACTGAAAATGTACACTTTAGCAACAACGCCATATGTTTTTCTATTTAATGAAATCCGATATGTATTGAATGGTATTGAGATTAACAGATGTAAATACGTTGGACATACTACAATAATGAAAAATTATGTTTGTCTTAACCCTCCTCAGCTTAACTTTATGGAAAATGTAGGATTTTCAAAAATATCAGATGATTCAAGAATTACTGTGGAAAATGGCAATCTCGATGTAACAATACCACTTGGTATGATTTTTGGATTTGCTGAAGATTATAAAAAAATTGTTATAAACGCTAAACATGAACTTGTTTTGACAAGGTCACGAAATGACTTGAATGCTATAATTCAAACAAGACAATCAGAAGTTGATGAAGAATTCAAAATTACAATCATCAAGATTGATGGTCCCATATGTATATATGTATATATGTATAATAATAATATTAAATTGTTAAAATTTATTGAAAAAGATCCATTAATCTCAATGAGTTTTCGATCTTGGGAAATGTATGAATATCCTTTAGTTCCTACAAGTTCAAAAGTCATGTGTCAAATTAAAACATCAACACATTTAGAGAAGCCAGGATATGTAATACTTGGATTTCAAACAGGAAGAAAAGATAAGCGTAAAAGATATGCTTGTCATTTTGATCATTGCAATATTACAAATTTCAAACTCTTTTTGAATTCTCAGTATTATCCTTATGGGAATTTAAATGTAAACTTTGAACAAAATCAATATTCTCTACTTTATGAAATGTATGCTAATTTCCAAACTTCTTGTTATGGAAAAGAATCAGTGCCTGTCTTAACAAAAACAACTTTTAAAAATTTGGCTCCTCTAATTGTAATTGATTGTTCGAAACAAAATAAATTTTTCAAACAAGCGTCTGTTGACGTACGTTTGGAATTTGAATCAACTAATAATATGCCAGCTAAAATTACAGCCTATTGCATCATAATCCATGACCGCATTGTACAAAATAAACCAATCAGCGGCGTTGTTAAGAAGTTGCTGTAGAAGGGGTAAGGAAGTGGTGGGGATAAAGAGTATAACTACAGCTTTCGTCGGCCAGCGACTCATTTCTGTATAAATATTACACGTTTCAAGATGGATTTTATCGTAGACGTTCAAGGCTTTAAAAGACCTTACAATGAATTTGTTTTCAAGGAGTTGGACATAATTTCTCTTCAGATTAAAACTCAACCACTTGTTTTTCTCTTTGAAACACCTTACCTTTGAAGTAGATTACCTGTACGATACAAGAATGAGAATCGCTGGTTGACACGAAATTACCTTGGAATCGAATAGTCTGATGGAGAAATTCCCTACAGTGAAGTGCAGACAATTTTTAAAGAAAATTTGTTAAATGCAAAAACAATCTACGTTAAAGGAGTAGAGAAGAAACAGTGGTTAGAAAAATATTTCTTAAATGTAGTAGGTTTAGAAGATTTTGAATGACCTTCGCTTAAAAAGTTAAAATTTGATTCTGCGACCGCTGCTTGTACACATCATTCTTTCGAAAATGCAAATTGTGCTCTAAATAATGCTGTAATTCTTCGAGATTGATTTCTAAAACCAACAAATCAATTAATAAGTGTACTTGCTCAAGGAAGTGACGAAGTTAAAACTACTTTAAGATCATTCTATGAAAAAGAAAAACTAATTCCTAAAAATAAAAAAATGAAAACTAATTTGCATGCTTGGGGAAAGAAAATAAAATAAAACTCATTTTATAGATCAATTTTTTCTTGTTTTAAATTGGAATCACCAATAATATGCTACCTAATACTAAAACATCATAATCCATGAAATAAGCCAATCAGCGGTGTTGTCAAGAAGAGGGGATAAATAAGTGGGGATAGATGTGGTGAGGATAAATGGTATAAATACGGCAACTCTTGGTGAGAAAATCATTTCAGTTTCAGCATTTTAGGTTTCAGGATGGATTTCATTGTAGATATTCAAGGTTTTAGAAGGTCTTACAATGAATTGGTATTTAAGGAGTTGGCTATTCTTCCTATCCAAGCAGAAGCCCGACCACTTGTATTGTTTTATAAGCCACCTTATGTCTGGAGCCGATTACCAACTGGAGATAAGAATGAAAACAACTGGCTGACACATAACTACCTCGGAATCAACTGGTCTGACAAAGACATGCCATATGATGAACTACATCATATTCTAAAAGAGTCTTTGTCAATTGCAAAAACAATCTACGTTAAAAGATTGGAAAAAAACAATGGCTAGAAAAATTTGTATTAAATGTTGATTGTCCGTCAATTAAAAAGTTAAAAATGCTCTCATCAATGGCTGCTTGTAAAAATCATTCTTTTGAAAAAGCAAATTGTGCTGTAAGCAATGTTCTTATTCTCCAGGACTGGTTTTTAAAATCTTTAAACAAATGTACAAGAGTAGCTGCTCAAGGAGTTAATAAAGTTGATACTACTTTAAAATCTTTTTATGAAAATTGTGAAACTATTTTGTAAATATTTAAGAGTTTTGAAAATAAAAAAATTGAAATTTGAATAATGTATTTTGATTTGCAAAAACCTAACCTTTAATTAGATTTAAATATTATAACTTTATTTAAACTATACTCTAACTTTACTTTAATGTTACTTAAGGGGTCTGTCTCATACAAACGACCTTTTTTTCAAGATTTTTTTTTTCATTAATTTTTATTTTCAGCTTTCTTATGTTTTCGCACATTAAAATGTACATATTAAATTATAATAAAAACCTTTGTTTACTATTTTTTATAGGTTTTTTTCCGAGAAATCACCGCTTAAACTATACCACTTTTTTCCTGTTTGTCACGATATCTTTAGAAGGATGTATGTAGAAGTAAAAAATAAAACGGATTCTTAAAATATAGATCACTCGCTATGGCATGAACTAGGATTTTTGTGATCGGGTAAAAAAAACAAAATGGCGGCCGTTTGAATTTTTTTACCTTGTTTTTACAACTTAAATTGTTTGAAAGTATTAGTGAATATTGATGGAAAATTAAAATCCAAGTTCATGCCAAAGCCACTTATGTGTAGAAGAAGTCCTGAAAATTTGAGCCCGATCGATGCAATAGATTTTTGTAAATCGTGACAAACTCGTCAAAAAACACGGTTTAGAGAAAAACGCGTTTAAAACAAGTTTTAAAAAAAATTGCTATTTTTGTTATACTTTGCATTAAAAAACTAAATATAAACAAATAATTAAATATACAAGTCAAACTATACAACTTTATTATCTTTCATTTTTAAAAATTTAATAAAATTGGTTGAAAAATAAAGGTGCTAGACCTTTTGGAACGGTAAATTACATTTTGCTCTGACTGTGCGGAGACATCATTCTATTTTTTGGCTTCTGTAACCTCTTCTTGTGCTTGGAAATATTAATAACTATTTTTTCCTGATTTCTAGATACATATACAGTATAAAAAAAATATTTTTGGAAAATCGATTTTTTAAAATTTTTGTATGAGACAGACCCCTTAAAGTTTACTTTAACGTTGCTTTAACGTTATATTAACTTTCTTTTAACTATACTTTAACATTACTTTAACTTTAATTTAACTTTATTTTAACGATACTTTAACGTTACTCTAACGTTACTTTAAGTTTCTTTAACTATATTTTAACATTACTTTAACTTTAATTTAACTTTAATGTTACTTAAACTTTACTTTAACGATATGCTTCAATTATACTATGACTATACTTTAAATTTAATTTAACTTTAGTTTAATGTATAATAAACTATCTTTATTATAACTTCATAAGTGACTTATCATGTAAGTTTAGGAAGTAAAAAAGAAAACATCTCTTACAGTCTAAAATCTTAATATATTACTCTGGATCATCCTGGAATAACATGACAAATCTTGATGGCAGAAATGTTATAAACTCCAATTCAAGCTCCAAATTCATTATTTCCTTTTATACATTCTAGTTTATTTTTCTATAAACAGAAACAAAGAACCTCAATCATTTATTTGGAACTGTGGCAACCCAGTCACGAGATTGTAATATAAATTTTAGTTAAAATGTACTCGAAAAAAATACACAAGATAAGGGGGTGGAATCGCTCGTGCTGAGTGCAACACTCACCTTACAAAACTTCCTGTGTCACTACCTGGAATATGTGTCGAATTAATCCCGCGTGATTTGTCAGAGAATAATAGCGAGCACTGAACACCAAGAATCATCTACGACGATGGCCAATTCCATTTAAAAAGACGGACTTACCGGTGTTGTTATACACGAAGTAGCCAGAGTTGACAATCTGAAGTCGTTGAGAATAGTGGATCAGGTCCAGAAGACACAACGCGGATAATTTAGTTAATTTAAGTTTATTAATCTGACAACAATAATTATAAAGCTAGACAAAATATTCTGCACGCGTCGAACGTGTAGCGCCGGTCGCATCAATCTGCCGGTGAGAAGCCCGCGGTTTGTCGTCTGCTCATCAGACTACCCCGCGCGCCGTCTACATTATCACGCGCGAATATTCAAATTCGCAGAGTGCTAATTTAGCATTTCATACGTGACGGGATCGAAATCGAGAGGTACGGCGAATCGAATGCTTAAAAAACGATCTGGGTCGTTACAGAACACATGAAATACAGAGAAAATAAACTAGAATATAAGATATTGAATGTCGGTAACATAGGAAATTTAAAGATTCATCTCACACAATTGGGGAATTACCCTTTCTAAACACTGTCGGTAACGCGGCAAATTCGAAATCCGCACTTCCAGAGACCAAAACCCACTTGGTAAATTTAAAATCCTGCAAGCTCACCATGATCTAAACTGTAGCAAAGGTAGAACACTCTTGGAATATTCCCCATTAAAAATCCCCACTTCAAGTGACAAAACCATGGTTGGGACATTTAAACTCCTGCAAAGACACCATTAACTAGGCTGTCGGTAAGGTAGAACACTTTTGGGATTTCTCCTTTGAAAATACTGTCGGTAACGTGGGAAATTTAAAACTCACACAAATGGGTAACCCCCTTTTAAAGTACTGTCGGTAACGTAAGAAATTCAAAAATCCCCAATTCTAAATACCAACACACGGTTGAGAAATTTAAAAATCCTAAATAAAAATTGCTGAAACAGGGTTGGGAAATTCAAAAATCTCCAGTACAAATTACGGAAACACTGGGAAAATTTAAAATAACCAGTAGAAATGACAAAAACAGCGTTGGGAAATTCAAAATCACTAACACAAGCTATCAAAACAGGGTTGAAAAGGCTGTAAAGTAGGAAATTTAGCTCACACAATTGAGGAATTTCCCTTAAAACACAGTCGGTGACGCGCTAAATTCAAAAATCCCCAACACAAACCACAGTAGGGAAATTCAGATATCCCCGTTAGAAACGACTAAAATAGAGTTGGGAAATTTAAAATACCCCATACAAGAAACCAAAATACTGGGGAAATTTAAAATACCTCATTATAAACGACCAAAACACGAAGGAAATTTAAAATCCCCATTACAAGCGGCCAAAACACTAAGAAAATTTAAAATACCCAGCAAAAACCGTCTTTTCTTTGAGCAATTAAAAGTGGGGTCATCTAGCAGCGGCCATCGGAACTACTCGGTCGGTAAAACAGAACACCCTGCAGAAACAAAACTTTTTACTGTCGATAAATTAGAAATCTACATTACCGACTGTCGGTAACTGTCCCGTATCCTCTTTGCTATACTACTGAATCAGTCAACTTCTGATAGAATAATCGTAGCAAGGGTCCTTTATTTAAAAGTATAAAAATTAATCGAAACTATAGTAGATGATAAACTATTTGGACAAGTAAAGTCTTATGTTTATGTTATTGAATTTTAAAAGCGCGGTTCACCACACATTCATTTATTGATTATATTGGAAGAAAGTTCTAAATTATTTAGAGTAGAGAGTGTTGATCAGTATATTTGAGCTGAGATGCTAGATGAACATGATAATTCTACCTTACATAAAATTATAATGCAAAATAATATTCATGTACCTTGTGGATAGACGCTTTAACATATAATGAAAGTTTACTGTACATCGTATCAATTATATTATATTATTATATATTTAGACGTCTTAAAATATAAAATAGTTAACAGTAAAATAATGTATACGCTGAGAAAATAAGTTGACTAAATATAACCACCTTATGATTAAATGTAGCAGAGAGAGGTTGTTAATATATCATCTGCAAAGCTCTTTGTTTATTATAAGCAGATTAAATGCTACTGTTTACCTTAAAGTTTGGTTTTGATCGCCGGTATCTTGTTTGTTTTGTTCCGAGTCCCTTAACCTAGAAATTGGCTAGATGCTTATTTTCTTAGTGTAAACTTACAATAACTACGTGCCATTTCTATTTCTTTAACATTCTAAATGGTAGGTATATCTATCATAAATTTTTATAATTATTCTTCATATTCTTCATTTTATTCTTTATCTTTATTTTATTTAATTAATTTTCAATTAATCAAAATTTGCAAATTGAGATACAAGATGAATCAAAGGTCACATCAACTTAAATTTATTGCAATATCTCAATATCATTTTTTTTTGCAAAACAAGTTTAGGAGAGAAAAAAATGCGTTTACGCACTTGCTCGTGTGGGACTCGACCACGTGCTGTAGTAACACCTCACTAAAACAACCCACAGTGAAGAAATCTGTTAATTTCTGTGTCAAAATCGTAGAACTTTTGACACGACTGACATATCTGAATAAAAAAAATTGGCAATGAAAGCCTAATCTCTACAGATTAAAGAAAAAATATGGAGAAATCTGTTGAAAATATTCTAACCTATAAAAAATATCATCAAAGTTGAAATTTCAGCTAAGAAAATTCATTTTTCTTTTTACAGTTAACACAAAAATAGTAAAATTGATGTCTTAATCGATGAAGCTTATGTATTTTTTCATGTTGATTACGAATCCAATGTATAAGTTCATTAACAAAAGTGGCTAATTCAAAATGGAGGACCAAAATGTCAAAATGCTACGGACTTATAGTGGATTTCACGTCAACTGTCCAGAAAAAAAAAAAAATTTTGTTTAATCCTTTCCCAATTTTTGTTATGAGTTGTCTTATAGGTAAGTAATTTATCAGCCAAATATTTTTGGATTATATAAAAAATTGCCCGAGAGGGAGGGGGTTAAAGTTTTGAACTTTTCGTTAAGACGCTCTCATTTGTTTATTTATTGAGCTTAAAAAAAAATAATAAAAAAAATTTTTAGTACATGATTTTTCCAGATTCTTTCATCAGCTTTCGATTGGCGTGGTCTATTTAAAATTTTTTTTTTATTTTGACCCAAAATTTTTGAAAATTAAAAATAAATTTTACTTTTTTTCGTCTTTGGGCTCGTTTTATTTTTTTTATTTAATTTTTAAAAGAAAGCTGAGATTTTTTCCTACAAAATATGTAATTTTCAAAAAACCGTTTTTTTTGCTTTTGAGAAATTTTATGCTGAAGTTAGCGCGCCACGTCAAGGCGTCAAGGACTAACATGAAAACAACTAAAAGTGCCTGCACTATAGTTCTTTTGTTAATTTTTTTATGTTTAAATTTTGTTGGTAATTTTTTGATATTACTTTCTCATAGAGAAAGTATTGTTTTATCTCCACAGGATCGATTGAGATATTCTGAAATATCTTGAGATGTTTTGAACTCAGGATGTCAAAAATGATGTTTTTTAAAAATGTCTTGCTTATGTGTGTATGCAGTTATGTATGTTAAGATTATGTTAAGCTCTATATTTCGAAAACAATAATTTAAAAGAATGTTTTTTTTTGAGAGATTATAGGTCTTTAAGGGGGACAAATTATGCCCTACTATTGAGTCTGATCTATCACTTCTAACTACATTTTTTTGAAATTTTAACATTTTGAAAATTTTGTTTTTTCCAAAATGTACATATGTTCTTAAAACAGTAAAATCAGATTTTTTTATTTTTTTTATCCTTTTAAAAATGCATTGATTAAGCTCTTAGCGATCCTTTTAGTGCAAATTGATAAAAAGTTATTAATATTCTATAAACAAAAAATATTGAAAAATATGTTCTTTAACAATTTTATTTTTATATTTTGTTGCTTTTTTAATATATTTCTGACTACTTGTAGGTCACTAAAAGTTAATCAAATGAGCTCTTTGCGAACGGTCTAATTAATGTTATTCAGAGTTATCATTGTTTAAAAAAAAAATTAAGTTTCGTAACTTACGGAATCTTATTTACATTTTATAAGAAATTATATACACCTATTTTGCGGAGAGTTTAAAACCACATCTATTGGTATACATAACTTGTCCCCTTAAAGACCTATAATTTCGCAAAAAAAAAACATTGTTTTAACTCTATTATTGTTTTCGAAATATAGAGCCTAACATAATCTTAACATACATAACTACATGCACAGATAAGCAAGACATTTTTTAAAAACATCATTTTTGACATCCTGAGTTTAAAGTATGTCAAGATATTTCAGAAAATCTCAATCGATCCTGTGGAGGTAAAACAATACTTTCTTTATGAGAAAGCAATATTAAAAAATTACCAACAAAATTTAAACATAAAAAAATAAACAAAAGAACTATAGTGCAGGCACTTTTAATTGTTTTCATGTTAGTCTCAGCACTGTGAAATACAAAGAAAAGTTCAATTAAGGGTTAGAATAATTAAATATCCACGTAATGATGCAAACAGCGCACAGGAACAAGCGGGGCGGTAGAGTGAGACTTTGCCTTGACGTCGCGCGCTAACTTCAACATTAAATTTCTCAAAAACAAAAAAAAACGGTATTTTGAAAATGACATATTTTGTAGGAAAAAATCTCAGCTTTCTTTTAAAAATAAAATAAAAAAAATAAAACGAGCCCAAAGACGAAAAAAAGTGAAATTTATTTTTAAGTTTCAAAAATTTTGGTCAAAACAAAAAAAAAATTTAAAATAGATCACGCCAATCGAAAGCTGATGAAAAAATCTGGAAAAATCATGTAACTCCCTCTCAGGCAATTTTTCATATAATCCAAAAATATTTGGCTGACAAATTGCTTACCTATAAGACAACTCATAACAAAAATTGGGAAAGGATTAAACAAAATTTTTTTTTTGGCTGGACAGTTGACGTGAAATGCATCTTATGCTAATATGATTAAAATCTAAACAAAAATCATGTATTAAATGTTTTTGGGGGTCGCTGAACACGAATCTGAAAACCAAATTTCAACATTCAAAATGGCGGATTCAATATGGCGGACTAAATATATGAAAATGCTTTGAATTAGGACAGAATACATGTTTTAAATGTTTTCGGGGTCACAGAACACGAATCTGAAGACCAAATTTAAAAATTTAAAATGGCGGATTTAATATGGAAGACTAAATATATGAAAATGCCATGGATTAGGACAGAATAGATGTTTTAAATGTTTTTGGGGTCGCTGAACACGAATCTGAAATCCAAATTTAAAAATTCAAAATGTCGGATTCAATATGGCGGACTAAATTAGTGATAATGTTTCGAATTAGGACAGAACTCATGTTTTAAATGTGAAAACTAAGTCGCATCATCGTTTGCTATTAGCTTAAATTTCTTTACAGAAATCTTTGAAATTTTAATTGTAAGTTCTTCATTATTGGCCTTTTGTTGTTTATTGATTAAAATGAATAAAGTTTGCAGATGAATGTGACTTCTTGTTGTTTTGCGAATTTCGTTTCTTTTCAAAGTATGAAAATTTGCAAATGTCATTTAACATTGATTTTGAATTTTATACTGATTTGAGAAATATTAAAGATGACTTTTCTGAGTTTGTTTTTAAAATCTGTCTTACAACGGAATACATACAAATTAGGTCCATTTCTCTATTTTTAATGCCTTAAAAATATAACCATTCGAGTAATTTAAGATAAAGTTAAGTGTAAACAGACAGTCGTTTCTTAAACAAGTTTAAAATTTATAAATACGTTCCTGACTTTTATATTTTAGAATGAATAATGAGGACTTTAATGACTTACCAAAACGTGGTGGTCCACATAAAAAATCAAAAATCAGCGTTAATTCCGGAAGGAAAACTTTAGATACCGATAAAGGCTCTAAAAGTACCATGTATAGACGAGCAAATGATATTGCATCATAAGCAAACAACAATGTTTCTCTACTAAAAATCGCTTTAAGAACTGCTAAGAGAAAAAGAGAACTTCCTCTGAAGAGAATGTTGATTCCTCGGAAGAAGATAAATCGGAATATAATAATGAATTAAATCGTCATTCAAATGAATCAGCTTTAGTATCTTTACAAAGTATTTTAGAAAAGACTTCAGAACGGCTTTGCGAGGCTGTCAGTCTAGAATGGCCAAAATCGACTTTAAAAAATTTGGAGCTTATGGTAACGATAGGGTTTGATAGTTCAGGCGGGCACAGTAATCCACACCAAAGTTTTGCAGACCTAGATCATGAAAATGTACATCCTCATCAATCTTTCCAACAAAAACACTTTTTTCCGATTACTTTCCGACGACGTTTCGGTGGCTTGGTTTGCCACCATCATCAGGTCACTTTAATAAAAAAATAAATAAATAATATACATTAAAATTATAAGTGGAATCACACACATTAATTAATGTATATTATTTATTTATTTTTTTATTAAAGTGACCTGATGAATTTTAATGAACTGACACTCGGATTCGTTACCAACATGAAAAAATACATAAGCTACATCGATTAAGGCATCAATTTTATTGTTTTGTGTTGGCTCTATGAGAAAAATGAACTTTCTTTGATGAACTTTCAACTTTGACGATTTTTTTTATAGGTTAGAATATTTTTAAAAGGTTTCTGCATATTTTTCCTTTAATCTGTAGAGATTAGGCTTTCATCGAGAATTTTTTTGTATTCAAATATGTCAATCGCGTCAAAATTTCTACGATTTTGACACAAAAATTAACAGATTTCCTCACTGTGCAACCTCTCCCATTCTTGCCTTACGTATTCTTATCCGCTTTTGCTCCTTCCATCCTGAAAGGTGAGCAAGAGCGCGATTCTTCTGCTCGAAATGTTATCAGTTCACTGTTCTGTAGGTGTTCCTATCCCTTGCCGCTGTTGTTCTTACGCTGTGGCTAGGAACGCTATTGGATGCTTTTTTGGAGCTACCTTCGTGATATTATATTATGAAGAACAGTGCTTTCGGACCAGATTAAGTAAACTTAGAAAAACAGCCTTTTGCATACGAACCGTCAAAGATTCAACGTGACGTTCGCAATTTGGTATCTTTTTCAATTGTGTTACAAATGAAGCTTTAATCCCTCCCAAACAGCCTAGTATAAGAACAATTAATTGGATTTTATAACCTGGATACATTGGACTCAGTTCGAACATAAGATCTTGATATTTCGTTTGTTTCTCATCCTCCTTTTAAATGATGTTGCCCTCAGCAGAAGCCAAAAACTCTATCACAGAAATGATCTTACTTTTATGATCCTGGAGTACAATGTCAGAATTACTAGCACTGATACGATGAGTTGTAGGAAAATAAAAATTGTAGTTGATCGTTCACTGTTCATTTTCCACAACGGACTCCTGATCCCCTTGGGCATATGGCAAGATGGGTTCCTTATCAATAGCATACTGATGTCGAAGGTAATAATACAGCACCTTTAGTGCAGCATTGTGTCTTTCTGCATACCTGTAACATGCATACTTCGGACACGCACTTAGAATGTGACCAAGTGTTTCCGGATATTGCTTAAATGCTCGACAGTTGTTATTGTCGACAGGTATATGCATCATGCGACTGCGGTACACCAGAGTATTAATTACACCATCCTGACAAGCAAACAAACATCCCTCAGTCTCGGATCTCAAAACAGCAGATTTAAGGAAAGCAAATGTCAAGCCTTGAGACAATCCTATTTCACTTATGAGATTATAAAATTGCCCGTGAACAGGTTTGCTTTTATGTTCCTGTAACAAGAGCGCTTGTTCTGCCTCCTTGACACACTTTTTAAGCATCAATGGTGTTAACGATGCTAACCCGTGCTCCATATCACTGGTTCTAAATGGGAGACTAAGTTTATTTGCAGCTCTTTCTGCCTCACGATATAAGAACGCCCCAACATTTGCAATTTTATGACGGTGGACAAATTGCATAAGAGGATCTCTACTGTTCATCACTAAACATGCTGCAGCCAGTACAATTCTTCGATGAAGACACTCTAAACGAAATAGACCTCTTCCTTCCCGGTCTCGTGGAAGGTAAATTCTTTGCACGGAAGATCTTGGATGATGACTACGATGGATTTGTGGCCTATATTTTGTTCTTCCCAGATAATGCGTAGACCAAATTTTTCTGAGAAGCTTACGATACTTTGTTTGGAGACGATCTTTAAGTCCACCCAAATCTTGAGTCTCCGACTATAGAATTCCAAGATATGTGTAAGTCTCTCCATTACCAAGATGTTGAATGGTGTTGCCACCAATTAGTTGAATGTCCTCAGAGTCCCTCGGAGTTTCAGATGTTTCATGTCTTCCTTTAATCAGATGGATGACGGCACATTTATGCAATCCAAAATCCATTCCTATGGCTCTGAAATACTCGGCCACTGCAGACACTAAAATTCTAAGCGCATCCTTACTGGATGCATAGAGCTTAAGATCGTCCATATAGAAAAGATGGTAGATCTTATAGACTCTATTTCTTGGTTTGCCTCACATGTATCCAGAGTGTTTTTCTCGAAGTGCAATAGACAGAGGTAAGAGGGAGGCGCCCGATTGGGGTATCAGAAACCCCATATTAAATGACATTCAAGTACTTGACCCAGTCGGCTCAGAAATTCTGTGATATCCCGTAAAGGGTACAATAAGTCCCTTAACAACCAGATCAAATACCTATACGATGTTCTGCAATGGTCATCTAAGTACTGAGCCTAGTAGGACCAGTATCTTTTAGCTGTTAGTAACGGAGTCACCAAGTAATCTATTTCTTTTTTTATTGTTATAGTATGTATTTCTTTCATTTCACATAATTATACATAAATGAAACATTATTTTAAGAAATATTAAAATTTGGCGTTCGTTTTAGTGCGCGTTTTTTTTCTAGTAACTAAAAAATTATGTAAAAAATGAATGAATCACAATTTGTAAAGAATTGTAATGAAAAATTTTAAGTACTTGTAATCCAACATTCAAGGTTAATAGTGCAAAATAACTTGTTAAGATTGATTATTATATTTTAAAAATTATTTTTTTATAAACATAAAAATATTTCTAGTTTTTTTCTGAGGAGGACAACATTGTTTTGTTGAAACGTCAAAATAAAAACTTTTTAATAAATTGACCCGGATAGGTTGATAATTTTCCTATCTTTCTATTAAAATTATTATTTAACTTTTCTAACAACATACTAGTTTTTGATTTAATTGTTTAGTTGATAATCCTTAAGAAATTTAAAGTAATTGAATTATATGAAAAGAAAACTTTACTACTACTACTACTACTACTGGTAGTTAAAATATTATTTTATTTTAATTTTTATTTTAATTTATTGGCTCTCTCTAATATAGCGTTCCATAGATAAATTATCTAAAGAATTAATCTGTTATAAATTTTAATTCAATTACATCAAACATTTTTAATTTAGATATAATTTTAAATTTAATTTAATTTAATTTTTTATTTTTAATTTTAATTTTTTTATTTTTTACAACTTTCTTTGTAAACAAAGTTGTAAAAACGAACTTTTGCAGTAAAACGATTTTTTTTCTGGACTAGAGGAATTTATTTGTGCTTAAATGAAGTTTAAATTATATTATTTATAATCATGAAAGATACATAATATACTTATAATGAAATTTTGACAGTTGACTGCTGTCAATTTAACGGTCAACTTATCTAAAAAGCAATTTATTGAAAATGACAGTATACACTGCAAAAAGTAGGTATCTTAATTTAAGATACGTTTGTAGTCACTTTTAAGATGTTTCCGAGAAGTTACAAATAGTATTTTAAAATGCATTAGTTTTCTAGGATGGAAGCTGAAATATACGATACTTAAAACGTCTTAAAAGTGACAACAATGCATTTTAAGATGTTTCCTTTTACAGTGTAAGGATTTTCGGTATTGCTGATAAAGAATATAATGTCAAATTTATATTTTGACAGTTGAAAGCTGTCATTTCAACTGTCAACTTTTCCAAAAAGCAATTTATTTTTATGAAAATAACAGAATAAGGGCTTTCAGGGTCGCAGATAACAAATTTAATGTCAAATTTACATTTTAACACTTGACAGCTGTCAATTCAACTGTCAACTTTTTCAAACAGCAATTCATTTTTATGAAACTGACAGTCCAAGGGTTTTCGGGGATGCTGATAATGAATATAATATTAAATTGACATTTTGAGACCTTACAGCTGTTAATTAAAAAAAAATTCAAAAAAAAATTCGACAAAGTGGATATTCGATAATTAGATATCGAGAAATTGATTTTGTCGAATCCAAAGTCTTTTTGGAATTTTGTCAATTCATCTCGTAAGAACATTGGAATTCCAAACGATTACCAAACCCTTACCTACACACTTTCTCGATTGATAAGGGTGCAATCCTCCGGGAGCTGAGAACTCTTGATACGTCTAAGGGCGCGGGTCCTGATAACGTTCCGCCTATTCTCCTGAAGTCGTGCTGTTTTTCTTTTGTTTTGCCTTTGCACAAAATTTTCAATAAATCTTTCTCTTCTGGTGTATTTCCATCCGAATGAAAAAAGGGAATTGTTATTCCTGTCTACAAGAGTGGTGACAGGTCTGACGGTTTAAACTACAGGCCTGTCACCATCCTCAGCACAGTTTCTAAAATCTTTGAGAGTATTGTTTGTGAAGTACTTACTAACTTATTATCTAGCTCAATCATCCAAGAGCAGCACGACTTCTTTAGGGGTAGATCAGTGGTGACAGACCTTTCTATTTTTGTTGATTATGTGTCTTCTTCTTTGGAAGAAGGAGTTCAGGTGGACGTAATCTACTCTGACTTTTCTAAGACTTTTGACAAGGTGGATCACTCTATTCTGGAAACAAAGCTTGGTGAATTGGGTTTTTCAGTAAATCTTTGCAATTGGGTCTCAAATTATCTTCATAACAGATCTTTATCAGTTTGCGTAAATTGCGAATTTTCTGACGTTTTTTGTGCAACGTCGGGAGTCCCGCAGGGTTCACACCTTGGTCTGCTCCTTTACTTGCTTTACATTAACCCATTAACGCCCAGACGGACGAAAAATTTCTGTTGACTTTGAGGACCTCCCTTTTAAAAAAAATGCCTACAAAAAAATTAGCACTTATCATTTTTAACGTAAAATTTACTCCTCTTTTAGATTCTGAAGTTAAAATTTGTTTATAACAAATCGTTAAAAAGTTATAAACAATTTTTTGCAAAAAAACACGATTTTTTGAGAAAAAATTTTCATTTTAGACATATTTTCACCGGAAAAAAGCAAGTAGATGCTCTCAAAAGCTCAAAATATCGCGTCCATGGACCCCCAGCTATAAGACCCTGAAGCAAAAAAATTTTTTTTTCAAAATGGCGGACGCCAATATGGCGGCTAAAACTAAAAAAATGGCTCAGATATGAAACAGGGTGCTCCAACTTTTTCATGTGACTGAAATCGCCTAAAACTCTTTATACGGGGGTTTTTGGGGTCGCTGATTACGAATATGATGTCAGTTTTTAAAAATTCAAAATGGCTGATCCAATATGGCGGACGAATTTTTAAAAAAATTTTGGATTCACTTGAAACTCTCCACTCAGGGGTTTTTGGGGTCGCTGATTACGAATATGATGTCAGTTTTTAAAAATTCAAAATGGCGGATCCAATATGGCGGACGAATTTTTAAAAAAATTTTAGATTCACTTGAAACTCTCCACTCAGGGGTTTTTGGGGTCGCTGATTACGAATATGATGTCAGTTTTTAAAAATTCAAAATGGCGGATCCAATATGGCGGACGAATTTTTAAAAAAATTTTGGATTCACTTGAAACTCTCCACTCAGGGCTTTTTGGGGTCGCTGATTACGAATATGATGTCAGTTTTTAAAAATTCAAAATGGCGGATCCAATATGGCGGACGAGTTTTGTAAAAAATTATTGGATTTACTTGAAACTCTCTATTCGGGGGTTTTTTGGGTCGCTAATTGCAAATCTGATGGCAATTCTTGAAAATACAAAATAGCAGAGTCAAATTGTTTGA